>LR990058.1:11073348-11722726 GCA_905147135.1 Blastobasis lacticolella | reverse complement strand
ATGTTTCGAGTGCAGTAGTGTGTGTTTATTTCTGTCGAATATTAGAGTAAATGCGTATTAAGTCAGTGTAAGTCGATGTATGTCAGCAGATAAGTTACTACTTGTGTACTTGTAGTGGTTTTGTGCCGAGCTTTCTTTCCTTCGTGGTGCCGTGTAAATTGTGATGTACCTACGTAACATGCGCGATATCTATTATATCTATTACCATAAGTGTTTGGGCAGTAGTGTTGTTGAGTGTGCCAGTAGCTTGTTATGCTCAGTTCCTTGTTCTCTCTCTCTTTCTCTCTCTCCTATTATAGAATAGAATAGAATAGAATAGAATAAACTTTATTGCGTTAACTGTGTAGTTACATTACTGCAGATGGTTTTGCAAATAGGAAGAACAACAGTTTACCCATAGCGGGTATGCAATTACAATGTAAGCAAGTTACAATTTGCTTAATTAAACTAAAAGGATATTTAATTAAAATAGACATTTCTACAATAACAAATATAACGTACTTACTGTTTAAAGCATAAGTTATCACAAAGTTATTACAAGTAGGTATCTTAAATTAGATTATCTTAGGTCTACTAGTGGGTTTTGTAGTCATAAAATTCTTTTAAGTTGTAAAATACATTATTCAAAAGAAATATTTTTAGTTTAGTTTTAAATTTAGTGGTATCTAAAGCTTTTAATTCTACAGGCAAATGATTATATATTTTAATTCCTACTCTAAAAGCACTCTTATTATATATGTTATTATTTGTAATAGGTACATTTATATCGTATATGTATCTATTACGTTTGTTTGTTCTGCCCTCTGCTGCGATTTTAAAGTAAGACATATTATTTTTTATGAAGGAGCTTAATTCCAGAATATATATATTCGTAAGTGTAAGATGTTGCTTTTCTCTAAAAACATTTCTTAGTGTATCGTCGGAATACATATTATAAATTATGCGTAAACATTGTTTTTGGAGTATAAAGGTAGACTGAACATTTACAGAGTTTCCCCAATATATAATTCCATATGACAAGAGTGGGTAAACATGGCCATAATAAGCAGCACGTGCAACTTTTAATGAAGTAGTTTCCGTTAAAATGGATAAGGCATAACAATAACTCGAAATTTTACTATTAATTTTACTAACATGTGATTTCCAATTTAAATGAGAATCGAGAGAAAGGCCAAGGAAATTTATTTCATCTACCTCTTCAATTTTCTTGTTTGTATCAGATATATTTAAATTATATGAATCGTTTCTGTAGTTTCTAAATTGGATCAGTTTTGTTTTATTTGCATTAACTGTAAGATTCAGGGTTCTAAGCCAGTTAACAATAGTTTTTAGAGTTGCGTTTATTTCTTTTTCAAAGGCTATTTTATCTTTATGCATGTCTCTAAACAAAATCGTTACATCATCTGCGTACATAACACATAAATGTTTTATAATATTTGGCAGCTCATTAATGTACACAAGAAAGAGGAGTGGACCTAATATACTGCCTTGTGGTATACCTAAAATTACATTACGGAATGGAGATTGTATTTCTTCTATTGTTTTGTTGGTTTCATTGTATTTATTTATTGCAGTTTGTTGTTGCCTGTTCTTTAGATAGGTTGCAAAAAGGTTTAGAGCATTTCCTCGTATACCTAAGTTTCCCAGCTGGATTAGTAACGTATCGTGTATGACACAATCGAATGCCTTAGACATATCGAGAAATAAGCCTACAGATTGTGTTTTTACATTTGACATATCCCAAACTTGTTTCAGTATTTTAAATATTGCTAAAATTGTGGATTTATTCTTTTGGAAGCCAAACTGATTTGAATTCAGTAAATTATTTTTATTTAGGTAGTTTACAAGCCTCGTGTGTATAATTTTCTCAAAGATTTTTGAGAAGCTTGAGAGTAATGCTATAGGTCTATAGTCGTCAATAATACTTCTGGAACCTTTTTTAAAAATGGGCTTGATTATACTTTTTTTTAGGTCCTCAGGAAATATTCCGTTTTCAAGCATTAAATTGATAATATAGACGAGCGGTTCACAAATGTAGTTGATAGAACGTTTTATTACCTGAATCGGGATCCCATCATAGCCATAACTATTTTTATTTTTTAAGCTCATTATAGTTGTTTTTAGTTCGTGAGCGTCAACAGGTTGAAGGAATATACTGTTACAATGGTTCTTAGTTGTCGGCTTGTAGTTATTTGAGCAGTGGTTATGGTTATTCTTTGTGGTAAAGTGATCATTAAAGGACTTAGCGATGATATTTGCATCTGATATATATTTACTATTAACATTAATTTTTTCAACAGTTGTTTTTATAAAATTTGCAGGTTTTGTTTGTTTTTTTATTAGACTCCATGTAGCTTTATTTTTGTTTGTACTATTAGTTATATATTCAATATTATATTTTCGCTTAGCTATACGAGTTATTAATTTCAGGGCTTTGCAATATTATTTATAATAGGGTTTTAGATGAATTTGCTTATTTTTGAATATTTGTTGATGAATTTTTCTCTTGATTTTAGCTGCATTACGTATACCTCTACTTTGCCAATTACATTTTCTTTTATATGTTATTTTTAATCTTTCTAAAGGAATACATATATCATATAACATTTTATATAGATCTAAAAACTTTCTGTAGGCTAAATTAACATCAGTGTGGCTATAAACCTCGGCAAAACTTATCTGTGATACATAGTGTAGGAAAACATCAATGTATTTATTTACATTTCTTTTGTATACGTACCAATATTTTTCATTGAAACTTTGTCCACATGGTATTTCAATTATTTGTCCAGAATGATCTGAAAGACCAAGGTGTACAACCTTTGACTTAAATTTGTTTTTTAATTCGTTATTATATTATCGATACATGTCTGTGATTGTAAAGTGATTCTAGTTGGTTCATTTATAGTTAAATGTACATTGTATTTTAATAGTGTATTCTTAAATATGATGCATTGTTTACTATTTTCTAGGGTGTTAATGTTAAAATCACCAGCTAAAACTACTTTTTTGTTTGCATACCTTGCTCGTAAGGTTATTCTGAATAATAATAGCTCTAGGCTTTTTATAAATATATCGAAGTTAGAATTAGGAATTCTATAGATACATATAACAAGATAGTTTAATTCTGGTAACAATAAACCACAGCATTCAAAGTTTAACTCCATAGTAAGAGAACTTATACTATTAAGAGGCTGAAAATTAATACCATTTTTAATATATATACAAACACCACCTCTTGACTTATTTCGACAGAAAAACGAAGCCAAGCTGTAACCATGTATTTGGAGAGTATTTACCTCCTGGCCTTTTAGAAACGTTTCACTGAAACATAAAATATCTATCTTATTTGTATTAATTAAAATTTCTACTTGGCTAAGCTTTGACCTGAGTCCCTGTATATTTTGGTGCAGTATGTTTAGAGTGTGTTTATTAGTCCCGAAAAAACTGATTCCTATTTTCAACAGGAGTATCGTTCAGAATGTTAGAGTTAAGAGATTTATTCGGTGTATTATTGACATTGGAAGTAGTACGTTTAAAATAAAAGGGAATAGTGCCCTTCTGTATGGAAGCATTTTTAATTACGGATATAATACTTTCGGAACTAAGACATGAATTTTTTATACTCTGGTTTCGATTCATATTATTAAAGAAATACGGTATAGTGCCAGGTATGTATGTTCTTACAGTCTTATGGTTGTTCATAGTGCATGGCCTTAAGCTTAAGTAGTGTGTATCATAATCTTTTCCATCAATTGTTTTATTTACCATCGAGATAATTATGTTTTGAAGTTGCTTTATACTTAAATACCTATTATTTACATCTATATAAAAACAATTTTTGTAGCAAGATAACACAGTCTTTAACTGAGTATTCAGTTTATCTTCATTAAGATACGGGTTTCGCAATATACTAGTTATAATTATATTAGGTTTACTTAATTTTTTTAATATTCCACAAATTTCTGCAAAGAACAGTGTTGGATTAGAGTCATTAGAACCAACGCACAAAATTATCCAGTCGTCTTTTGTAAGATTTTGTAAATCCAGGTTTGACTTGTCGAATATGAATCCGGTTGGCGCATTCGGGTATGTGGTTCCGTATATTTGGTACTCTTTTGGGTTTTTGTAATTAGATCGTCTGTACCTTAATGAAGTAGCGAGGTTAGATGCCTGTTGATCACCTAAAATTATAATTTTTTTTCTCTGCTCTGAGTTGCTTTCGAGATCAGAAGGACAGTTATGAGTACTGTTTCGAATTTGTCGTGTTGATGATGGCGACGATTTCATGGTAGCGCACTTTGCGACTGGATTGCACAATGTTATGGGTGATTCCTCAGTATCTTGAAAGTTCAGTTTGGTTGTGTTTAAACTGATATATTTCCTTTTTGTCACGTTTTTCTTCGGCGTAATTGTGCACGTACTGGTGGACTTACTTTTGCCTGGATGCGGCATTTTTCTTCTTAACATATTGTTTTCTTCCTGAAGGTTATCTATTTTTTGTTCACATGATAGTAATTTCTCTTGAAGATTGAAAATTATACATTCCAACTCCTTTATTTTTTCGCTACAATTTATGTTATTGGGGAAGTTGTAGGTTGCGTCATTTGGTTGACTAGTAGCTGATGCGTCTTCGTTGTCAGAATCGCCTTCAACACCCAGTGATTCGAACGAGTTCTCAGTGTGAATATTAGGTTTATATTTGGGCCGTTGAGTTACGTTGGCAGAGGGAGTGAACCACGATGACTCGAACTCTGATTGAGATTTTCTTCTAGGGCTCTGCGTCAAGCAAGGGACGCACTTCCATGTATTTTTCTTTTCTTTTTCCATCAAATAAAATCTTTTTTCAGACACATTCACACAATCTATGTCAAATAATTGCTTACAAATATAACAAGTTAAATGTCTTCTATGAAGTATCTCTGTTTTACATTTACGACAAACTAGCGCCATCTTGTGTTGAGCGGCAATAAAATAAAATTGACTTATTGGTTATAGCGCCATCTATTGATAGCGAGAGTCAACGTAAGGTGTTCCGTGTGTCAACGTATCAGTTTCAATGATAACGCTACTTGGCAGTAGATGGCGGTAATAGTTCACAAACTTTTGTTGAGGCGGCGAATTTTGAAATGTTTGTTATTGTTCAACGGTTTTCTAGCTTTTCACTTTTCACAATAAAAAATTAAGTGTCACAATTTACACTGTTTGACTGTTCACAGGAAAGAAAAAAATGATATTTAGAAAACAAAATCTTCGGTTTCTGCTTACATTTACGGGTTAATGTTTTTAGAGTCACTTTGGGCACAACTGTTTTTACACCTAAAATCCGAGTTTTTCTTAAATATTTACAGAGATAACGATAGGCGTGCTGAATTGCTTGACGGTCTAGTGAATTAACACAAATTTAGAACAAAATAACCACTCTTTATAATTTTAAATCGTAATATAACACAGAGACGATGTTATTCAGACGGCAGCGCCATCTATCTAATATATACTATCTATAAGTTTCGGTCTGTGAATGTTTGATATACTTATTTAATTAATGTTACTTTTAGTCTGTTTTATGTTATTTTATCTTCTTCTTTTGTAGCACCGCCTTGTAATTTTTGGTAATTGTTCTCTGGTTGACTGGTAGAAAAAGCTACGTAGCTTTAAGTCCGCCATTCTACTGTAATGTGCATGAAGTTTAAAATAAATAAATAAATTATCATCGTCACAGCCCACAACAGTCCACTTCAGGACTTAGAGCCTCTCTCATGAAAGTGAAAGTTATTTCCAATCTGTACTAGTACTCAATCCTAGGGAGTATCCGCACCGGAAGTTTCCAGTGATCACGTAGATAGTATCCGGAAAACTAATATTTAAAACAACCCTCCCAAGTATAGGTATTACTTATCTACTTTCACGTATTTTCATGTTTTAGTCATTTTAAATATTCAATTTAATAATAAATAAATTACATGTCAAACCTAACTTAATACTAATTTAACAAATATCTTTGTCACGGCCACCGGCACATACATAAATTATACATCTAACTTTCGATTCTTAAAATGAAATTTAAAATAACGTATATAATTATGTGTAGTTATTATTTTATTACCCTTACCTATGTAGTTATTGTAACTGTAAAAATTTTTCTATTAACAAAAATTTAATCTACCTTATTTTACCATCTTCACGACACACAAACGATAGAACTATTTCAATTAACTACATCAATTTCTCATTCCTATAGGAATGCAAAGAAGTAGTTTCATTTAAACTACGAAGTTGAGGGCGTCATTGGAAAAGGCTACGCGCAGCTGTGCTTGACAGAATCTAGAACAATGGATAAATTAATTATAGAATGTTAATGGAAGCAACTATTACTGGATAAATTTTATAACTTGAAGAGTAGTTTATTAGGTACTTAATATTCCTTAAGCCATTACCTAATATCTATTATTTATTTACGTAAGTTTCTTAAGACAAAAACTGCAGGTGGCGTGTTACTACTGATACTGGTCGTGAGAAGGGCGGTTTTGAGATCTCCTATTGGTCGGGTGACGTCCGTCGTACGACCTTTGCCAATTAGGACAGCGCCTTACGAGTAGCATGTAATGCCTGTATTTGACCGTATCCTACTGATATTACAAATGTGAACATTTGTAAAGATGTTTGCATGTTTATTAGTCCTTCGCGCAAAAACTACTGAACGGATTCTGTTCGGGGCTATAAGCTACATTACTGTAACGGCAGTAATGTAGCTTATAGCCCCGATTAACACAAAGGTTACATTTTATACCGAAATTCAATGTGGTTCCCGTGGGAACGAGTCCGGAATTTTACGCGGACGAAGTCGCGCAAAAGCTAGTATCTAAATATGTAAAAATCTGAATTCAAATTTCGCAAGGAATTCAAATCCATTTCCCGTATCCTACGTAGACATCCGAAATATTAACAAATATCCGTAATGTTAGTTAAACCCTATGGACATAAAATCAAAATTTATGATTGTCAATGTCGCCATCAAAGAGATTGGAATGTTAGCGACCTTCATGGTTTTAGCAAGAAGGTCGCTAGCATTCCAATCTCTTTGGTCGCCATGAAAAAAGAAATGAAAAATATTTATTTCTTTTAACAATTTGCTTAAAACTACTGTGATTGGACTCTTCTTGTAAGCTTAGACTGTGTTAGACTCCGCTCCATAGTATCTAAATTTTAGTACCTATAATAAAATTATTCTAAATTTATACTTAACATAAGAGCAAGTATAATGTGTGTGTTGCGTGTACATGTATGTGTTACAATCCACAAATAAATGAAACAGTTAGTTTCACAACATTACGTTGTGTTGTGTTAACTATTTAAAAACATTATTTCTGTTCCACCACAGAATCATGAGTTACGATCCACATAAATTACTGAACTCCACGTAACTGTGAACTAAAATTTATGAACCAATGTTTACGGTCGAAACTAGGTGAATAAATACTTTCAAAGCAGAAGGGTATTTTCCCCTGGACACGTGGAATAAAGTTATTATAACAGCGGATGTTCACTTCGTGTTTCTGAACGAACTGACATGCAAAGCAGTCGTTATTTAGAACGAAACATCAATAACGGCCTACAAGTGATGGAAAGAAATACATTAAGTGTAATTACTTAACTATTAAAACTATAGAAGCATAGACTGTGTAAATAAATTATGATTTTTTCATAATTTATTTAGTGTATACAATAAGGAATGTTCCGTAGAACTGTTTAACTTGGTGCTACCGTCACTTTTCCGTCACCGCACCCTCCGACTATGGTATAGATTTCATCCACGCCATCTAGCTGCCTGGCATCCAACTAACGTACGGGCGTCACTAGCCTTTCTACCGCGCGATGTGGAATAAGCTGCCTCCCGAAATCTTTCCTCTGCACTGCAACGTGGGGTTCTTCAAAGGGCATATCTACAGATACCTCAAAGGCCGGTACAGCATCCGCTCCCGGTCAGGTGGGCGATCCGTCCGTGTGTCGGTATAGGCAATAAAAGAAACTGCGACTACCTAGTTAGCTAGTTAGGTCCTCATTATTTGACTTATTTGATTGGATGGATGGCGATAGATATATGCAAGGAATGCCTGAAATACTGCGAGACGATTAATGAATGATAATATTTTGTAATTGAAACTGATATTAATATATATCTTTAGCTTTCAATGAATCGGTTAATACTGTCATACTGTAAAGTGGTTTTAAATCTATATCTATATTAATATTATAAAGAGGAAAGGTTTGATTTTTTGTTTGTTTGTTTGTATTGAATAGGCTGCGAAACTACTGGACCGATTTCAAAAATTCTTTCACCGTTGGGAAGCTTCACTATCCCCGGGTGACATAGGCTATATAAACGTGTACCCGTAGTGGTACCCGTGCGAAGCCGGGGCGGTTGCTAGTACATTAATAAATTATCGTTGTCACGCTTCCCTAATTGCACTAAGCTTAAGGTGACGCTTAAGTTTCTTAACAAGAAAAAGCATTACACCAACACAAACCCTCGCTAAGTCAATCTTAACTTTATGACTCTCTATAATAGTAATATATTTTTGTGGACTTGCTTAGTAAATTTTTTATCTTAGTATTATTGTTGGAAAATGGTTGGCAAGAACTTCTTGCTACTGTTCCGAGCCATAGATTGTGAAAGGCGATGACTGGGGTAACGACGGCTTTGGTCTGCAGTCTAGAGGTCAGACATGGGCCAGACGGTTAGACCTTTATTTTTATCGTATTTTCCAATAGAGTATTTTGTGCTAGAACCCCTGATTCATAAAATTGGTCGATTGGTCGGCAACGCATGAGTGATGCCAGGGTAAAACCAGAGGCATCACTCACTCGCTGTCGACCCCGTTAAAACCTATTTACTCCTATCCATCTGTGAGAGAATCTGTGTGAGGAAGAAACTGTAAGAAACCAATTGGTATTATGGTCTGTCTGTTTATTTGCATGCTCCATCTTCGGCTGCATCAGGTCAGATATGGGGGTCAAGAGTACGATGATATGTTTATTGAAAAAATTGTACAACTGTAGTATTTCAACTGCAAATATAAGTAATTAAAAGTAGTGTCAATTAGATGTTGTATTTTTGTGTTGGTCTTCAGAGGAATCACTTTTACATCTCACATAAAATAAGATTCACCAACCCATTTCTCATTAAAGGGTAGTCCATGCAGCACCTGACAATTGGACACGACTGGAACTAATTCCATTTTCCGAGTTCGAGTACAACTGGGTGCAATTAAAGCAAGGAGACGAGACCTGACTTAATAGACTACATGAAGTTAGGGACAAGCCTTTTGCCGGGCACACCATGGCTTTTAATAGAGTTCAAGTGAGACTTATTTCCGAGTTTAGAGCTGTGATTCTTATTCAGTCGGAGAAAGTAGATTTCTATAAATAAAACTCAGTTGAAGCGCGTATTTTTTTTTTGTTATAGGAACATACAACAGCCCTCCGGCTTGAGAAAGGCTGCAGGTCTATTGGATGCAGAATACGGCAAGCCGAGGTCAGGGTGATTTGGCGCTGATCAGGGGAGTCTGGTCTGCAGTAGACTAGTAAAGGCTGATGATGATAATATCGTACTTATTTAAGCAAGTGGACGAAGTTGTAAGGGAACGTTAAGATGGATGATTGTTACTCCTGCAAGTTTAATTACTATTTATAACACAAGGTGCCAAACAACATTGCGGCATACAAAGTTCAACATACCATCTTAGCAAAGATGCCTAGGACGTTAATAAAATAATCTTCTTGGCGTTAATGTCCCGGTTGTGCTCTGGAGCACAAGGGCCCGGGGTTCGCCTTGACCACGATCCAGGATTTACCGATCAGGTAATTGGAGCGACTACCATCTGACCCCCGTGACCCTGTTTTTTATGCTACTTAGTGACAAGCGAACAGACAGCCCACCACCACCAGATGGTAAGTGTAACTGATACTACCGGGGGAACCTGACCAGATTAGATCATGGTTTCAAATTCAGTACCTGAATTAGCAGGTTTCATCACGACGGTTTTCCCTCACCGTAAGAGCATCGGTTAGAATTCTACTAAAGTACATAAGTCATAACTCAGAAAAGAGTCATTGGTACATGGCCGCAGCGGGATTCGAACCCGGTAGCTCTCGCTTAGGAGTCGGATACTCAACCGCTAAGCCACCGCCGCTCCTAAGGACATGTGTCTGTGCTGAAAGTAATATATTCGATTTATCTATACATATAAACTTTACCATCAACTTGATCTCACTTTCCATCAAGTTCATGCTCCATTGCCTCTTTCAATTATAGAAAAACACCTTTTTATCTAAACAATCAGTTAAGCCCTTTTTGTTTAAGCCATAAAATCCCCCGGCTTGACGTCGAATGCTTTTGTTTCAGTTAAGTGATCCGAGTTTAATTAACACGTCGCTTCACTCTCCACTTAAGTTAAAATTTATTTACATGCAAACACTTGGTGTATACTTCGTTTAGGACTTCACTTTAAAGGTTAATGGAGAGGAATACCAATAAAAGTAAAACGATAAATAGGTAAACACTTTATACCTCATAAAATATTACTTAAAATATTATTAGGAACACATATGAGCAAAGGCGGCCTTATCGCTACAAGCGATCGTGTGAGTAAAATTAAGTAATACTTACCTATGGTGCGTTGTCACTGCACTTATGTGTAAGTACTTCATAGTAGTGCTTTACATAACTGAAATAAATATTTTTGCTCATAGATTTGTTTTATTTTAACGATATAGTTTGTCAAAATTTACAATTGTTTTCGAAGATACATAAATCCCTATGTCTAAAAGCGTCTTTTTAGCAATTCAAAAATAAAATCACGAAACCTACCACATACCTACTGAAACACTCAGAATCTAATCCTAAATCACACTGCTTTGTGCTCACCTAATTGAATCATTGGTCTGCATGTTGCGATCGATGTGTAATTACGTCGTTAATCCACATACAGTGCCACAAACTTATCTGACTCGGTGACGGTGTCGCTGATGTTAACAACGACATTCTATTTCAAAATGGTCACACTTAGTTCCAGTTTTGGCCACCGGATCAGATAAGTTTGTGCCACCATACGGTGCCAAGCGAGCGTATCAACAGGCAAAACCAGACCATAAAGCGCTTATATGTCACCAATTCGTGACCAGCAATTCATTTCGCTAAATGAATTGTGGAATAATTGACGGGAGATTGTGTGGTTTTAGTAGGAATTAAGGCGCGATTACATTGGATCGTTATCCCTGAGGTCGGGGAGTTATTGATGTATTGATAGATTATCGTCTTCATCATCATATCAGCCAGAAGACGCCCACTGCTGGGCATAGACCTTCCCCAGAGATCTCCACAAAGGCCGGTCCTGTACTTTCCGCATCCAGCTGCTACCTGCGATCCTTCCCAGGTCGTCGGTCCACATTGTAGTATGGATAAAACTCTTAAATTAAAAGAAATCTACTTGGAAATGTAGAGGTACTTGTTTATAATACTAGCTGACCAAGCGCGACTTCGTACCTACATACCTATCCTACAAACATTAGCCTGACAATTAATAAACCAAAAAGAAAAGAATTAGGTAGTAGGTGTAGCCGTTCTAGTCGTTCTAAAATGTTGCTGGCTTGGGTTATAAATATGCAATTTTCCTAGGGAAATTTTGAAGACAGTGTTATTTCAACTTACATAATAGTGAATACGATTATTTAAATCATTTTAGCAATTGCTGTGACGATTCACAAATTAATTCCAACCGAGAGCTCAACGTCCGTTATTACCAATCTTTTCGCACGTACTGTTTAAAGCTTCTTTATTTCTCCATAGGAATAGAGCACAAACATCAACAATATGCAACATTCCAATGCTGGACTTTAGGTTCCCCCATAGCAACGGATCATGCACATCAACCTAAATAAATAAAAACAAATATGCTTTGACAAATGCACACAGCGCCATCTAGCCTTAAAGTAAACAAAGTTTGTGTTATAGGTGTTAGCTAACTGATTAACTATTATACTATACTTATTATACATACTACACCCAGACCCATAACAAAAATATAAATTCATCATTTCAATTTCTGCCCGGCCAGGAATCGAACCCTGGGACCTCTGCGAGACAGACGCCGGCATATTAACCTGAACCACTCAGGTCGTCAAATAGCGAACCCCCTGCAGCCATATCGCTGATCACCGATAATTAATATATACTTATTATATATGTCGCAGCCATCTGGTTAAATTAGCCATTTAATTAGAAGGCTAGTCCGTTAATTAATCGCCGGCATTCAATTGATTGGCTAAACGACAACTAGCCAAGTAGTTGAACGTAACGTGCAGCTACTTGGCTGAACGTTATTTAGCCATTTTGTTAATAGAATATATATGTTTGGTTTGAGTGACCATTCGTAAATTATATAACTTTACTTAAGATAAAAAATACGAATTAATTAATAAAAATTTTATTTAGAAACGAAAATATTAGTGGCAACAAATTCAATTAGTAATTGCATTGCGAGTACTTATAAAATTTATAGTATTTACCACAATAATAACTTTTAACTTATTAACTATTTGCAACAATGTAGTAAAGGAAGAATGCACTTTCTTATTTTATAAAATTAAATATAAAATGGCACGAAACTTTCTTAGACATTTGTTTCTAATTGTAAGTATCAAAAGAAAATGAACAAATTAAGTGATCCTTATTCTTACTTAAAAACATCTAGGTACCACACTTGAAATTTAGTTAAAACGATAAAAATACAAAAATATTGCTTGCTATGCGAGCTGTCTGACGCCATATTTGTTTTAACGACTACCAGTGTTGCAGTGGATGAAATTAGAACTAAATTTAAATCACCTGCCTGATTTTATGTCAGCCGTCTTCAAAGGGCTGGCTTATAATAAGCCAACTAGTTAAACGTTAAGAGCCGATAGTTTTATCAACTATCGGCCTAGGCATTTAATTGTATGCCGGCGTTTAATTAACAGGCTAGCCTACTCATTAAATGGCTGATTTAACCAGATGGCTGCGACATATATACTACACCAAGACCAGTAACAGAAATTACAATTCATCATTTCAATTTCTGCTCGGCCGCTACCATTATTGAATCGACATAAATCCGCGGGTAACTTCCACCCGCGAGTTGCAAAACTGTTGTGTAGCTAGGGGTTAACATTATCACGTCTATACACAGTATTATGCACAGTCTTGGCTTTGTTCTGTTTGTCCGCGATGCCTTATCGCCCGCTCGATCAACAGGTTATAGAGAACTTCCCCGGTATAACGGTTAGGGGTGTGCTATAGAGGGGTGTGGGTTTTTGAGTGACTTATAGGACAAATAAGAATAGAATAAACTTTATTGCGTAAAGTAGTTACAGATGGTTTTGCAAATAGAAAGACGAACGGCTTACCCATAGCGGGTATGCGATTATAATGCAAGCAAAGTTACAATTTGCTTAATTAAACTAAAAGGGTAATAATAATACCTATAATAATTTATTTATAATAATTTCCGCATCAAAATTGAGCTCCTGATTGTCCAGTCTAGAAGTCTTGTACTACAGTTTAACTACACTAAACTTAACTCTTTATATAGTATAAAACAAAGTCGCTTCCCACCGTCTGTCCCTATTTATCTATATACGCTTAGATCTTTTAAACTACGCAACGGATTTTAATGCGGTTTTCAACAATATATAGAGTGATTCAAGATGAAGGTTTATAAAAAGAAGTCGCGAGGGGTCCACTAGCAATACATATTTAGATACTTACAAAACCATATTTTCGAATCGAAATAATAGTTGGTGTTGAGACTTTTTAGCGCCCAATGGAAAAGAGAGGAAGTGTTAAGTTGGACGTGTGTATATTTGTGTCTGTAGTGTCTGTGTGTGTGTGGTACCGTACCTCCATTACTTTATTTAATTTGTAAGCCAGTTTAATAGATAGTGTTCCGGATGGTTCTTAGCCTTGTTAAATTAAAATCGGTTCAGTAGTTAAGTATATATATATATATTTTTTCGAAGCTAAAGTTGACATTTTATTATTGTATACATAAAATATTTACAGTTACAATACAAATATATCTATATACATATACCTATTACTACATATACCTATTCGCTAATACATATAAAATATACACAAAAATTAAAAAAGTCGTCTACACCGCTGTTCCCGGAATGGTGCCCAGAAAGCTGGCTGCGATGTCTCGTTGTGTTAAACGTATATATTTGTGTTAAACTTAAGATTAGAGTCTCCTAAACCTCTACCATCGCTAAGTGGAATTTGTCTTGTACTCGACAACGTAGTAAAACCTAAAAATATAACTCACTGATAGACTGTGAAGGCAGTCTATTAGTGAGTTCTATTTAGAACAAGAACGTTCAGACTCCACCAGCCTTTTACTCCAAATAAACTAGGCCAGAACAGCTGAAATGGAAAATAACAATGGAGTCTTAAAACTGGGACAGTTCAGTTCACACGAGGTGCTTATTTTCAGCACCTTTTGTTTTATTTTAGACACCGCGTCGCGCAATCAACAGGTTATTGATGAAGTCGCTGCGGCACTGACGAGGGACCCCTTTTATTGTTGTTTTTAGATGTACTCTTCATTTTAGAATGTTTTAGAATGCAGCTTGAGAGGGTTTAGAGCGCGGTTTGAAAGGTTAGAAGTTAGGGGTTATTTTTATACCGTTCGCCTCGATTTTAACGGCTTTTATTTTAATTTCTAAATGTACTCTTCGTTGTTTTAGAATGCAGCTTGAGAGGGTTTAGAGCGCGGTTTGAAAGGTTAGAAGTTAGGGGTTATTTTTATACCATTCGCCTCGATTTTAACGGCTTTTATTTTAATTTCTAAATGTACTCTCCGTTGTTTTAGAATGCCGCTTGAGAGGGTTTAGAGCGCGGTTTAAAAGGTTAGAAGTTAGGGGTTATTTTTATACCGTTCGCCTCGATTTTAACGGCTTTTATTTTAATTTTTAAATGTACTCTTCGTTGTTTTAGAATGCAGCTTGAGAGGGTTTAGAGCGCGGTTTCAAAGGTTAGAAGTTAGTGGTTATTTTTGAAGCGGTATGATGATGATTATCCCTATTTTATTAATGTGATTTAAAAAATATACCCTAAGCTCTCGGTTACCAACTTTTTATGTTTTTTCCCCCTAAAAATCTTTTACGACGATAGGGGGGACTTGCTAAACCCCTTGTTCACAATTTTGAAACCAAATCTCTCTGACCTCGTTAAGTATGGCGCGGGATCCAATTACTTTTCCCAAGCCAAAAGTGGCACTCACAAATAATAATGCTGGTATTGAATTACGCAGAGACTACGCTGGCATATCACCTGCCTCCGGCTTAACGTTGATTTACGGGACAGCCTGAATAAATAATTACCTATTTAAAGGGAGGGTAGTTTGATAGTAGTGCTCGTAGTTCCACTACCCGCCCCAGCTTCGCGCGAGTGTTCTCGGGATATCTCTAGGTATATACAGGGTGTTACAGAATATATGTATGAAGCCGTGAACTGGATGGTGTGCTAAACATATAAAAACGATAGGTACGATTATTTCTGTCGTACATGGAATTTTATATTATGTAACACCCTGTATAGCAATAATGATTATATGCTTGGACAACAAAATTCACATAGCGCCATTTAGCCCCAAAGTAAGCAAAGCTTGTGTTATAGGTGCTTGACAACTGACAAACTACTTATACGAGTATACTTTTTTAAATACATACTTGCTATACATATAACACCAAGACCCGTAACGTAAATTAAAATTCATCGTTTAAATCTCTGCCCGGCCGCGAATCAAACCTAGGACTTCTTCGTTGCTGATTGACATGTTAACCACTGAACCACTCAGGTCGTCAATAACCTTTCGCCAGGTGGTGCCAATCGGCCCCGAGATCGGTCCCTTACGGAAGACCTTGGTCAACCTCGCTTCGCCAACGGTATCACGAGTGGCGATCTCATTGCATGTTGAATTTTGACAAGCCTCAAAATACAAAACGGTCACCCATCCAATTTCCGGACACAGCGCGTTGCTTAACTTTGGTTATCGGTAGCACGCTGCCACTAGACTATCACACGCTACCCCGCCGTAGAACGATGCCAAACCAAGCCTTTGTCTTTCATAATATGAGTACCTTGCCGTTGTTCTATCAACAGGTTTATTGATTGGGCCGCGGCCGCTGCGGCCGCGAATGCCATGTTGGTTGGGCTATTTAAATAACAGCCTGTATTAGGTAGGGTTGCCAGGGTGGCGAGTTATTTGTTATGCTGCCAAGTGTAGATTATGGCAACACTGGTCGCTAACGTGGGAGATGCGAAAGTTGAACAGTAGACTGTTATGGGCTATTTATGGATAAAGTAAATACTAATCTAATCTAAGTAAATATTAAAACTGTTTTAATGGGAAAGGTATATGATGTATTAAACATTGTACTCGGTTCTTTATGTATTGTTTAAACTTCTTTGAGAGATAATCAGCTGTTTCACATAAAAATATACTGTTTTGTTTCTACTACATTTTTGAGTATTTAAATCTAAGAGCTTTAATAATATCTCTGTCAGGAGTTGTTGGTTCACTGGCAAAACGAACTAACCAAATTAGTGGTCGAGCTACGTAAAAAAAAACCGCAAATCGATGTACAGGATAGCCGTTTGGTACACGGGTACTTTAGGTTAAAACAATCATTTTGACCGGTAGTTCCTAAAAATATTCCCAGGGGGGGGCCAGTAATATTGACATTAATTTTTAATATGGGAATCGAAATTTTTTTTTTCGGAATCCTATCGTGTTTGGTATCAAATGAATTGGCATCATAAGCCGGTTCTAAAAATATACTACACCAATAACTTTCAGCCACCTGTTTTCTTAAAATCCAAGAAATATTTTCAAAACATACCAAGTTTGGACTCCTCCAGGTAGGAGACGGATTAGTAAATTTTTATAAAATATACGCCAAATGACTCTTAATATGCCCATATCCAAAGACAAAAAGGCGATTTAAAAAATATTTTAATTTACTAATTTTAAAATATTTTTTTCTTTATTAAAAAGTTGAGATTTAGTATTTTTTGAATCATATCGAACTGTACTGCACTTTACTATTGTTAATCTATGTTAAATTGATATTAATACGCTTCCCCCCCCCCCTTCTCCTCCTGCACCTGAGAGGATTTTACAGTGGACAACGAAATTATTAATAGGACTATGGCTCGCGAAATCAAATTCGCTTAGGTGCAGAGTGAGGAGTGCGGAGGGAGAGAGGAAAGGGGGAGGGGGAGATAGAAACCGTAAGAGCATTATTTTACATAGATAATAGCATAAAACACAATAATAATAGTACAGTACAGTAGAGTTCTATAAGTTTAAAAAAATACTAAATCTCAACTTTTTAATAAAGAAAAAAATATTTTATAATTAGTAAATTAAAATATTTTTTAAATCGCCTTTTTGTCGTTGGATATGGGTATATTTAGAGACATTTGGCGTATGTTATACAAAAATTTACTAATCCGTCTCCTACCTGGAGGAGTCCAAACTTGGTATGTTTTGAAAATATTTCATGGATTTTTAGAAAACAGGTGGCCGAATGGTATTGGTGTAGTATATTTTTAGAACCGGCTCATGATGCCCTTTCATTTGATACCAAACACGATAGGAATCTGAGAAAAAAAAATTCAAATCCCATATAAAAAATTAATATCGATATTACTGCTCCCCCCCTGGGAATATTTTTAGGAACTACCGGTCAAAATGATTGTTTAAACCTAAAGTACTCGTATACCAAACGGCTATCCTGTACATCGATTTGCGGTTTTTTGCCAATATTTGCTGTGTACACCGTCCACTAAATGCTGGACTCAACCCTAGAACACAACTAACTTCAAACTTTTGTATCAAATAAGCAAGAATTAAAAGGATTCTTACAAATAATACCTACAATAAAAATACTACATATCAAGTTCTTTCCATTTGTAAAAATGAAAAAATTCTGTATTACGTAGACATTCTACGCGTGGGGCGCGTAGCCATGTGTAGTATACGCGTAGCAATGCGCAATGCGCTACAAGCGTAACTCTGTGCTACGCCCATAACCCTGCTACGATAAACAAAGCGTAATAATCAATAAGGAAGTCCTTATATTATAATCACTCATCATTGTCACTGGCCTTTAAATTAGTGTCTACTAAATACCTGATTAAAATTAGTTTCAACGTCTTTAGAAGTAAGAATTTTTTTCTGTCAAGTAAAAGGGTGAAGAAAAAAAAAGACAGTTGTTGAGAAATTCTTATAGCTGGTTTTTTAGCGAATTTCTCGGGCAGTCAGCTCTTTGTTCGAGCTTGGCAGAGCGCCACCGTGGGAACTTCCCGGCTGCACAGTGCAGTTATTTACTGCAGAATTTACTGACTTGTAGATTCACAATTAGAAAAAGAGTTCTCGCTTCGTAATGATTTAATTTCTCCTGCTTTGCTTCATTATTCTTAGTCCTGCTTTGCTTCGTTTTCGCGTGAACTCGGTAAGATTCAGTCTGGTCACCAACGTTCCACGACGATTCGTTTCTGGCTTTTTCGTGCATATTCATACGTCTATTCAGGACGTCTTCCACATATTACGACGGCCGAATACCAAAACCAATAAATGCAGCAGAACCCAATAAGACATTAAGAAATGCGACAGCACTAGTTTACTAGTAAACGCTTTCTAAATAAAATAATATTTTATACGTTTAAAATTTAAAACGCAACTAGCTCGAGGCTCTACCTCGGAAGATCATAGGCCGCTGGACTTCTGGGTATAGGTCTCAAAGCGGATGTCCTGCATCTGTATGCTGGAGTAATAACGGCCACTCACCATCATGCGGCTTGATTCAGTGGCACGATCAAACAGGTGTTGATGAACAACCAAAATTTACCCCACAAGTTAGGAGAATTTTTCGTCAAATGGCATGTTCTTACACAATTTCGCCACATATGGTCAGTTTGGTTCGATCAAGTCTACGCCACTTACACTCGTGGGTGTCGTACTAGGCGACTAATGTTTTCGAGGCAAAAAATCTAAGTCTCCGTAAATGGGCACCAGCGTTCTCCATTGTTATATGTATATAACACTGCGATCTCAAACCCGCCTGCCAAGCGTGGAGATTATGGTAATAACCTCTCCTTTCGTGGAAGAGGCCCTTAGTCTTGCAGTGGACTGTCTTGGGCTGTGATGATGATGAAGCCTAATTTTATCTTGCCACTAGATCAAGCGTCATGAAGGTAAGTGGCCACCACAAGTCTCAACTCTCAAGCTTGCACGATAAAACTCATAATTCCACAAACTCTGATGAAGTAAAAAAACTTTCCTACCGTTCCAGTAACTAACGACACCTCTCCACCACCTCTCGAGGAATCCACCGCCATTTTATTACGCCATACATTCTTCTCGACTCCATTCACTTTCAAGCCATATATCATCGCGACTCTATATTTATTAGACGTCGATAAATTACTCGCGTGTAACTTAAGCCCGGTCTATTTGTCAGCGGGCTGCGACAAAATCCCGGGTGACAGCCCTGGCGCGGGTTGTGACGCGGCTGACGACGCAAGGCTCATCCAGGGCTGGTCAATTGGGTTGCGGTGAGGGCTATTATTTTATGTCGGGTTTGGAACGTTGTTGTTGTCACGTAGAAGAGATTAGGTGCGGTTTTATAATTGACATTATTACAGTAAAGATATTCTGATCTGTTAACGGCACGGTAATAGTTTAAGAAAACGACTTAACAAAACTTTTCAGCAAATATGCGTCTGTTCAACACATCGCACGACCAAAAGGCTGGCCCAAAACCTTGGTCAAAGGATTTTAGAAAAAGAAGGCAGCCAGCTTTTTGGAAACAATTTCATCTAAGAAGGACTTGGGGCAAGTTTTTTATTTTTTAATAGATATTATTATATAATATAATTATATATTTTAATTTTTTTACCTATATACATTATGTTACTTAATAAATTACATTTATATGTAAGTAATTGTAGCGAAAGTGCCGTGTTGATTTTATTTATGATCGATCGATTGTCCGTTTCATTGCATACCATTATCCCTGGCAGCCCTTATTTGACTCTCCCTGCCTGTTTTCCATACTGCCGAATCATTCTCAAACAATGTACAGTGAAAATGGATTGTGAATTTCGCAAAATAAAGCGCTTACACAGTCGCTAAGCAAACATAAACAGTACACAATTCAGAAGACTTTTCGCTTTATGGTGAATGAGCGGTTGTATCATCAATTTTGTGAAATAAATAAACAGTTACTTTGATATTAAGGTTTTGTGCTGTTTTACCGTAGATTGAAGTCTTAATAAAACTTCCTAACCTTCAATGCAATGGCACACGATGTATTGACCGTTCGGTTATTTGTCTTGCGATTAAAGGCTACATACTTTCGTTGTAATAGTACATCGATCATTTAGGCTTTCGATGTACTGATGTCGACCTAATAAATAACAGTCAATAGTCGATGTTAAGTAGTAAAGCCCCTATTTATTCCTAAGTAAACATGCAAGTTAAATGTCTAAGTTTTACGACCTGAGTGGTTCAGTTGGTTAACATGCCAATCGCCACGCAGAGGGCGGTTCGTTTCCCGGCCGAGCAGAAATTTAAATATGAATTTCTGTTACAGGTCTGGGTGTAGTATGTATAATAAGCATATATTAATAAAAAAGTACATAAGTAGTTTATCAGCTATCTAACTCTTTGCTTACTATATGTTATATGGCGCTGTGTGAAGTGGTCCAAACATATTATCGTCGTCTTTACTGCATTTAATTACCACGATCTCTCTGCTGTAGGCCTGCTGGAAGAAATTTCTTTATAGAAATAAGTTGGCCTGTTGTGTCTAATATATTATGTTTCGCAGCTTCATTCTTTGCGATTTAACATAGTGTAGATGTACCCCCAAGCATCAGCCTTGCACGGTTAGTTTAGATAGGTTTGGTAGTTTTGTAGTTTTTTTTTTTTTTTTTTTTTGTAATAGCAACACTGTACCGGTTATTTCCCTGTATTTGTGCGCTTGATTCGGATCGTCATTCTGTGTTTCCGTGCTCAAGCCTTCGCACGTCCCTTAAACAACTACGTAACTGCTGCAATGGAGAACAGAAGAAGAGACCAGTCCACCGAAGCACCGCCTGCAAAGAAGACACGACGACGCATACTTTATTCATCTTCCGAAGATGAGATCGTCGAGGCATCACCTACTGCGTCACCACTGCAGTACGGCACCGTCGCGAGTGCGACAAATATCGGCACCACGTGGCACGCCCACGCGGCATGTCACTTCGTCGCGAGGTCGACATCGGTCACGCAGACCTTCACCACCGCCAATGCGTCCAGTAATACCACATGCTGTGAGATCCAGGCGATTCGCGGTGGATGACGATGAACCGTCAGTGCTCACCATCCATGTTGATGCTTCACCATCCGCACCGCCATCGCGGGCTGCCTCGCCAAACACCTCCGGTACGCCAGTCGAACGGCAACTAAAAGACACGGAGGAACTCGAACTAGATGAGGAGATCCTACAGTTGCTGGGCGATGCCCCTAAAGTCGACACCACACTGGGTCCACCTATCCACAAAGATGTCGCTGGTCGCTGGCAGGAAATCCTTACTAAAGGGTTGCCGAAAGACATAAAAGCAAAACTTTTAGAAGAATATGCGATTCCCAGCAACTGTGACCTTCTACAGGCTCCTGCTCTCAACCTGGAAGCAAAAGCGGCCCTAACAGAGGTAATGGTACGTCGAGATTCCTCACTAATGCACAAGCAAAAACAACTTGGAAATGCTATTGCTGCTTTATCCAAGTGCATGCAATTGGTTATTTCCAATGAACCTTCCAACAAGTCGCTTATTAGACCATTAAGCGATGCATGTCGAATTTTGTGCGATAACCACCATTTGGAAACCAAAACGCGACGTAGTTTGGTTTTGTCCTCCATCAATACTTCGCTCAAAGATACCCTTATGGAAGCGCCGAGAGATGGAAAATTATTATTCGGAGAAAATGTGGGTGAGAAACTCAAAAATGCAAAAAATGTACAAAGGTCTGGAGAAGTGTTGCGACAGCCCCAAAAGTTTTCAAAAAGTAACTTTGCGATGAAACAAAATAAAAATCGTCAAAATTTCAAGCCTGTCCACCGCAAAACCGACCACAAGATGAACAACGTCAACTTCGGCGACGCCAGAGCAACGAGAGCACCGCATCGGCAGCCGCACAACAGCGTGGGGCAGCGGCCGTACCGCGACCGCTCCCCACCTTTCCAGACTTTCCGCAAGACCTACCGGAGATAAATCAGGTACCGTACGCTGGTAGACTTCAACACTTTCATCACAAATGGACTGAAATCACTAACGACCCTATTATTTTGTCGTGGTTAACTGGTTACAAAATACCGTTCACTGCACCACCATATCGTACAGATCATCCTAGTGTCCATCCAAAGTCAGTTCAAGAACATAAAGATTTCTCCGATTGTATAAAATCGCTGCTAAAAATAAACGCTATTTCTGTATGTGATCATGTACCAGGAGAATTTTTATCCACCGTGTTTTTAGTGCCTAAACCAAACGGAGACAAAAGATTCATATTGAATTTGAAATGTTTAAATAAGTTTATCAATACAAAGCATTTTAAGATGGAGGACTACCGTACAGCGGCAAAACTCATTACGAAAAACTGTTATATGGCATCCGTAGACCTCAAAGATGCTTACTTTTTAATCCCTGTACATAGTTCCCATAAAAAATATTTGAGGTTCAAATATAATGACACTCTCTACGAATTTAATTGTCTGCCGTTTGGTTTATGCACTGCACCGTATGTTTTCACTAAAATTCTCAAACCAGTTGTAGAACTTTTAAGATCCAACCATTTAATCTCTGTTGTATATTTGGACGACATTCTTTGTGTAGGCCGGGATCGCTCCGAATGCATTAATAACATAAATATGACTAAGTCCTTGCTAGAAAGTTTGGGCTTCATAATAAATTTAGAAAAAAGTTGTCTGTTTCCTAGAAAAACGTGTAAGTACTTAGGCTTTGTGTTTGATTCCAAGAATATGTTGATGGAGCTACCCGACAAAAAGAAAATTAAAATCAAAGAAAAAGTTAAACTATTTCTTCAAATACGCAAATGTAAATTACGTGAATTCGCTAGATGTTTGGGTCTTCTAATATCTGCATGCCCAGCGATCCAGTATTCCTGGCTTTATACTAAAAAATTCGAACGTTTTAAATATAATTGTTTACTAAATAATCCCAGTTATGAGCAATTTATAAACTTACCCGACAATTTAAATAATGACATGATATGGTGGTTAGAAAATATTGATTATGGTTATACTTCCCTAGGTTCCAGTACTTACGATTTGGAAATATATTCCGATAGCTCGTTGTCAGGATGGGGTGCCCATTGCGATGTTCAACAAAGTTGTGGGTATTGGAAAGAGGAGGAAAGACTGTTACACATAAATGAACTTGAATTAAAAGCAGCTTTCCTAGCCCTTAAATGCTTTGCCAAACATTTATATAATATCAAGATTCTTCTAAGAATCGATAACGTTACAGCCATATCCTGCATAAACAGAATGGGCAGCATCCAATACAAACATCTTAACTCGATATCAAGGCAAATTTGGAAATGGTGTGAAAGTCGTAAAATTACAGTATTCGCGTCTTACATAAATACTAAATCGAATTATGAAGCCGATTCACTTTCGCGTAACAAGTTTCAGGACACTGAGTGGGAGTTAAATCATGATGCATTCGCTGAAGTAACTCGCTGTTTTGGTGTACCTGACATCGATTTATTCGCCAGCCGCTGTAATGCCAAATGTCCCGTTTATGTAACGTGGAAGAATGATCCCGACGCTATAGCAGTCGACGCCTTCACAATCTCATGGAATGACAAGTACTTTTACGCTTTCCCACCATTTTCGCTTCTCGTAAAAACAAAAAATCATAAACGATAAGGCAGAAGGTATTGTTGTCGTCCCATACTGGCCCACACAACCTTGGTTCCCCTTATTTAAAAAATTACTTAATTCTGACCTCTTATTTTTCGAACCTGATATTAACTTATTAATATCTCCTTTCAGGAATCACCACAATCTTTACAAGACCCTGAAATTGGTAGCCGCGAAGCTTTCCGGCAGGTTTTACTAAAACAAAACACTTTATCGACAAGAGCTATTGAAATCACTTTAGCTTCATTATCTAATTCCACTTATAAACAATATGATGGTTGTGTCAAAAATTTGATAAATTATTGTAATATTAATGGATATGACTACATGTCAACTTCGGTCTCCATTATAATTAATTTTCTATCTGAGGTATTCGATAGAGGTGCTAAGTATGGGACATTAAATTCATATAAGTCTGCCTTGTCGCTTATATTAGGGGATACATTAAATGATAATCGAATTAAACGTTTCATGAAAGGGATTTTCAAGTTAAGACCTACCAATCCTAAGTATAGTTTAACCTGGGATCCAAATATTGTTTTAACTTATTTATCTCGTAAATGGCCAAATGCCGATCTGAATTTAGAATCTCTTTCAAAAAAGACATTAACTTTGTTGGCTCTGGTGACTGCGCATCGTGTACAAACTTTTTCACTTATTAAAGTAATTAACATCAAAATACAACCTCCACACGACATTCTTATTAAAATACCAGATTTAATAAAAACATCTACTCCACAGTCATTACAACCAGTGCTAAGGTTGCCTTATTTTGATGAGCGTCCAGATATTTGTCCTGCTAGGTGCTTAGAGGCATATGTAATCAAAACCCAAACACTTCGTACTCACAATAATTTATTTATTAGCATAAAAGAACCACATTCCAAAGTTACTGCACAAACACTTAGTCACTGGATTAAGGATACACTTTTTGCTAGTGGAATAGACACCTCCATCTTCACAGCTCACAGTACCCGGCACGCAGCCACATCCACCGCCAACAGACTTGGAGTCAGCATAGACGTAATCCGCAAAACAGCAGGCTGGACTGATTCCTCCTCTGTGTTTGCCAGATTTTATAATAGAGAAATTGTAACTAATCCAAATCAATTTGCAAGATCCATTTTATCCTCAAATATTTAGAATATTTATTTGTAAGCCATTTGGAAAAAACAATTAATTCATTAATTATTGTTATAACGTAGGTACATTTGCCTACGTAATTATTGTAATCATATAAAACTAATAAAAATTGTAACATCTTACCGATTTATTCATATTATTGTTATCAACCAATAGTTAAAATCCTTGTAATAAAACAAGATATCACATTTTATTTTACTCTAAACATCCTACACTATGTTAAATCGCAAAGAATGAAGCTGCGAAACATAATTGAAAATCAAACGAACTTGTGAAGTTCGATGACAATTATGTGAGCAGCTTCATTCGACGCGATTTACGCACACCCTCCCTATAAACTTTGAAAAATCACGATTAGTAACAATACCCACTTTAAATCGACAATCAAGAATAAATAAAAATGAATATACCCACCCTAGTAACAACAAAATAAAATGCGATATTCATATATATCTTTTTTTTTTTTATATTACACTTTAAACGAAATGACGATCCGAATCAAGCGCACAAATACAGGGAAATAACCGGTACAGTGTTGCTATTACAAAAAAAAAAAACTACAAAACTACCAAACCTATCTAAACTAACCGTGCAAGGCTGATGCTTGGGGGTACATCTACACTATGTTAAATCGCAAAGAATGAAGCTGCTCACATAATTGTCATCGAACTTCACAAGTTCGTTTGATTTTCAATTATGTAATATACTTTTTGTAACAATCTTGTGTACAATAAATGGTTAAATAAATAAATAAATAATTTATTTAATTAAATAATTTTTATTTGATTCCTGTATAAATTATGGCATCAAATATCCTGCCTAATATTCTATTTATTTTACGAGCCATTAACATATATGACAATGTTGTGATTAAACTTCAGCAATAACGTTGATAGCGCAGTTTTACATATAAATGTTCGTAAGAACCTTACAACTGCTGTTCGCTAAGCTAGTTCGAAAAAGTTCGCCGGCAGCTATCATCGTCATCGGTATCATCTCAGCCACAAGACGCCCACTGCTGGGCATAGGCCACACCTTCTACGGCGATCGACTTTGTGCCTTTTCCATATATCGGCTCACCAGGACTATTTCAAGGTCGTCCGTCCATCTTTAACGGGGCTGTGTGTGTTTACACGATATCGCTCGCAAACCGGACACAAAACGTGCAGTCTGCCCTGTTGACGCGCATACGACGCAGCGACTAAACGGTTGCGACAACCGTTTAGTCGCTGCGGGACGTTATGCGTTTGCTTACAAATAATAAAATAAGTTTTTTTTTAGAAACCAAACTTGTATGAACATTTGGAACAAATCGTGCTGAAATCGTGTACCTATGTCATCGTCTACGTTTGTATGAACCTTACGTCCCATCGGCCACCGGTTCTGCAAGTTATGTGGCGACTGTACATAATATGACTTACAAAGTTTTTAAAAGCGATTGTGTAAAACTTTATTCAATACTTACAAAAATAACAATTTAACACCAAACGAAACGAATACTTGATTATTTCTGAAGTGTTAACCTAATATCAGCGAGAGAGATTTGTCAGGACTGTAGGAAGTGGAACGATGTAGTCTCTGCCTACCCCTACGGGAAAAACACGTAACGTACGTATGTGTCAATTTATATATATTTTACACAATCTCAACACATTAAAGATAAATTTACATCACCAAGGAGTTGCGCTACGTAATAAACTCAAAGAAATATCACTCTATCCAAGCCAATAAAATGTCAACGCAATCCCGCATTAGAATGTTACCCTCATGCGTATTGGATACCCATCAATCTTTTGTGGGTGCCCTTTTCACCGCATTGAATCTGAGAATAATTGCATCCGGACTCAAAAGGCTGGACTGAAGACGGTTCACGAGCAGGTATTATGGGGGTGGGGGCCAGACACAGGTAATATTGTAGATATACAGGGTCTATCGTAGAATAGTAAAACTTATAATTCAAAATTTATAAAAAAAAATTTTTAGATGCTTTGCTCTGTTATTACTTATTAAACAGTATAATGGTTATTTGTTATTACAAGAGAGCAAAGTTATTTATTGTCCGAGTCATTACACAATATTTCACCACTCCTGATTTCCGCCATAACCAGAAAATAGGTATATTGTTGTAAAACCTCTGATGAGCGATTTTTTAAGTTAATTTTCTTAGTAGACGTTGCCTTCTGTGACTGCTGCTTGACATTGTTATGAGTACCAAACATGATATTTGTAAGCGATATTTATGTTCACTAGTATTTATTTTAAATAGTCTTTAAAAATGAAATAGTATATATATAAACTAAATTTCTATAAATAATATACGAAATATTCGCCTAATTATTATAATACTAGGTTTAATTTATGGAGTTAAATTACTAGGCCAAAATGAGTTTCTGAACAAACCATTATTAGTTTATTTTTGCCAGCCCAGAGTATGTGGTGTTTGAAATTTAAATAACTTTTCCTCTTAAGTGAATAATAAGCGCTTTTGCTGCGAGTTTTTTTCATACCACTAAGGTGGCAAACAATCTTACGGCCTGCCTGATGGTAAGCAGTCACCGCAGCCTATGGTCGTTTGCAATACCCGGGGTATCATCCACGCGTTGCCGACACCGTAAAACCTTTTTTACCCCTGAAAAGAAGTGAAAACATATGTTCTTAGTTCGTTGCAACCAACACCAAAAGGAAGCCGTAAAGAAACCGAACACTGTCGCAACATGTTTGTCTTTGCGTCGAAAACTTTCAGCGGGCCCAGCTCTGTGATATTTCGGGAGGCAGTCGCGTCATCGTTTCGCAAACAAGGCTCCACTGATGGAGCACTTTACAGCGCCCACGGGGCAAAGTTTTGACGTGGACGCCGAATTTTATTGATCACCCCGCTTCCTACACTGACGGTTGATTCTAGCAAATTTTTCTCTTCGAGCGATAGCTATCGGACGCAAGATTTGTCAGTGTTCGAAGTAGATGGTTTATTATTATTATTATTTTCTTTCTGTCGATGGATTGGTTCTTTCTTTTGTGGTGTAACCGAATTTGTGCGAAGTCAATTTCTTCGTATTAGGTACTTCAATAAACTGATTTAGCCCATGATTTAGATCATGAAAACAAAATCGGCCTTGAAGTGTTTCTATTATTATATAGAGGGATTGGGGGTAAAAAGTAGCTTATATCTAATTCAACCCCCTACATACCCTAATCGAGCTACCTATCAAATTTCATCCGCACACACACATCGGATTTATAATATTAGTAGGATAGAATTGAGTGTATTGGCGGTCATTGGGGGATGGCTATGTCCATAGGTTGATGATGATGATAAAACTTCACCTACCCAACAAGCATATATATTCTAATGAAATCCCGCACATGCGAATCCAATTTCCTCCAACCGCACAGGCTTTTTCAGAAAGTGGATAACGACTTCGTCAAGATTAAAAATAAGCAAATTCCATTTAGTTGGCGTTGGCGCGAACAAAGATGGCCGCTAGTCGGACTTGCGGAGGCTTCCTCGATCGAATCAAATGAAGTCCAATCATGGCGAATTAATTATAAGTGGGTACTTGCTTATCATCGGAGCCACAGCATCCTGAACAAACAGTGTGTAATTGCAACTCCCTCTATTGTTTATTTTGTTAATTAATTTACAATTTATATGTTTAAATGTGTGTGAGAAGTGGTCCTAAAATAATAGTCATTGGTGCAATAGATTACGGTATATTTTAACTAAGCTGACAATCAAGCTTATGGCCCTAATAGCACGGCCCTGATGGACGGGTCTGACGGTAAGAAGTTACCGGCGGATTTGTTTGAGTTATCTGCGAGTCGGGATAAATTATTTTAGTATTTATATCTTTTAGCCTTTACATAAATTTATGTCATAATGTTTTGAGTTTTTTCATAATTTTTTATTTTAGTTTTTATTTTATCATTTTTAAATCACGAGATGAGTCTAGGACATTAAACAACTATAGACAGAAACTTCATCTACTACTATGCCAGCAGAACCAAATAGCAATTTTGATGTGGGTATGAGTCGTGCTTAGAATGAACATTCATCATCATACTGACAGATAGACGATATTCTTTTTACTGTTTGTTCCGAGCTCAGGGGGCGACGCAGGTAGGCCGGCTGGTGCATACGGGTGTGAGCGCCGGCGGGCTCGCTGGGGCCGGGCACGTGCGGCACATGATTCGCCTAGGCGGTTATGTGCGTGTCGTGTATAGGTGCCCGGTGTCTCGCCGGAGTAAGCCCTCGTACGCGCTGATCGGTCTGCATGCGGCGCCCCCTACCTGGATGAGCTCGCTTAACTTTCCCTTTGGTTTCCGTTAGATTTTTGACTTTTGAAGAGAGATTAATTAACGTTATCCTAATTCAATAAATACTTTTTTCATTTTCATTTCATCACAGCCCATAATAGTACACTGCTGGACTTAGTTAAAGTTAGGTTATTGCCATAATCTCCACACTTGGCAGGCGGGTTGGAGATCGCAGTGTTACAAACATAACAATGGAAAGTGCTGCTGCCCATTTTCCAGGCTACGGAGACTCTAGATATTTTGTTTCGAAAACATTAGTCACCTTGTACGACTCTCACGAGTGTAAGGGGTGGTGCTGTTCTACTCTGGCGCTTACCATATGGCCAGAATGAACACTAATGTCAGCGAAATATTAGTTAGAATCTTTGCTAAAAAGAACCTTTGCTAATTATTGTCTTAATTGAGTTAAATGGGATTTTTTGCATATAGGCGACTGACGCCTGATGTTCAGGTTTTCATGACGATGTTTTCCCACATCATAAGAGCATTGGTTAGCGTTTAACTGTGGAAGAATTAAATTAATTTGGATTACTGTTGTTAACACTGATCTGTGGCTGTGGCTAATGATGGTAGCTATAGTTCCTGCTCATTTTGAGCTGACGCCCTGGCTTGTATACAGGTTAGCCCTAACTTACTAGGCTGTAATAACCAAGCCTAAGCACACACAACTCTAGTTAAGCTTAGCCCGGCTTACAATAATTTCTTAAATACATTTAAGAATGATGTTTAACGTTATGTTGTATGAAATTTTGTGTTTATCTTAAGCTTAAATAAATAATCATCTTGGCGTTAATTGTACTCTCACGTACGAAGGTCCAGTTTGATCACGATCCAGGATTTAGCAAATCAGGGCATTACAGTGGAGCGACTGCCATCTGACCCTGCTACCGTAAAACTGCAACTTTTTTTGTGATTATTGTCATGTTTTAGTTTGTTCTTTCCTTTTTTGCTATTTAAAAATATTGTGGTGCTGTTGTTTGTGAATTATATTATATTTTAATAACTTGAGCTTAAATGTGATTAACCATTTAATGCAATTGCAACGCCCTTGAGCTCGAACTTGAGTTACTGTCCTCAAAGTCAACTACACTGTGACCATTCTATTTTTACGAGAAGGTAAACCACGGTCTCGTCAAACGGTCCAAACGGCCTCTTCATTAGTGCCAAAATAAATTGGGCAAATGGCCGCTTGTTTGCGTACGCCCGATGAAAATTCGTACATAATCAACAGTTTTAGTATAAATTAGCGACTACCAACAGTTTTAGTATAAATTAGCGTTTGTAAATACATTTTTCGGTATTCTTACTGCGTACCTTGGTTAAGGCGCTGGGGTGTGACAGTGCCCAGATTTTAGGAAAAAAAACAGTTCTCACTGACCAGAATAATTATCAAAAACCTGCTCAAGTTATTGCTCAGAAACAGCAATAAACTATTATGAAGTGGAAAAGTTTTCACAAACACCGTCTAAGCTCGGCTTGCACCAAATTCTTACACACGTTTATGAATGACGTTTTTTGTATGCAGTTTATTCAGCTTAAATGCCATTATGACTTTGGTGCAAGCCGCCCTTAGTGTAGCTAACAATTTAGGTTATGCTAAGAACTGCCGTTTTTATCTTTATAATATCTAGACAGATCTTTACCTACTACAAACAGGTAAATTATTTATAAGAATGTAGATGTGTACTCCACTCGACTTTGAACAATTATTTCTAGTTAGGCTAATAAATTAGAATGTATATGTGAAAAATACGATGAACAGCCATTAAACTTTCCACATTTTCCACATGAACTAGAAACACCATGGATAAAAGTTGCAAAAGTCGTTGAATAAGATCTAGCATAACATTGTGCTCAACAAGTGTTGTATGAAAACTCTTCAAATCCGACGAGTATTGAATCTGCAGGTAGACCCTTTGTCAGGTTCTGGAGCGTCCAACAAGTGGTCTGCTGCGACGGAAATTGGACTGTCACCTGTGTGACAAAGCCTTTTGATGTTTGGGAAATTCGTCAATACATTCGATTATTGCAATTCTCTTACGGAATAGAAAAAAGCAGCGATTTTATTATCGTCGCACGATCAGTAGTGAGTGGTGCTAAATGGATCATAATATAATATTCGAAAGCTTATAAAGTCATATTACAAATACTAAGTAATGTGTCAGCCAAGTTTGAAAAATATAAAAGGCTTACAGAAGGGGTTTAATATTACATGAACAATTTCGTACTTATTCTGTTAAAATGTTGTATGCCTATATTGAATATCTTAAAACCTTTATTCAAAGTTATTCAGTTTTGGACCACAACAATCTAATGTTAGTCAGTGACACGGTAAGAAAAATAACCTTTATCTGGAAATTTTATTAACTATTGACACTTGGGGTTGACCGCGAAGTACGTACCACAATTGAACTGATGGTATTTTAAAGGAAAGTCAAGTCAAGAATATCCTAAACCGACCCTGTATAAAAAGGTTGATGAATATGGAAGAAACGAAAAAGGCTTTCCAGGACCGCAGCAAGTGGAGCAATGTGGTATTTACCTACCCCTACAAGGAAAAGGCGTGACGTGAAGTATATAGTTATATCTTGACGACCCGAGTGGTTCAGTTAAGCAGAGGTCCCGGGTTCGATTCCCGGTCGGGCAGAAATTGAAATGATGAATTTTAATTTCTGTTCTGGGTGTTTTATATGTACAATAAGTATTTATTTAAAAAATATATAAATAGTTTATCAGTTCTCTGGCACCCATAACTCAAGCTTTGCTTACTTTGGGGCTAGATTGCGCTGTGTGAATTGTCCAAGCTAATTTATTTGTACGCCTATGTACGCTTAGATCTTTTAAACTACGTATCGGATTTTAATGCGATTTACAACAATAGATAGAGTGATTCAATAGGAAGGCATGTAAGCAAGAAAAAAGGGTAGGTAGAGGTAAAGTAGGTGTACGTGAACGAAGTCGCGCCGGGTCCACTAGTTTATTTATAAATGCTATGTTGCATTACTGACTGATTGTCTTAAAAATCTCTATTTTCATTCAAACGTCATATATGTAAATCGGGCCATTTCTACATTCGTTATAAACGGTAACATACAAATTTCGAACATCTTGTACGGGTTTATCGATTGCTTCACGTTATTAACGCCTTGTCAGCGCTTGTAGCTCATAATTGACTTAGGCTAACTAGATCCCGGCGTCCACTTGGTGCAAGTTCCGAATTAATTAACTCGAGACTTGCGAGGGATACAGTTATTCAAACAACAACTCTGTTGAGCAATCACAGGAGAGGCCCTCGAAGAAAATTAACTTCCTGAGTTATATTAAGCAACAGTATAATGCTGTTGATTGTGGATCTAGTTGGTAGAAACCGAAACATTTTCAATTATTTTTTCTCGCTTTACTTTTTTCAAAGCATTTTTTTATGTTATACTTTAATATTCGATAGTTATGTTTTAATATTCGAAAATTTAAGTATTCGAATATCCGAATATTTTTGCTGGTGATATTCAAATATTATTCGAAATATTGTGAAATCTATAATCAGGGTATTAACTACATTTTTAATGTAAGTTTGAGCAATTGGCCATTAGCAAATGTATCAAAATGAGCGTGAAATGGATTTCTACATGTTAATAATTAAAAACAAAGCAATGAAAAATAAAAATCACAAAATTACTAAACAACGCCGCCTAGCGGCGAATATGTTTTTTTTTATTTAACAGCATTATTTTAAATCATTAAGCATTAGAAAGCGATTTGCCGCAACTTTGAATACATTTACTAATAGTATAAACCATAATTCAATTACTAAACATTAACAAAAAATTTATTAAGTACGGAAATTGAATCGCGAGGCGAGAGTGTATTCGGTCTCCTTGCCTCGCAATTCCCTCCCGTGTAGTTCCAAACACAGTAAATACAATGTAACTGCCTCGCGAGAGGTAGCATTAGGTCAGGTCAACTTTATATCATGAGATAGGTAATACAAATTAAAATCAAATTATATATAAACTAAAACATTATATCAGACAGAATGCGCCTCGCATTTTAGAATACACAGGCACGAGTCCCCGAGCATTCGGTGTGTGTGTTCACACGATCCGTATGATTAAATACCACAAAATTAAGACACGAGTACGTAAATTCTTATTGTTTAAAAATATTTGAATATTCGAATTTTACCTAAATTCGAATATTGAAATAAGGCGAATATTCGAATATTCGATTGCAAGCCCTAGTTATACGGCAAACAAATAGGCAAGCGGACCTGATGGAAATGGTCACCGTCGTCTATGGACATTAGCAACACCAAGGGCGCTATTAGACTGAGGGCCACGAGAGTTTGTTGAGAGGTGATGGTGCTCCTGCCGAATTTGTATACTGTGGCTGAACTTGACATTGTCAGTCACATTTTGTTCCACCTACAGCCGGGCGCAGTCTCGTTGCCCTCACTCTAATGCGTTGCCCGCATCTGAATGTATATGCGTATAAGTTTTTTATACTACGCAGTGACAAATGCGATGGCAGCCCACCTGATGGTAAGTGGTAACTGTCGCCCATGACATCTAAGATTCATGAATTTAGGTTTTAGGCAATAAAAATGCAGAACCGCTGCGATATCGCGCTGGCTACACTATCCTTCAAAGCGGAACACAACAATGCCAGCATTGTGGCTTGGCGGCGATAGATAAGGCGGTGATACTCACCCAGGCGGACTCCTCAGCTTGACAGAGTCCTACCACCTGATATAACGTACTAACCATAACATATTAACGTAACTAACCATTCATTATTGTGTAAAGAAATAGAACTATGTACAGCTAACTATGGAAACTATTTTATGTCTAAAATACAAGTACCTACCTATCTACTGACTAGAAGTTCATTGAGATTTACCAATTATTTAGCAATTACTTGTTCTAAATAGCTGCTTCAACACACAGAAATTTACTTTTGTATCCGCGTACAAAACATCTACTATGGAGCTCTCAAAGAACCTTTAGAAGCCGACCCTTCACATCATTCAAAGTAAAACGACCGACGGTATTCATTCAAAAATGTCAGTCTAGGTGATCAACTATGCTGTGTGCAGGGCCGGGGAACTGGGGCATCATGTCGGCTCTCCATAACGGGGAAATGCATCTCATAACGGGGACTTATAACTCGGTGCAGGAAGTAAAATCTAGTTTCATGGAGAGATCGTTAATGGGTACCTTAATGTAAAATTATAATGTAATTAGTAAAATGACGTCGAAAGGTTTCTGCTTTTTATAAAATCTAGTTTCATGAAGAGATCGTTAATGTATTAGTAAAAGGACGTCGAAAGGTTTCTGTCTTTGGTAATGCGTCGAAAGGCTGTTACTTGAAATTACTGTAGGTCCTGATTTCGTATAAGTACTTTTCACATAATGACTATTGAATGAAAGCATCTTCGAAATCGGTTATGGAACCGTTTGGCTATGCTATTCCCGAAATTGGAAAAGTTAATGTAGAGAACCATGATATTGATTTATAGATGGACTAAGAATATTTATAGCAGCCAAGTTAAAAGCAAGAGAGTGGCAAACGATAAACGTTTATCTCCAAAACATGGAATGGTGTAATACTTATGTCAAAGCCATGATAAACGCCGTAAAAGAAATTAGAGTGAACGTAAAGTGTATCCATTTGCGGATTTGCACAGGTACATTATGGAGTCGCCAACGCTTGTAGAATTGAAAGGTAAATGGAATTAGTGCTGTCAAAACCCTTGATTTTCAAGGCTTTGAGTTATATCGATGAGTAGCTTTTAGTGGAAGACCATACTTATCTCACCAATCTCGGCACACTTTTCATCACACGCGAGGTGGAAGGCCGACATTACGCTGTAATAGGACGTCTACCCGACTCAGGGCTCTTTTACGCATTACTCTGGCGTCAAAAGGAAATGGAACATACGTCTTTGTTAGAACTATTACAAGATCTAATGGTGCACAGTTTCTAATATGGGATGCATAATTTTCACGTTACTTTCTCACCCTATGTAGGCGATAAAGCGGGATAAAGCGCGAGTAGTTTCCTTTGATGATTGGCTGGTCGACCTCAGTGGTTCAATGGTCATCATGTCGGTTAGAAATTGATATGATACATTTTAATTTCTGTTACGGATCTGGGTGTATTGTGTTTACGAGTACGTAGTATATCAGTTGTCTAGCACCCATAGTACAAGCTTTGCTTAGTTTGAGGCACGATGGCGCTGTGTGAATTATTCCACTATTATTGAATTATTTGTTTATTTAATTTTTTTTTATGCTATACGGCAGGCAAACAGGCAAGCGGCCACCTGATGGAAAGTGGTCACCGCCCCCTATGGACATCAGCAATACCAGGGGAGTCACCAATGCGTTGCCCGCCTCTGAAGAGACCTCTAATATACCACTTGAACGATCCCATGTCATAGTCCAAAGGAAACACTGCGGGAGATTTAGTTTTTTATATACTTTTAATTATGTTACTTGGGCGTTTTATCCCCCAAATGCTTAGTTGATTACTGTAATACTAAGAAGGAACCTCGTAACTAATTCTCATATGTAATTTTAACTTTTTTAGGGCGGCCACTTGATGTAAAGCCAACTATGGACAGCAGCAACACTAGGGGCACTACTAATGCCTTGCCGGTCTCTAAAGAGACCTCATTAGAGGTATATTAATATCTCATGACATAGGCGTAGGAAGAGGGGGGGCCGGGTGGGCCGTGCCTACCCCAGAATGGTCTGGTGCCCACCCCAGGATCGGGTGCTCACTGACTTTACATTGGCGATTGACTCGGCTTCTTCAAGGCCCCCACAAGAAAATAGCCCTACATACGCTAATGCCTCTTGAACCACCCTGTGTCATAGTTCAACGCAAACAGTGTAACTGGGAGCTCATTTCTTTTAAACCTTCGCGTGTACACTAACAGAGGGTCTACATAAAAGGCGATGAGTACCCAAGACGGGTGGTGCGATGGCGGAATTGTGCTGTGGGTACCAGATCATATTACATTTGTATACGTATTACTTCATCATTAACTGCACGTATCAGAGCACGATTGCACGTACTCGTGATTATCAGGCACGTAGGTTGACCGCAGTGTACGAATACGCAACGCAAGCCGCTGTCTTTTTTCAGGTGCACCCTTAAGTAAAGTGCTCTATTCTCCTGTAGATTTTTTTTTCTCTATAGCTCTATTCCATACACTTGACGACCTGAGTGGTTCAGTGGTCAACATGCCACATGCCGGTATGCCACGCAAGAGGTCCCGGGTTCGATTCCCGGCCGGGCAGAAATTGAAATGATGAATTTTAATTTATGTTATGGGTCTGGGTGTTCTATGTATAATAAATATGTATTTAAAAGTATATAAGTAGTTTATCAGTTATCTAGCACCCATAAGACAAGCTTTGCTTACTTTGGGGCTAGATGGCGCTGCGTAAATTTGTCCACGATAATTTATTTATTTATAAATATTTTAAATAAGTTGCTAAATAACATTAACAAAACGGCTTAGCTTATGTACAAATTCCAGTTAACCACGTAGTCGATGTAACATACTATGCTTCCTAAGAAGCTACACCTAGTATTTCTTAATAAAGTATATCTGAGCTCGTTTCCTCGCTTTACTACATATTTAAACCTAAAGTCTTTACTGCCTTTCTAAACAGAATTAAATGGCTGAAGGCAGCCTCTTAAATCGTTTATAGTTTATTAACGAGGTTTCACTCGTTTTAGACTTGCTGCTTTCTCAAAGAGTCACTGAAATATTAGAATAGAATAGAATATAACTTTATTGCATAAACTGTGAAGTACATTGTTGCAGATGGGTTTGCAATATAAGAAGAACAGTTCACCCATAGCGGGTATGCAATTACAATGAAAATGCTATTATATTACTACTGAGCTAGCTCAGTGACCCTAAGAGGATCTTGGCTTCCGACACCAATAGACGCCACTTATGTCCTTCAGTTGTTGTTAGTAGTTGCATTAGTCAAACTATCTCTACACCTATTACCTATTGTAGTTATGCCTAGATAGTTTTGTAGCTATAGGTTTTCCATATAAATCCTCAACATAACTAGAAGTTAAATGCTGTTTGTTGATAGGCGTAATCGTGATGTAAGAAATGAGGTCTATATATTTCACAATACGTTGGCATCTCATATATATATTTTTTTATTCTTCACAGTGACAAACGAGCAGATAGCACACCTGATGGTAATTGGTCACTGTCGCCCATAACATCTACGATTCATGCATTCAGGTTGCAGGCAACGAAAATGAAGAACCACAGGCACGTTGTCACTGTGAGGTGAAATGCCTGTTGACTGTAATTTTGCTAGCTACCTCATCAATCAAACCGGAATACAACAATATAAGCTTTGTTGCTTGGCGGCAGAAATAGAAAAGACTGTGGTACTCACCTAGACAGACTCCTCAGGCTTGACAGAGTCGTACCACCTAATATATTCCTGTCCAGTAACATAACCAAATAAAACAAACACTCACTCAGCCTCTTCGACGGTCTCCGACATGGCGAGGAAGACACAGTTGAGCAGGATGGTCGCCATGACGATGTAGTCGAAGTACTGGTTCGTGGAGATGTAGACGCAGACCTGTCGCACCCTGGACCAGGGAGACCACCAGAACAGGGACCGGGTCGCCGTGAAGCGGTGGATGTAGTTCTTGCGAAATCGCTTGGAGACCACGCAGAAGGTCTGTGGGCAAGAGTAAAATCAGTGAGTAAAATCATTGTGTTAATCTATATCACTCTAGTGGCTAGTACCGGCTTCTGCCAGGGGCCGCTGACCTAAACTTTGGCTCAAACCAATTTTCAATCGATGTTAGCATAAAACTATACAGAGAAAAATTTACTCTTTAATTCATCAAAAGAAAAAAACAGATACGAATTCACACCATGGGTCACATTTTGCTACAGTTTTGTAAGCAAAACAATTGTTTTTAGAATTTTTCTATTCGTTAACATTGACGGAAAATTGGTTAGAGACACACTGTACTCTAATGAGTGAGTACAATTTTGTTTAAAAAAAAACCTTCAACAAAAACTCAAACTTCAAATAAAGTATATTGTTCTCGACCGGTAAGTCCTTACTATGGTTCATACTGTCAAGCAGCGCAAGGCAATGATTTGTAGGCAAGTAAATCATTTGCTCCGTAAGTCTTAAGACTTTCGTGGTTAATCACTACACATAAATCAACACAAATTGGGTTTATTATGTGTAAATCATTCGCTATTCTTATAACATTAGTCAATTTTTTTATTTTTACAGTTTACTAGCGGCTCTTCGTAATGGAATTTTATCTTAACCGTAGTTCCAAACTCTATGAATATTCCATCACCATGTTGGATCTGGTTATTTTATCAGAGACCAAAAGCACTCTGAAATAATTTAGCTTCCTACTAGCACAGAGAAAAATACTACGTGAATGTATTTTTTAAATCGAAATTAGTTTCGGAGATCACTTTCAACATACAAATGAACTTAAGAGACTTTTCCTATTTATTATTAGTATCATCCCACAGCTGAGCAAAGGCCGGAAGGGAGGTAGAATGATACAGGCACCACGCCACCACGGATCTCAGTCATTACAATTCCGTCAGGGTACTACTGGGATCGCATCAAGAGGAAAATAAGGAAAATAAAATAAAATTGTACTAACACTATAGTTTTTAAGATGATTACTAACGATGATGATGTTTTCGACCTTGTAATACTTTATAATGCCTGAAATAAACGGATTATTATTATTATTACTATTAATAGTATACCTGTAGTTTCCTACACAGTTTATTCGAATAATAGAATCATTAAAGTTCTATTCTATTCTAAATAGGTTTCCGTCGCAGTTACCTCCCAAACCGTCGCTAAATTGGACGATCGCACGCAGCTGACGCATTGCAATTCAAACGATGGTAGTTGCAGATTTAATTACATTCGTGATTAATTCGCTATCCGGATAACTGTTTGCATGGAGTGGGCGTCGATTCGCAGATAATGCAATTGCACGAAAACTAGGTGGCATTATCTGGTTTGACAGTAAAACGCGCTGCGTTTATAAATGCTAACGTACTTTAGTAATTTAAATTGGCTGACATAAATCCTATCGATCTTTTCTTTCAACTTTACATCATTTAACTCCCGACGAAAAAAGTTTGACTTGTGTGGGGGTGTCTGTCTGTGGCGTCGTAGCTTCCGAAGGGATAGACCGATTTTGATGCGGTTTTCTCTATTTGAAAGCCAGTTTAATCGAGATAGTTTTTAACTAAACTGGCTTTCAAATTAATTAATAATGTTTAATTATTTCAATATTATCGGTGTAGTAGTTTTAGAAAATATTTGAGTATATACAAACTTTGTCGGGGGTTATCAGACCCTTTCCCATGGTTAGGTTATCCCTAAAAATAGTTATTACGTTCCGCTTTCAAAATACTTACTTAGCACGCGTCAACTCCCTAATCTACACTGAGCTACCTTCCTTCCGCCATCGTCAAATTCAGAATCCGGTGTTTTGGTAAAGTTAGCCGCTCGGCCGCGTCGCCCATTCTCTTGTTTCCACGTTTTATTGTTCACATAAATTCATGCCTCGACCCAGCCCGAGCGGTGATATATACACGGAACATGGATTCAAATCGTATTAATAATGTACCGGCTTTTGTAAATTCTCTTTTTATTGCTTGGGGGGTCCTTCTTATTTTTTTTGTGCCTGCTAATTGCAATGTTGGACTTTCGAGGGTCAGGATTGTTGTTATTGTATGCTTGACCTTAATATTCGATATGATTTTGGTTTAGTTAATATTAATTTGTAAAAAGAAAGTATATCGGTGAAATGGGAGGAGGAAAATTTTAGAATTGGGGAAAATAGAAAAAAGCAAATTTTACGAAAATATCCGAAAATATGTACGACGCACGGTCCCTTCATAGCAAGTCAGCATCACAGAACTACCGCGGCTGGCTCGGAACGACCTAATTAACTCTAATTACCAACGCGCAATTTACCCGCTCGCCAATTAGCGAGATTATACCCAAACAACTTGAATACATACATTAAGGGGCGCTCAATGCGCATGACGGGGGACACAACTTCAGAAATGTATCAGACGATGTAGTGTTGGAATGCTGGCTGTTATTTAATTACAGAGCAAAAGAAAAAAAAAGATTTTGTCAGTCTAACCATGAACTTTCCCATCTTTTTGGTTGTCATTGAAACAACGACGGCTAAATTGGGAAATAAAATTAATACCGCCGCTGTATTTTCTAATTTAGCATCCGCAGTCCGTGTTATGGTGGTGTGGGGAGCAGGCTGCGCTGTTCATTAAGTAAAAATTTATGGTGATTTTGATGGGGTACATTAATGAAGAGCGGAAGTAGGTCACTTTAAGCAGTAACTCCAAAATCACTTACTCAGTAGGAACTTTCCTTCACTGTGACACAGACTTGGATATATTAACTTGAGACGCCTCCAGATACTTTTGCCATAATTTCCACATTTGAAAGGCGTATGAGGAGTGTACCCTAAGCGCGCTCCATACAAACGAAGTTTGATATTATTTTCAATATAAACCAATCAAAGCCAATTAAATTTTGTAAACGTGATTTAACCAATATCTATGTCTGGTTTATCAGATTTTCGTTAAAATACCTATATCGCTTCAATGTTGGACGGGTTTTAAAAAATTGTATGGAAATCATTGCTAGCAAATTTTTATGAAAATGTAAACACACAACAGAAAACGCTGCTGCCCATTATCTGGTGTCCACTCAGTGCGGGCGTGGCGGTCTGCTTAGTCACTATATAAATGAGAATCGTGAGTGATTGAAGCAATCTCCATAAATCTCTCATCAAAATCACCTGAGGCGATTAGAAGAAATGCAGTCGATACCAGGACCTCGGAGATAACTACATTTTCACACCCATTGGCTTTGAGTCAATGGGCCCTTGGGGTCCTGCGGCCAAAACTTTGTAAAGGATCTCTCTAAGCGTCTCTGTGAGGCCACTGGGGCAGGTGACCGCAGGGCTCGCAACTTTTTTGCTCAGAGGTTGAACCTCATTATTCAAAGGGGAAATGTTGCCAGGTTTGTGGGCACCATTCCTCTCGGGGATACCCTGGAGGAGGTTTTTATCTGTAAATATAGATTTAGGTTTAGGTTTAAATTTGAATTTTGTTCATAATATTAGGTAGGTATCTCATAATATCACATATACGGGATTAAAACTTTCGCCTAATTAGTCTCTCTGCTGACTACCCAATCACGAACACCAGTAATTTAGATTCATGCCAAATCCTTTTACAAATGACTTCACTTCCTTGAGATAAAAGTCAAACTCGAGGAGGTACTTAAACACTTATCTCCCTTCTTTGTTCAGTGGGTTAGGGGAACTTCTGAACTGTTGATAAGTCCCTCAAGGGCTGCCGGCCAAGGGCCAATCTTTACGTTTTCATTTAGCTTAGGCTTAGAGAGCCATCAAGCAAGTTTTGCAGTCACCCTCGGCTTATATCTGTGACTAGTTTAGTTAGTTAGTGAACTTTTTTTTTTATCATCGCAATATTATAAGTTAACAATTATATTATATTTACGTTGCTCTCTAGCTATAAACTTAATTGAATGTTTGTATGGTTCCGTTTGCAAACGAAAGTAGAACTTGCAAATAAAGCAAACCACATTAATTTGACACAATTATATACTTGGTACTAATGAGAAACAAGTAAACACCTTGACATTTACCAATGTCGAATAGGCCCACACATATTGCTTATAGCTACTTTGTTAGTCTTTGAGCGAAGCCGCGTCGAATGCAGAGCAATTTCTGACATACCAGCGAACTTTGTTACGGTTCATGGAAGTTCGCACCACGCTCGCTGCTCTCAGACTTTGGGAAGTTATAGGACTCCAGGAGGAAAGCCTTGTATGAAACGTGTAGGTAGTTACTTGACAGCCTAACGGGTACGCGGTATGCAGTGCGTTTCATCCGTACTGGAAAACAGTTTCATTTTTAAGGACTTCAACGTATCGGATTTCGTCAGTCAGCATTTCGTTTTTTGTTGTTTAATATTTAATTTTAATAAGGTATACCTGCAAAACAGAACATTTTCAATTTGATAACTTGTATGAAGGGCATAATCTCTGGAAGTTCTAGAACGGTCGGACCGATTAACGAATGAACCTACTTCAGTACCTCTATATTTTGATACAAATGAGTTTTAAACACTCTCACGACCGCATCCCATACTAGACAGATAAAGATAGGTAGATAAAGACTATTGAGTGCCATACGATCCTGACATAAATGATTTTTTTTATATCGAGTATAAAACCATAGGATTAAACGCTGCTTGACATTTCTTCGCAGTCTACTTGCCTTCCTTACGTTGTTGCTTGGTTTTTACACATATTATCGGGTGTGTTACCACGGTTCTACTCTTGCCATTTATCATTCCCAAAAGCCTTAGTAAATGAACTGATATAAAATATATGTTTTGCTATGGAAAAAACCCGAAAGTGAGAGCCAGTGTAAATTTGATATGATAGTCACATGTGGCTGGTGCCCTGGTTATGATATATGGTAACGCGTAGAAAGGGTTAAAGGGTTATATAAGGTCCCTATAGAAGGCCCAAATATACGATTTTTTATGAGTCGTGGTGTAGGTACTACCTGTTTTATTCACCTAATACAATTTACATACGTACATTGTGACTACGATGTATGACGATGTATATTTAATACTATTAATAAATGAATATGAATAATATGGATTGTAGAGTTAGGGGCTTGGCACTACATGCGATCTAATAATCTGAACAAAACTTTTATGATAACTTTTCAAGAAGCCGAGATTTATCATCGCAGTTTTATGTAGTTTCCCGCGGGAACCTATTGTTATCCTGGGATAAAAAGTAGCTTATATCACACAGTGTTTATGTAGCATTCTTCTATTAGTGAAAGAATTTTTAAAATCGGTCCAGTCGTTTTTGGGTCAAACAAAAATGCATATTTTTTATCATTATAATATTAGCATAGCTTAACAAAATCATGATTTTTTCTTTACAGTTTCCTGTTGACAATCAGACAGAAAGAACAAGAAAGCGATTCTATAAGGGTTACATTTTTACATTTTGTGGTTCCGAACAGTACCAAAAAGGTCTATAATGTGCGAGTTTGCGCGGGACCATGGGACCCTTTGTTTACGTCAAATTGACTTTTCAATTAGCGGTATTTGTTTGATGACAACTTCCATTGGTGGTGAGCGAAGGAAATTAATAGATTTACTGAGGTCGAAAGCGGGGTAATTCTGCTTTTAGTCAATTGTTCGATATAAAATAACTCTAAGTTAACTAAATAAATTAAAATTCGATATAGATGTCTTTTTAACTAAGTCACAAGATTAAATATAATAATAAATGATATTTATTAACCAAATAATACAACAAACATAAACATTACAGTACAATAAATGCCAATAAATCTCTTAATTACTATGTGCGTATGAAACAATTCAGGCACTAAAATGTATTAGTTACATATTTGTTTCCTGCCTCCTAAACTAGGTTACCCTGTACTATAAAAGACAGTAATCCCTCTTTCGGCCATTTCAAAAGTATGATTTATAGCCATGAGCGATTTGAATGTGGAATATTGTAAAGATTTGTTGTGTGTGTGCGTGTGTGTGTGTTTGTGTGATATGCGTCTTTACCTAAATAATTTGAGTGGATGATGTATAAGATGCCGAACTAACTATATTTGCTAATTATACTTGCCTAATAATAAAACCATAATGAAACGAATGTCACCGATAACTGGGCCACTAAAGCCGTATTGAGTAAAGATCAAATATTTGCATCGTAAAAGATCGGACCGGCTCGCCGGCGATTTTAATATCATCCACTATAATGTCGGTGGCTGCTATTAAACTGCCATAAAAGCGAGTATTATACAACAGGTCAAGTTTAACGTTGCCAAGTTTCGCTTTAAAATGAGGGTTGGTTGTACCGCCGTAGGTCGCGGAACAAAGGGCAACTCCCTAATCGATTGCGAGACAAAGAATCCTAATTTGGGTAGAAAATGGGATCCCATTACCTATCACACACACATCACTCATCCTAGTAGCTGGTGTGAATAGAAAAAATATGTAAATATAGGTTTTAAGATTTCGTGGTTATTCACTACACTTTCACTACACATGTTATCGGGTTTGTGACGACCTGAGTGGTTCAATGGTCAACATCCGGTCTGCCACGCAAGAGGTCCCGGGTTCGATTCCCGGCCGCGCAGAAATTGAAATGATGAATTTTAATTTCTGTTACGGGTCTGGGTGTTCTATGTATAATAAGTATGTATTTAAAAAAAACGTATTTAAGTAGTATATCAGTTATCTAGCACCCATAGTACAAGCTTTGCTTAGTTTGGGGCTAGATGGCGCTGTGTGAATTTGTCCACGAATATTTATTTATTTATTTATTTTGTTACCACGGTTAGTATTGTTTTTACCTCGATATTTCCAACAATACTAACCGTGGTAACAAACATGATAACATATGTAGTGAAAGTGTAACCATATAAATATCGCTGTAATTCGATATGATTTAAACGATAGTTCATCTGTTTCATTTAATTTAAATCTTTGGATGTACCTATCGTTTCATGAGTTTATGTTTAATAAATGTCATTTATTTATTTATTTTATTTATCTATACTTTGATTATGTAAGGAGTCGAAGAAGATTACGTAATAACTTTAGAAGTTAGTCTGTTTTGAAGTAAGACCTTTATAGAATGTATGGATGGACCCTTCGGCTTTCTGTAGTGCGACAGTTTTAAACTATCTAAAATATGGCTTCTTTCTATCAATTCTTTCAAATTATTCACGTATTAAAATCTCTAAGTACGCATTTTAAAACCATCATCTACGGGCGTAATGGTTTTCGCTGCCATAGAAGCGGCTGAATGTACCGACTAAACAAAACAAATTACACTTCATGAAACATGGCCGCTGAAAGTAAACCCTGCCAGGACCAATAAAAGTGTAGTTTGTTCCAAAATTGTAAGTCTATCCAATTCAAATGTGAATTATTCTTTCCCGTCGTAACATAATCTTGTAAGCAAATAGCGCAGAGGGTCGCTTCGATTCGGAATCCCTGACCAGCTTGGAATCGAATAAGTAATGTTTTTTATAGCAAATGCTATGAATATAAGTATTTCGGTTTCTTGAGAGTGCTGTTTTCGGGTTTTAAATTTAATATATGTACATATTGATTATGTGTGATTTAAAGATATAGTTGATTTAATTTGAAATCAGTCTCCGTTATTATTTCTGGTAGCATTTGCGTTGTTGCAAGATCTATTATGATGAGTTTACTAGTATTGCTTAGGAGTTTAATTATTAGGACATACCAACAGTGTACATAATAAGACAAGGAGTTGGTACTTTTGAGTTATAAGCTGAAATTATCCGGTGATCTTGATAGCTGACGTTGACAATGTAGGAAGCTACATGTGGCATATCGACCATTTCTTTCCATGTGGACAATATGGCATTGTAGGTATATATGTGGCAACAATTAGAAAGTCTGCGGCCGAATTTTGGCATGCTCATAGCTCGTCGTCACTTAAATAAGTAGTATCTAAAGTCAAATAAATAATAAATAAATAAATATGTTTTTCAAATTCACATAACGCCATCTAGCCCCAAAGTAAGCTAAGCTTGTGTTATGGGTGTTAGACAACTGATAAACTACTTCTATACTTTTTTTAAAATACATACTTATTATAGACCCAGACCCGTAACAAATTAAAACGCATCATTTCAATTTCTGCTCGGCCGGGAATTGAATCCAGGACCTCTGCGTGGCAGATCTCGATGTTAACCAACTGAGCCACTCAGGTTGTCAATAATATCTCTATGTAACAAAATGTTATAAAAGCGGTTAATCGAAACATCTATTTCCAAGTTACGTGTTAAAGATACCTGCCAACTATAATATATATCTACCTATAGTATTGTCAATAGAGAGATTATAGTATAAGCTTTAATAGTCTTCAACGGTGGGCCTGCTAGGGACACGTTACATTAGTGCGGATGCTCACCGGGTGACGTAGGTGACCAATTTGGTCCGGGCTCTGACGAAGGTCCAGGCTACGCGACAACAATTGGATCGAGTATTTAGCTAGGGGACAGGGAATATCTGGGCGGAGTTAATTTAAGTCTTCATTGTAATGTAAATGCGATGGCGTAATCCTGCTAAATTTTCCAAGGATAGATTCACATCTATTCCACCCTCACGGGTGGATATTTGTCGTTTTCACGCAGAAACTATTGAAGAGATTTTGAAGAAATTTGAGCTGAAAATTTTCTGTGTTCTGCGCTAATCATGGTTTGTTTGTTTTTTCTGAACCACTTCTTATATTTCTTTAAGATGATTTAAGTAATTTCGAATTTGGTATATTTGCCGCAAACGGCTTGACGATCCGCACCGCTGGATAGAGATAGACAGATAAATTCTTTATTGCTAACACCAGAATAATTATAATAAAAAGTTCCGACAAAAATCATAACTAGTTGTGGGCAAAGGCGGCCTTATCGATGTAAGCGATATCTACCAGGATAGAGTACAGTTTGCAGGATCCAGCATGTTAAAAAAAAGGCGGAAGTCGCAGTCAAGGTTTGTGCCGCATATTTTCTGTGAAAACGTGGGGATAAAATTATAACATACGTGTTATGCAGTTTAATTATCAATTTCTAATGGGCCAGCTACATTACAGTTTTGCACCGTTTTTTCATGCTTTTTCGACGCTGCCGAAGCTCTCTAGCATTCGCTCGGCGATGGACCTTCTAAGTTTTTTAAATTCGTTATTATGCAAGATCCTCTTCCTCTGATTTGCATTTTCTAAAATTCCGACCATATTTACGATGCATGTTGAATTTTTTTTACAATTTTAAATTTAACACCGATTTTACTTATATTCCGGCGAATATTTTTATTGGTTTAGTGAAGGTCCTTGTAGTACTTCTCAAACTCTTTACAATAACACCTGATAGAACCTTCTAACAAATTTTTAACTTTACACAACGCTAAATTGCTTGCACCTACACTAATCTGATGACGCCACGGACAATACAAATACCGTACGAGAAACGTGTACAGACATAAACTATCCATTGTGACGTCAACTGTTATTAACGCAACCAGTCTAGTAGTTATAAGCGATAGAAATCTGACGGTTTGTGTAAAAACAGACGGTTTGACCAGCTATCGCTATACTTAACGAGCGAATAGACATTATTACGTCAAAAGCTCTGGATCCAGCTGGAATGCAGGACGATGGATCCAGCAATTGAAATCCCTAGTCGTAAGCAACCGACTGTGCTTCCATGAATGTCGAATCTAACGTAAAACTCACATAAACACTTCGAATGAGAGCAATTCAATGGCAGTTACAAATTTAATTGTTGGGAACTCTGTTAGTTATAGGTTACCTAATGAATTTGGCAAGAGAGTAAACACCCAAATATTGATTTGGCTTCTGGCGCCTTGCTTCTAAGCTAGTGACGTATGGTATCACTTTCCTGATACAGTGTGTTTTAACACGTTCTCTGTAACAACAAAAGCGATGACTTTCATCCAGGGCAGTGGCGGTCCAAAAAGGCACTCATCATACTTCCGTACAATAGTTTGACCAATACCTTCTGCCTACATTTTTCAAATATATACGGTGCCACCAACTTCAGTAGAATATTGATTGCCATGTTAGTTACGATTTTGTCTTATTTGGTTAAGGAAATTATGTATTTAAATGGATAATGTACAGCTGTATTCGTTAAAATTCATATTCTATGTGTTTCTTATATAATTCTCGACATCTATACACAATATACGTAGCGAGATTGATACGGCAAGTCGTGATTTTGGGCATTGTTTGTTCACCAAATAAGAGAAGTCAGTTTAGACAGATCATAAATCTGTGGCATCGTAGCTTCTGAACGGTTAAACCGATTTTCATGCGGTTTTCTGTATTGGAAAAACAGTTTAATCACGATGGTTCTTAGCTTTGTTTTATTAAAATCGGTTCAGAAATTTAGCAAATATTGAAGAATATGTATACTTGGTTGTGAGTAATCCGACGTTATCCATCGATAAGGTTATTCTTTAATATCTTAAAAAACTGACATCACTTTACGCCTACGGACAACTTCATACCTAAATTTAATAAATATTGGTAAACATTATATGAACCTGTAAAACATACTGTATAGACATGGCCACTATAAGCAAGTAGGTCAAGCTGCTACCTGCGCACAAACACTGAACATTGAAGAGCATCTCGTGTTTCTAAAAACGTCACGGGAAGATTCTGGTTCTAGCTTTTTGCCCTGAATTTTCGTTGCAAGGTATGCCTTCTTATGCATTGAATTCTGAGTTATACGATAACGTAACTGAATTCTGCATTTCTCTTTACGTTTAGGAAACTTGACACATCGCGCCCGCACGATACATCTGAGTCGATACAACTTGATATCCTTTCGTTGGCAGGTATTGTAGGTGTGGTAGATGAATGGTTACCACAGTCAGGATTATTTCTTCAGTCATGTAACTATTTTAATATGTTCCAATTAAAATGGTAAGGCAGCCTTATTGACCTAACAGGTTTGAAGTTATACGTCAGGTTAGAAATAGTTCTCATGGTGACAACCTGTGGTTCTGCCTTTTTGTTGACAGTTAGGTACTGATTTCCACCAGGCTATATTGACGTTTATCGAAAATTGTTTTTTGTAGGTGCATTATTTTATTAATAAGTACAAAGATTGAATCTGTATTTATCTAGTACACTATCCAGACAGCCATCATCATAAAATTACTAGCCTATACTCCTCCCAGCAATCGCCAATTCACTCTATCTACCACTTTTAATTTCGGACACTAGTCGTCCGTAAATGGCGGACCCTGGGCGGGGTCCGTGTGCGTGGGAGCGCAACCGGGATTTAACGCCAAGATGATGATAATGTCCTTAATTAATGCTTGCGCAGACACCTTTTTCTTACGTGAGGAAAATCCATTTACGCATTTTACGGATCCACCTGACATCTTCCGTCTTACAAAAGCCCTCTCAACAAAAATTATAAAGGCGAACGTGGAGAGGCAAAACAACATCTCATTGGCAAGGCCCTTGGCTTACCAGAGGCTCATAACTAAGCAAGTAGGTCAAGCCCGCGCACGCAACGCTCAAGAGCCCACGATTTCAAAGGAGGGTTTCAAAAAGACGTCGAGAGCGCCGGATTGTGCTTGCGATGAATGGCCGTTGAGACAGAACGGTGTCGCCAGACCGCGCTCACGTTTCAATGGACTGATAAATTACATTATGAGACGCGTCCTGTCAGCAGGACGCTCTGGGTCAAAGGCGTTGCGGTATTTTCGGGTCAAATTTCAGTAGAGAATTTTGAAAAATGACATTGGTTTTTTATGTTATACGGCAGACAAACCGACAAGCAGGCCACCTGATGGAAAGTGGTCACCGCCGCCTATGCCGAACGACCCCATGTCATCCAAAGGAAATCTGTGGGTGGGACATCACTCCACATCCGAATCGTACGTGCGAGAAAAGTTCTTTCGAACTTTCGCGTGGATACCACTAGAGAGGCTACGTAATGGGGATTGGTATTATCGAATGGAGAGCTTTTTAAAGTCTGTAATAAATCTAGTTGTCGTAGACAGTATAAAAAAGAGCTCTTGATCTTTTAAGAGGTTAGTAAGACGCATGAGACCAAATATGTATATGAGTTCCAAAACGCAATGGCGTGGATGGATCGAAGGGGAGCGTTAAGTAAATAAATAAATAAATGTGCCTGGACAAGTCACACAGCACCATCTAGCCACAAAGTAATCAAAGATTGTGTATGGGTGCAGAAAACTGATAAACTACTAAGTATATCTAGTAGTGGACCAGCTGAAATGATGAAAAGAGAGGTTACAAGCAACGGATGTCCAACCAGAAGGCTTCTCAATAGATAACAACTGCAATAAAGTTCAACGGAATGTAAAGACAGGTGTCTCCGTTGGCTTTGGTCTTTTATTTTTAACGCCAAATCGTACTAAGCGACATCTCCGAGTGGAGTCGACGCGGCTCCTTCGAGAGCGTATTGTCAGGAAATGTACCTTTGTTATTCTTAACAATATGGCTTTACGTTGCCAAGTCTCCTCTTTAAATTTTGCAGTATTTTTCAACGCAATGTAAAATATTGAATTTAAAACGCGCAATGTGGAACTATTTTGCGGAATGCATTTTAATTTTCGAAGTCTGTGTTTGGTGTCTTCTAGGTGAATATTCGTTTTATGATCGTTTTATCATAGAGAAGGAAAAGGTTTTATGTGGGTGGGTGTGTAAAAAGTTACTGTCATTTTTAGCGGCCCTAGATAATTTTTCAAGTCTTAAATGATATCAAACTTAAGCATAATTTTATAATTTCAATACAATTATAAATGTCAATCAAATGGTTAAAATAATAAGGAAAATACAATTTATACATTAAGTACTTCATGTCATCTTGGATCTATGTGGTATTATCAAATAAATGTCGTAATTAATATAAAATTCAATTATTTATTTCAGTAAATGTGGTAAGTATGTAAACGTAATAATAGGTTTTGCTGATGATAATTGTTTATAGTTTTGGCGCAGTCATTGTTATGGTTGTGACACTATCCACTCAGTTGATGACTGCTGTTTGCTTTAAATTAACTAACGATGATCTGGATAGGTACTTTCAACCGTCTTGCAACCATTATCAATTGGAATTGGATGGAATTGTTGGATGTTTTCATAAGCATGTTACTATATTTGATGTATGTAAATGTTTATCGAAGCTTTGTGTATCTGTGTGTGGCATCGTAGCTCACGAACGGATTGACCGAATTGTATGCGGTTTTCTCTTTTTGAAAGCCAATTTAATCGAGTAGTTTCTTGTTTTTGTCTCATTAAAATCGGTTCTGTAATTTAGAAAACATTACAGTTTAAGTGAACTTGGTCCAGGATTATCTGACTATTTCTGTCGGTTAGGATATAGTTTTGAGAAGTGGACGGAATATTTATCCGTTGTAATCCGAATTAATATCCGTTGTTATCCAACTTTTTCTGTCGGTTAGGTTATGCTTTTGAGAATTGGATGGAAAGGTTTTCGCTTGTTAATCGTGTCAATGCGAAACATTACCTACGAGTACCTCGGAGCGGATCAAGGTCATTGAGCAAGGTAAGTAAATTTAACTTTTGTTTTTACTACTTTCTGCCCCAGTTGGGACCCGTCTATCTTTCAGCGCCAGTGACCGAAGAACGGGGGGCAAAAGGGGCAAGTCACACTAAACCTTTTTAGCTAGCAAGTCCCAAAAAAGTTAGTGGCTCTATAAGTCGATGGGTCGACCCCTTTATTAGCTCGGATATTTTAGGGCTCTACATAAAGCCGCAGTGTATCCCAAAGAGGGTCGCCCTCCGCCCTCCAAAAGGTGGATGCTCTGCTGAATCTTCCGCAAACACAATTTTTATCTTCCGTATTCGTTTTTTTGGTGACAGCGAGCTTGAAGTGCCTATTAGATTACTGGGATTGAATTGAGCTTCGACCCCTGTGTAAGGATAGGTTATACAGTTCAACCTGTTTTACACTTTTCTTAGCAAATTGGTAGGCACATTCCATGTGATAGTAATATCTACGATTCAAATATTTGGTTCACTTTACTTCTAGAGATGTTTTAAACAGTTAAAATCCAATAAAAGAACTGTAAAAGAAATGCAAAACAGTCCGCGTTCTTGTTGCCAAAACTCATAATATTGCTCACTCTTCAGTTTGTTTATGAATAAATACCTAAAGGTAACGTGGGTGGGAAACGGTACGTAGAAGCAAATCATGCACATTGGCTAGCAGCGTGCGTCAGAGACAAAGCCAAACTAGCCGATCTGCACTGCTAGCACAAGTATACCGGACACAGCTAGCGCCCGAGAGCGTTTGTTTCCTTCTCTCAATACTAAGATGAAAGAGATAGCAGTATATATGTCGCGCCTTTTCTCGCTTATCGTGCGCAAGAGCACACTTTTGCTAACTGCGCTGCATTTTTTTTTTATCATTACATGTGTAAAACAACGCACTTCAATCCAAACAATATCCGTTTAAACGATCGTTAATACGTTAAAAACTAGATAATCGCTGGGGACACGAAAAGGGAAATTGAATTTGTGTTGACAACAATACGGGGCAAGTATTTTCCAACTGGGAATTGAATAAAAATATTGGAATGTCGTCACTGTGGAGGAAGCCGTAATCCGATAGCGGCGCTGATTAATTCTGCTACCGTCCTTCCTTGGCACCCGTGGGAATATGGCCTACGGTATACAAATAATTATATATTGGTACAAAATTTGTGCACGTTTACAGTGACTTTTTAACAGGATTGAAATTCTTTGAAGCATTTTGTATGTTGTAAAAATGTATTACTAATTGTCGCGGCAGCGTTTTCCATTGTTATATTTATAATACTGTGAACTCTAACCCGCCTGCTAAGCGTAGAAATTATGGCAATAACCTCTCCTTTCGTGAGAGAGGCCATAATCTCTCCTTTCCTGGAGTGGACTGTTATGGGCTGTGATGATGATGATGATAAACAGGTGGGCTCGTTAATCACTGAGTCGAGGTAACAACATAATTAGAAGTATGCTATGCTAAGTTGGAATGCATTATCCCTGAATAATTTTTTTTCGCAGCAAATTACAGTTTAAAGATCAAAGCATTCGGTACCACGTCCCACTTAATAGGGACATTTTTTATTTGCCCGCTATTTTGCCCTCGAGAAACGTACCCCACTTTACCGCAGATTTTTCTCTTTAGTGGGTGCACTTCTAACCCACTTTGTTAGACAATCAGCTTAGATCTGACGTAAGGAGAGCGCTTGGCTCAATTGGGTGTAAAAATCGGATATGATATTTACTAAGTATCATAGCAGATTATCAAGTCATGATCATGAAAAAAGGCAAAATCCACTGATAGAAAATTTGCCCCAGGGACATGTTAATATTAGATAGTCCCCAGAAAAAAAATAAACATCTAAAACTGAGCCACGAGTGAGATTCACCCAATACCAATACCAACTCGAATAAAAACTGAAGTCGGAGAATTCTCACACAGAGCTACTGAAAGATGTGTCAAGGGACTTTGTTTTTGTGCTGTATTTTATCGCAACCTTTGAACTTTCATTTTTCCCTAGGGAATCTTAAATATATCCGTATATAAAAGGAACTCTCAACAAGTTAACTTTCTACGACTGAGAGTTTTTTGTCTGGGTATTATGAGTGGCGGGGCGTAACGGGATATTCCGTTTGAATTGGACCTACCCCACTAGGCAAGTTCCTCCACCTTACATATTCTGCAGCTAGGCAATATTATTTTAGAGTAGGTATTGACGACCTGTGTGGTTCAGTTAGTGGCCGGTATGCCACGCAGAGGTACCGGGTTTGATTTCCGGCCGGGCAGAAATTGAATTTTTATTTCTGTTACGGCTTTGGGTGTTATGATTAGTATGTATTTAAAAGAATTTAAGTAGTTTATCAGTTATCTAGCACCCATAGTACAAGCTTTGCTTAGTTTATCGGTACAGGGTATCGAATCATTGGTGTTGGATGTGGGTCCCATAGCCCATCCCATCCTTCCATACTATCCCATAGCTATCTCCTAGAACCTTCTCAGATTACACTTACTTCCCTTCGTAGCCTTTCTAAGTGACTTGCACTTACATCGTTGTGAACCGACATAATAAATTCTGTGCTGTAGAGCTGTAGCTGGAGCATACAAAAACATCAACCAAATCTTCAGCGTCATAATAAGTACAGAATGATAGATTGCTTTCAAAATAGCCAATGCGCCAGCCGCATACTTCTACTAAACTTTCTACCCCAAACTGTATGGAAGAGCGATAAAACAATATAGCATGTCAATAACGACAGCGGAACTATTTCAGACGGGGAACGGCCGAGCGGGCCCGAGATTGATGACGTGAAGAATTACGGACGTGAGAGGATGACCGCGGACGTACCAAGGCAACGAGGTATTTCGGGCGCATTTTTTATGTTACTCGGTAGACAATCTGGGGCCTTGTTTTTGAATCGATCACCTCATGTCGAACGGTTTTCAATTTTGATTTTAGGCATTAAAAATACTAATTTTAATTTATGACCCCGCTTTTCCTATTTTTGAACCGCTCGCATTCGGTGTCACCTTTTTTTTAATTATTCAGGGAGTTTTGTGAAGTGCGAGTTCGTAGCCGGCAGCGGCAGATAGCATCGGAGAAACTCATTTTTGCCAATGATATATAAGTAATGTTAATTACAATTACAATGACATAATTGTTGTGTCTTAATCTTTTGTAACACAACGTGTATGTTTTATCTTGTGAAGAATAAACTGTTAAATATAATAAATATATATATATAATTTAAGTATCTATTTCTTTACTTAAAATATCATTGGCAAAACTTTAGAAATCATATAACTATATGCACGTGAGTTTGCGAGTTTAGTTTTAATTATTCGTATTTAATATTGGTTCAATGCTTTTCTTATTAGGAATATTTTAAATCGACTTAGGAGTCACCTAAAGTTTAGTGTAATTGGCCATTACGTCCCGGATACTCGTACTCTCTATTTTTGAATTCGGAATGACGTGATGTGACGTGACGTGAAACAACGCTCGAAATAGTTCATTCGTAGTAGCGCCTTTTTATTATACCGCGCTCGGGATTGGCTTGGCCGAAGCTTGCCGGGTGCATAGTTAATACATAATTTGATAACAGGGTTTGCCCACACGAGTATTACTATTAAGAAGTATTTTCTCAGTTGGTCGCAGTAAGTTGAACTGAATAAAGAAATGTGTGTTTGAGTTTCTATTTAGTGAACTGTAGATACCTACCTAATAACCAATAACTGCCGGGTACAAATTTTTAGAAGAATAACAATTAATAAGTTATTTTTTTCTATGGTGCTGTAATGCCTTCGATTGTAGCCAATAATGTGAAATAATCTTCAACAAATACGGCTTCCGCATCAGAATTTCTGCTGCAATCGCTGCTGGGAGGCAATTTCCAATAAAAACCTCTATATTGCCATGTTGCCATTGAACGAGCCTTTTCGAATCCTACGAAGGCGTACATCGAACAAATAAAAACCAATGCCTTCCTTGTCATCAGTGTTGTACAGGGTGACTTTAAATTCATAATTCCACGGGGTTCCGTATGCATGCTCTGCTCGTGATAACAAATACTTTTAATATGAAATTGCGAATAAAAAACATACAAAATTGAAAAGGAATTCGACCAAAATGTATGATACAACAGATTTTTTGCGATTTCAGAGTTGGTGATACAGCAAAAGTTGCTTGGTATGCACACAAACACATGCAAACAGTACCCCTTGGTATCATGAATTTGAAATCCTGTACAGTACCATATTTATGTATTGCATTGGCGGTACCTCTGGTGTTGCTGATGTCCATAGGCGGTGGTGACCACTTTCCATCAGGTGGCCCGCTTGCATGTGGTAGTATTCAATAGTTGAGTTCTACTATATATTATGTAGGTACCAAATTTTTCCCGGTCGACCGCTACTTTTGACCAAGACACAATCCCCATTTTAATTAAATTTTGGGAGCTTGTGTTTTTTTCCTTTACTTGTGCTGTATGACCTTTCTTCTTTCATTAAAATCGGAATAATGTCCAGGTAAGCAAGCCCGCCTAATTTTTACTTGCCGACCGAGCTAAAGGGTTTGCACTAGAGATGAAACGGATAGTTGTTTGGCCGGATACCGGATACCGGATATCCGGCCAGCCTCCTAGCCGGATAGCCGGATATCCGGCGGCCGGATATTTACAGGTCATAGTCTCTAAACAAGTTTGTACAAGCTGTAATCGCGGCGTGGGACTTTATACAACTGCACGTGTTTATGTGATTTAAAGTTTTCGTTTCATGTGAATAATTTGAACGTTGAACTGAACAATTCTTCCGCCCCCATACGGATTGATAGTTTTAAAATACGGGCTTACACATTAGCCCACAGCATCGTAGAGGATAATCGACATCGTATACTACCTCTAAATATAAAGAAATCATATCCAGCATAATATGTTTTCATATCTATAATATCAATATATACCTTGATTGACTTTAAATTATTACACTAAGTACATTTTAATACTAAACAGCACTTGTCTAAACTACACACGACAAATGCGTATTTATGCTCATCAGCGGGTGTCACCCTGTTGGGCAAAGTACGTAATGTCCACACTCGTGGATGTTACAAAGTCACACCTATGCCCGAGAAAATTTAAGAACGCTCAATGCGATGGTGTGAGCATGTGCTCCGCCGCCCCAAAGATCACCTTAGTGCAAGTAGCCCTAAATTTGGCGACGACGACTCGCTGACACGGAAGACACCCACACGCCACCTGGCTGACGGCGGACCGACGGGACCTGAAGGACAATATTATTGACGCTGCTACTGCTCAAAATAGAAAGAAATTGAGGAAGCAGAAAGGAGAGCTGACTTCAGCTAATGGAAAAGGCATAGTGCAAAAAGAAGAGACCAGAAACCTATTAAAAATGTTTGCTAATCTACCAAATGAACGATACGAGTAGAATAGGTGCCGAGGCCAACATAATCAATAGTTCTTTGATTACTATTTATGGTTTTTAAACGTTTTGATACGACTTTTAACTCGACTGCTACAGAACTTATATAAAGTTATCTTTCCGATAAGCAAAATCACTTTTATGGGCTTTTTATACATTTTTACTATCCGGTATCCGGCCGGATATTAACGCATTATCCGGTATCCGGCTGGATAGTAAATTATGGCCGGATAGGCCGGATACCGGATAGTGGCCGAATATCCGTTACATCTCTAGTTTGCACGTCGTCATTAGAAGAGAAAACTTTAAACTTCCAATAGAACGCAACAGTGTTCCGTCTATAAACTTTGCCGCTGACGTTACGAGCTCCTCGATTACGTGTTACTATACGGTGCGTGACGTCATCCTGTCGCATTGCTGTGTAAGCACAGTTACTGATTACACGCACGATCAGTAGTAAACCTTATTGCGGTTAGCGGAAGTCGAAATTTGAATGCAAGTGATTACCAACTTATCGAATATGGTGTTAGTGTTGATGGTCAATGAAATAGTTATTTTGTCCTCAGAGCTTCAACTAGACTGATTTTTGAACCAGATAAGGCCCTCTTTAGAGAAAATACGCCAAGAGCTAGTTCTAACATCAAAACTTAAAATAGGTTTACGGCCAAATTAAAAGATGAAACGTAGTTTTACGTGATTATCCTCTACAGATCGTGACTGAAAGCCCCGATGAAAGATTAATCATTCACTGAAACCTGCAAAGTTGGCCCGTAATTGCGAATAAGAGGTCTTTCAGCCCCACGACTGTAATTCGGGTTCATACGAGAACATTACGGGAAAACTTCTAACGCTAATAGGTTAACATTCGAGTATTTCTGTTCAACGAGTTTAATTTAGGTACGTACCTTATTAATTTAATCGTTTCGTAAGAGAACTTTCAGTTCCATTTTTGTTCATTGAGCAGATATAGAGACTAAAAAACTAGAAAAAGAGACTACTTCCACACAAAGTAAAAAAAGCCGAACTATCTCTAAAGCACTGTCGGGGAGGGAAGGGGCTTTGGGCTCGCTTCACTTGCTCTTTAATTGATCGTGTTAGTTTTTTTTTATTGCAAATTAAGTTATTTTTCTGACTCGAATTATAATTCGGAGTATGAGTATCTTTCTCATGTTTCAAAAACAGACACAACGTACAACTCTGGAGCTCTCTTAACCAGTGTAATTTTTTGTAACAATAAAAAAAATACGTGTTTTAAAATTTGGTGCAAGCCGTGCTAAATCTGCGTGTAGATACTACGTCTCAGGGCTCGCGATTGTCACAAAAAATTACATGTAAGTTAAACGTTACACAAAAAGTAAAACGTCATCCTTTAACGTTTTTTGTATGAAGTTTTTTGTTTAAGTATCAGCTTAAATGCGTTTAAGAATTTGGTAAAAGCTTTAAATGTTATACCTACGTAGACCTATGCATCTTTTAAAATATTGCAAACACAACTCAGTCAATAGTTTTATCTATTCAAGGTATCAAGATACTTATTACAAACGCAAACCAGAAGTCAATCTCCTTGCGCCTAATATTCCGAAGTAAGCAATAAACCTTGCCCCTTATTAGCCCGTCCATACATCACGGCGAGACATTTCCTCGCCTAAGTACGAATATAAGGGTACTCGCATAACAAACTTTATTATGCGCGATAAATTTTATTTGGACAACACTCGGGAGTAGGTGAACGAACCGCTTCGGCAAATTGGGTTCTGCGCGGTACATAAACAGTTTGCATGAAGTGAGGACGTAAATGACGGTAGTCAGTAAATGGTTCTTTGGAAATTAAATTATAGAAGTGTTTGCCCGTGAATTTCACTTATTTAATGGTAACCATTGCAGTAAACTCTATAACTAGGTTAACTGAATTAACTATACCTACAGATATCTATAGCGGCGATCCAATAAAGTGCGTAGGTAATGAATTGTGTATTGATGTAGTTAGATTTTTTTACATTTTACAGAGTCAATTTCGACAATAAATCGACGTTCAGGCAGGCCGTCAGACAGTCCACACTGCCGTAAGGTTGGATTTTACTGAAAAAATAAAATTACAGTGATTTCGCAATGTCATAAAAGCCGAGCATTTTCTCAAACGCGAAATTCTACACCTAATATACCTCCATATATCTCCAATAGTCTTGACATGACACAACGCCATAGTTTGTAACTAATGTAGGACTACCCGCTAGCTGGGGCTGCCATTGTAATCATCTTTGTCTTCGCAAGAGTTGGAACGCTCGGAAGTGGGTATCCGGTTCCGGTTTGAGAAAATAATCCTATCTTTAAAGAGCTTTAGTTGCGAGACGTGTAATGTTGCGTAGAGGAAGACATTTGAAACAGGTGTTTAACGTTTTGAAGTTTCCTCGGATGAGTGGGTGGATTTTTAGCTTATATTCAGATACTACTTTGAAACTTATACTAGAGTAATTACCCACGTATGCACTGTAACTAAATCTGCCTATATCCAGCTCAAACGCAACCGAACGGATTATCACGTTATTTAGCATATAACTTTTCGTCTTTAAGTATAGGGGTTTCTCATCTTTATTGGTGTCTGTTAAAAGTATGTAAGTGCAAGTCAGTTTTTTAACTGGGAAATCCGCATCGGTATCAAATTGAAGGAATAATAGTTCTTGTTCAACTTGCTGTTCACACACACACATAATAAAAAATGTAATACAGAGTCAATACATGTGATGACACAAGAGTCAAAAAAAATATTTTCACAGAAAAGAGCAAATTATTTTTCTCCCCTATCTTCTATGGATTTAATGTTCCACATAATTTCCGAGCTAAAAAAACACCCTGTTCATGTCAAAACAAGATTTGCTTTTTGTATAAATAAAATAAAATAAAATTTTGTGTTTCTAATAAATAAGAAACATATTTTAGAATATTATTAAATAGCTACATTACCTGTAGCATATAAGTTACTACATAATTTGGGTATTTTAGAATGACAATCATTCACAATGTTTGTTTAGTGACTTTCCATTAGCTAATACTCATGAATGACTGTAAAGATATTTTCACGATATCTTTTGGCATGTCTGATGACGTCAATCGGAACCGGGATAAACATAACGTAACACCTAATAAAGCACATATTTCATTGCGATTGATTTTTCCTTCAAACCCATATAACTTAGGTAAAATTCCTACTCTGGGTTTCATTGCTATGAACAAACCTATAAAATCTATACATATACGATACGTAGTTCGCCCAAATTTTCAAATCATTTTTGCCTGCGTGAAAGAGCATCCAGTCGCAGGGTTCAGGATTTATTTAATTCCATCGCCATCTGGCCCGATGGAGGATTCTAATTTATGCCTCCTGTAATCACTGCTTTGCGTAGCGAGATTTCACTGATTTCCGACGACAAGGACCTTCCTGTAATCACTCAATTGAATAAAATCCTTGGCACGTATTACTGAATTCATAATATTTTGCACTTAGTACGACTCAGGTCTTAGTACCTATAACGTAAAGTAAATCTGGACCCTAATCTTATTCTAGACAACAAGTTTCTCAGGAATATCTTGAATGAATGAATGAATGAATGATTTATTGCTCTAAAATGTGGTGCATGGTAGATGTTACAATTTTTATACTCGCTTCTCACACTTTACCAGTATCTGGCATGCAATATTAGAAACATAATTAATCTAATTGTTATTGAAATGTCCACAACAAAATTTATAAATCTCCAAAATAACCATGTCACTACAAATAATTAATAATATTAGTTAGTCATAACACGTTACAATGTCAAAATAAGAATCAACGCAACCAAACGCAAACTTCTGCTTTACACTGGCAATATTTACAAACGTCGCAACTACTTCCGATGTCATATTTTTGACATTTAGTTTGACAGCAAACAGCCATCTTGCCTCTTCGCAAAACGTCTACTGAAACAGATATAGTTTTACGAGCTAATATACATAAATCCGGTTTTCCCCAATGATTGCGACTCAAGTGAGTACTTAATATCTTCAATTTTTGTAATCTTATTGTTGAGATCAAATGCCGTACGCTTTACGACACGTACTGAAGAAATTGTTCTAAAGTAATTGTTGTATTAGTTACAGGTAGTATACAATTCAGCGACGGCGCTCAAATGACTCAAAGAATTCACCAACACTGTAAAAACAGCTTTGTATCAACCATTCTCTTAATTTGCATTTGAACCTATTCAATGGCAATAATTTCATATTACTATCAAGACTATTATATATTTTAATTGCCATTAAACAACTGTTTCTGCTATATAGAGTTGTTGAATGCGAAGGTACCACCAATCTATCTGGAAACCTTGTGTTGAAAGCAGTAGTTTCCGAGACTTTAGTGAATAAGTGCATGTTACTTTTAACAAATACACATATCTCGTAAATGTACATGCTCGGGACAGACAACATATTATGAGATCTAAATAGGGGTCTACAAGATGTTAGAGAATCAACATCACAAATTGCTCTAATGAAATTATAAGTTGTTCAGTAATCATAGTTGAACGTTGATAAATATTTTTCAGCTTTTGAAAAGCTGCACACCAATAAATTCTGTACAAACATTTTTTTATTCACTAATGAAATAAGGTATCCCTTTGTCTCTATAGGTAATTTAATTTACCTAGCTACCTCCCGACTGCCCTTCGTTTCGAACAAAGAAACCCAAATCAAATCGTGTTCACAGCTGCTTTATTATTTATTCTCTCGCTCCCCGCTGGCAACATTCTTGCGCTGGCAACTCTTTATTGTGCCGGGAAATATAAAAATGGCGGTAGCGCTAGCATCAGTCGCCTCATTGTGAGTGAGCACAAATTACGCGGTAAAACAAATTAATGAAGCTCTTTGTTTCACCGTGACAAGTTCCACGTTACAAGTGGGACCAACTCTATAAGGTAGGTGTTGCAGATATAATTATCGAGATAGTTCTTGTTTTTTTCCTATATTCTTTTGAGAATTAGGAGCACTTATCTGGGTACGGAACTTCGGACTTAAGAGTTATTCGCTATTCTTGTTTTAATAGAATTCAAATATGATGATATGTCATGTTTTCGTTTAGCTTCAGCTAAGTTGATAAATGAATTATAAACTAAAATTCCTTCTCATTTCACTATTCCGGTCTAATACTTTGTCGCGGTTTCGGTCTAGATTGTGGATGGTCTAGTAAACCTCTCTAATTTTAATTCTGTTTTTGTTGAAAAGCCTTACGTACCTACTCATTTTAAGAGCTGATATGCCGACTACCTATTGCGAAGTGTAACACCCCATTCTGTCAAAAGATCCTAAAAAGAAAAGTTTCTATGTATAACTAAAACGAGTGAAAAGGTTCTATAACTAAAACGCCAGGCTTTTTCAGTGACTCTAACTCTCCTGTGTTATCTACTATCCCGTCTCGTATTCAACTGCAGCGTATGAAACATGCATGCCGCTCCAGAGAGGGGTTCTCGCTCGCACAACCGTCACACCCCGTTTAACTATCCCATTCGCACACCGCAACACGCTGCGTGCCGCAAACTTGTACACGAACGGTTCAAGTGTATGTTTCTCCAAAATTAATTAATTGTGCAGCATTCCTTGTATGTTGGAGTAAGTGGAATGTGAGGTTTGTGGTTCTGTATACACATTATTTTCTTAGTCAGTATTAATACTTAGTACTGCCTTTAGTTAGATATAACAATTGAAATAGTATTTCTAAAGTAGAGATATCAAAGTAGCAGGTATATTTTCATTTAATTACAGAGAAGTGTAAGGAATTATTTTGTCCTACAAAGCAAGAAAGTCTTGCAGACATCCGGCTCTGGAAGTTAATCCGAAAAGTCGCGCGCTTTGTTTTAGGGCTTGTTAATAATTACCTGTTACGCGAAAAGAAAAATAGGCGGGTATTTTTCGTTAAAAATACGTGCCGTTGGACGAGCAGGCGTATACTCAGACAATGCGGGACAAACAATGGTCGACCTGGATCGGAGTTTTTGTTCCAAATACCTAATTCCACATAATGTAGCGGGATGCTCTGCAGCAGAGGCGGGCGCCATTCATCGAACTACTATAGTCGTTCGTAGCTGAACAAACAAGATGAGGTTAGGTTGTCTGAAAATGGCGCCCTAGTAGGGACTGCCGGTTAATATGATTGGGACCTATTCACTTACAAACAAGTAATGTCGTTTTATAAATTATTCACTTGGTATATTTATAACATTAATATTACCGAATGTATTTGAAAAATTTATATAAGACAGACTTTCTAAAATGGCGCCCAAATAGGGACTTTTGGTTCGAGAATTTTTATTTTTATTTTAACTTAGAAATCATCTTCTCACTACATTATGTTTCTTTATAGATAGTAGAAATAATTCTGAATATTTCTGTGTTACTAGAATATAAAATTATATATTCTCCGGCTATGTCCAACCTAGTGATAATAAAGTAACATCTAAAAACACATGCAAGTAAAACATTTCTCGTCCAAATTATAACCAGTCAGCCGAAATTAATTCCCGGAAAAATACAGCAACAACACTGCAGCAACCCTGATTAACTAGCAACGTCGACGCCCCAACAATGAAAACAAAATAAAGATATAATATCCGCCCATAGTTTTTCGGGCAACCATCCTTTACCTTTTATGTGTAGACTACAAATGGAGCTTGCACGCTATTAGGATTATTATTAACACCGACGCTCTATGGCTCTAAGTTGGCCGACCTCTACTGGGGTAGGTATATCCATTCTCATTTATACTCACCACATCACATTCCTTGTAGGTAATATTTTTGCACGCCACGTCTGTTTTATCTTTTCTGTTACTGGCTTTAGTTTTAAACTACCCCTGATATATCCTCCACCTTGCGTTGTATTCGTTACTGCTGAGGGTCGTGACCATCGCCCTGAAATATGTACTTAGTCGTACACAATGTCTCGCCATCGGTTTTTATCTTTAGCAATATGTGGAGCATCATAGAACTTGTTGGAGACGAGTGCGAACCGGATCCTACCAACTTCCCCTGATAAATAGCTGCCTGATACCATACATGCCAATATTTAATATATCGGTAAATCAATTATAATAAGTTTTAACATCAAATTGAATTAAAATAAAACAAATAAATTGCGTCCTCTGAAGGCTGGCCAGTCATTGGTGGTTCATAAGCTGTCAGATTTTGTGGTAGCGAAGGCCAATTATAATGGAGGGCATTTCGGGGGTAGTTTTTAAGCCGAGTCGCACGCCGCCTGCTTTATGTCCGCGAGTCACGCGATGCGGCGTCTACCCACACCGGGCTATTGACTCTGGGTCAGTAAAAGCCTTTCCTACTATTCTCAACAATGAAAAGCTACTTTTCCTTAACCTATGCAAAATATTACTGTATTTGATATTGTATAGTGTCTATAGGGCATTGACTGCTTGGTTTTGCTTTATTGATTAAAGTAATATACTGTAGAATTTGGTGCTGATAAATACAATTTTAAGTAATCTTCATCATCGTCACTTTTCATCAGGTGATTTGAGGTCAAATGTACGGCTGTTGTTCATATTTTTTTATAGCTTAAAAAGATCTTGGTTTTGTAAGTTGTCATTAAGTACATGAGTTATTTAGGAATTTTAATTACAATGTGAAATAGTAAATCTACTTTTTACATAAAACCCTAAACTGTCAAAAACCTTCCCACCTAATAAATTTCTAATATGCAACAAGATATTCTAGATACAGAACTTCAGTTTTACTCTCGTGTATGATCTTCTTCGATAGGCAGGTATACCTATCGAAGTTTTAACCCTTGGGGATAAAGCACATTAGGATACAAAATGTACTAGTTGATTGTTAAGTTATATATATTACATAGGCAAGTTCATGCAGCGGTATTCCCGAGACAGTACGTCATTGGGACCTTCAATAAACAAGCTTACACTCATTGGCATTACGGATGTATTGATATTCTTGCTCGTTTGCATCCCTCTATTATAAAAGAAGTTCAAATTAAAAATATTCAGTCAGAGTATTTGTCAAGGCTAATCAACGAGCCCAAACTCGATGGTTTTACTATGTGTAGTTTAGGTAAGAGTTCCTATGGCCATTTTCCGTCTCCGTCATCAAATCAGCTCCATAGTATCATAACATGGCATTGTAACCAAATTTACATGAGTGTGCAAAATTTCAGATCGGATACCAGGAAATTGGTTAAATTTTAATTGCAAAATTGTATTACGGGGACGTGCTTGTAAAACTAAGTAAAAATCTTCTCTATCTTTCCCCCTATTCTTATTCCATGAAATTAGTAGCAAAAATCGTACTTAAAATGCACGACACCGCCAACGTAAACCAGTATAAAATATCAGAAATTCCGCATTGAAGCAATATCTACCAATACGTGTATCTACATATCTGTTGTTGATCGATATCAGCACCAGACGATCATAAAGCTCGATCCGCTGGGGATTATAAATTGCAAATTACTGCGGCTCGAATTGCAACGTGCATGGAAATGTTAAAAGGTCCTCGTTACTCGTACTCGTTTTGCACTGGACATGAACACAAAGTGTTATGTCTCCCATTCATGTTAAAAGGTCTCATTTACATACTTCGCGCGATGAAAATATACTGTCTGGGGATATCATGCCGCCGCTTCCGCATTTTGGCTGGAAATGTTGTGTGTATATTGAATTGTTTTATTTTTTAATTTATCAGGTACTGTTTGAAGTAGAAGCTTCGCTAGTTTGGAAGTACTGAAATTGTCAGAGGATCTTTGTTTACTTTATTTATCTTTTATTTACTAGACTATGTTATTGAGGATAATTGTTGCGCATCATGTGGTGCTCGTCATTACACGACATAATAACATTGTACGTGACGTATTGCTGAACTTTTTCATAGAAATAATGATAGAAAGTCAAAACTGACAAAACAAGATTAGGATAGATTCGCACACTGCGTGTTTATTTCATCAATATGTTACATGTTAGGGAACACAATTAACTTTCTAATTGTTAACATCTGAATCGATTTATCTCAAAATTTCACTACGACCGGTTTTTTTTTCAATCCTCTGCTAAAAATCTACCAAATTAGGCAATAAATTATTAAATTAAAACAAACTATAATTCATCTCAAAAGAAATCAAAATATACAGTCATATATGTCTCATAAATAATATAGTCAGATAGTATATATATTATCAGATTTTCATTTAAATAAGTATATCGTTTCAAATTTAATTTAAATATTAAATCTCATGCAAATTTGAAACGATATATTTTAACGAAAATCTGACAGATATTGGTTTCAAAATCGCGTTCACAAAATTTCATTGGATTTGATTGGTTTACAAGGAATTATGATCAAACTTCGTTTGTATGGAGCGCGCCAGGTTTCGGTAATCGACCTATAACGAAACGATTTCATTTTAGTCAAATAATAACTTATGTGACTGACGTTTTATCGGATGATTGTAAAACCGGCTATTAGCCGATAATAGTCCCTGTTTGGGCGCCAAATTAGCCATATTAGTATTTGTGATTGAATTAAGTCGCGTTGGACCAATTCCATACTGTAATTCAATTTGCCTGCCACCATACCCAAACAAAGGAAGGTAAGTGGTGAATTTAACACCACAGATAAGCCTATAGCGGATGTTGGGTCGGCTGGTAGATCGTATCTGGAGCATGAGCGCTTCCTGTTTCCTTTGTGGATGCATAGTAATTACTAGGGTTGCATGTTCCCATGCGATTTTGTCTTTCTACGCCTTAAAACTGTAGTTTTTTTTACATCACAGAGGCAAACGAGTACTAGATTGAAATGTCTGAGTACCTAACGATAACATCTTACTTACTGTGATGCCGCTGTGACCCGAAATGAGACTTGGCCTCCGATACTAGGCTTAATCCTTTAACCTTCATCCCGATCTGTCCTGCGCTACCTCCTGCCATCGATAAAATCTAGGTACTCGTAAATTGATAGGCTTCCTTTGGTGTAGATAACAAAAACTCTAATTATCAACAAGCATAAGCTACTTTAAGATCGACTCTCGACAGCTATTTCACCAATATTAAGTATTTCATCAAATGAATTGTCAATGACAATTGTTGGGTGCTAATGAAACCAATTTCCGTTCATTGTCCATTTCACCAACCGGCGGAGGACTCGGCACTTTTTCCCCCATTGAACCCATTGGGACTTGTATGAGATAAACGATATTCGATTGCATTTCTAAAATGTTAGATATCAAAATGTTGAAATTCTAAAATATTGTATTTGCGGCACGTTTGTATTGTATAAATAACACAAACGTACTATATTCCTTTAAAAATATCCGCCACTCAGTGACCACGACGCCGTTATAAATTCAATCCACACCGCAGCTACCCAGCCCCAGCGTTTAAGCTCGACAACTCGAGACCAAGACGTATTTACGAAGATATCTCTGAGCTCTCCAATTTCCCCGGCTACCCGCAAACGCAATAACTCTCCACAAAGCGAAACCACCAATACAGCACAAAGTGGACGACTTAACTCTTGAAGCTATATGTTGTCACAATTCCTATCTCGTCTTGGATTTGCAACGGTACAGATTGTTTAACATTCTTTTAGAAATATTAGTGAAATACATAGGGAAATAACGGATCGTAGACTGTCAAAAATAACTTTTTATTGCTTACATAAGGTCTCTGACTGATTAACGCAAAGGTCTGGTTGGGTATTTCAGCACCTATTATTTTCCTACGGCATTCGCCTATTTGCTGCCAGAGCAAGATGTTATAGAGATGGGCAAAGCATTGGCGATACACCAGGGGTTGCTAATCTACCTACGGCAACGGTGACCACTTTCCAACAGATGATTCGTTTGCCTGTTTGTCAACCTATCTGGACTTTAAATTGTATCCAGTCTAAACTAGTTGATAAATTTCAACCGACATCTAGGTCATCTGGATGATGAATAAGCTCGTTTCATATTCTAGCACCGCTTCCACTTCACGGGATGAATTAAAACTACGAAGCGGCGCTGCCCAGTCGCCGCCCAGACACGTCTTTGTTATAAAATCATTTATATTCCTCTCATTGTCGAAACTAAATAGACTGGAAGAAAAACTAGTCTGCGAGTGCAGTGCTGACATTACAATGATGGCGGCGTGAATAATACGAAGTATAGGGGATGCGTTCTTTACCCTGTGGTATACTGTGCCTTCTTCTTTTAAAACCCTTTCATAGGTACAGTACAAGAGAATATGTATATTACCACCCCAAAAAATTCTTCCTTTGCAGCTACAGCAACATCATAAGGGAATTTTGTGCACTTTTAGCCAAAATCTGTTTGTTATGAGAAGGGGAACTTTAATATTTCGTGAATACCTTTATTTTTGTTACAGAAAAACCTAACAACTGCACACGAGTGTTATAATTGAATATGATGTTTTTAAGCTCTGGTAATGTACCTACACAGTTTACAAATCCAGCTCAGGTCATTAAAATATAAAAATTATTTTTCTCAGCGTGATAGTGACAAGACAAGACAACTTCCTAAAATAGACTTGTATAAAATAAATCATATTTTTGCGTTAATGTCCCGGTTGTGACTTGCGCACGAGGTCCCGGGGTCCGCCTTCACCATGATCCAGGATTTGTCAGATCAGTCAATTAGATACTGTTACCAGGGGAACCTGACCTGATTGTATCATGGTTACACACCCAGTCGCCTGAATATAAAGGTTTCATCAAGATGTTTTCCCTTACCGTAAGAGCATCGATTAGTATTCAACTAATGTACCTAGATTACACAGAAAAGAGTCATTGGTACATGTCGGCAGTGGGATTCGAACCCGGTTCCACTCGCTTGCGAGTCGAATACCTTAACCACTAGGTCATCGGCCGATTAGATCTGGCATAGGATCTAAGTCCTATAAGTAATACATCCACTATAAACACTCTATACCTAGTTGATCTCGATATACCGACCACTTTTATACCGCTCAGCCTGAAAGACTTTGCACCAAAGCTTCAAGTTTAAGTTTTCATCCGAAGAAGTTCTTCTAAACTTGAACCGCATTTTTGAAATAAATTTCAAAGTTTCATCATTAGATGCGAGTTTACCGTTCGTTTGGCGTTTTCACTTGGTAGCAGCTGAGTAGTTTAACGCAAGTTCTACCTGTATTAAACTTTTACTATTTTTAATTTGTTTCGCTTAATATTTTTGCAACTATAGCGTTATAACACTTCATTTTATATTAATGAAATTATTCAAAACATTGTAGATACCTACTTAATTTTTACTCCATTTTGAAGGACAGTCTCTCTCGATGAAATAATTATAACAAAATTGTTAATTACATTAGGAAAACCTCGGTCATCAACATCAACCTTAATTTACAAACCTTCTTAAAGAAACAATATATTTTGTAATTTATTTAATGCGGCAATTAGGGTTCCCGCGAAATCGGTTAAGTTTTACCCTAAAAACCTGCAAATTACAACTCCAATATGCAACACCGCGTACACAATTTATCATCGTTAAATGCCCAAATAAACTAGCTTTTAAATTTTACGGCACGGTAATCGCTTTAAGCTCGGGTTTAGTTAAACTCCTTAAAGCTTTCGAAAGCCCACCTTGGCAAGTCGAAATTTAAAGAAAAGTTGGGCCCGCTCGAGGCGGATGACATGAAAACGATGCTTAATATTTTTTTGTGAAGTTATTTTATTGATCCCACTCAGAGTTCGTGACTTGTAAAACGAAAAGTATAATTACATGGTCTAAATATAGATTTTTATCACGTTGTAACAAGTTCAGTCTAATCAAGTCAAAATATGTCAAATAATCGTAACCGAAAATACCGAATACTGTTTAAATATAATAGATTACCATATCGCACAGAGATTATTCGGTAACAGAATATTTCAAATCAGTACTACAGTGCAACCAGCATTCCGAACCAATTTAATTTTATAGGTACGAAAGGTTTCTATATTTTGTAGGTATGCTTTAATGTGTTTGTGCTTCAATTAAAATGGATTTGTATGACAAACCTACACAAGATATAACGCACATTTTGTCCACTTTGTTTCACAATTTATTTAGAATTTCATCAATTGTCCAAAGGTGAAAACAAAATCATACTAAACGATGAATGTATCAACAGTCAGGCGCTGTTCTAATTGGCAACCATGGTCCAATTAGGACAGCGCCTGCCTGTTAATACCTTCATTAGAATTATAACAGCGCCTCAGAATAGTCTCCCATCTCTCTCTGTCAATATCCCCCATAGGATTCAGGCGGGGATTTCAACTGTAATTAATTTTGTCTTTAACCGTTTTGGCCGTCATCATAACTGCTTTTTGTAACCAGTTACTTTAATAAAAATTGTCGTCTTGCATCGCAACCAGGTGCAAACGAAAACTTTTGTCTCGTCTTCTCCTTTTAGCGCCGTTATCTGTCTCAGCTTTTATAGTAGGCGGGTAAATGTTGTTACAGTATACGTATTATAGTATGGTGTACAAACAACAAACCTTTTATGCGAACAAACAGTTTTCAATATAATTCACGTGTCAGTTTCGCCAGTGGCGTCTGTTCTCAGCACCTGGCGTGCGGCAACGAAAAGTTTTGCATTTCGATGCCAAGACAGGTCTCAGATTACAGTTGTGATATCTGCCCTCCATATGCTGTCGAAATTCGTTTTGGTTGTGTCGACGATATTGTATAGCAGTTTAGTCAAAATTCAACGTAACATATCATTGCTACATTTCTGTAGGTTAAATTTTCTCACAATATTATCTTTAAGGTACCTTTGTGACCAGTATTCACAAAAGTAAAACAGCTTTACTATGCGTTCTCACACTGCTCGTCAGGTAAATGAACGCACTGCATACATTGCGGCTCTATGATTGGGTAATTAAGCTCATTTTAACGGACACATAGTGCCGATCGCCTCTCAATATAGCCAGTTAGAACTCTGCGCGTTCTCGCGCACTGTGAGATCTCACAATAACGTTTTTGAATGCGGGTATTATCAGAGACGACCCATTGGTACAGTCCCCCGTGTGGGATATAAACCAGCGCTGTACCTATACACACACATCCGCGGCTTCGAGAAACTTTAATTAGTGCAAACTAAGCATCCCGTAGGAAAAGTGTTGCGACGTTGTTGCTCTCAAGCGAAGTATATTTTAGAACTATCTTTTTTATTTTAATACAAAGTTTGGGCATAGAAGCGGCGCCTCGCGCACCAGCCGAAGCATTCCGTAATGTAATAAAAATTTATTTCGGTCCTTACAACTTTCTATTAGACCCTTGTGAATGTGAACCCGGTGTAAGTAAATAGAATATTTTATTTTCATTCGTGCAGTGCTGTACTCGCGAGCTGCACGCGGATTGCATTCAGCGACTACACGCGATCCTAGGTGTTGCCGAGAAAATGGCTCCGTAAATCTTTTTCTGGAATCCTCCCACCGCTGCATTGTTGAGTGCGAAATAAATTGCGCTGGAATCAAACCTAAGTACATTTTTCTTGTCTAGTTTATCGTTTCAACATTTTCTCTTAACTATTTTTTAATCTACCTACGACCTACATGCTGTTTAATCCTCTATTCTTGAATAAAAAACTTCACCAAAAAGTATCGAACGTTTCTATCTCCATTTTCAAATGGAAGCGAATCTTTTTAAAGCGTAATTGGCCCTGGCAGCCTTTCGAGCCTTAATAGCCGTTTAAAAAATAAAACATGCATTCGGCTGGATATGAGCCCGGTGGAGAAGCCGCGAGGTAAATATTTTCCAACATTTTCGTGCTGTGCACCGGCATCGCTCCGATATTCCGTTGGCAAACGAAATTGACTCGTTCTCCCGTGAAAAATACCTTAGATTATTTACTGGCTGGAAAAACAGCCGCCGCGCGCGGGCGTTCAATAAAATATTTGACTTTTTAAGTTTCGAACGTCGGTGAAATACAGACGAAAAGAGTCGCTATTGTGTCCCGTTTATTTTTACGGCCCAAATGGAGGGTTTATTTTTAAAGCGAATATGTTACGGGTATATTCAAAACTTCCCATGTTACATTTCCTAATAACAATAATCATCTTGGCGTTAATGTCCGGTTGTGCTCTTACGTACGAGGGCCCGGAGTCGGCCTTGACCATGATCCAGGATTTTGCAGATCAGGTAATTACAGTGGAGCGACTGCCATCTGACCTCCGTGACCCTGTTAACAGGGGAACCTAACAAGATTGGATCACAATGATTTTCCCTCAGCATGAAAATATCGGTTAGCGTTCAGCTAAAGCATATAACTCAGAAAAGAGTAATTGGTACATGCCGGCAATGGGGTTTGAACCCGGTACCTTTCGCTTACGATTCGTACCCCTAATCCATTCGGCCACCAACGCTCTGTTAATATTCCATCAAAAATATTTCTAACAATGGTAAGAAATGTATTCACAGATGCGTTCGATAAAACTGATGGATAGACTTTTATTGGTTAAGCTATCGGAAAAACTGTAAATCGTGTTCGGTTTTGCATTTCTGGACCGGAGCCAAATCGGTTTACAGTCAATTTGCGACCACAAAGTATATTTGGATACGATTTTCGACTGTGACCGTCAGAGGCCACATCATTCCTGTTAAAGTGATACGAGATTTCTTTTAAAGGTTTTTAGGTTTTCAAACGTCGGATTTTAACAATGATAATTTTGAGTAGACGCTTTTCATGTTTTACGGCAGACAAATAGGCAAGCGGGCCACCTGATGGAAAGTGGTCATCGCCGCATATGGATATTAGCAACACTAGGAGCGCTACGAATGCGTTGGCCGCATCTAAAGAGACCTCTAATATACCTATTAAACAATCCCATGTCTTACACCAAAGGAAACACCGTGGCTGAGAGCTCATTCCACATCCAAATCGTACGAACGAGAAACGTTCTTTCGAACCTACTAATACCTACTCTAAACTCTTATATAGACATAAACCTTCCTTATGTCAATATTGAATACCTGCTATTGTGCACAATAAACTGTTAAATAAATAAATAAATAAATATTTCTAAAATAATTTTCACCGTTTGAGGCCAAAATTAATACGCTTTTTGCGCTACCTGCATTAATTGTGAATCTACCTACAAATAATGATAGTACACAAATTAACAATTAAACACTACAGAAACACTATTCCAATTATTTAAAACAAAGTAAACATCACTTTTAGAATTAAAAGGCATTTGCTCGGTGTCAGAGTGTCCCGGCGACCCCGGTGTCGGACCTCATTAATACTTGGTAACCGACTCGGTTTGTCCCCTGGGCACTGCAGTTGAGATCCCACTGTAATCTAGTTAATTGGTAATACAGACGAAGCTAAAGTATTATCTGCTGAACTAGGTATTGACTTCTTCTTTACTAGGTATGTGAATTGATTAGATTTTAACTCTACGATAGTTTTGCTTTAAAATAAAGTTTTGTTTAAATTTATAAATTACGTACCTACACGTAATTTAATAATTAAAACATTTTGTTTTTCAAAGTGTTCCCCGTAAACTTTTTATATACTATTATATACTTTTTATATACCTATTATCAATTTTATATACCCTCGAACCATTTTTGAAAAAGGTTGAAGACCATAATTGGTCGCTGCATGAGTTTTTATATATTTTTACGTTCTGTTTGAAATTGAAAGCTGTCACAGTTTCTTCTGGCTCTGTAGATGTCCTTCACATAAAATCTTAGATTTTTGGGAAAATAGAGAAAAGTAGAGAAATCAAATGGTGCGAGGTCTGGACTGTGTGGGGTATGGTTCAACTTTTCTTCTTTCTACTCTTCAGTAGGCGAAAATAACTTTGTCTTATTCACGATGTGGTGATGGTGTAAAAAGTGTAAAAGTTCTTCGGCTGCTTCGGTCGTTTTTCTGTAACCTACTTACACTGGGCAAACAGCTTTAGTGGTATATAATATCACTCAGCATTAACTGTCTTCGGACTTCAAATGGAATCGTGCAGATAATATATTACAGAATTGTACAATGAAAGTTTCACCCTCACATGATATTTATCGACGTCTTCGCTAACCAAGTCGCTGACAATATTAGTTAAAACAAGGCCACGTGCAGAACTGTCACCGCAAAACAATCAAATATCAAAGCGACATTAATTAACATTGGAAAGCTACGCTTACGCTCTAGCTCTTGGCGTCGGGCCATGCTCCCGGTCCCCATTCCCACAAGTTCATACAACTCATACATTATTTAATGGACGCTCACCTACGACACATAAATCAAAATTAGCAGAATTGCGGCCAGAAAGCCCAAACGGGTAGGGACAAATTGTAACAAGCGCAAATTGGTCCCTCTACATATATGGTAATGTTATTTCGGCCCGGACGCTTTGGCGAGCGGGTATGGGATTCTGACGGGATTGTGTTATTATCACGAAGCGAGCAGTGTGATAGCGATAAGGACTGGGAGTTTTCGTGTTATCGTAGAGATAAAATTAAATTGCCCGATATAAAATTTTATTTAGATACTAGCGGACCCGACAGACGTTGTCCTGTCTACACGTCTTTAATTTGAAAATTTCAAACTTTTTTTACAAAATTGTGAATCTAAACCATTCCCAGATCCCCTTGAACACACACAAAAAATTTCATCAAAATCGGTCCAGTCGTTTGAGAGAAGTTCAGTGACATACACACTCACAGAAGAATTATATATATAAAGAAGATAAGAAGCGCCTGCGCGTATTGGCAGCTGTGTTTTCAATTGCAGGTATATTACTAGTGGACATAGCACGACACGTTTGCGTGGCGTTCTACCCCTACATACACCTACTGTACCGCTTACCTATCTTTCTTTTTTCAAGCTTATAAACCTTCCTCTTGGATTTTAAAACCACATTAAAATACGTTGCGTAGTTTAAAAGATCTAAGCGTATATATTTCACTCGAATAAAAGCTTTACTTGGTTGCCTACATTCGCCGGAACCCTCACTGTAAGTTTTAAAATAATATGTAACTTCTGTTCGGCAGTTCATAATCAGCTCACACCAATCGACAAAGAAAGAAGTTTAGTCCATTGCTGGTCTTGCGTCTCATTCACATGATAATTGCCGTGATTGGCAGAGAAAAAAAGATTTGATTGTTTGTCGTTTTGTTTACGATAAACTCAAAGGTAGGGTTAGAGAAGAGTTAAGGTAGGATCGGAGGGGTAGGGTCGGAGTAGAGTAGGGGCAGGGTAGAGTAGGGATAAAGTAGGGATAGTTAATTAAATTGACACCACGTGAAAGAAGTCGCGCCGGGCCCACTAGTCTCTAATAAAGTAATTCCGCTCTAGTTAAGTATCATATAACCCCATTATCAGCGCAGTCTTCCACGTCGTTATCTAAACGACGATCGGCTTAAACAGTCTTTTAGCGCAACAAGTCAGCTTATCAGATTGAAGGCTGCGGCTGGTCACCTGTTCAAGTCAAGCCCGGGACGGGTTACAATGTGGTAACTGATATCAGAAAAATACAGTAAAATACATACCAGATGACTTCGTAATTTTCCAAACTGACACTTTTCTAAGAAAGTGGTGTAGGTACGGTCGCACGGATAAGTGCATGGTCACCTTAAAGTTAATATTCCTGTGCAGCTGTTAAAAGGTTTTGTAGCATGTAGCAGTATGCTGTTCGAAAGGGAGTAGAAAATATTTTTAAAAGTGGTCATGTACTTTACCATGCGACTGTACCTACCTACTTTTAAAATTAGTAGAAATACTTGTTTTTAATATTATTTTTCAGTTACTGCGGGTATAGCTTTTCTTTCTTTATTAAAATGTTTGTAATACCTATAGTAATCCTAAATAACCTAAGAAACCGTTAATAAAATTTTATTTCAGATTGTCGAATCCTTAGTCACAAGCAACCAAAATTCTAAAAACGCATTTAAGTTAAACAAAAATAAATTCATACAAAAAAGGTACAGTCGAGTTCATTAATATGTGAGCATTACCAAGGCTTCAATTATAAATGTACATGGAAGGGTACTTATGTATCTGAGCAGATTCAACAATCAAACATATCATCAGTACATCTGCTCTGATATATAAGTACCCTTCCATGTACATCTATATTCGAAGCCTTGGCAATGCTCACATATTAATGAACTCGACTGTACATCATCATCATTCTTAAACGCCTTTAAGAATTTCATGCAAACCGGACTAAAACTAGAAACAGACGTCCCGATTTGGCTGGAGCCGACCAACCGTCAGTAATTGCAGTCGACAATAACCCTTACGACGTACAAAATAAAGTTGCTTTTAGAATAATTCAGATACACGGGCGAGTTAACCTTGGTCGGACGTCTGACCGCTTCTACTGCAGTCAAAAGCGACTTTATTTTACACTGCGTAAGGATTATTATCGACTACAACTAACGGTTGTTACTAGTATCAACCTTCACTTCCTGCCGGCAGCCGAGCGTCGGTGTGTCGTAAATTGCAAATTACGCTTTTACTTTCGCAATCTTTGATGTGCATAAGACGTCGCTGTAAATTTATTAATGGCAGCCATAAAAACGTTATTGTAATTTAATTATTTCGCTGTCTGCACCAAGTTTGAGTCACCAATCGCGATGAACTAGGGCTATCTCGGTTGTCGATCTTGCAGTACCTACCTAAATGCGTTTATTACATTCACTTTTTCAGTCGTCTAAATTCAGAAGCCAAAAGCGAGAGAGCAAATCAAAATGGAATGTACTTATAGCTCATAGAATAAAGTTCATTATTGTACCACTAATATGTTACGCGTCGTTCCGCTTTTTAAAAGGCGTGATATAAAAATAACCGTATTTTTTGAGCAATACATTCCATTTTGATTTACCTTACTTTTCGCGCAATTGTAAAGTGCGTTTCGGCTATTTCTAGGATGATAACCTACAGGTAGTCAGTGCATAAAAAACCACAATTTTTTTTGCCGCTGTGTAATCGTTTATGGGCCGAAACAGATGTCACTGAAATTAAACTGCGTGTCGACACTGTGTAGGTAACTAAAACAAAAGACGGCTATATTTGAAGATCGAGTAGGTATACGGATTAGAAACAACATTCACTCTGGATTTTGGATAAAATATATGGGTATTACTATCACATAATAATAATACTAACGTCTTCTACCTGCCTACTAAACTGAAGAACAGAAGGCAACTAGAGTAATTTGTGCCAACTAATTCTAATTTCCTATAAGATTTACAGCAACAACAACAACCTTAGCACCTACCTTTTCTTTCTTTTTTACCGTCTGATACTCCTTTTTTATTTAAACTTTTACTATTCCATTCAAACAAAAACACCTAGTATCTAATCATTTAAACCAGTTCACCTACATCATTACTAGCTGTATGTCGCTGCGTAAAACAGCATGCAAAGTAGGCCCACCCCGCGCAACGCGTCAATATTTCCCCAGTGACCGTAAAAGGGATCATACAAAGAATTTTACGATTATGGCGCATTATGGCGTGGCAACTTTTTGAATTACGCGGCTCAGCGTACAGAGAAGCTAACGGACTGGTTATGCGGTGCGACGTTTTTATGGTCCAATAATGTTTTTATTGGTATCGAAAGAACTATCGGTGGTAAGCGTTTTTCTTGGGGAAGTTATGGTTGATTGATTATCAAATGCATAATTTGTACATACAGTTAGATGAAGAGTGATTGAACTGTAGCATGCGTCTATTGTTGGTTGATCCGTTCGCTCTGCAGCTGATTGTACTAACTGTTAGGACCTCATCGATAGAAAAAGTCAAATAACCAACGACTAAGTTTAGATATACTCAAATGTTTTCCCAGCAACTAGACCGATTTTGATTAAACTAAGAACCACCACGATTAAATTACCTTTCAAATAAAGACAACCGTATCGAAATTAGTTCATCCGTTCTGGAGCTACAATGCCACAGACAGCTATATAAACCGCCACAGATTCACAAATACATACGTGAAATTTATTTTGATACCTTTCTCTTTTTTAGGATTCAGTGCAATGCGTCACTTTACTGCGATATTTTAGAAAATCCTATTTTCTAGGTATGACGATGAGTTGAATATACACCAAAGTTGTGACTGAACGCATTATCGAACGTCAAATGAGATTCATGCTCATCCTCAACCTCTTTCTAACACTATTGGTCAGATAAGAAGCTCTAAACACAACACATTGTCTCACTATTACTAAAGATTACACTAGGTTTAAAGACTTTTCACTACACTTTCATCTCACATGTTATCGGGTTTGTTACCACGGTTAGTATTGTTTTGAAGCATTTGATTGCGTCAAAATATCGAGGTAAAAACAATACCATTTCGCCACCTATCAATGTACTTGCACACAAATTGCTCGGCGTGCAACAAGTTTTTCCACATCTTGCAGTATGCCGCGTGGCGCACTTCATCAGTGTGTCTTGGCACTAACAGTGTTAACCAATCCGATAACATGTGCACATTACATTACACTAATCGATATTAAATAATACATCACTAACCTCATCATAAATAAAGTTGTCGATCTCCTCTAGCGGGCGGCCGTAGAGGTTCGGCGGGAAGGGCTCGTACTTGCGCGGGAGTCTCGCGCCGTCCTCCACGCTGAGCCGCCTCCTAGGCATGAAGCCGAACTCTCGCACCAGCTGCGCCCCCCGGGAGCCGGCGCGGCGGGCCGACTCGCGCGTGAACGGCGTGACGGCCGCCCGCGGCTCGTATCCCCCGCCCCCGCCGCACGTCTCGCTCGAGAACTTGACGCCTTCCAGCGGGATGCGCAGCTCATCCCGCCGAGGCCGCTCCCCGCTCGCCACATCGAGCTCCTCCCGCGACTGCGAGGCCGCCAGCGGCGCCGCCGCCTCCGAGTTCGTAGCCTCGAGGGTGCGCACGATCTCGCCGAGAAGGCGCGAACCGTCGATCTCCTCCCCGGGCGAGTGCAGCGGCGCCGGCGGCGGGAACGAGAGCCGCCGCTCGTCCTCCTCCATGGTGCTACGCGCGCATCGCGCCCGCCCCGAGCTCAGCAGCTCGCCCTACCGCCCACCGATGCCCATCCTCGCCACCTGGAAACAGAAGATATTTACAATTTAATCGCGATTCAGCGTAAACTATTTCAGCGGGAAAACCGCCGGCGACGGCTATAAATGGCTAGCGAGCAACAGTTTAATGGAGCTAACCCTCGATTTTCGAAGCCAAATAATGAGTCATCGCGTAAACACTAGACGCGGCCACTACGACCGTTTCTCATTGACGCTAAATCTGTACGAAAACAAACTCGGTGTTTACATACATTTGTGTGTTTATTACCAATATTTCTGCACATGGCGTAGTAAAAGTCACCGTTAAAAATCTCCTGGCCTTTATTTACGAATCGGATAGATGTTTCGTAAGCAAATCCACCGAAACGGGGATAATAAAGCGAGTGCGAATACAGATACGTAATAAGGGAGCTTCTAGTGCGCCTTCCGCTTAGGCGGGGCGCCTCGTAAAGTCACGAATGGCGGAAATCGGAGAGCGTTCATTAAAATTACAATGTACCAGACGAATGAGCCAACTTTGACGCGCTGAGATTGCTTGGGAGTTTGGAGTGCTCCGCGCGCTATGGCTCGGTTTGCACACGGAACTACCAGGAACACGTACGTACATCCCTACATAGTGTCACGTCTTTCTCCAGGGGTAGATACGGGAACAAAGGTAATATATTTCTTTATTACCTAATCCAAATTGGTACGTTGATACATAATGAATAGGTACCCATCTTTTCTCCAACAAACGAAACCCAAAACGTAGCCAAATACATTTGTAAAACAAAACCATACAATTTCGTACGGGTAATTGGTACGTGCGCAATAAATAATATATATAGACGAGAGACTATTATCTGATTACGCGCCACGACTGTGGGCTGAAGGGCCGTCCTGTCCTATACATCCTCTGTACATATTGACATGTGCGATCGTAAACCCTTTGTTGGCAACTGTTCGAGTACCTACGTATCTTTAAGTAACAAAAGAAAACCCTTACGGGCAGCGAGGACAGTAGAATAATAAAGCGGATATTGTGCATAACTCTGGAAGTATAGATATATAGAAAAAGACTACAAGCATCTGAAATACATTTTCAGTCAATTTTATCTTGCTTAAAATGTTTTGTGATATTGGAAAAATATAAAAAGACATTTATTACGCATTCTACGCTATATTTCTATATTATTCTCGTATTGTACTTAAATACTTTTGTGATACTTTTGTGATAAAATCATTATTATTTATTCAGTTCATTAATTTCTAGATTTTTTCATATTAGGACCATTTTTACAAGCTTAATTTGTTGTATTTGTTTTGGTCAAATCTTGCAATCTGAATTAGCAGTAGCTTGCAATTAAATAACTTTTGATTATTAAGAATTGATATGATGATAGAGATGGAATTGAATTCATTTTCTGTTACTTCAATCCCACCTAACGAATGGGGAGACTGAGGTTGAAGACAGAATTATATGCTTAATCCAGAAGACTCTCATTCGTAAAAATAATGAATCTTGTGGAATACATTTACATAGCGGTTTGCGTAGAGTATTTTTGATGGAAGTTCATATTTACAATAATAAATCAAACACTTTTTGTTTACACTAGTTCCACTATGTTATTACGTTCAACAATAAAAAAAATTGCGACCAGTTTCTACTAACTCAGCCTCGGGCAATATACATTTACTTTTAAATGTAACGTCTAAAAACACTGGTAAAAAGTGTTAGTAGAAATTGCTGAAGCCAGATATTTACAATAATAAAACCCTTCTGTCCACTTTTATAGGCTTCCTTTTTCGAACTTGTCAAGAAAAGAAACGCGGTCTATCAGCGCAAGCTATGATGACGCTATTGTCTATTGAGGGTTGCAGAGATCGTTTAAGTAGGAACTCCATAACAGATATTTTTCTAATCACGTTACACGTTGCGGGTGCCCGTCTAAAGGCGCATTTTCATTGGTCGATAAATCGGTCGTTAGCCCGAATTCGGGGACTTCCCGCATGCGGGCTAACGACCAATGAAATTCATCGGTCGATAAGTAGGTCGATTCAATGCGTGCGGGGGCTTACCGCATTCGGGATAACGAACAATGAAATTAGTCAGTCGATAACTTGGTCTATACAAAGCATTCGGGGACTCCCTCATAGCACCTCGGTCATTAGACGTCATCAGTCAACACCGTTGTTTCGCACCTTGCATGCGGACGCTAACGACCAATGTAAACGGTTCCCCGCATGCGGGTCCTATGGCATGCGTTACAGAAATCTTTCGTATCCCGCATACGGGCGCTAACGACCAATGTAAACGCTTCCCCGCATGCGGGCCCTATGGCATGCGTTACAGAAATCTCCCGTAACCCGCATACGGGCGCTAACGACTAATGAAAATGCGCCTTAAGTCACTAAAAGTTTGATTGCCTCTAATCCTTTAAAATTCAAGCTTTCTCAAAAGAATATGGACGTGGGTAGTGTCTGAATATTCCCATTGTCTTGAAGACATCTAGGACGAAGAGAACGTGACTGAAATAGACTTTTCAACGCTATTTCCGTACTCAGCAGTCGCGAAGTCCCCGCGCAACTAACAAAGAATCCAAATTCGCTTCCAGGCGTAGTGGATACGGTATTAACAAATTAATTAAGATAAAATTTGCTATACTTAAAATATCAGTGACCAAACTCGATCTGTTCGATAAATCATGCATTTGCCTTTTTGCTGCCAGAGCAATGTGTTATAGATGTGGGCAACGCATTGGCGATACTCTTGGTGTAGCTAATGTCTATAGGCAGTGGTGACCACTATTCATCAGGTGGCCCGCTTGTCTGTTTGCCTACCGCATGACATAAAAAAAACCAGATAGAGACAGAAATCTAACATTTCCGTCCAGGGGAATTCTTGGTTTATAATTTTATCGAAAAGTTAACTCATCCTCTCTCTCTCAACTCGGTGCGGCTTTTTATTAATATTTAAAACCCCTCCTCAGAGTTTCTCTTTTCCCCACAAAAAGTGCTACAGAATTTCTTAAACAGACAGTTAAAGAATTTCCAAATACAGTTTCGAGAGCCTTGTCTTGTGGGCTTGTGAATTCCTATTATAAATTCCATTTTGCAATCAGATTTTGTTTCTTGAGTTATTTAGCGGGTGTTCATGGTTGAGCGTCGAGAGATGAGGAATTATGGTACTTAAGAAAATAAATCCGTCCACTTTACTCAAATCCTTTGCAGCTATAGCAACATATGGGGTATTTGGTGCACAGTTCGCAAATTTAAATGCGCTAAAGGAACAAAACAATTAACTTTTCCTTAGAACCCAAAAACTTTAAAAAGTACAACAGTACTTAAATATAAACTAGTTAGTAGTCGTTACACGTATAAAACATTATGATAAAAACTACATATTTTACCAAAACAAATAATCTTAGAATACAATATCCACTTCACTAAACCAAAATTAACAACCTCTCAACAACATTTCAATATCTACTTTTGCATAAACGTTGGACTAATTAACGCTTATTATATTTATTCACAGGAGCTACCATTTACTCAAATTACTCACTTCCCTTCAGCCCGATGTCAAAGTTGCATAACTTACATTTCTACTTTTACCAGCCACTCGCACATCTTCATTGCTAGCTCAAATTTAAGCATTCCTCTGACATGCTGAAAAATGACGGGTCGTTTCTCTAGATCTAGTGACGACAGCGGAATGTCCTAGGTACTTGCCAGTGAGTCATAGTATTGTTCTACATATTTTAGGCGTTTAGGTTTTTCTCAAGTCGACTAGTTTTTATCAAGGTTTTATGCTATTCGTTTAATATGCAAAATGGGTAGGTTCTACCTACGTGGCAAGATTATGGGTAGATAAAACTTTACCATTTTCATAATATGGAAAAGGCCTTTGTTCATAGAGGCCAAGAGATTTCGATATTTTCAGTTATAGACGTTTCTATAAAACTGTGTAGATCATTTTCAATGTTGACCCAAATAGAAGCTAAACAACACAACAGAGATACCGGCATGACATATTTTATTACATTTACTCGCAAAATAAGCCTCGCATGAAACTTACTTCGTAGCTGGCACAGTGACAAAACAGCATACTAAATATTGCTACTATTTTTGGTACGCAAAAAGTATATTTCCCAAGATAGGACCCTGCGGCCTTCGGCAGTGGCAATGCAGGCACATAAAGCCACCGATCTACTGTTATGATGGATGGGGGAAGCCGGGGCTGTTTACGCGAAGCAAATAACTGTTTGTATTGTTTCCACATCAGCGAATGGAATTTGCCTGAATTTCGGGGAGGCTCGGGTGAATCGGAAAGCGAAGTTGCGGTCTTTCCAATGCTGTTAACTTTGGCGATTCTGTTTGAATTATAAACCGAGTCGGGCTTTCTGATAGCGTAATGTCTACATTGTGTTGGGGAATAATTATCGACGATTGAGGTGTTTTGTTCCTGCTTTGTATCGATAAACAAATGATTATGTAAATTAGGTCCAGTTGACTCAGATCACTGTGTTTAAAGACATTTATATCTGTTTACCAACACTTTTACGGTGGGGGAAAACATCGTGAAAAAAAAATGCACATTCAGACGATTGAATGTGTAACCCTGATCCAATCTGATCCTGTTAACAGGATCACGTAGGACAGATGACCGTCGCTCTACTGTAATTACCTGATCTGCCAAATCCCGGATCACGGTCAATGTGGAACTTGAGCCCTTCACATCCACAACCGGAATATTTACCAACGCACATAGTGGTGGTAGGGCCCCATGCCTCCACAATAAATAATACGCTCTATAAATAAAATCTAAAAATTATAAGGCCTATAAAAGTCTACTAATTGACTTGAGTCTACTCCGCATTAGTGGAGGATACTGCCATAATCACCGCCCTTCACGCTCCACGAAAAACGTGGACAAACTACGCTGCTGCCCATTTTCTAATTTACAAAGGTGTTAGCTGATCTACCTCTCTCGTTAGATGCCTTGTACGGCTGTCGTCAATGGAACAGGTTGGTCATGGCGCAATGTAATCAATGGAGAACTAAATAGCACGTTATTGTATTACAAATGGGTTACACGTCGGCTAGTTCAACAATCGCTATATTTATTTAAGACTTAATGCACATTACATTACAATGGCGGAATTAAAGCTACATGACGCATAAGTCAAGCTGCGAGGATAACTCCGACAGTTCATACATACATAATAAGTTTGGTGAATTGCCTAGAGGTCTCGCAACCTCGACACCAAAAGGTAAGATTTTTCTCTATAGGATACCAAAAGGTCAGAAAATATTACAGTTTAATATAAGTAACTAAGCAGTAAGTGCTGTTCCTAGACAGGCATGCTCCATCTTCGGCCGCATCGTCACCAGATGAGATGGCGGTCAAATCCTGGCTAGTCTCATTATATAAATTACACTAGAGTATTTTACACGAGATAGCAATCGGGTCAATTAAAAAGTAAAGTACATTACCAGCATTCACGTATTAATCATGTTTCCGGCTCATTGGCTCAATGCCAATATTAATTAATTCATTAATATTACGTCTCCTATTATTTATTTACGCGGTATAAAATTAAAAATTAAAAAAATAATATTTTTTGTATTGATACGCTCATTAGACATGTAAAATGTTATGTACTATATTTTATATAAATAACTTCGGACTAGCTATTTCGTATGTAGTTGTACCGCCATTGGAACTTAAACAACGGACGGTGGATCTGTATTTTCTCAGATTCGTATCGTAGTCTGGAGTGTGTAAGCGCTGTAAGTCAGAACAAAAATAAAAATCATTGAATCTTTCACCGCAGACGACCGACGAACACGCTTCCAAAGCTCATGTTAATTGTAAAAATGTTTACCCCAACAGAGATTTTTTAATATTGGAAACATCTGTCTACCTACATACATATCTTGACTATAACATTGTTCATCATCATCACATCTGCCTGAAGACTACTGCTAGGCATAGGACTCCCCGAGAAATCTCCACAAAGGCCGGTCCTGTGCCTTCCATCTTTAAAAGGTCGTCGGTCCACCTTGAGGGAGGCCTACCTACGCTACGTCTTCCGGTGCGCGGATGGTGGAATAGTATTATAACCCAGAAGAAGCTATCTTCAGGAAGTAAATAAAATAACAAGTGACCGGTCACCAAATAAATAATTCATCAAATAATTCTCTTTGAAATTCTCAAACTAACATAGTCGCCTAGTCAGTCTGCAAACGGTACTTTTCGGCCTGCTTTAACGAAATCCAAGTGAACTCACTAATCCTGCCTGGATTAAGGTTATGTGGAGTAGACTCTTTTAGGAACTTTTGTGTTCTACTTGGTTTATTTTTTTATCTTCATTGTACGTAGCTAGCTTCCGGACTGAAAGATTGGAACCCATTACCCTGAATCTTTGACTTTTGTTCATAGCCGAACCTGGCGCTGTACGTAGGACAGTGTTACGTTACAACATACTAAAAACCCGGACCCGTAAGAAAAATTAAAATAACCATTTCAATTTCTGCTCGGCCGGGAATCGGACCTGCCTGCTGACTCTGCGTGGCGACCGATATGTTAACCGACTGAACCATTCAGGTCGTCACATACAGAACATTATTCTGTAACATACAGAATTTCACAACGTAACCAAATGCGGTGATTCTTGCCTTCGTTGCGGCAAGAATTGCCTGTAGGCGGAGTGAGTGGGCAATAAAACTCATTATGGCCTTTTAGCTAAAAGATTTATACGAGCGGACAGATTTACATTCCTCCCTCGATGCGGATTTTATTATTTCACCGGCTGCCATAAAGCCCATTGTCAAGTTCGCGATTTGAATTATGTAGATTCGAGCAATTGCGCGGATTAAAAATTATATGACTTTTCGCGCTTTCATAATTTATTAGCGGAAGACGTAGAAGCACGTTTATAATTAAATCGAGAATATTTAAAAAGAAAGATCTGGTCAATTAATTAAGTGCTCTAAGCCCGACGAGGATGTTTGAAAAGGATCACGGATGTGGAGATATAAAAATGTTGTCAGGACAGCATTAGCTAGTGGAACAATGTAAACTCTGTCTTTCCCTACAGGAAAGATGAGATTAAAGTATTCGTGAAGAACTAGCTGGCCTAGCGACTTCGTTCGCGTGTTGTCCTACCTTATAAATCTTGCTCTTTAATCATTCTGTCTATTAATGAGAACTGCATGAAAATCCGGTTTTGAGTTTATCGTGAACAGACACTCAGACAATTTATGGTGTTTACTTGAAACAGCAACTGTTGTTACTTGTAACAACACCTCACACACCGGGCTGTTTTCATTGTATTTGAACACTAAAATGTTCCATCCATCTATTCATTACAAAGTAGACCTTAGACCGAAACTGACTAAACACGTAGTGAAAAAATCTGTAGCACGGGAGTAGTTGAACGTTACATTCTCCGAAAAATTGTCTTTTATTTCCTCCGCACATTCTTAACCCTCCGTGTGCGGGCCGGATTAAACCCACCCGGGTCTGCAAGCCCTTATCTCGACCCGGCCGCAAACTTGCGGAACATTTGATGGGACAACCTAATCTTTATCCGCTAGATACGGGGGATCGATTGGCTTTAATTGCCAGCTCGGAGTCAGACGCGGAAAATTGGGTAAGTAATTCAGTCGTTGGGTTACTTTGACAGTATTGACAGTTTTTAATTAAGTACTTTATTACCACATCTTCATGAGTATATTACGTGTATAATACACTTGTATAAAACTTTTGTTTGCTTGTTTGTTTGTGTGATATTTTTTCCGGAAAAGTGACAGGATCACGTGAGCTTATAGTTGAATTTTATCAGAGTTGCGGATCGAATGAGGGTAAAAACTGCGGCTCACCGCTAGTCTAGGTATAAAAATTAAAAATATATATATTCAAAGAATGCGTTTACCCTAACCATTATCTACCGTTACATTATCGAACTTGATTATATATCGATTTCCTGACTAAAACGAATGAGTAGGTACTTCTACTTATTATATTTTAAAAAATGCGACTAAAATATTGTTAAAAATATGAATAAAAAATACACAAGTCTCAGCGGCAAGTAACCGAAAAATTCTGCTAAATGAACTGTGAAATCAGTCTGCGTAATGTAACCAATCGAGAACATAATGCTAGCACGGAAAACGGGTTCGCATCCTGTTAGCTGGGCGCGTGATGGAGCATTTATGGGGGCCATCTTTGCTACGGGGCGACGGTGACACGGAACGCCCCTGTGTACACGTTTGCCCCATTACGGGTAGATGTTAACCTTAATATTTTTTCCGGCACCCTTTGATGTTGGAAATTAGGCGGTCGTGAATATGGGCGAGTACTCGAGAGGTTAAGTGGCGTGGAAATGTCTATTTAATTACTTCGAATTTTATTGGTTGTTCCGGGGAGGGTGTGGGGGGTGAACCATTACCGCCCTTAGAAAAAAGGTTTTTGAATTATTTTAGTTAAAATACATTGTCAGTTTACTACATTTCCCTGTAATTCCTGGAGGCTCCCATGGCTGTTCAGTACCTTTTTTAATCCTCAGATAAAATGAATCTGACCGATTAAGTAATATACTAGGTACCAAATAAAAACAAAAGAATTCTTCATTTTTATGAAGTGCCAATACGGTTTTATTTTAGCCACAACTAATCAGACTGATATGTTTTATCTGAGGATTGAAAGATCGGCCCTAAAAAATTAGAAGTTAGGGGTAAGTCAATAAGTCAGTCTGTGGTTGCCTAATATACAACCCTACATTAATGACCTTAATCCCAAGTCTCGAGTATAAAAGTTACAAAGTCCATATTCCATATAGTTAGTTAAAAGCAATGCTCGACTACGCCTAAGCATTATTCCCGCGTTCCGCGCCCGCGGCTGCACCCTTCCAGTAGCTGTTTCTTGTTCCAGCCAATCGGAAACGGAAATCAGGCCAAATCGGAAATCGGAGCAAATGCCATCGATGTTCCGCGTGTTGGTGAAAAATATTTTTCGTTTTTATTGTTTGTTTGTTTTATAATGATGAATATTTTACAGATACGTTCACTGTTTCGGCCTATTTATCTTATTTGGAAGCTACTTGTCCACATCTTTAAGAGCCAGTTTATGTCCACGGCTGGATAAAGGGCTTCATTCATACTAATTAATCCATCGTGCTCTCGGTACCTACACTACCAACGTCACTACGAGTAAGGCTTTCCAATCGTTTTCAATTTTGATTTTCGGCAAAAATAATTCGACATTTTGCTGCATGATGCTATTTTTTAACCGTACTCTTTCGGAGTCGCTAATGTGATTTAAATATTTTCAACTTATCATGTCGAATATTAAAAATGAAAACCGTTTGAATCGAGTCGAACGATTTCAAAATAGAGCCCTTGAGAGCCCGAAAGTCATTTCTAAAACACACTCCAAGCGTTATTTCTCCCTTTGGGCAACTATAAGCCACCTTATGATTTGGTAGCCAGTCCGATACCTACTTAGGCACCTATTTAAAAAATACAACTTTTCACATCATTAACAACATGAAGAATTTTAATGAGTCGGAAAATAACTTGAAGTTCCACAAAAATTTACAAAAAAGTACCGACAATAATTTTTTTACAACGAAACTCATTTACCGTACCTTTTTGGTATTTATGAAACCGCAAAAAATGTCACTACTCACTTGTATTGTTACAAAATAAAGTTGTAACTTCGATAACAGTCCGCAAATCCATCACGTCCCTTCCCTACTCGCCTAAAATCCATCTCGTGTGAGAACAACTACTCCACATGCATATAACCGGTTAAACAGTTACTAACTTCGGCAATAAAAGTCGTAACGCGAGGGAAATTCATGTGCCCGGGGCCCTAAACAACCTTTTTTGCGATTATGACAAACTGCTGAGGAAACTACTCTCGCTTTCACACTTTCTACGTCGCGGGTAGTCAGGGAATTGCAATGACAAGTTTCTCAAAATGTGGATAGTCAATGAGGGTAGTAAATAATTTAACGTCATCTTTCTTTCATTCTTTCTCATATTGTGGCAACGACGACTGACTATTTTCTTCTTCTGTATTAGTTACAGATGAAGAATGTTACATATGAGATTATTGTGTACAAAGAAAAATGAATGTGCAATATGGCGTGGATTATATCAAGCAGCGGTGACGCATGCGTTAGCGACGCAACCTACGTCACCGACGCTACATGCGTTGGCGCGTACATTAGAAATTCATACAATTTTGAGTTGACAGCATAACGCAACTTGTAACCGACGCAACTTGCGTCGCCTATGACCGCCTATGATAAAATCCGCGCCTATGACCACCTATGATGTGTTATGCACATAACATAGACAAAGTGTGTATTGCAGCGTTCAAACCCGGTACCTCTCGCTAACGATACCGACCTGCTAGCAACAAGGCCACCAGGCATAGGCTGAAACATTACTCTGTAGAACATATTGGAAAAATTCCATAAATATTCAAAACCTTGTAGTGTCATCATTCCATTGTGGAAAGCACCATAGTAATTTAGAATTAATAAATAATTGTTAAATACAATAATGTTATTGCGTTTATTATAAAAAAAAATATTTATTAAAAAATTTATTTTCACCAACTGCGTACAATTATTTCTCAAATAAAGTAACCATTAGTGGGTCAACTAATTTAATGACCATGTATTAAAGTTTCATTTTAATCGGTAGTCTGATCGGGTTGGGTTGCTTGCTAGTGTGCCAATAAAAAAACATTTATTTCACATGTCACATTAAATGTATGTACAGATAAGAAAATAATGATGTGTACCATATACAAGGCCCTAAAAGTTCTAAACTATACAATGTATTTATATAATAATGTGTTCAAGACACCCTCCACTAACAGTAGTCCGTTATAGCGTACCTAGATATGGCAATATAAATAATAATCTTGGCGTAAATGTTCTAGGCCCAGGAGCCACTATAACCATGATCCAGTATTTGACAGACCAGGTAATTATAATGGAGCGACTACCATCTGAGCTCCGTGATCCTGTTAACAGGTAAACTTGAGCAGATTGGATCATTGTTACACATTTAGTCGGCTGAGTATGCAGGTTTTATCAGAATATTGTCCCGTACTGTGAGAGCATCGGTTAGTGTACAAAATTACTATTTCCATAACTGAGATAAGAGTTATTGGTACATGACGGCGTTGGGGTTGGAACCCTGTATCTCGGGTTACGGCTCTATCCTAATAGGCAATGGTCGTACGACGGACGTCGCCCAACCAATAGGTGACCTCAACACCATGGTCGCACGACCGTTGCCAATTAGGACGGTGCCTACGAGTCGGACCCTAACCACAAGGCCACCGACGCTTCCTTCCGTAATTGTATTACGGTTTACAAATGCTTCGCTGCGAAATGAGCACCGTGGCCTCCACAGGCCCGCTATAGATTACGGTAAGCCGCCCCGGCGCGCGAGGGTTACCAGAAACAACTGTTGCTGCTTTAAGCCGCTCAACACGATTTAATTATGCGGAACTACTCGTAGATTAGACTGAGACGTCTGTCTTATTGAAAACTGCTTCGATCGAAGGCCAAGTTTTGTCTTTTGTCACTATACCGCGGCTGTTGCTATTCTTTGATTATTGATCACAAATGGACCCGGACTTCGTTCGCATACACGTACTTTACCCCTACCTACTCCTTTTTTTTCTTGCTTGCTCTATATACATATTGTTTTATACTATGTATAGATATGAGGCGTTGATTCGATATCTCCTTATTTCATTCATCTTGGCGTTAATGTCTGTCTGTCTGTTACGTTTTCACGGCTACTATAACTTAATAGAATCTCAATTGGATCACAGTAGGAAGTTTGGCACGTTTTCCAGTCCATTGAACTTACATTGGACTATTTGCAAATCTGATTGTATATCGAAAGTGGACTAAATATAACAGCAGTCTCTTGCTAGATTTTAGAAGGCTACACCATTATCTATTTAGGTCAGAGTTTATTACGGTTCCATTACGGCTCTATCGATACAAGTTTTTACACACTACCCAAGCGTGATTCAGTTGGTTAACAGCCTGTCTGCCTCGCTGAGGTCCCGGGTTCGATTCCCGGCCGGGCAGAAATTGAAATTATGTATTTTAATTTCTGTTACTGGTCTAGGTGTTATACGTATAATAGGTATGTATTTAAAAAATACCAGTTCTCTGTCACCCATAACACAAGCTTTCCTTACTTCGAGGCCAGATGGCGCTGTGTGAATTGTCGAAGCATATTTATTTATTTTATCCCACAAATTGTACTATGACTACATCAGGACAGCATTCCTTTGGTTCGGAACAGATTCAAATTATCTATGCGAAATCAACAATAATTCAAATTATATCCACATTGTAGGAGAATCGCGCAATTAGTCGTTACGGCGTGCATATTTTGTTGCGGCGTTGATTAAAAAACTTTCGCAATATTTTTGCAGTGTTGCATGCCTGCCAGAGCTTTGCAGCGGTGTTTTGTAAGCTTCTACTCGCGAGTTGAGAGTATCTATTGTATTCTATCTCAGTAGTTTTACTTACATTAACCTACTTTCCGAGGTAAATAAACGTCATGGTAAATAAATGTTTGCTTTGTTGTGTGCCGGTTTGAAGGATAATGTGACCAGCGTAATTACAGGCATGAGGTATTTCATGTTAGTTCTAACAGTCACAACGCACCTGCGTTTCCATATTTTTTTCCCTGCAATCTAAATGCATAAATCGTAGATGTAATTAATGGGCGACAGTTACCGCTTACCAACAGGTAGGCTGTCTGCTCGTTCGTTACTGCATTAACTACAGTTAAAGAATTTCATATTGCGCTTCATGGTTTTTTTTTCCCATTCGATCCCTGTGGAAACGTTCCTAATGGGTATCGACAACATCGAATGAGCGCGAGAATATACTACGAAAATATCGACTTCGCACACCCCTATTCGATAAGTAGCAGAATAAATAGTATCGATTCTTCTAACGTCCTCCCTTAGCTGGTACTTAAGAGTTGATTGGAAGAAATTGATTGTGTTTGCTGGGATACAAATTGAGTTTGGATAAAGTGCATGCTAGCCGGCGGGGTATCGCTGGAAATCTCGTTTGCAACGATAATGTTTTAGCCTGTAGGGCCGTGACTACGGCGATGTTGATAATGGTACACCAACAAACAAACACAAGCAAACAAAGTTGATTTATACCTAATAAATCTGCAATTAATGCAGTTATTTGGGGTTACTTTTATGTGTTGGTTACATTATCTCTGTTAAGTTTTAAGGGAAAGATGGTCGATTTACAGTACCTATTGCCATTTATCAGTGTTATTTAGATTTAGATTTAGATTTAGATTTATTTATTTCATAAATTAGAAATTTACATGTCAATATTAATACATTATTTTTCATTCAATACAATCTTTCAAGTACCTTAACTATTTCATACAATTATATAAATAGATTTCAAATAGACCAGCCATTCAATATAAATTAATTACATTATTAATGTCAAATTATTCAAAAATATTTTCAATGTCAATGCGCATGTCAAATTAATAAATTAATGTCAAAATTATACAATTTACAATTACATTATACATATATAGGTCATATCACCGAAGAAAAATACCAATGTCAATATGATGTTAATAACGGATGTCAATTCATTAAATGAATCAAGTATTTTATTATAATTATAATGTTCTGACATATCTTACAGCTTATGGATTTTGGGTTAAAGATACCTTCACGCCCTTATAAAAGTCGTCAATCTTGTAACATGCCAACCTGATTAACATTTTTTTTAATCTTTTATTGAAGGCACTTAGGCTCAGTGCATCCTTCACGTCCTGCGGCAGGGCGTTATACAGGTCCGGGCCCGCGACCGCGAGCAGCCGCCGCGCTTTGGTGCGACGGCACCGCGGCGCGCTCAGCAGCTCACGGTTGCGAGTGCTGCGACTGTGACTGTCACCCAGCGTAGGGAACTCGTCAATGTTGCGTTTGACTTGGTTACACATGTCCAGTACATATGCACTTGGCAGAGTCAAAATGCCTAACTCTCGGAACAACTCCTGAGCTGGAAAGTCATGGGGCTTATCAGCAATAATCCGTACAGCACGCTTTTGCAGTTTGAACGCGCGTTCGCAGTCCGCAGCTACGCCCCACAGGTCTATCCCATAGGTTAGGAGGGAATGGAAATATCCGTAGTACGCCTTTTTCAAATTTTCCGCTGACAGGGTTTGGCGCAGTCTGGATAGCGCATAGCAGGCAGATGCCAGTTTATCACACAGCGACTCGATATTCGCTGACCACGTCAGGCCCGCATCAAGGACTAGACCCAAGTACTTCACCGTATCGACTTGCGGCACTAGAGAATTATTTAAGGTTATATTTAAGTGTTCTGTATTCGACTTTCGTAGTTTAAAGTGGATTATGTTGGTTTTTTCAATATTGAGGGACAGGCCATTGGCAGTAAACCACTGTACAATTTGTTGCATAGCTCTGTCTAATTTAAGCTTGAGTTCATCGAATGTGGCGGCCGACACTATGACGCATGTGTCATCAGCAAAAATGTCATACTCAACATCCTCGCAAGCCATCGAGATATCATTAACTAAAAACAAGAACATGATATTTCCCATGACCGAACCCTGGGGCACAGCACACTCACCGATGCACTCAAGGTCGGATCCCGATCCGTTTACATAGGTTGCCTGTTTCCGGTTCGTCAAGAATGATGACAATGTGTCATAGAATGACCCGCGGAAACCATACCGATAGAGTTTACTCAACAGCAGTTGGTGGTCCACCATCTCGAAGGCGCGCGACAGATCACAGAATATCGCTGCGACCTGTCGCCCGCCCTCGAGGTGGCCAGTCACGCGCGTCACCACGTCGCGCACGGCCTCACCCGTGGACCGCCCTCGCTGATATGCGAACTGTTGTGTGTTTAACAGACTATTTTCAGTTAAGAAACCCATAATCCTATCACTCAGCAGCCCTTCGAATATTTTCGATGCTAATGGGATCATAGACACCGGTCGGTACGATTTAAGCGCATGCATTTCACCTTTCCCCTTATATATCGGCTGAATTTTAATAATTTTTAACGAATCAGGATACGTCCCAGAGTTGACACATTCGTTGAATAACATTTGAAACAGTGAGATTATAACTGGAGGCAAATAGTCAAGGACGTATGTTGACATATTATTAATATCTTTTGATTGTTTTCGTTTTATTTTCTTTATAGTTTTAATAACCTCATCCAAAGTGAATGGGTGAAACACAAAGGTGGGTGGAGCTGTAGAAAGGTATCGATCAACATACACAGAAGCCTGACTGAGATGTGGCTTCGATGCGTCATTGTTGTTTGCCTGAATGTAGTAGTGGTTGAGCCCAGCGGCGGCGGCAGCGGCGCGCTCCGCGTCGCCGCCGCCGGGCACATTCTGCACCAACACATCCAGGGCACCGCCTCCTGTTTTCTGCCTACACGTCTCGGTAGCAATTGCCCGCCAAATACTTTTAGATATATTATCTTTGCTCTTAGAAATTACATTATTAACATATTCCTTGCGGGTGGTTCTCAATAAAGTTAAGTACGACGATTCAAGTTGGAGTAAGTCATCTATTAGGTGGTGTTCGGTCGGGTTTTGCGATATTTTTTGTTTAAAGCTACGAATACGCGATCTCTGCAGGCGGACGATATCGTTAACCCAAACATCAACACGGTTATTGATTGTCAGTTTTTTTAAAGGAATACAGTATTCAAAATAATGTTTAATAACGTTCAGAACATTATCTAGGCATATACTTGGACTGGAAGATTGATTTACTAGATTTTCCCAGTCGAATAGACACAAGTTGTAGACAAAGTTGTCAATGTTATATTGTGAGAATATTCTCTTACAAATGAGTGATTGTTTACATTTACGAATACAATTTATACTTAGCTCAAAGTATATAGCTAAGTGGTCAGATATGTGCATGTCAAAATTGATAATTGATTTAATGTCAGTTTTTATTACATTACTGTAGCAATGGTCAATGCACGTTGTACAGGTATTTGTTATTCTTGTGGGAAAATTTACCAAATTATTAAAATGATATTGTTTAAGTATATTTTTTAAATATTTAACATTAGAACACTTAATCAACAAGTCAATGTTCATGTCGCCAACTATTAATACTTTACAAGTTTGAGTTATTTTAATTCTAAATAATTTTTCAAGACACGAGAAGTAAACCGACAAGTCACCACTGGGGGGTCTGTATATACATACTATGAGTAGGTCCAGGCCAACGCACTCCACGGCACAGGCTTCAAAATGCATCTCGACGGATAGCTCACTGACCTCCTTGCGTTCTATCGTCAGTACTGACGGCTTCACGTAGATGCAGACGCCTCCTCCTCGTCGAGACTGGCGGCACCACTGAGCGCGTAGGCTGTAGTTCATGATGCTTGTGTTATTGAGTTGAGGCAGTTGTAGCCAATGCTCGGTCAGACATATGATGTTTATAGCACCACGTAGTTGAATTTCACATTCTAGTTTCCGCGTTTTATTTTCTAGTCTGTTTATATTTTGATACAAAATGTTTACAGCTGAAGAGTTGACCAATTGTTGTTCACTCTGGTGGTTTATTACTTGGCTTTGGACGGAGAAAGGGCTTCCATTCAGAGATCCTGGTGTTCAATGGCCACACGTCAGTGGTTAGGAATTCCATAAAAACGGATGATGGAATACCGATTTTGAACGAACAGTAGGTATCGTGCTTAGAGGGCACTTTTTCGACTGTGTAGGTTATACCACTACGTACACTATTTAGGTAAGATGTTACATCCTCGCAGCTTGTCTCTTTATTGAAGTAACACCCGTGTAAATATCTATGCATTTCGACTCCCCCAATGGAAGTATTCGATGCTGTTCCTTGTATGGGTTGACCCCGGTTTTGGCGACGACGTTTTCCTACAGTCACCCACTTAGACTGCGTTGTTTGACCAGTACTAGGATTCTGGGGAACTTGCGTCGACTGTTCAATTACATTATCGTCATTTTTTGCTGCGATATCGCTGTAAGTCGCATTTCTTTGTTCCATGTGTGGAGTGCTTTGTTTCCATGAAAATTACACTGACTACACACATATGCATAACGCGTGTATCTAGACATGTTAAAAATGTTATTTTTGCATGATTTGGCATTGGGTTTCCACGTCGAATATCGCCAACTATTCGGTCGCATATCGAATGTTTAAAAAAGTGACCGAATAGGCCGAAAATTCGTAGCATCTCTACAAAATACTACGCATACAAAAAACTTTATTTAAATACATATTTACATGGTACACGAACATCCTCTTAAGCTATAACTGCAGTAACTGCTTACCATGCATTCTATTATGAGGAATCTTATAATATCCCATAGAAGATCTTAACTAAGTACCTATTTCCAAAATGAATTCAGTCAATAAGTCTCTCTTACAAGCTCTTAGTCTGATTTCTGATGGAAAACACAACAACTCATTTCAATAAAACGAAACAACTTGAATACGGACGCTTACAGCAGTAGGTACCTATGCTATGTAAGTATAGAAACATAAAATATACGTAGGCTCGCTGGGAGCGGGAAAAGTGCTTCCTTCTTTTGCAACGTGGCCAGGTATTGTCTGGAAACACAATGGCCAGCCGTTCGATTATTCGTTCCACTGTCGACGTATCAAGTTAAAACTGTTTTGCAGGCGATTTCCACCCCTATTTCAATACAGGAAATAAACTTAATTGTTTTGCGAACATGGACGACATGCAGTAATGGACGAAATTGTAGGTACTTAAGTGAAACGTTTTGAATCAGTTGCAGACAGTGAGAAACGAGGCGCCGTAAACTTTCTCTGTAGTTTTATGATGTACTTAAAGTCCGTGTGTATGTAAGTAAATGCAAGCTCGACTGACGAAAGCCTTCACCTCAGTTCGGAACAGTTGCTTCAGCTTTATCAAATGGTCAACATTTGTCACGCAAGAGGTCCCGGGTTCGATTCCCGGCCGCGCAGAAATTGAAATGATGAATTTTAATTTCTGTTACGGGTCGGGTCTGTTCTATGTATAATAAGTATGTATTTAAAAGTATTTAAGAAGTATATAAGTTATCTAGCACTCATAGTACAAGCTTTGCTTAGTTTGGGGCTAGATGGTGTGAATTTGTCCACGAATATTTATTTATTTTATTTATTTATAAATACTAGCTGGCCCGCCGGGACTTAGTTCGCGTGTTGTCATAAATAACAATAACAACCCTTACCCTACACTACCCTACCCTACTCTACTCTACACTTACTTCTCCCCTAAACCATGCCCTGACATTTACAAAAACAAAAAAAATTCAATTTGTGCAACCGTTCTGAAATTACGCATGAATTCGATACCTTGGGTTATATTATTGCAATTTTCCTAGAGATCTCTAATCTCCTGAAGATAAAATATAGCCTATGTTATTTGATGAAAATGTAGCTTTCTATTGAAAGGTGAAAGAATTTTTCAAACGGTTGTGTAGTTTTTGATTTTATCCATTACAAACAAACCCAAAACATTCAACCTACTGCTCCGGGATGGATCAGCCAAATATCAACTGGCTATATTCAATTTGGTGGAGAAACGAGCTTAAAGACGAGTTGTAGTCGTCGAGTACCTATTCGACGACTTAACTCTATCAAATAAACTAATAAAATATTTAGTCATCATGCTTAAAACCCCCTCAATAGTAATACGAGGCTTCCTTTCTGTACACTGCTTGTGAAATACTGTTTCTGTGCAGATGACGTCAACATTCAACACCGTACAATCGCTGCACGTACAATTAACATTAATAAATAATTGTCACAAGACAACCCTCAGATGACTTTTCAGAACTTTTTACAAAACTGTAAAGGCAGATTCGAGTGTAGGTTTGTTTACAGGCGCCATGTCCGGAAAGCCCTTGACACGACCGCGCAGGGCCCTTGGCACAAGAACCCGCCGCCGGCAAACACTCGCCTCATGCCGCAACTTCAGAACATACTCGTAACATTTGACCTTATCACTGTCGCAGAATGAAGACTTGTTTCTGCCACATGGTTGTAGTAGAATAGAAACTCTTCTCCGAGTGGTAGGTATTGAGTTCATTAGGAGAAACCAAAGTTTTATTAACAGCATTATCAATTTTGTGTAAAAAGTAAAAAGTTAGCATCTTGGCGTTAATGTCCCGGTTGTACTCAGATCAAATAATTACAGTGGAGCGACTGCCATCTGACCTCCGTGACCCTACTACCAGGGGAATCTGACCAGATTTGATCATGGTTACACATTCATTCGTCTGAATGTGCAGATTTCATCACGTGATTTTTCCTCACCGTAAGAGTATCGGTTAGCATTCAGCTAATTAATGTACATAAGTCCGAAAAGAGTAAATGATGACATGGCCGCAGTGGGATTCAAACCCGGTACCTCTCGCTTACGAGTCGGATACCTTAACCACACGGCCATTGTGCGGCATCAAATACCTGCGCTGAAAGTATCTACATCTTTTACCTATTACCAAAGCTACTACATACGTAAATTTGAGGCGGATGCTACTTAATTGCAGAAGAACATTAATCCCAAGTAAATTTTCAAGGGTCTTAATGACATGTGTCGCATACAGACCGCGTTTAAAATTATGCAAATCAGCCGAGTGTTATTTCAATCCATTATTATGTTTAACGTCTGTATACCCTTACTCCATATTTCCAGTTCATAAAACAGAATTGGATACGGTTTAGCTGTATGTAAAGTATTGAATAGAAAAGGCTGTCGGTAGGTAATCTCCTAAAAATAAAATAACACATTCGCTAGGAATAAGGATAATACCTTATCTACAGATAGCCACACATTTTCTGCACCGTTTGTTCCAAAAGCTAATGCAATTTTGGTCAATGCTAAGGACAGAAAGCTTATTGACGGAAAATTCTGTATTATTGTGATAATTTCAATATGAAAAACTGAGCAATACCTAAGTCTTTAAATTTGATTAACTTATAGATAACAACTGTCACGACAGGTTCTTTACTTTACACGAAATCGACAATGTTATTAACCGCTCGGTTAGGGACGTTGAACTTAACAATTTAAATTGTCTCAGCATTTTTATGTTATTACTTATTATTTTACTTTCCTAAGGAACTTAATTATCGTGATTGAAACGACAAAACTACCTTTATATTATTATGTTTTTTTTTAAAGCTGGCTAATCACAGATGTATAAAATTGATTCACTTATGTATTTAAATTTGTATGTTGGTAAGAAAATATTAAAAAAATCACTAAGGGGGACATTATGAGACAAAATTACTCCTTAATTTGTAGCTCCCTAGTACTTACCTATATTTTTTTATATCATCAAAACAACTGCGAGCCACTAATCATCAGCCGCGGTACTTATCTGATTTATGAGCCTTCGTGACTACCGCCATTCTTGAAAAGTGATTTTATGGCCCGCACCCGCCAAGCTAATAATAACCGTGTAGTGGACGACACAGAGTTGAAATTTAAGTACACATACATTAAAATGGTGTCATGTTCACGCAGTGTAACCCTGAAATAAGAAACGACCGAACTAATCAAAAGATCATTATTAATTCGACTGAAATACAGCTTTTTTGTTATTTTAGTCTGAAAATAATAATTTACTTGGAACTTATAGTCCGACAGAGTTTACAGCCCCTCCCACGAAGGCCATAGTATGGTACTTATTACTGTCAAGACGATATCTAAATATGCAGTATCGTGAATGATATAAATATAAGCGACTTATATGTAAAATGCAAAATTTGGACATTTTGCAACCTGGACATTTTGCAACTTGGACATTATGCGACCTGGACATTTTGCAACTTGGACATTATGAGACTAAACGATATGAAGGATGCAAGACCAAACTATTTATAGAAATTATCATCTTCTATAGACACTGCGGTTTCTAGCACGCCTGTTAAGGACTAACTTTTGACGAGGAAAAACTGTTACGAATGTGTATCAAATATGAAATAAAATTGTTGTTATTGATACGTATTTAGAAACAAGATGTTCAAAATTAAAACGCATGTGTACACTGCCTGTCATTTACTTGAATGACTTTTTTGTGGCTCCAAGCATTCTACCAAGCCTCAAAAAGTTCTGGAAAACAATTAAACATATATTATCTTCACGGAGTGTTTCTCTTTGAAGTTGTTAAAAGTTTTCCGTAAACCAAGAGTTGGGGTTCCGGTACAATGTGGAATTTTGCCTTCAATTGTGTTTTCGGATACTTAACAAGATTGTTGTAGGTAGCATTACAGTAATCCTCTGAATCAATTCAATATATTTTCATTTGAATAGGATACACGGTTTTAAGTTTTAAGTTACCTTTATTAACGAGTTTGTTGTTTAAAACAATATAGGATACATGGTTTTTATTTTAATTGTCCATAACACCTAAGATTTATGCACTAAGGTTCATATAACTAAAATAAAATACAGAAATGCTGATACCTTGTCTCTCTTGCTATCTTTATCCCTTTCAGTCTTTTTTTTTATACCACTAAGGCGGCAAACAAGCTTACGGCCTGCCTGATGGTAAACAGTCACCGCAGCCTATGGACGTTTGCAATACCAGGGGCATCAACCACGCGTTGCCGACCCCATAAAAACCTTTTTATCCCTTTTTTGAAGAACTCCATGTTGTACTCTCCAGGGAAAACCTCTCCAGGTCGTTCATTCCACAACAACGTAGTGTGCGTGGGAAAAAGTTCCTTTGGAACCGCACAGTTCGCGATCAATTTGGCTCCAAGGTGTGTGGATGAACTCCCTGTCGGTAGCGAACGGTGCGACGATAGAATGTAACTATAGTCTTGTACTCTGGCTACTTTTTTTATACCACTAAAGTGAGAAAATACTCCGGGCGTGCCTGATGTTAAGCAGGTACCGCAGCCTATGGAAAACATAATTATCACTCACGTGCTGCTGATCCAGTAAAAACATTTAAATTCCTACCGTATTTCCTATAAATTGAGTTACATATAACGAAGAAATTAACTTATTTGTTATTTTTTAAGCGTAAAGAATATTTATTGAATTAAAGTATAACAAAGAAAAATTAATGAAACCTAAAACTAAATTCGGTAAAGGCAACCAACCTAATTCGTTTAATATTATTTTTATGTAACAAGAAAGGAGCAATTACCACAGCCCGAATATGTTTAGAATGTAAAAAATACGCCATTACGCGTACAAAGCGTTTTGTATCATGAATTTAAAATGATGTCCAACACTCGGCACACGGCGTCTGTGACAGCTATTGAAATTTGTGCCGTATTCTCGTTGGATAAGGTGCAAACGTCTGGCTGCTGTCGCGGGTCTCGTTCACAATGTAAGGGTGTCCCAAAATTTAGGTAGGTTTCTTTTTATACATGGACACTACAGTAAAACACAAGCAGACAGCTCATCTTCTTTTTTTTATGTCATACGGTAGCCAAACAGGCAAGTGGGCCACCTGATGGAAAGTGGTCACCACTGCCTATAGACATTAGCAACACCAAGAGTATCGCCAATGCGTTGCCTACCTCTATAACACGTTGCTCTGGCAGCAAAAAGGCAAATGCCCCTCCACTGCCAAAGCCACGGTTCCCCAAATCCATATCCCATGGAGCACTGGAAACCTTACTCACCGGCAGAAACACAATACTATTTAAAAGAGTATTATTAGCTGCGATATTCTGTAAGGTCGAAAAACCGCCGGCAAATTCTCTAATCTGTAAATGGTATTTCCTAAAATGCTGATCCAATTTTAAATTAAAAAGTCGGACAATCCGTTTAGGACTCTATACTCAGACAAAAACACAGGTACACACTTCAAACTTTCTCGTTTTGCGCCGATGTTTAAAGAGTGAAACAATATTCTCTTAATTGTTACCTTGATTTCCTGAATTCTTCGAGCACTGCCAATTATAATCCACAAACGTGACATCGCATACTCATAACTCGCATCTCTACATAAGCATGTAGCGGCAACTCTACACGCACAAACACAAGTGTTGATTGCCAAACACAATACGCCGTGTTTGCCGTGTCTAATGAGCCATTGTAGAGACTGCATTCCACATAGCTGGAATCCAATAGAGTATGAATATGTAGAGCTAGATTAAGATTCGATTTTGTCTCTCTTTTGTCATTAACACGATTGTGAAAAAAAATTATGGTGCATAAATTGAAGTAAATCCTATCTGGAAATTGCATAAAATCGCAAAAATGCGAAAACTGATTTAAAAAGGCTATTTTATTGGTGACACAGTGTGTCTTGTGTGAAAAAGATAATTTGTTACAAGAGTCAAGACGCTCTCTGTAATATTTTCTTTTACGGGTCCTAAATTAAAAGCGGTAACACGTAGCATAACCATCAGCACGTCCGTAAGCTTGTTCGCCATACCTGGTGGTATATCCATAAAACATTTATTTTATTTTATTATCATCGCTATCGAAACATCATCTTGGCGTTAATGTCCCAGTTGTGCTCTCGAGGACGAGGGCCCGGGGTCCGCCTTGACCATGATCAAGGATTTGGCGATCAGATAATTACAGTGGAGCGACTGCCATTTGACCTCCGTCACCCTGCTACCAGGGGAACCTGACCAGATTGGATCATGGTTACAAATTCAGTTGCCTAAATTTGCACGTTTGATCAAGCTGATTTCCCTCACCGAGAGAATATCGGTTAGTATTCAAATAATGTACATAACTCAGAAAAGAGCCATTGGTACATGGCCGCAGCGGGATTCGAACCCGGTACCTCTCGCTTACGAGTTGAATACTCGACCGACCGGCTATCATCGCTATCAAATGAAACTACTAAAATATTACGAAATCAAATAATAATTCACTGTAACCGTCAAAAGCACACGAATAAACATCCAAAATATCGCAAGAATTTCTCTTTGTTATATCAACCGCATACAAGGGACGATGTCTAAAGAAGGTAGTGAAATAACTCTCGAGTATTCCCCTGATGTTATTACAGGGCAGGCTTTGACCACGACACAAAGGTGTGTTTCATCCAATTAAACTACGCTTTGATAAGTCACCTGAAACATTTTTGGCGAAACACTGGACGTTATAAATTTTGTACTTTCACTGTTGATGTTGCGATGCCGCGGTGTAGTAAAAAGTTGGCGACGGTGCATTTCTAGCGGGTATTAAAAAAATTAACTGTATTTGACGACCTTGACGAGTGGTTACGCCATGTTAACAGGTCTGCCACGCAGAGGTCCCGAGTTCGATTCTCAGCCGAGCTGAAATTGGATCGATGAAGTTTAATTTGTGTTACGGGTGTATTATGTAGAATAAGTATGTATTTTAAAAATAAAAAAGCCTAAGTGGTTTATCAGTTATCCTAACACCCATAATACAAGCTTTGCTTACTTTGGGGCTATTTTTTTTATGTTACACGGCAGACAAACAGGCAAGCGGGCCACCTGATGACAAGTGGTCACCGCCTCCAATAAGCATCAGCAACACCAGGAGAGTTTCCAATGCGTTGCCCGCCTCTAATATATCTCTTGAACGATCCCATGTCATAGTCCAAAAGAAGCACTGTGGCTGGGAGCTCATTCCACATCCGAATCGTACGAGCGAGAAACGTTATTTCGAACCTTCGCGTCGTGACCAACAGAGGGTTTACGTAGTGGGCTAGATGGCGCTGTGTGAATTTGTCCAAGCATCATCATCATCATCACATCCCGTAACAGTCCACTGCAGGACTTTGGGCCTCTCCCACGAAAGGGGAGGTTATTGCCATAATCTCCACGCTGGGCAGGCGGGTTGGAGATCGCAGTGTTTAAATATAACAATGGAAAATGCTGCTGCCCATTTTCGCCATTAGTCGCCTTGTACGACACCCATGAGTGTAAGGGGTTGGTGCTATTCTACTCTGCCGGACACCACACGGTCCAAGCATATTTACGCATATTTTTTATATATCTACTGTTACGATTGTTAATACCTATTTTTTATGTTTATCCCTAAGATTTCAAGTATCAACGATGACATCACTATCACATTGTGATAGTTCATGTGGTGTACGTCATCTACCCTATCCGCTGCTTCAAAGAATTTTATTCCAATACTTAAATATAAATTTGTAACAAGTGGCAAAATAAACAACAACAGGAATGATTTTCAAGTAGAAATTTACAAAAAATGATAGCTTCAAACTTGAAAAAGAAACTTTTCAAGAAAATATTATTCATAAAATCATTTTCAGTGAATCTTTTACAGGATATTTAATTTGAAACGAAAACTTGATGATCATCAAACGCAATTCACATAAATCCGAGTATTTAACTTGCGTGCTATATTGACCTATAAGTGCATAACTTGGGACGTCATTAAAATACTTGATATTTTCTTGACTTTTTTTATTCACATATTTTTCAGCTTTGAGAAAATTAAAAATAAATCGATAACAAAAGTAATCAATTTTAGTATCTCAACTACAACAGTTTCACTGTAAAAAGTCGCACCAACTCCACGTTCATTAGACTCATTTTAATAGCATTGATTATTTACAAAAAGATGTAAAAATAAAAAGACCAAGTGACCGCAAAGTTAAGAAGGTCTCTTACAATGAGATTCAACAGTCATTAAAGTAAAAGACATGGTACATTTATGATGTGCTTAATTAAATTAAGTAAGATTCAAAAACATTTTTTACTTTTTAACAGTGCGCATTAAAAATATTCACGATTTTATTCAGGTAAATTCTTATTGGGCTAATATCATGGATTCACTTCCTGTTTATAATAAAAAATATATTTGACCTACTTCCACCAACTTTTAATAATTTATAGCCCCAATTGTATATAATTTCAAATTTTAACAATATAAACAATAGATAAACTTCAGAAATCGAACGCATGCGGTACCGAACCCGTATAAGATCAGTGATCTGTAAAACGGTGTAAGACAAAAAAAAATTTCAGAAATGACTTAACAATTTGATAACTCTTTACTCTCATCATCACTTGATGGACTGTGTTTTTTAAACGAAGCTTTATACTTGGCTCTAGCCTTTTTCAAAATCTCCATCATATCGTGATCATCTCTTTGATAAGCCAGTTGATACGCAGTCTCTCCTGCATAGTTTGTGGCCTCTATATCGGCGTTCAGTGTCCCACACAGCCACTCAGCTACATGATAATTCTTCTCCCAGACGCATAAGTGCAGTGGAGTAAAACCACCGCGTCCTTCTTTCCCGTTGATGTCCGCTCCAAGATGCACTACGAGTTCCATCATATCTACAGCATGATATGCTTTGCACTTCACGATGATATGGGTGCACAGTTGTCCATTGTAGTCTTTTGTATTTAGGATTGTAGGGATTGGCTCGTCTAAAAATGTTGCCATCCGCCGAAGAAGAGCTATGGAGTTTGCTTGACATACCTCATGAAAGAAGTTTTCTCCCAAGTGGTTCCTCACAATTAAGATCTGAAGTAGCCTATCGGAGTTCATCTTCACAATTTTTTTTACCACATACTGAGCACCGATTTGAAGTAATGATTTGTAAGGACTGCCACACTTAGTAGAACAAATTGATATTTATTAGAGCTAATTATCAGCCAAGAATAATAGGTCATGTCAATTGCGATCAAAGGTCGGGTATTTTTCAGCCTGTTTGTGTCGTTGTTATCGGTAGTGTCTGGAATTAATTAGCTCCTGTAATACAATTACATTGTTTCTTCACTCGGACTTTCAGATAAGAATTTCAAGAAATCTTCTGTCGAATTCCATATTTAATGAGAAAGTTTTTGCCTTGCTGCTATTAAAGTCAAAATTTTTATCATTCAACGGTCATTGTATTCGTAAGCCATGTGGAGAGACATGTTCCGCATGATGTCTCCAAGTTAAATTTTCGTATTCTAATTCGATAATTCATTTAGCGGGTTCATATTTTTTCTCCTTGCATCAGAGTAAAAACACCTTACGTAGTTTGCATGATCACAGAATACTGCACTACTCAAATGATAGGATAAGGAAAAAATGAAATTTCAGATAGCGAACAACGCACACCAAGTGAGTTCAACAGTTTTTTTTTAATTTCCAAATTTTCATCAAAGTTTTTTTCAATTTTAAAATAAATTATATTTATAATTTGGCGTTTATTATTTGACATAAAAAATATCCAAGATTGTACTTAAGTAAATTTTTACTTCACGCGCTCAATCATACTTCTTAATAATGAAGATAATTCTTATGTGCCTTGTTGGTTTTCTTCTGCAACGAGTACAAGCTCAATAATTTTATAAATGAAGGTATATTGCCCGGCAGTCATAACACTGAGGTGTCTCATTTTTCTAACCGCAACCACACTCTCTTGCACACAGATTTTCTTTTCTTTCTTTAGCCGCCCAATTGCGTGATCAGCAACGCGAAAAGTGCCTGAGCGGCCAACCCCGGCTGAACGGCGAACAACAATTGGTCCTGGTTTTGTGAGACTATTTCTGGTTTTCTCGAGTAATTCCTCTTGGTGTTTATTTACCCTTGTTAAAAGTTCAGCGACTTGTTGCAAGTTGTCGAGTATACCGTGGTCTGACCAATCAGGATACCAATAGTGGGTTATGGATCGTTACTCTCCAGTTGTGACATCAGTAATTTTAAGGTCTGATATTACAATTTTGGACTCCAATCTTGTAGCAACGGTCTCAATGACATATCTTCCATAAATAATCTTATAATTATCAACTCCAACCCAATACTCGTAGCAACTGTCATCATCTAGATTGGTCAGTGCCACCATGATATTAGTGTTCTGCTGCCAGACTTACTTCTATAAGTCTCCAGACGTAAGGGTATGTTCCATTGGGCCCTGGGTGCATATGAATTTTTTTTTGTCCTCGAACCCATCCACGTAATTAGCGTGGATATACGTAAAAGGACTGTCCGCCTGAGTGATCACGATATCCGACCAGGATTCTATAAATTCTAGATGCTCGTAAAGCGACGATAAGACTTTCCGATGGCCAAAGACTTTTCGATGGCTTCTAGCTCTGACCCAGTAATCATAAAAGTCATGGGATGACAAAATAATTCTGTAGTGATCGTGACTTAAATGCGAGTAACTGATTAAAAAACCGCAACTCAATTATTATTCGTTTAATTATAAATCAAAAGTATTTTTACTGACACATCTGAAAAATTGACATCTCAGGCAGCCATATGTATAAAAAATATAATTAACAGAGTTAGTGAGGACTTGAGACTTCTACTAAAACGTGCAAGAGGACGTTAGCATAGATTTTGATAGCACGAGCGCTTAAGGCATGCACATTTGGTTTTACCAAACTTTCCCCCTTATTTAAAAACCTCTCCTGTCGGTAAAGCTGTTTCATTCTTTAAAAATTTAGTTAAGTAGTTATCAGTTAATGTAATCAATTTCTTTTTCCAAACAATTTCTTATTCCTAAGTGTACTTTATGAGTTGTCAATTTTATTAAAATTATGATCAAGGGGAAACTTATAATATTATAAGCCTAAGGTTCATGAGATTACCTAATTATGAATTGGACGAAATGCCAAATTATTGAAGAATCTACTCAAGTATTTTCTCTAGTTAGCAACAACCATTATGAACTTTATACCTTATCACTGAATATTTCTAAGAAATTTCAATTATTGTAAATTATAAGATGTCATGATCTCAGATATAACTTCTCACTAAAAATTTAAATAAATAGTAATTTTAAAAAGTGGATAATAGGATCACCGTAGATAAATTTTATTTCTCGATCTATATTATTTATTGTTAAATGTTTTGACAGCGCTACTAGTATCCGTCTTGTTATCACTACATTTTAATTAGGCGCAGTATGATTGTTGACGTTTAAATAGATTCTACCGAATGACAGAAATTGGCTCTGTCTTACCACAACTATACTCATTAGCGTAAACGTTTAAATCAATAATTATAAATAATACTTGCAATTTAAACCATACCACAATGAGTGTCAGAGTACTATTATTAGAATTACGCGTTACAGTTTCCTCATATAAGTCAAGTTAAATGAATAAATATATTTATTTCTCGTTGGACCAGTCTCGAGGAAACACCTCAAAAACAGCACGACATGTGTTTTCGAACTTATTCTCACGGTCTCAAATACCAAGACTTTGTAACACTTGTTACAAATAGTGACTTTGAAAAAACGGTTCAGCAAGAACACGAAGAAATTCTTCGCAAGGAAGTGAAAGGAAAGTTTACAGAAGCTCGAAAGAAAGAAAACTTAACTCTCAACAGGTATGAATGCCTTCCCTGCTTTGATCACTCGAGAGTGGTCCTTCCAGTTGAGAAGAAACGAAGTAACTTTTTCAATGGCAGTTATGTTGACGGCTTTGAGAAGACCAAGCAGTTTATACTGACGCAGGCTCCCATGCTGCATACTATGTACGACTTTTGGCGCACGTTATGGATGCACCACTGCCAAATAATTGTGATGCTCTGTGAGAAAACGATCTTCAATCAAAAGGATAAGTACGATGCGTACTGGTGTTACCCGGAGGAATATCTCAAGTGCAAGAAATTCAAAATTACAACTAAAAAGATTGAAGTGCAACCAAGTTATGTCAAGACAACATTGGAGGTGACGGATGGAACCAAGGCCACTCAAGAAGTGTTGCACTTTGTTTTCACCACATGGCCTGATTCTGATTTACCAGTCAGTGCTGAGGACTTCTTGAATTTTGTATTAACTGTGAGACGTAATTATAATAAAATTACGGCACGATTAACCCAAGAACAATGCAAATTTCCCGATCCACCAATAATGGTCCATTCTAAAAGAGGTATTGGTAGGTCAAGTGCTTTCTGTGCTTTATACATTGAAATATCTCGGTTTGATAAGACTAAGATGATTTCTTTAGCGTCTACAGTATCTTCGATACGCACAAACAGATATAATGCTCTTTCTAACTTTTGTTATTACCTCTTCTGTTACCGAGTCTTAGCAGGTTATGTTAGTATAAATGAACAAACAAAGGATAAATCACGGATACTAACTGTTTTGTATCATTTACCTTTATTTAAAAGATGGGCTGTTCCGATTTTTTTTACTTTGTACAATAGTGAACCATAGAAGTTCTTAATACAATTACATATATTTACATATAAACTACATTGTTAAGTACATAATCATTAGGGCTATACATTTGAACCGGCCAAGCCGGTTAAAAAAGTTAACCAGGTTAGCTAATTAGTTAGCCATCAGCTTAACCGGTTAACTGAAATTAGCTAAGCTAATTAGCTAACTTGGTTAACTTTTTTAACCGGCTTAGCCGGTTCAAATGTATAGCCCTAATAATCATCATAAAATTAAGTAACTGGGGTGCTACATACGCTTGAATTGTATAATTATTTTATGAGTAGATATATTTTCAATTAAATTATTCATAAATCATACATGTTTATTATTCCATCAACAAGGAAAACTAACTTGGTATTCCCGTTAAAAATCCAATATCCTTGTCACGCTTTTAATGAGACGTAAAGTCCAAATACCTATCCAATAATATAAACAGCTGCGCGTATAAAAATATATATCATACAACTATAGCATATGAGCTACATAGATTATCTGGATCAATTTCTATAGCTATTTTAAACTTTTTTCTTCCACTAGTAAAACGTGTTCCAAAATTTTGTAACACAACGCATACTGTTCTGGTAATATAACACTGGAATGTATTTGACTTCTGATTTTTACCACTGTTTGAGGAAGTGAAATTCTTTTTTTTTCAAATAATTGTGTTACTGCGCTATCTATAGAACAAAACGTTTCCGTCCAACCGGAACCTGGAGAAGAATGGATCACAATGGGTCCAGGCATTAAGAAATCGTTTTCAGGGTACTCGATTAGCATGTACTGTTTCCGGTGGACCGCTCTTCGAAAATCCAAAAACTCTTTCAGGTCTGTGGAAGTGTTGCTGTTAGGCCATTTGAATAAGCAAAAATTGGTTATTTCGCGCGATGCTTCGGTCATTGTATTAGTAATCCGCAGTCGGGTCTTGATCGAATTCACTCCTTCCGTGATTTCAATGGTTCTGATTAGATATTTTCCGTAAGTTACCTCAAACCCATCAGGATTCATCCAAGGCTGGTAGCATCTATTCGTTAATGACACAATAACACAAGACTTTTGGCTCCACACTAGTTTAAAGAAAGCTTCCCACATGTTTTCTGTTGGTGTTTGAGTGCAGATGAACCTGTGATTCTCCTTAATTCCATCCACGTAGTCAGCATATATTGAAGATCGAGTTTCTTTAGATTTTATCACTACTTGCGGCATGTTCCAATCGTTCTTCTCAAATCTTAAACCAGCACAAAAGTTTATAATCGCCTTCATTCCAAAATCATCCCAAGAAATAACTCGAGCATGCTCTAGGGAGACAAGATCGTAGAAATCCGGGTGACTTGTTATTCTCAGCAGCTCTGATGCACTACGTCTTTTTAAACACGAATTACCCATTTTTTAACAAAGAGAATCTAAGGTTGAGGACTTGTAGCCTGGACTTTATGATGTGCAATGATGTTACCTATCCGATTCAACTCATACAAAGGCTCATTAATTATATGAGACGGTACTTAAGCCGTATTTAGGCTCTTAATCATTGACGAACCTCTAAAAACGTCTAGGAGCATAAAAGGTAAACTATTTATGTCAAATGACGTCAATTACCACGTAATGATTCGAGAAAACCATTATATGATCCTTATCAGTTATAATTGTTATAGTTCCTTGGACATATGCAATAAATAACATACTCAATTAATTATGCATAGCTTACATTAATGGTTTTTAAGTTTTTCCTTCCGCTAGTAAAACATGTTCCAACACTTTGTAACAAAACGCATACTGTTCTGGTAAATTAACACTTGAATGCCTTTGACTCCTTATTTTGAGTACCGTTTGAGCAAGTGAAACACTTCCTTCTCTTTCAAGCTGTGCTAGTGCATTATCTATAGTACAATAAATTCCCGTCAAATCGGCGCCTGTAGAACAGTGAACTACAATAGGACCTGGCAATTGAGAATAACTTTTAGCTTTCTCAATCAATCTGGACTGTTCTCGGTTAACCTCTTTCTTAAGATCCAGAAGCTCGTTTAAGCCTGTAGGAATGGTGTTGTCGGGCCAATCCGTGAACCAAAAATTGGTTATCTCACTAAAAGTTCCACTCATTGTGTTGGTGATCCGCAATCGAGTTCTGGTAAAACTCTTTTCTTCTTTACTTTCAAGGATTTTGATGAAATATTTTCCAAAAGCCACCTCAGATCCTTCAGGATTTATCCAAAGTTGATAACTTTCTAAGTTATCTTGATTTGTGTCCGTCAGGGACACTATCACACGAGATTGCTGTTCCCAAATTAATTTGAAGAAAGTTTCCCACGTGTTTCCCATCGGCGTTTGAGTACAGATGTACTTGTTAATATTTTTAAATCCGTCCACAAAGTTAGAATGTATGTAGGACGCAGTTTCTTCAGTTAATACCAGCATTTTCCAATCGCCATCATAAACTAGATTTTCACGAGAACTTATAACCACTCGGGAATGATTCCAACACGGAATACCACAGTATCTGTTTTTTTTGAAGTTTTCTTTTCTTGAAAAATAAACGATTGTACCTCTAAGAGGAACAGATATTACTTGAGAGTGTTCTCGACGGACGAGTTTGCAGAATTTCGGGTGACGTGTCATCTCTAATAGTTCGGCAGCACTTATGGGTTTGAAGTACGAGTTTCCCATCTTAAAAGAACTGATAAAAATCAAAGGTTAAGAACTTGTTGCTACGACTCTTTGACTTGAAATAACGTTATGCCTGTCGAACACTTAACTTATACCTAGGCTAATTGAATTCAGGGAAACACTCTGACTTCATTTTAACATTAACTCATGGTTATTCTCAAAAAAACATAAAAGATCCAGGAAAACTACCAGAGATTACGTCATTTTATACGTCATTACTCCATAAAATCATCATATAATGCTTACCGGGCAGGAATATTATTGTTAATATATACACCTTTCAACTTATAGTTGTTAATTGTTTCTACTACAAACTACACTTCTTTATTGGCAAACCCACCTTTATATACTCATAATTTTAACTACTAACATTATACTTTTAGGTAGTACTACCGGTTTTAGAATTGCCGTTCAGAATTTAATGAAACTTGGCCTATTGGTACATTATAATATCATAATTAACCAGTTAAATTTTTGGAAGCCTACAGAGAACTGAAAAAAAGATAAAAATATTTAAAAATTTTTGCCTTTAACATTGATCCTTATGGGAAATCACAGATTTTATTTTATTTCACAAAACTGGCCGTTCAGATTCTTATAAAAATTGAAGCAATAAAATATGAAAACATCTAGAACATTTCAAACAAATATCAATATGGTTTTAGAGAATATGAGAAAAGTTAATGATAAAAGTTATTAATAAAAAACATTCAAAGTTTATCTCTGTCTTGCTTTCTCCAGTGCGATTTATTATAAGGAAATCTACTACGTTAATCGAATAAGGTTAGGTTCGGGGATTTAACTTTTGTGGTAATGGTAGTACTACCTTAATGTACCAACTGCTTTTTCCTACATGCCAGATACAACTGGCATATCACTGAATATTATTGTTTACTAAACATAAATACTACTAAACGTGATTAATTAATTATTCATCAACATCAATAATGGAAGTCTTTACATTGTAACTTTTTTGAACTTTAACATTATTTGATAACGCGTGAGCTGACGTAGAAGTTTTGATATAAGTTTGGAATAATCAATCAGTAGATCTGAGTAATAGTATTCTTATCTAATGCTACTCACAACAATATAATTTGTTCATAATTATAATTCATTATTCTGTAAGCTATAGAATGGCATCTGAACATTCTATCAAAAGCCTCATAGTGCATTCTATGATCACAATTTTTTCAGTATTTAAATTCAACTAAACAATGCGCGTTGAAATATTTCCAAGTTCCTAAATTTCGAGATCGAAATCTTTCCTTGACACGCACCGTAGAGAGACGAAGGAACGGATATCACGGTTATGTGTTGAACACAATAGACGGAAAAGACGGAGAGAGATGATTGTAAGGCATTGAGAAATATGTAGAAAGGACTGATCTTCGTCTCTCCTAACAGCATACCACGACAATTTCTCTCTGTAGACAGTGAGAATCGGAGATGTGATCATATTGCCAAAGCCCGAAAATAAATCGTTCCAGCTTACTGAGGTAGAATTCGTTTCCATAAAAAACCAGAACCAAAGTGTACGTCACTAATATTTTACTTTTCATCGGCTCGTTCGCCTTACACTGCACGTAAAGTTGCAAGTCTTCGGCGTACAGATGGGAATCCAATAACAAAAATTGAAAACGGTAAAGGCAATAGGATAGCTCCTTGGGGAACCCCTGCTTCAAGATTACACCTGTCCAAAGATGCTTGCCTAAAACGGACCACCTGTTGATGACCGCGAAGATAGTCTGCGAACCAATCCAGAGATACTGATGACATTTATAAATGGAATAAGATAGCGAGAAAGATATCATGATCCACCGTGTTGAATGCATTTGTAAAGTCAATCAAAACAAGAATAGTTACCTTTGTATCCTCCATACCCCTTCTAATATCGCCAGTGAACTTCAGTAAAGCAGTGATAATACTATGCGTGGACCGAAAGCCAGATTGATATTGACTTAAAAGGTTGTTATGGTGAACAATCTCAGGAGGTATTTAGGTTACTTTAGTGAAAGCTGTTGTGTGTTTTACTAAAAGCTGTGTTTATTTGATTTGTTTCATTTGTCGTAGTTCATAAAATATAACATAAGAGCTCACAGGGGGATTTTTTACTTTAGAAATAATTTAAATGCTATATTTGATTATACTGTGTCAAAACACGCACAATTCCGTCTAATGCATAAAGTTAATTCGCACAGTGGGGCCAACCGCTGGGCTGGCAACAAGGCGGCGGTGCTAAAAATTAAAAAGCAATTATCCAGCCCCTTGAATAGTTAAACAGCAGATCTAATCCCCTTAAATACCTAAGCGGAACACTTCGTTGGGTCCGTTTCTTTGTTTACCGCATGCTTGGCCGCGGATTGTGGTAAACCCAGACGGTAATAACAGCTACATTTAATTTCGAATTGAAATTGACACCATTATCCACCGACTATAATATAATACTGTCATATTTAACTTCGAATTTTAATTTACTTTCTTATACTTGATATTTGATCTTCTGATCTAAATAAAGTGTGAAATATAAAGTGTCTCCAGACTTCTTTAACAAGTATGTGTTATCAATCGACAACTTATCGAATAGAGACGTGGCCCTACTCTGCGTGAGAAGAACAGTAAAAATCGGAATTTATCTACGTGACAGTATGTCCATAGGCCTAAGGCCACCGACATAGGTTCTAGAATCGCGAAACTGAAGTGTCAATGGATCTACATAGCTCGCAGACCCGATGGCCAATGGAGCGGAAAGATTCTCGAGTGGCGACCACGTACCGGCAATCGCAGCGAAGAAAGAAAGATGGTCGGTCCCCCTTATAACGATCGTAAGACATCGATAGATGCAAGGTGTGCAAAGTTAGTACAGTACGAAAGGCGTGGGGGCTGTTATTTAGCAGTTAAAATCTACTTTGATCCGCATTCAATGGTTTCATCTTTGTGTAGCACCTACAACACTCCTCTTGGCGTTTTTTTTATAGAAAATAGACAGGTATTTGACTGCCATCTCACCTGATGTTAAGTGCAGATGCAGTCTATGATGGCGCATACCTGTCTATTAAGTATCTATTCACTCTTGTCTTAAAGAGACCGACAAGAGACCTCGGTGCGTTGCACTATGGCCCGGGGTCCGTATTGACTAGTTGTCAAAACATTATACTGTTAATTTTATTGCATTTAGTTACTACTGTTACTGTCTATAGTTAACTTTCAGAATATGTAGTGAACATCGTAATTAGAAAATCGATTTCGATTCGCAATCCGACTTACTGTGTTTCCACTTAACTCAACTACCACATACAAAACGTACCTTTAATATATAAATATTTTTTTTTTGTATTTTTATTTACTTAAGGAAAACCAAGAATGATTAAAATATAAAATAATACTGACAGCACAGAGCCAATTACACCGATAAGACATGAAAAGATATGAAGGAAATATAACATTTGGACCGTCTCTCCTAATAAATAACGTTATATCGTATATTGGTCGGTTGTCCTGGTGACCACAATACTACATATTTGGCTCTAATCCTAATAGGTCGGACTGCGGTTGCCAAGTTCGAGGTTTCAGTTAATTAAAGACTTGAGGAAGGCGTATCTCCAGGATCATAAAATTATTGGCAGTCTGCCTAGAACTACACTGATAATGCATGTAAATCTGAACCACGAAATAACAGGTCACGAGAATGTATACCACATAAGAGAATTTATACCACGGACGGTCCACCTGATTGAAAGTGGCCACCATCGTCCAGGACATCTGCAACCTAAGGTCAGCGGATGTGGTACCGGCCTTTGAGGTACATATAGATATGCCTTTATTCATTAAACGTCCACCCATCTGGTTCCTAGACTCTGCGAGCATCGCTTAACCTTGGCTATCGGTATCGCAATCACGCTTCTACAAATACAGGTCGCTTTTTACAGTGAAATTGGAGACCGGCGTTTGATATAATTTCTCTCTCACGAAATTACAAAATCCAATAAGCTACGGATGCCGGGCCGCAAATATTAAAATTTAATTACTTTGTCCTCGCCGTAACTAATTGCTGAGAGTCTTTGTTCCTTAGCAACTCGCATGATATTGCGAAAGCTCTCGTATCTTGTTAAACAAACGATTTAAGGAGCCATTGTAATTTTATAATTATTTGCGTTTATGTGATTGTATTCATGGGATGCTCTATCTTGGTTCACATCCAAATTCGCGTCTGATGGCGCGTCGAATTCTTGGCTAGATCTAATTAAAATAACTTAACCGACTGAAAATTCCGACAACCTCCGACCAAGTATACACATACTATAATATTTCCTAAACTAATAAACTAATTTTAATGGAACAACGCTAAGAATCATTTCGACTAAACTGGAATTCAAACATAGAAAACAGTATCTAAATCAGTCAATTCGGGAGCTACGATACCACGGTCAGGCTCACACATACCGGCTTACCCATACACAGGGCCACAAATACTCAGACGTCAATTTTACAAAATCTCTCTCTTTTCATTCGGGGTTAAAAAGGAATTGACAATAGACGTCTATGAAAAAGCAACCGGGGACCGTTGATGAAGAATTATTGTTTTGTGATTAAGTACCGGCAAGCATACGCCAGCAGCACGAGATGTACATTGTAAAGGAAGTTGCAGTAGTTACCACCATTGTAGCTATCGTATGTTGGGAGGGTGCTGGCGGCACAAAACTGTGGAACGGTAGGAATGGGCTACGCCCAGCAGGGAGAAAACAATGTAGTATGTCCCAAAACTACTTGTTTCAAAAATATCTTATAAAAATAATGTGTCTTCCATTTGCATATCTGCGCTAAACTCTAATTGACTGGCTCTTGCAGTACCTTCTACTTTGAATGCAAATTAAATTGTATTATATATTCAATTGTGTTAGAAGTAGAGACATGAAAAACAATAAAAATCTCCGAGGACCGACGGGTCCTGCTTTGCTGGCTTTTATTTAAAAAAATACTCACGTTTGAATATAAATACAGTCTGAAACAAAACAGTCTCGTCTACGGCCCGTGTCTTTGAGGAAAAGTGTGCCTCAGCTGAACTCCCAAACCCACCTAAAATGAAAAGGGCATTTTTCCCATCACCCTCTCTAAGGCATCTTACAGGAAAATTACGGTTTTCCGTGAATATCTCAAAAACAACCGCGCATTATATCAATCTCCTTTTATCTGGGAAAAGATGTTTTTGATTTCCGTGTGGCTTCTTTTTTGTAGCGAGTAATAAATGTTTCTGCTATTTTGCTGAAAAGTTAAAAGATAATATCTACAAAATAAAAGAAACATTTTAAAAGTAGCACATTATTTGTAAACACAAAAGCATACATTATTTGTGGGAGGCTCAAGACCTGCCTAGATATATTTTAAGAAGTCTTTTACTAAAATAAGCCACATTGTATATGGGCCATAACCAAGTGGGCCAAGTACTTAATAACCAATCGATAGTTCTATAAAGTATTAATCATTTGAAAACTCAATTTCGCTATTTAATGAACTTGGCACATGTAACAAGAAAAAATGATTAACATTTTACAGTTATCGAATTTAAAACGTTCTACAATAAAATAAGTACTTAAAATATTTTTTCCTTCTTTTCTAAGTCTATATATGGGTTTTTCTATAAGTATAAAATACTAACATGAGGTATAATCGAGCCTATACATGCTTCTTACACCGTCGTCCTTCCTCGACTTGCCGCATCCCCGCTACCGTATATCCGGCAGTTTATACCGGTAATGACATGGAGTAAGCACTGAGCCCCAGTGAGCAGTGCCATTCATATGTAGCGTGGTGGAAGGTCGCTGGATCGATGGCCCGTGGACGGACGCACGCACGCAACGCGCGGTGCTTTGCGACGAGCTACGCTGTGCGACGGGTGACTTTTTTCTACATTAAAGTAGGTAAAAATATTGTCCGCCTAATAGTAAGTGGCGATGTGGCTGAGGAAGGCAAGAATTTGACCGCTTTATGGTAAGTGACCGGTGTGACTGAGGATGCAACTTGATTATCTTGACACCCTATTCAGTCTCGCCTTGAAGAAGTCAAATTGTACCGTTCGGAGAACATATTGGCAGGTAGTATCCCATTTCTTAGCTGTATGCATTATAAAGGCAAAGGCAAAGTACTTCGTGCGGATAGCTGGTACATCTACGACATACAGGTTGAATGTTGGACTGAAAGAGTAGGGTAGACTATCATGTGTTAAAAGCGGATGTTTTTCACGTGTTTCATTTAAAAATACTGATCCGAATTCGCATCGGAGTTAGCTCATAAAATCATCAAAACCACCATAATATTCATGAATAATGCTAAGATGAAATAGGTAGAAGAACTCGGTAAAATCAAAAGGATACCAGAACTATTCTGCGGCCCTCGGACCACAAGCCCTTCACCGTGCCACTCAACATGACAATATGGCTGTGATTCTCCAGTTTACACAAGAAAACACACAATGACATACACAGTCTCCACTTGTGTCAGGTTTGTTGTGTTTACCCTTTACAAGAAAATAAATTGGGTTGTGTTTAAACTTCCCCTTCTACCAAAAGAACGAACGTAAATATACATGCATTCAGCGGCGGCGTATTCAAAATAGGAACGCCTCCAAAATGAACCGTTAAGATAAAGCGTTCCATTTTTCACGCCGCGGTAGTCTGACTGTCGTGGTGGCGAATGCTGCTAATTATGAAGCTACGAAACGCGCCGTCAGCCCCCGGGGGACAAAGGGAGGTCAAGGGGGGCAGGGGGCAAAGGCGATTCATCAGTGAACGAAAACAAGCAAGCGTTTGAATAAAAAAGAAGCTCTATGATTGATTTTCTGGTTGCGGTCTGAAAGCCCCGTGGCGTTAAGTGAACCTCGTGTTTCAATCTGATCATTAAAAATAGACAAGTTCGCTTTGTCTGCGGATTTTTAGATTAAAGGGAGCTTTTATTGTTTTTACGATGTATTGAAGCGAGGTACCCGGGTTTCCTACCGCGTACTTTTGTTGTAGCTCGATATTTTGACGCAGTTGCATGCATTATGGCCACGGGACGACTTATCCTTAAAATATGTGATAATAACCGCAATAGTTTAAAACATTATGTTATTTGACCATTGCCGAAATTCGTAATAAAATTAAGTAAGTAGGTATATCGAGCTCCAAAAAAGGCAAAAGAACGGTTTCCATTTTCACAAGTACAGCAAAGCTCTCGCTGTAATCAAGAGGCACTAAGTATTATTTTACTTCGTTAGTATGTTACAAAACTAATACCTATATCTAGCACCATAGCATCCGTAGAAAACACGTCCTCCGAAACACGGAAACAACGTAAGTGCCTAGTTATTTCTGAGACAGCGTCGAGCTAGCTTTATACCAGGCGATAAAATTTAATTTGACGCAGTCCCCGTATTGCATTGTGGGGAATTTTCTCGGGGAAAATGTGGGAAGGCTTTTAAGGTAAAGAGCCGTGTGCGACGCGATGCACTTTACGCGCCGCCGCGTGACGTCACGGCTTCTGTGCGAACCCTTTGAGATAGACCGACGCGTGCTGAGCTCGGTTTCATAGCGGGACTAGCGAAATGGACAATATGGTGGCGGATGTAGTAACTTCAAAAAAGAAGGAAGTTCTCAGTTCGTCGGAATTATTTTTTATGTATCTTCTCCTATTACTCGAAGACGCCTGATGCCGCACCTCTGATCTCCGATAGTACGTCGCCATCTTGAGGCAACTGAGTAAGGACATCAATGGACAAAGTAGAAAGGACTAAATTTCATCAAAATGGCGGCGTACTATCGGAGATAGGCGGCACCACTCTTGGACCGGTTTGGAAAATGCTCTTTTTTTCTTTTTTGTAAAAGTGTATACTTCCCATGCCCCATGGTCATCAGGACAGGATCTTATGATGGGATTCTGGAGAAATCAAGGAAGCTCCTCAAATATTTTAGCCATACATCTATAAACTAGCGATACTACTAAAAAATAGCGATTTCAGTATTTTCATGGACAAGTCAAGAATTTGCATTAAGAAAAGTTTTATTTGGAGAAGTAGAGCTGATGATGAAGACCATAGGCCACCGTAACTCCTCAATATTGTAACCTCAGAACTCCGTCAGTTATAGACCGATTTGATAAAAAATTATGATAATTATTACATCCCTCGACTCCCTACGACCTTCACAAGGTAGTCATCCGTTATCTCGTTAGAGGCCGTTCCACCTATTCCCGATAAGTAGTCGCCACTCGGAAACCTTTCCTTCCCCAGCAGCCTTCGATTCTGTGAGCTATGTGGCTCGCTAATTGCACTTCAGTTTTTTGACACTCCGACTCAGATTTACCCGATCCGATTACATGATCGGAAACTCACTACCTGATAAATAGGTTTAATATTACTGATAGAATATTTAATCACAGCTTTGTTAATAAATAAAGCTTTAAACCATAGGCTTATATGAACGAGAACGTAATAAACTATAGTCACTTAATTCCCGCAGATCCACGGACGAGTCGTTGCATAATTTATTACATATTTCATCGTTATAAATTCATCGGTTTGCTGAAATTTATTTACAGTCAGTGCCTCCAGCTGCGGAAAAACCACACTTCGGTTGTTGGCTCGCCCGAACGGAAGTAATCCCTGATTGATTGAATCTATGACGCGGCACCGATTCGTGGCGAACTAGCGGCCACTAAACACACGATACCACGGTTGGTAAAGAAACAACAGGTTTTAGAATATTGCAGGTAACAAATGTAACGCACCTGCGATTCTGCATTTTTGTTACCTGCAACCTAAATGTATGAATTGTAGGCGTTATGGGCGACAGTTACCTGTTGCCATCAGTTGGTCTGTATCTTATCGTTTGTCGCTGAGTAGCATAAAAAATATATATAGTTAAGAGTTGCGGTGCCTGCGAGTGTGTTCCCCGATCATTATAATAGGGTAGAATAGAAAAGAATCCGTTTTTATTTACACAAATATAGAGTCGCGAATCAATTTAACAAGAAATGCGTGACGAATCAAATAACAACAAAGACGCAGCGTGGGTGTGCCTCCCACAAGGTGGACTGACGACCTGGTAAAGATCGCAGGTACCAGCTGGATGCGAAAGGCACAAGACTGGCTTTGTGGAGATCTCTGGGGGAGGCCTATGCCAAGCAGTGAGCGTCTTCCGGCTAATGATGATCATCATCTGGTGGTGATGATTCTACGTATTATCAAACAGAGATCTCAAACTCAAGATACCAAAATACCAAAGCTTTCGTTCCAACTAGAAGTAGATTAATGTCCATGTGGATTGTAAACTAATAAAATGCCATTCAAATAATAATTACTAGAAATTAGAATATTAGACATATTTAAATTACGTACAAGAATAATCTAAAAAGTCAGTAGGTAGGCGTCTAGGCTAACAAAATTATAACGACCTACAAATAATAACCTTAGGGTTGAAGCTTTTGAGGTCAAGGCGTCTCCAAAATCTTAAATATTTAAGTTAATCAAGGCTGACCTACTAAAACTAAAATTACCTTGTTTGTCTATCTACTTGATCGTATAATTAAAGTACGTTTCAATGGAAACAGATGAATAATTGATTGAGCACAACAACTTTAAGTTTTCCCTACTTTATTGCGCCTACATTTGAACATCTGACTCAACCTAATATTTACAAAGCAGAAGGTATTAAATTATATGGGTAATAAATAAGATAATGATGTCAGTTCCCGCTTAGCGCTTGCAGTGATCAATTGAAAAGAGAAAAAGAACAAATGCTACTATACAGTATTAGACGTTCCCAGCGGCTTCCACCCGCGCGCAGTTCGGGTCTCCATAAACATTCAACGTTCCCTCGGGACCCTATTATTTTCCGGAGATAAAAAGTAGCCTATGTCACTCGGGAATGATGTGGCTTCCTATTACTGAACGAATGCAATGAAAATTTCAAAAATTGGTTTATTAGCTTTTGAATTAATTCATTACTAACAAATATACGAATCTTTTCTTTTATAATTGTTGTGTTTTTATTATTTTATTATTTCAATGTACATTGCCAAATTTTTCGAGTTCTCGATTCCGACTTCCATATCCATGAAAATTGTTGTCTGGAAGAGATCGTTATTGGCGTTAAGACCGCCATTGTACTTTTGTGTCTTGCTGGGTCTGTTTTTTGTTGTCCTGTAAACGTACAATGAAGAGTTTACGAAATAAATATAATAAATGAATGTTATTAGTATATTAGGGACCAATGGCAAATTCTTGTGTCGGAGGCCAAGATCCACTTCGGGTCGCTGAGCCAGCGAAGTAAGTATTAGTATTGAAGAGCTACTATACAACAGGTAGAGCCTTATCGTCATCACTGCTGTCACTTATCGCCAAAGCTAGTGAAAGTACGATGTTTAATAATAACATCGATGACATCACACCGCCCGTGGGAACTATCGATCGACCGCGCGCACCCAGCCACACGTCGTCGGCTAGGGTGGCCGTGGCGGTGTGAAAATTGTGGACAAAACTGCAACTGTAACGCAGGTTCGTTACCGTATTTTAATGAAATTGATGTGTCAGCAGTTTTTCTCTGTACAAGTTGAGGGCACTGATAAATAAATAATTAGAGCTGTCGTACTGTATTTAGACAAGGGTTATTTTTTACTTTCAGTTTTATGTAGGTTAATTAAAAAAAAATATATTGTTTAAAAAAATGTGGTAGATCTGTGTGGTAAGTTTAAAATTTCCATTAAAAGCAAAACCTCATGTCAAGCACGTCAAGCATGAATTAATTTTGATTTCAACCCCTATCATCCTTGTGGACGGTGCATTTTCTTCGAATCATGAACTTTCACTTAAATAAATCATCATAATCGATTCACAATCATCATTCTGTAATGATGATTATGAACCGTAACAGTCCACTGCGTGACTTAGGGCCATTTCTACGAGACAATAGGTAAGCCTCCTAACAAACACACAATTATGTTTACATTTTTTATTATGTCTATATTTTTCCGTCCTCAGAGCTGTTTAGAACCGATTTTATGATTATTTTTTAATGAAACTGTTGACCTCAGGTAAAACACATTCTCTTCAACCTGAATAACAAAATCAGTTGACATTTCATGAAACATACCTTTGTTTGTTATACGGCAGTCAAACAGGCAAGCGGGCCACCTGATGTAAAGTAGTCACCGCCGTTGGCCCCCTTAAAATATCTACTTAAAAAGAAACATATACAGTCCAAAACAGAACCTCCTTTTTAAAGTCAAATAGTCAATAAAAGTAGCAAAGTAAACCCAATAAAAGTTCCAACACTGCTAGCAGTGACTCCGCAAGTTACGCCCAACTTATTGTTTCCAATGGACTTTTGCTTTCCCATTCATTCCGTATTACAATGCGGTAGGATTATGCATTAGGTGGGCGAATGAAATTGAAATGTCAAAAGTCTTTCGTTTCGGAACGAACTATGACAATCCGCAAAAGCAACTTCCGCCTCGTTTCCGTGACCAGGCGTCAGATTTTTAATTAGTTTAACACAGAAAGTAGGGCAGATTCGTGAATCCATTAATACTTTCTTCCGACGACAACATAACTGAAATAAGATTTTTTGGCTTTTGTCTTTACATTTCCGCTGGTCCTCCTTTGAGAACCGACAAAAATGTATGGGCCTTGCCTATACGAACAATGGTCGTTGAAATATATGTCATTAGAAAGGATTTTTCAATATCTACAATTTTTACTATGGCGACAACTCTCGAATCCACGATAACAGTTAGACAGGCAAACTCCGGAAATGTGACCATAACTATTTTTACAAAGCGATTAAAGAGTTGTCGCAGTAGTAAAACTTGTAGAAAATTCAAAATCCGCTTAACGTTATTGGTCATATATGCTGAGTTGTCTGAACCTAGTTGCAGAATATTTAAAGAAACAAAAAGAGAGAGTATCACTACTCATTAGTAAACAAAATCCCTCGCCGTGTCTGTCTGTATGTTTGTTCGCAACAAATTAAAATCTACGGAACGAATTTTCATGCGGTTTTCAACAATAAACACAGTAATTCAAGAGGAAGGATGATAGGGTAGGATTAATGCGAACGAAGGCGTGGCGGACCAGCCAGTTTTACATAGAATGTCTGTACATTTTATGTAAAACTGGCTGGTCCGCCAAAGGTCTGTACCTTTTCAGTGAAACTGGACAAAACAGTAAACTTGTGAGTCCAGAGGCCGATTATAATAAAACATATTAGCTTATTATATCAGTTCAAAATATACGTTCTAACATTCTGAAATGATATTCTGTGTTGGCCGTGTCGTTGTTTAGATTAAAGGTTTTCGGTGTATCAATAATCGTACAAACAGCTTTAGAGCCCAAATAGTACCTAACCCGTGTGGGGGTTTGTCCGGCAGAGTAGAATAGCACCAACCCCTTACACTCATAGGTGTCGTACAAGGCGACTAATGTTTACGAGGTAAAATTTCAAGAGTCTACGTAGCGAACCTATTGGTTTCTCAAAAGTTCGCGTTCTACTCCTCGTGGTACCTCCTCTCTAGTTTTCTATATCCATACATGATTTAAATAGTCAAATAATAATGTATCGGGTTTGTCACCACGGCCATGATTATTTTTATCGATATTTAGAAGCGGCAATAAACTCGTGACCGCACAACTGCTTCGAAATTTAAAAGGTAAAATCTGTATAATAAAATTGCAGTGAATAACCACGTTCAAACCTATTATACTCTTTATTGCACAAAACACATTAGAAACATAGTCACAATACAAAACACAAAGGCGAGCTTATCCCGCTAAAAGGGATCTCTTCCAGCCAACCTCACATTCTGTGAAGAGACCATAATGTCGGGGTGTAATACGTGCCGTTGGAAACCTTTTCTCCATTTCATGTTAAGTGAAACATTGGTACATTACTTATCCATAGAAACATAACAATATGGAAGTGTAGGTACGCCGTTGATACACTTTTCCCGTGACACAAATTAATCATTTTAAAATTCGATGTAGCGAGTTCGTGTTATTCAATTAAGGAGGAAATAAGCTTCAAGGAGATATTATTTTGGGCTTGTACTCGGGTCAATTTTAATCGTGTAAAATCGGAAGGAATGCTGTTTTACTCGGCACCATTTACTAAATTTACCACCAATGAGCCAACAATTGATGTTGTTTTAAATAACATATAAATGTTGTTTGTGTTTGTGACCGACCGAAAGTCCATTTCTGGCCACAGCTGAAGCCGAGGCCGATTAATGGGCTCTATGAAATTTTGTTCAAGATTGATTTCATCTTTAAAACGTTAATATTTAAAGTTTATATTGATATAGAAAGGTAATTTAAAACATCTCTAGAAGTGGAGCTAGAGATGATAAACAAAATATTGCCTTTCAATTTATTTGATCGTTCAATAGTTCATTCAATTTCGACGTTAGCTAGAAATCTTCGGCGGAACCTGGTCCGAAACCCGGCCGAAGGTGGTTTTTGTGGCCAAAGCCGAAGCCAAATTTTCGATCGAATACTAGTCTCTTGTGAATAGTCCCGTGTACACATTGCCTAAAAGATCAGAATACGTCCCTAAAAGCAACCATACCTATAACTATTCTAATGCCGAAGCAACCCGCCTTGAAGCTCGAGTCAGTAGTGAAATTCAAAATGTAATTAAGTACACTCGACGCCTACATCACTCACGTGGGCTTAACTCAGGTGTGGCGGAATTACGAATACAATTCGGCTTTTGTGATATTATTATTGCGATCTCGCCGTAACAGCGCGGTAATGAATACGGAATGAGCTATCAGCTTATCCGCTCACAATTATAGTGGGGCCCGTGAAAATTGGAGCGCTGTCTGTAATGCTCGGGGCGTTTAAAAAGTCATTAGCGCCCCTTTTCTAGACGAGAAATCGATGTATTGAACACCGAAATACCTAGTGGTTTAGATATTATGTGCCTAGGCGTCTAGGTTTAGTAATAAGAACCATATTCTGTTTTTATTTAATACCACAGTTATTACCTACGCGATCTAAAAATTATTGATGTTCTTTGTAACTATCCAATGTGTGTTTTGGAAAAATAACGCTTCATAAATATAGCGTACACTTACATAATAAGATTAGGACGTTGGTCATCTTGGCATTAATGTCCCGATGTTCCCGGTGTGACAAGGCGGATCTCGGGCCCTCCCGGGAGCACAAGAGGAATATTGACGCCCAGATTATTATATTTTATAATAGGTTTTGAGAGACTGATGATTTTACATCTGAATGAGGTCTTGATACCGCTACGTGTTCCTAAAAAAAGAAGAAATGCTTTCAAGCAGACCCCAAAAAATTTCTAATTGTCTTTACAATTACGCAGCAACGAAATAAAATTAGAAATGGTATGACAAGTTTCACCGTAAAACTGTAATATAAAAGCTCTTCTCAGATACTCTTTCAAGCTACATATATTATAAAGTGAGAGTAGAATGATACAGAGCAAAATAAAATGCGGGAATGGCGGGTTCACACTAAACCCAACGCATTAATTTGGGGTCCCGGGAAAACTACTCTCTATAAATTATTCCTGCCGTGCTTTTGTTTGGGTAGATACTAAAATATGAAATTAATTTTCGAGAAAACGTTAGTTTTAAGTACTGGCTTTTTTCATTGATCCCACTAATTTATGTAGCATTTAGTTTTGTGGTTGTATTTGTAAGTTATACCTTTCCGATGTTGATATGGTCACAATTCAACTTGAACAACATAATTTAACATTTTATTGAATGCAGTGACCGCAAACCACATCAAGATTTCGTTGCAAGATTCATTTAAATTCTGGTGACTTAAGTATTTTTTTTTTATGGGTTCGGGTCTTTAGGGTAAGGGTTTCTTTGTTATGGTACGTTTAAAATTCCATTTTCCACCGTATCACTCGACTGCGAAAATGGCGAGGCGGTGTCGTTAGTATGTAAATAATAGTGGGCATAGCACTAAACAATTTTCATACAAATAATCAAATAAAATCAAAAATATTTATTTCGGACAACAATTTATACGGCAGACAAACAGGCAAGCGGGCCACCTGATGGAAAGTGGTCACCGCCGCCTATGGACATCAGCAACACCAGGGGAGTCACTAATGCGTTGCCCGCCTCTGAAGAGACCTCTAATATACCTCTAGTTACACGATTATATTGTTATTCGATAGTCGCTGGGGCTACGGCGGCGTGCAGCCGCAGCCAGCGCAAAGAATACCAAACCGCTCGCTCGGATTGCACCGCAACGCTAAACAATCGTTACAAAACGAGGAAATTACAAAAGGAACGTTCGCTTTCTTCTCCGACGTGATCGCGCCACAGATTGCCAGTACTTTTAAAATTCCATTTTCAAAATTTAATTTTCGCGCGCAAATTACACGTCTCGCGCTAATGGTCCGGCTGGGCGGATCGCGCTCACCGTTCCACCATAAATCACATTTTATTCGCATTTGTTCCGCGCGCGAGGTGTCGCCTAATGATGACAGACGGTGGCCGCGCTCATTCTGCTCTTATTGTCGGCAATACGTCATTTCTTTTTTCAAGTTTACCCCACTTTTTGTTGATAGAAAATACGTACACAAGTAGAGCTCGTCTAGTCTAAGATGACGCGCCCCACTACTTAGTTAGTTGATTTCGATGTGTGAGTGCAATATTAATAACGACACTTCATCTGTGTGGGAGCCAATGAACGACGCGTGCTCCGACGTTTGAATCTTACCGGCAACTGAATGACCAATTACAACGGCATTTGTATATGTATTGCGGTCCATATTTTAAACTTGCTTGTGTGCGTTAATGCGATAGTGGGGCGCGTCATTTTAAATTAGACGAGCTCTAGGTCCTTTTCATTCACGTACGACTCGAGGATTCGCAGTGACTTCTTTTGTGGCATCTGCTTTAAAGCCTCCTCAACCCTTTTTCTTTCATGAACCTTCTCTGACAGACATGCCAAAATAGTTACGAAAAGCATTTTTTAAACACTCAGTAATACAAAGAGGAAATACCCCAGCTAATGGAAATCAGTTATACCGTGTCTACCCGCCGGCAGAGTAGAATTGTCCCAATCATCTCGACTTTGGGTGTCGTAAAAGACAGGTGGCTAAAGTGTTATAACCAGGATAACTAGATATAACCTCTGTAGACTGGAAAGAGGGCAGTACCGTTTTCTCTTATGTCGGTTTCGGTTTCGGCCAAAATTTTTTACGACATTCCTCGAGAGCAAGACAGACATCTTATGCCCACCTTGTGAAATGAGGGCAAGATGATGATGCAAAACGATAAGTAACTGCCAATTCGGGACAAATAACCACCATTTCTTACCCCCGACGCAAAAAGAGGGGTGTTATTGCTATGACGTGTATATATGTATGTCTGTGGCATCGTAGCTCTGCATAAATAGGCCGACTTCGACTCAGTTTTATATATTTGAAAACCAGTTAGACATAGTTCCTAGTTCATTAAAACCGGTAAGTCGTTTGGAAAATATCTGACTAAGTACATGTATATTTTTTCAGGAGTTTTTCGACATCGGTCGGTATCTATACGATATATAGACGTAATCGTATAACTTCATACATTTGCCACACTTTCTGCTTACCCCTCCTGTTAGGCTAGCTAGAGCTAATTATGTATAACGTGTATATCCTAGGGTCGTAAAGCCCTGTGGTATCCGGCAGAGAATAGCGGCCATCCCTTCCGGTCACAGGTGTCGAGCCAGGCGACTAATAAGGGGAGGTTTGAGTATCCATTGACCAGAAAATTTACACCATCGTGTTTAGGTGTCAATTTGAGATGGGATTGTCAGCTGCGATTGTCAGCTCGCCTGCGCATCGTAACTATAGTAAAGTACGTTTTAATAGGAAAAGGCAAAAGTGGAGCATCATAACGTATAATCAAGAGAAATCTAAATAGGTACATTGACTTATTTATATAAGCATTGATTCTTTTTTCTGGGGATGTTACATATCTGTTTGGAATCTCTGTTATCGGCCCATTGGCATATAACATTTTTAAGGTACTTCATGAGCATATTATTAATTTATTTTCTTTAATTCAATACAATGTAGGGTACCCTTTTTGTTTCTATCCATTGAAATGTACTACAAATATTTTCGTTTTTGAAAAGTGTGGGCAATGCGATGTTTTCTGACTAAGAATGAATTCAGTTTTAAATTCGTGACTTTCCTTCCCTGTGTTGAGGAACCACATGTATCATTCTTCGCATAAGTAAAATCATTTCAAAAACTTTTACTGAAATTATAAAGACAACACGGTTTCTATTTCTACCTTTATAGGTACACACAACAACGTGATATAGTACTAAAATTGCAGGAAAATCAAGTAATCGACTACGAACTACGAACTACAAACAACGTTTAGTACACGGTCAGTTAAAATTACTTACAGAATCAATACGTAACAATAATTGAGTCTACATAATACTTATCCATACTTATCCCTGCTTTATAAGGCTATGGGTTCGCAATTCCAATCAATAAACGTTTCACATCAAAGCTGAATCAAACGATGTCTACTACCAAAGTTAAATTGAATTCTTAACCGAACGTGTTCGAGAACAGCTATTTAAATTTTATTCGCGATGAAGATCGCAACCTTGTTTCGAAACTTCTTGGGGCCAGAAAAAAAACTTTGGCTGTTTATTTCACGCCAGTATGCAAGGAGGTTTTCATGGCTCTTACGGTGAAATGAGGAAAACGTCGTAAGGAAATCGACTCAGACGCCAGGAAGTGCAGGTTACAAAACCGTGATCCAATCTGGTTAAGCTCCCCTTTTAACAAGGTCTCGAAAGTCAGTTGTCAGCTGCCCTGTAATTACTTCATCTGCCAAAACCTGGATCATGATCAAACGGACTCCGGGCATTACCTATTATAAGTGAGGAGATTTTCACCGTTTCAAATATCCCAAGATAATTTGCTTTCCATACGTTTTCTTAATAAATTTGATGATTTATCATCCAGAAGGAGGGTCAGGCCCCGCGGGGGTCCCCCACCCCCTTTTATTGGGTCAGAAGGAGTGTAGCGATTAGTATAACCAACCTCCATTGGGAAAAACTCGCTCCGGTTATGGCGTTCATTGTTTGCAACTGATAATAGGTTCTTATTAATGGTTCCAATTTGTTAAGATAAGAATTCATTCCCGACTTAATTGGTCGCGTCCGAGCGATAATGAATGTATTTATCCTGGTTAGTTGGGACTTCGGTTGCTTTGAGTTTTGTCTTGAATCTCTGATATTTTGTAAATATTGTCAGAAAGGTGAACAAATTGTTAATGGCAATGTGCTAAGGGGAAACATGTTCTTGGGTTATAGACACTCTTTAAAATTCGATCAAAAACGCTAGATAAAACATAATTTGCTCAACTGTCCCTTGCTGATTGTAACTGTAATGTATTATACTTTTGCAAGCGATTTTTTAAAGAATTCAATTTAAGATCCCTTGGAAAGAGCAATAAAACCTAAGGTATGAAAATGTTGCACGTTTGCGCATAATTTCAGAGTGGCTGTACTTATTTAGCAATGCTGTTTTTGTTTGATTTGTAATTGTCAGGACAATATTTCCATGTGAGAAAAGAAGGGTAGGTAGGTGTAGACTAAGTGTAGGGTAGGCTATAGCCTACTATAGATAGAGGTAGGGTAGGGCAGGAAGTCGCGCCGAGCCAGCTAGTAATTATATAAACACCACTCCGCTAGCCTTCGCTACGTGTATGCGATAATACTGTTTAAAGCATACTACCCCTGATGAGACCATCTTCCCAAGTAAGCCTTCAAATTTTCAACATAATCCTGTCACCGAAAAGTCGCACTCTAAATTGAGTGAAGGGCGTACCGCTTAGAGCAATGGTTCTTAAACTTTTAGCGATGAGATGCCATTTTACAATGGGTCCTCGGTTTGCAACATATCGGCGTTCACCATACAGGTTTATGTTTCGATGCGAACCACCTATTGTTTGTACTATTTTGTACTATTTTAAATGCTTAGATATAGGAAATAATAGACGCATTTTTGACCATAGAAATAAAGAGCCCACAAATAAAACAACCATTAACATCAAAACTTCACGCTTAGCAGACCTGTTGGAGACCACAGAATTGAAAATACTCAACAGAAAACGATGTAGCCATACTGTTATCTGTGGAGGTCCTGGCTGGACTGCCTGTAAGACCTTAGTCGCCTTCTACGATACCCGTGGGTGTCAGGGAAATAGGTCGGTACTATATTCTAACCCCAGGCTACCCCTATTACAATCTTGGAGAACACCATATCCACGCAGAATAGGCGCAAGTTGGTCAGAATGCGGAAACGGCCCGGATACTATTTACTCTTGCACTACTTACTAGTTCTTGTGAAACATTACCTCTTCCCAAAGGTTGTCTGGGAGATCTCGCTTAAAGCGATAAGACCGCCTTTGCGCGCATGTATATTATGCTGATTTTTGTATATTGTCTTATAATATGTGTGCAATAAAGAGTTTTTACTTACTTACTTACTTACTTACATCTATCTATCTATCTACCCCTATTACAAAGTTATCATAACTTCGCATGCCACTTTTTTGACCCTGAAACGAGGACTGCAAGTGGTCTACGGCCAAATATTAAGAACCGCTGGTTGAGAGGCTTCTGGGGCTCTATAAATTATCCGTATGAGACGGCAGGCTCCACCCAAGCGCGCCCCTAATTCCCCCTTTAACAATTAGTGCATAGCGTACATTATCATCGTAAAAACACACGACAAAGCATTCCCCACACGGGCGACGACTGGCTAAACTTTGTATGAAATATGCAAAGAATTTGAAGCAGTGGCTCGCTCGGCAATGGCCGACGGACGTTATTCGGTATCATGACCCCACAGAATGCGCTGCTTATGTGACACTGTGGACGAGTTAGAAAAATAGGAGGTTCTCAGTAAAATGATCGTCGGAATCTTTTTTTATGTGTGTTCCCTGATTACTCGAAGACGCCTGGACCGATATGGAAAAATCTTTTTTTGTTTGTTTGTCGTATACCTTTGTCTTTTGTCTTTTTTATGGGGTAACATTACAATATTTCGAAAAGTTATCCAATAGAATTTAAATTATTTATTAAAAACTCCAAATTGAGTTGTGATCGGCTAATAGGTTTATCTCTGCTCCATAAATTGAATTTGCGTGCAGTTTTCGGTATTTTATGATAATGCTTAAAATTTACTTTGAATATAGGTGTTGTATACAATACATGTGTTGTATATTGCGAGAAGATGAGGACTAAATTTAAATTCACAATCATTTAAATTGCATTTCTTAGTGCATTATACGCTGAACATTCTGAACGAAACTATCGCATCATGAGATCAATATTTGCTATCGGAAAACCCATTAACTCCAAGAGGCATCCATTTTTGTATGCAACTTGCGATTCTCTCCTGAGGCATATAATGTTACGCAACGTGCGATGAATACCTGTGTAGTGACACAGTATAAAGAACCTCGTGGTATACCTATGTAGGTACATATAGGTACAGTCGAGTTCATCAGATACGTTGACATCAAAAAAAAGCAGGATTGTCTTAGCCAAAAGTAGTTGGTTTGATAAATCAGCATGCATGTAGTTCTTAAAAGCGAGCGTTTTTACTTAGGTATACTGATATGATAATATTAATAAATAAAATATGCTTAGTCAATTGACATAGCGCCATCTAGCCCCAAAGTAAGCAAAGCATGTATTCTGTGAGCTAGATAACTGATAAACTACTTATATACTTTTAAATACATACTTATTATACATTTAATACCGAGACTCGTAACATAAATTAAAATTCATCATTTCGTCTGCTTGGCCGGGAATCGAAACCTCGACCTCTGCGTTGCATACTGACATGTTAACCAACTGAACCACTCAGGTTATTAATATACCTCAATTAGGTATCTATACTTCTTACAAATCAATATTTGACGCCTTAGCGCCGAAAAGTTATTTCAAGATCTTGATGTGACCGATATGTTTACTTGCGTCCCACATTTTATAGGTGAAGGACAGTAGATGTCATGCAGAACATGACTGTACAATACACCACTCTCGTACAGCACACAGGGTGATTAATGAAAGTGGCGTGTCGAGAGCGAATCGAGCGGAAATGTCAGATAAGTTGATCATTTCGCTTTGTGCTCGCTCAATGGGCATCCATTTTTGCTACCCGGCTCTGTGAGCCTCAGATAGTGTCGTGTGATACATTGCGTGCCCATGTAACTCTCGATAATGAGAAGTATGTTGAGTCGCGTGAGCTTATTGTAACTCATTTAGGGAAGTGCATAAATCGGGTAAAATAAGGCAGCACAGCCTAGCCGCGATCATGGCCAGGATGCTGTTGGTGCTGGTCCGTACTCTGCACATCAGGAATGTGCACATTTTCCGCATTTGACGACCTTAGTGGTTCAGTGGTCAAAATGCCAGTCAGCCACGCAAGAGGTCCCGGGTTTGATTTCCGGCCGGGCAGAAATTTAAATGATGAAGTTTAATTTCTGTTACGGATCTAGGTGTTCTATGTATAATAAATATGTATTAAAAAAAGTATATTAGTAGTATATCAGTTAGCTAGCACCCATAGTGCAAGCTTTGCTTAGTTTGAGGCTAGATGGCGCTGTGTGAATTTGTCCACGATTATTTATTTTATTTATTTATTTATTGTCGTGTAAAAGCAATGCTTAAGCTAGGATATCAATAAAACACATCACACGCTTTTCACACAAAGGCTACAACACGGCCACAAGGGCGCTTTCCCTTTGAAATATTAACGATACCCTTGTGGAGTCGATAAAAACTTTGTCGCGCCATTAAGCTAGTTATCCATTAGTAATTCACGAACGCCACCTGTAATCTTGCGTCTTGACTCTTGTCATACCACGACTACGCGTGCTGTGACATCTATTATTACACGCTATCAACCGTAGCTTTGATGGTGAGAAATACTGATCAAGGGTTCTTTCAACTGCTGCGCTGGTAATCTACACATACAGTTTACGTAAGTTGTCATAGTTTGGTTGTGTAATTTTGCCCATGGGCAATATTATGTAATGTAATGTTAAGAAGGTGAATTGGAGTTATGCATGTGCTGCCAACAAACTACTCAGTAGTTTGACAGTTTGTGTAAAAAAAAATTCCCTACTATTTTATTCGTTATTAACGTCGCGTGCGGCACCTTCGAAGGGCCAAGGGGTAAGTAATTAGTCGTGATCAGTTATTACCCGACATAACCAGCGCTGGAGTCGTTAAACCATGATCACTACATCTGGCTGAGTATAATACCATTAACCCGTTCCAATCTCAGGGGCCATATTTTTTAATCGCTCGCCTTCTAACATCTGTTTTCTTTCTCTAGCAACTTACCACGAGTGTGAAAGATATAGGTAGCGCACACGAGCGCTCGCGTGGATGCGAGCGGTTGTCATATTCTTTTTCACTTCCCGTGGGTGGTTTCATTTAACCTTTGTCGTATTTAAGCAAGCACAATAGACACGGAAAATGGGGTGCAAGCATTTTCTGACATAGATTTTCAGCGTTTCAATCTTCATTCTGCTTCAACCGTAAGGTCGAAGATTCATGTCCAGCAGTGAACGTTTTGAATTCTGGTGTCTGATAATGATGATAAGCAAACAAAATGAACAAATGAATAATTTCTTAAACGATGCTGGTGGTGACTTTTTTTATTAGCAAACAACAGTATCTAACTATTTCGGCATCTAGAAACAACGATTCTCAGAATAGATATGCTAAAGTGTAGCTGAAAGTAGCTGTGTATGGGTTTTTAGCTACCACACACTTCTTGGATTCTAATCAACTTAATAATAAACGATAATGCTGATACCCGAAGATTAAGATTTATTGATTGATTAGGAGTACCACGCTGCTAGGCGTCCGTGTAAGTACTGACTCAAATGGCTCTAAATTAATTACTATAATATGTTAAAAAGGTAGAGTGCTGCGCGCGCACAACGCTGTATTTCGTACAAGCTGGAAAAGCTGGAAAAGCAAGTATGGAATACTTACTTAAATCACAGATATTGGAAATATTGCAAAGTAACTCCAAATATTGCAATCAAATAAATCGAAATACTCCAAATATTGCATTCCAGATTCTGGTAAAGCACACATTTTAAGCAATTTAATATTCTATTCTATTCTATTCTTGGATGTAAAAGTTTGTAGCCAACATGTGCTTACCTACATCACTTAGCTATTAAGCTTCGCGAGTAATAAAACAAGATTATATTTGGTTTATCTGTGTCCTTGATGTACATACGCACAATGGGTCGTCCATTATCATTACATTTTTCGCCCCATTTCGTATTCCCGACCCTCGATTTGATAAGAAATTATTAAATTACAAAATAAACAACGAAAGACTAAAGGAATTAATTTGTTAGTCTGCCGTGTAAAGTTACCAATTTATGTATCAGAGGAGCCTCGCTGTTTGTATTCTGCTAATATACAAATTTATTCCATTACCGGAGGGAAGGTGAAAAAATACCTGTCGAAGTGAAATTATTAATTTGTTCAGCCAGCACCGATCTTCGAAGTTGGATTTTAAAACTTTTGTCATTATTATTCTACTGCAGTTGAATTCAGTCATAACATTTCGGATTCAATATTTCAAATAGTTGTAGATGATGTGTAAATGATAAGTAATTATTTACTCAACAACTAATAACATACAAACTTAACCTTTAAGCCTAAATCTGTATTTACAGATAAAAAACCTCCTCCAGGGCATCCTCGTGAGGCATGGTGCCCAGAAGGCTGGCAACATTTCCCCTTTGAATAATGAGGCTCAACCTCTGAGCGAAAAAGTTACCCGCCCTGCGGTCACCAGCGGACATGCCTCCGACGGTTTTTCATTAGTTACAGCAAAACACGTACAGTCAACTGCAGAGTGAATGGCCCATAGAATAAAAATTAAAATACGCACAGAAATATAAACAAAATAAACTAATACAAATACAACAAAATTAAAATTAGCTGGCATTGCTCCACCAGCCGTTCGCAGAGAGATAGCCAGTGCAGTTGAGAAACGCAAACAGGAAACGGACTCACGGTACCCTCTCTATGGACAGGAACCTACTGTCAAGAGATTGAAAAGCCGATCCAGTTTCTTGACGACCACCACTGCCTGCGAAAGTGACGCCCCACGTGAAAAGCTCCCACCCGGAAACAAACTTCCGTGGCCAACCTGGAAGGCGTTAAATAGGCTGGGCCGATGTAAAGAGAATCTCTTTAGGTGGGGATATACAAATGACAGTTCTCAGTGCGACTGTGGCATATCTCCGCAAACTATGGAAAACCTCGTTTCATGCTCGGCGTGCCCTACAACTTGTACCATGGAGGACTTGTTCAAGGTCAGTTCAAACGCTGTATGCATCGCCGAATATTGAGCGAATAAAGTATAAGTCAGAGTTTAGTCCATCGACTCGATAAGAAGAACAAAATAATGAAAGAAAGAAAGACAAACTAATTGCAACGGAAATTATTACTGCGGCAAATGATAGACGTTTTTAATCAACATACTAAAAATATACGCCTGTACCTTTCCTGCTTTTGTGTTAAAGATCCCATTTTTTGGATTTTAGTAAATATTTGGAAACAGTGCGTCCTACGGGAATTTGGTCCATGACTAAATTACAGTGTATAAAATTCTCAACAAACTGGGCTTTACACGCTTTTTCGAATTCCCAACCATTTACGAGCACCACGCTCTCGGTTGTAGCGGTATGCAAACTACCCTATTCATAGGGAATTGTATGAAAAATGTAGTTTCAAGTTGGCGACCGAAAATTTGTTTGTTGCGCAACGATGTAGATTTTTAGCATTTTGATTGGAAGCATTAGCAGTATTTTGCGTACAGCCACAATCGAGAGTGTTTTCCTCGTAAACGAGCTAACGTTAGAAATCAATCAAGAGTTTGATGCAAAATTTGTGGAGAATGTTATTTAGTCATAAATCATACTATTCCCGTAGGACGCACCGTTTTCGAGATATTTAGGCAGATATTTGCCGCAATAATCTACTAATTCCAACAGAAATCTGTTGCAATTAGTTCCCCTTCAAGCGCCTTTTTCCAGTAATTCTACTCCACTACAACGCCTTTCGGTCAAAACCGTTCCTTCGTAAAGGTCCGTTAAGACATTAAGGTCCGTCCTTTCCTTAGCTTACTGCACGTACATATTTATTAGTAACTGTAGTTAAAACACTGCAGTTTCGACCCGCTCGACGTCATTGCAAATTGCAACTTCCTTTTATTATTTAGATACGTAGAAAGTTGAGTTAGTGTGGTACGACAGTGTGTATGGGTTGCTCTACGTAGCACAAGTTTTCCCATTTTCATGGATGAGTCGGTTTTTATTTGGTACAACTTTTGCTTTCAGACTATATTTTTCGATACCTAGACTTTATCTATACTAATATCATAAAGAGAAAAAATTTATATTTTTGTATGTAATGGATAAACTCAAAAACTACTAAACCGATTTCAAAAACTCTTTCACCTACACAAAGCTACATTATCAGCTACTAGGGATAGTACATTTAAAATTAGAGATCCCTAGGGAAATGCGCATAATTTCAGAGCGGTTGCAACTATTTACCTTATATTTGATTTATATTATATTTCACATTAACTTCATTGTAAGAAAGCCTTGTAAAACAAAGCATTAGGAGTTTAACCGCAAGATCATCACACAGAAAAAACTCTTTCCCGTTTATTATATTAGATAGTATTACGGCCAACATTCTCTTAAGTTATTCATTTTCTTACTTCCCCGAGCTTCTTCCAATGCAAGTAATATGTCATATCTGTTCCAATATTAACATCCACATCAGCATTTCGGTTAGTCCACTCGACTAAGCTCGTGTAATCAGCACTCCGAACACGGAGCGCCGGAGTCAATTTTCCGCCTCCACTCCCGCTAAGCTTGCAAAGTCGAGAGATTACAGAGATTTGCACTCATATGCCATATCAGCCCTTTTATTTATCAGCCTATCTGGGCCGGGCTACGGGCTACCTGTGCGGACGGACGTAAAGGTCCTGTGATTTGTGGTTGCGACGGACGGGATCCAACAGAGCTGGGGTAGGTACTGATTGTTCTGCTAAATGTTTGTAAATATAATAGTAACAGCTAATTGTTTGACACAATTAGCAATGCTGCCTTCACATTAGGGGAGAGTATGGTAAGTAAATGTCATTATAATAATGTAATTTTCAAAATCTGTACCTATACTTTCGTAGAAAAATATCCACGCTTCATCCTTAGGTAGTGGATTTTCCAGCTGGATAGGCCCGAGCCGCTTTGATTCAACCTTTACAATGCGTACGGTTAAGGAATGGAACTTCGTTTGCGAGTCAATATAATCTTGACGCCTTTAAAGCTAGAATGAATACTGTTCCTAGACGAGCATGCTCCATCTTCGGCCGCATCGTCACATACCATCGGCGAGATGGCGGTTAATTGCCTGGCTGTAAAAAGTATGGAAGAACGACTTGGTTGCTACATTTATTATTTGCAAAGGTCGCTACCACTGTTTCGTGTCTCGTTAAAAACCCCCAGCAAAACATCTTGTTTAAACAAATTTGTTTGAGGGTTTTAGGTTGTAGTGCGGCGCGGCTATTTTTTACGAAGATATAGGTAGAGACCTGTATTTTCATAAAAAATAGGCGAGCTTCCTCCGTATGTAGTGGATCTTCCAGCTATCAGCTCGAGCCGCATTGGTTCCACCTTAATAATGCGTACAGCTAAGGAATGGAACGTTGCCTGCGAGTATATTCCATGATCATTACAATCTGGACCTTCAAGGCTAGAGAGAATAGACTGTTTCAAGATAGGCATGCTCGATCTCGACAGGCGATCGTCTCTTACTACCGGTGAGATGGCGGTCAATTAACTGTGTCTGTCTAAGATAAAACAAATAATGAAAGCCCCGACTTGGTTGCTACATTTAAACCTACCTATTAATTTTTATATAAAAATCAGTTTGAAAAGATCGCTACCACTGTTTCGGGTCTCGTTAAAAACCCCCGGAAAAACATCTTGTTTGTACAAATTCGTTTGAGGGTTTTGAAGTGGCGAGTGGAGACGTGATTGTGCAAACCCGCAAACTTTTTACGGAGGGAATTTTTATTATACCCGCTTACCCCCCATCTATTTATAAGATCAAATCGTGCCCTTAATTGCTGTTCTATTTACTTTCCCTTTAAGCGATTTATGTATTTTCCTCCTTTTTAGGGACCCGTGTACGAAGGGTAAAAGAGGTACTCCATTAAAAGGCGTCAGCGGTTTGGAGGTCCGTCTGGCTAAGGGCTGCGAATATCGTATACATTTATTAATTATTTTATATGAACAATATAATAATGAATATGATGTGTGAAAGCTAGTCAAGCTGTACTCTGGCTTTACCTACCCGAATGAATTGAGACATACACTATACATATTGTACACTGGACTTCAAGCTACCAAACCGAATCAAAATCCGTTTAATAGTTTTTACGTGATGCGCGAACATACAAATAGGCAGACAGACAAAAACTCAAATAATGTTTGGTCATATCTTCAATACAGATACGGCTTTCGAAATCAGTAAAACGAATTCTACGAATTGAGAATTATTTTTATAATGATATGAAACCTTTCGTGTACGAGTTCGTTTCGCGGTTGGCTGAATTTTATTTAGATTTCTTCGTACAAATGATTCTGATTAATTATTTATCTGCTTTAGCACCAAATTATTTTAATATTCATTTTTTGAATTGGTGCATTTTCTTAAGAATTGGCACGAGCGATTTTGATACGCACTAACGGTCGGGCGACGCCCGTCGTACGACCATGGTCGCACGACCATTTCCAATTAGGACAGCGCCAAAGAAAGCCTGCGCAAACATTAAAAGAAATTCTGAAGGATGAAGTATCTGGGTTGAATTTGAGGACCGAAATTGGGTCAGATGGATCACGTATTCCCAAAACTTGTGAAAATAACTGGCGTAATTTGGCAGTAGAAACCGGGTGGAAAGTATTTTTTATTTATTTAATTTTTTGTTGGCCTTTATTACAGTTTAAATTTTCAAGGTGAATATGATTAGGTTAGGTTGGCTTTGACATTATAATCATTACTTTTATTATCTATATTTTATTTAAATCTACTACAGACGTCAGTTCTCTCACATCTTGTGTATATTATTGAGTTGGTTATTTGGCAGTTGTGAAAAAAAATAAAGAATATCTTTATTATATTTATTTATTATATACGTATTCTTAGTTCTTTAAAATTTAAACCCGAAACGAAGAAAAAGGAGGGGTGTTATACGTTTAATATGTGTAGTTGTGTGTTTGTTGTTTTTAATAGAGACAGTTCTTAGCTTTCATTATATATAATAGGTTCAATAGTTTAGAAAATATTTGAGTTTATATAAACTTAGTCGGGAGTTATCCAAAGAGATTGGAAAGTTAGCTACCTTCTTGCCAGTCTAACCATGAAGGTACCTAATTTTCCAATCTCTTTGGGGGTTATCCACCGTTTTCTGTCGGTTAGGTTATATCTAAAGAGTTCGTACAGTAACGTGGTTTTGGCTCTTTTCTGATTCAATGAGGGTATATAATATAACGACTAAATTTCTTAATTTTAAAATACGAGTTAGGACTAACCCTTTACACGCCCAACCCTATACAACGTTTTGCCACAACGCGCCCAAACTAAGCCCCAAAGCTGTGTATTTGTTGGCAAAAAGCTCCGCCGAGACGAGTCAGTAACGAGAATGCCCGAAGTCGGTGAAAGGCTCACATTTCGGTTGAGCAAAAACTTAATTACGAATGGAAACGGCGCCGTCCGCGGGCGGAAATGGGCGGCGGGCCGTGCTGGGGGGGACTTGGGGATTTTTGCATATTTCTTCACATTTTTACCCCTTCGCTGTGGGTTAAACAAATTTTCCAACTATGTAAATGTATGTAACTTTGTAAATTAAAATAATAATTATTGGAGATTTGTAGATTGTTTAAGTAGATATTAAAATAAAATGAATATCGTCACGGGGCCCTACACTGTGAAATCAGTATCTGGGTCCACGGGATGACCTTGGTCAACCGCGCGGTAGGTTTGTGGTTATTTGCTTTAAAAATTTTTAGAAATGAATTTAGATAAAGAAGTACTTTTAGTCTAGAAGTTAACATTTTTGGTAACATTGAAATTTTATTTTAAATTTTATTTTTTTTAAATAAAATAAAACAATGTCGAATCCAATACTGGTAAACCAAAATACCTATATATTAATAATTTGCCCTAGTTACAGGGCCCACCATGTATATTTTAGTCAATACCTTAAGTTTATACTATTATTAGGTAACAATCAACATTATGAATAGGTACTTACTAGTCAAATGTAGAATCTCAACCGAAACAGTGCCTGAAACAAACGAAAGTCGTGATTATACTGCTCTGTCAATCAATGCTTAAAAATTATAATTATCTACTTTGTAACTGTATCAACAATTACTTCAAAATAAATTACAATTGCCTTTATCGCTATCCGCTTCATAAACTATATATCCTATATCTACACAAAATTACCTTAAAGTACAAAATAACAATATCTTTGCATTAAAAACAAAAAGCCCCGCTTGCACCAAATTCTTAAACACGTTTAATAATGACGTTTAACGTTTTCTGTACAACGTTTTTTGTTTAAATATCGGCTTAAATAATTAACAATTTAGTGCAAGCCGCCCCAAATACGTAATCGCCACATATTGGATACGATGCTATTCTAAGCATCCAAGTCCTGAATCCGGCCCTGCGTCGAGCGCTGTCGCTTCCGGTTTTTGTCGTACTCCATGCAGACAAAACGTTATTACAGGAAAGCGCTTTCGACCCGGCTTTGTTTGTGATGCAAACCGCCCGAGGAAACGATTAACACCTCGTATACGCACGCTTAGGACACCCTGTAGGAATATGAATAACGTGTATATAATAATCTTTCATTTCGAAAACGTCTTAGATGAAGTCCTAATTGGCTATGGTCGTGCGACCATGGTCGTATGGACGTCGCCCGACCAATAGGAGACCTCAAACTAGCCCGTCAAATACGACGCAATTACGACGATACGATAGCAAATACGACGGGCTATTTTGAGGTCTACTATAGGTCGGTCGACGTCCGTACGACCGCCAATTAGGACACTTAGGACAGCGCCTTACATTAGAAAAAATGTCTCGCGTAACTTAGGCCATTCTGTTCCTACATAACCCATTTTATTTGAAAACCGTACATGGAAAAAAAATCTAACGCAGACCCTGTACGTAATTTCTCTTATGATTGGAATAATGTCTTGGGAAAAGATCTCGCATACAGGCAGGCTGTATCAGTCAGTAAAAGAACCTTTTGGCCATAAAATCAGGATATGCATACATAATACTCGGGACTACGTGCCAAAACACGTATGCTTATACGCTCTGACGTACGTGCTTTCATTTAAAAGGGACTTTCGAAGACTGTAAGGGAAGTGTTAAAATCTACGTAAAGAAATAACATGGCTTCCACGGTCGCTTTGTTGGCGTCCACTACCATATACTAACGTCGCAATTGGTAATGACAAATGATAATTCTCGTTTTTTTTTCAACTATTCTATAAAGTATCGATCAAGGAAACGACCACCAAACAAACAAAAAAGTAAAATATCGGTGTCTGTATTCGTTATCAATCGAATAGTCTATACACGTAGTAGACTCTCCCATGAAACAAAGGTGTGAAGTTGAAGAAGTGCGCTTGCCATTGCTATCCTCAACGTATAAGTATCACATAGCCAAAATAAAAAAAATAAAAACTGAGGATAATTTTAAATTATTTGAATTTTATGCCCTGTGAGCTCTTATGAGAAGTTTTGGGATAATTATGTTATTATGTGTTATGTGTGTTATAGTATAGGTGCTTGTTACTGTAACTGATTTATACTGTTATTTTTATGTGAGCAATAATGTGTTTATCTATCTATCTATGTATTCTGGTAAAGTCATAGAAGTATTTACGAAAAAACAATCCACATTGTCAACAAAGAAGAATAACAAAATACGAGTGTTACAGACCTATTTTCAAAAGTTTTCACACTTATAGGCCATTTGGGCCCTCTTACGGTCGTGTGGTCGTAGACAAACATATTAAAATACCCCATAAAAGTTAAAGTTAACCATTCCCTCATGTCCTTTTGTGAATAGAAAGATCCTTAAGTAAAATATTGGATTTAGATTTATTTAGGTATATTTTCTTGCTATTCAGTGACAAATAAGTAGACAGCCCACCTGATGATAAGTGGTAATTGTCGCCCATAACATCTACAATTCATACATTTAGGTTGCAGGTAACACAAATGCAGAACCGCAGGACTTGACACTCTGAGGACCAACATGAAATGCCTCATGAGGCATGCCTGTATTTTCACGAACATAAAAAATGTGCTATTGAAAAGTGGTATGCTGGCTGTCTATCTGCTGATAGCACCTATCTTGATAATTACTTTTCTATTTCCCGCTAATAACTATACTTTACTAGATTTTACTACTTTCGATGCTATCATTCGTGTAAACGAAGCAATTATTTGGCAGTTAGTGATTCTTCCGTATAAACAAAGTAGGGAAAAACAACAAATCCACGAGAGACAGTCGATCAATCTTGATTCTATAGATATCAGTTCGTTAATCATCAAATGGCCCGTAACAGACCACCGGTAATCTCCTCCAATTGAATAGAGGGAAATATAATAATATTAATAAATTATTTTCTTTCTCTAAATACAGTATAATATTAATAATCATCTTGGCGTTAATGTCCCGGTTGCGCTCTTGCGCACGAGGGCCTGGGGTCCGACTTGACCATGATCCAGAATTTGACAGATCAAGTAATTACAGTGGAGTGACCGCCATCTGACCTCTATGACCATGCTACCAGAGGAGCCTGACCAGATTGGATCATGATTACACAGTCAGTCGCCTGTGCATTCCAAAAAAATAACACGGAATGTTAAAAGTAGGTACTTTACTTTCTGGATACAATAGGCACTACAACAATATCACAATACAAAAAAAAAGTAAAAAAGATACAATTAGGATTAGGTAGCAGTAGCAACCTAGTTCCTAAATGTCTCAGTTGTGTCGAGTCTGTCATACTTTTCTTTTATTAAAAAATTGGCAAACGTGCCAACCCTGGACCAGAAAGATGCAACATGTTACGCACCATAGCTTTATAGCCATAATCATAATAATGCAAGCATAATGTACATAACACTAGGTAGAGAGATAAAATCTATAATCGCACGCTACTAGTTCGAGTCGCATATGCTTTGTTGCCTATTGAAAACTCTGCTGCACATTATCTGGTCAGCCGACGGAGAAGAATATTATAGGCTATCTTTGACGAGCTCATCCTGCTATCTTTTAACGAGCATCCCACCTCATCCTCGCGTCGTGTTCCTTATTACTGAGGGTCGTAAATCCAGCGATGAACAGTCAATTTCTGCTTTACGATGTCTCTCCAGCGGCATCTGTCCTTAGCATCATGCAGCTTTATATTGACCATTGGATTGTAGTTTTTTTATTTCTATCCTTTTAAAACGTCTGTCACCAAAAATATAGGTTGCGATGATTGATGACAGATGATTTTTTTTAAATAATGCTTAATCTGTTAACGACGTATTTGCTGGCAACTTTTTTTCACCGATGTACTGCTTGTCTGTCTGTCTATGACACAGACGTCGTGTACAATACGACTCTCATCAGTGGACTAGGTAGGTGCTATTTGGCTGTGTACTTACTAAAGTAATTTTATGTTAACGAATAAAATATTACGATAACAAATACACGAGAATAGTTATATTATAAAAAAGGTTTGAAAATTATAATTTTTATTAACTATTCTGTTATTAATTTTATAAGCAGTATTGCTATATAGGTTATATGTTTTTGTTTGAATATAGTGTATCTTTTATTGTTATTATAATACATATACCTACCACTACATATATAATATAAATGATATACTAAAAATTAAAAAAGTCGTCCACACCACTGCCCCCCGGAATGGTGCCCAGAAAGCTGGCTGCGTTGCCTCGATGCTAATCCGTTGCCCGAGGAACGAACCAACTCTCCGGTCACCAGTGGTGTCATTTAATTTTTTGGAAAGTTCTATAAAGATCTTTCTCGCATTTTCTCTTTATTATAATTGTGTATGTTATATGTATTATAACATGGGTATGGCTATGGGCCTCTGAATCCTGATACAAATAAATAAATAAAATAAAAAATCATGGTACTTTTAATTAAATCTATCTACTTAATAAAACCGGTTAACCCTAAACCCCTACCAATCCTTATGGCGCAGACACAATAAAAAAATACAAAAGAATAAAAATACGGTCACGCATTAGCAACTTTTGATAGAGGTTTATGGCTAATGCAAGGCTTAGGGGAGTTTGGGCTCTTCCCTTGTCCACTGAGTAGTTTTATCGCTCGTTTAACCAGTCCGGGAGGTCGTTAATTCGCGGAAGATACGAAGTTAGTAGCTAGTTGCAGCGCTTGATATCTTGACTTACAAGCTGTTCTGATTATTTTTGTACAACCTGCGGGCTATTGGCTATCTCAGTGGACAACTGTATTTGACATACACCACTCTAATTTGGTAGACGCTATAGCCAGTGGCCAACGTAGATGACGTAGTGTAGAATTATCTATTGTCAAATTCAGTTTCCAACTGAGTTTACAATAGCCCTACAGGGAAAATAGCCTTAAGGTTTTTTTTATACTACGCAGTGACAAATGAGCAGACAGCTCACGTTATGGTAAGTGATAACTGTCGCTCATAATATCTGGGTACGATTCATGCATTTAGGTTGTAGGCAAATGCAAAACCGCTGGTGCGTTGCCACTGTGAAAACTACGATGAAATGCCACTTGCCTCTGGCTACTTATCCTTCAAACCGGAATACGACAATGCAAGCATTGTCGCTTGGCGGCAGAAAGAGATAAGGCGGTGGTACTCACCCAGGCGGACTACAGAGGCTTGACAGAGTCCTACAATCTAGAACACAACAATGCAAGCATTGTTGCTTGGCGGCAAAGATAAAACTAAAGGCTCTCTCCTCAGTGTGCATCACAGGCATGACAGGGCCTACCACCGGCATATATATCATATTTATAAAAAATAAATATAGGTAACAAGTTAAATTCGATAACTTTCGCCAAAAAATGAACACATTGATATCAACAATTTAAAGTTGATATTGTGTCCGATACCAGCTCTTTTTATGACCGCAATCTGTAATTTACAATTCGACCGCATTCCACCTTCGCCGGTACACTGCGAATATTCCATTTATCGAATTTAATCTGTTGAAATTCAAAGGCCACCCAGAATCGGGTCAACAGAGCTTTTGTGCGTATTTTTCGCTGCAATATTTCCAATTGGATTGTTACACGGAATTTAATACCGCCGTAAGTCTTGTTTATTTGTTGACTATTTTCGTAGAACATAATTGAGTAAAACTGTCGTGAATGACGCCAAGGTCTAGCTACAGTATTCGTCAGAATTCATAATAACAATTTAAATAATTAATCGTTACAGTTAAAGGCGGTCAAAAATGCACATCGGCTAGTTCGGGTTTGTAGAATAACAGGCCTATCTTTCAAGGGCCGAGGTAAAAGATCTAGAGTCTCCGTAAACTGGAAAATGGGCAGCATCGTTTTCTATTGTTATATTTATAACACTGCAATCTCCAACCGATCTCTCAAGCATGGACATTACAGCAATGACCTCTCCTCTTGTGGTAGAGGCCCTAAGTCCTGCAGTGGACTGTTGTGGGCTGTGATGATGATTATGAGGCCTATCATTTTTACATTTTTACGCCTTGCACTATACAACGGTAGTCCTGATTTCGTGAAGAACAACTAACACTTAAATACAAGAAGTTTACCCATTTTATATCCAGACACCTACGTACGTACAACAATGTACATTATTATTATCTACCTATTCCCATGCAACAATATTATCGCGAAGCGTTTTCCGCGCCATTCTATGCGCTCGAGGCAGCTTGTTATCGCCGCCTCGCCTTACAAATGGGCCGCCGCTGCCGGGCCCTATTCGTTGCGAAAATATGACGCTATCTCCGTCATCGTGGCCCCGCGAGCAATGGCCCGTGATCGGCTTGACGAGATGTTTTGCGGTTTATTGCCTTGCCTCTGATGGGAATAGATTGGCGCTAGTTAGGAATGAAAAGTTTCGGTTGATGGAGAGGGACTGCGTGTGATAACGGTCAATATCACGTCGGTAGCTGGGCGGTTGAATATCCAACTCGTAAGCGAGAGGTAGGGTTCGAATCCCGCTGCGGCCATGTACCAATTACTCTTTTCTGAATTATGTACATTAGATGAATTCTAACCGATACTTTTAACATCGTGATGAAACCTGCAAATTCAGGAAACTAAATTTGTAACCATTATCGAATCTGGTCCCCTGGTAGCGGGGTCACGGAGGTCAGATGGTAGTCGCTCCACTGTAATTACCTGATCGCCAAATTCCGAAACATGGTCAAGGCGGACCCCGGGCCCTTTGTTCTCGAGAGCATAACCGGGACATTATTATTATGACGCCAAGATTATTATTATCACGTCATCATCAAAATCCTATAATAGTAACGGTCAATATGTCACGTGTAAAGCTCATATTTGAATTTATTTGGCGAGGGAACGTGTGTTATCGGTCAACTTCACATTAACATCAAAATCCCTAAAGTAACAGTCCTGCGTTACTTCATTAATTTCAGGGTTAACTAAAGAATATCTGTACTGTTTCACACAAAAAATCCTTGGAAAGGAACGGAACAACTTGGTCATCCTCGCTTTTCATATGTTGTAGTAACAAAACATTTTTTATTGATCTCAATACATACAGTACCTACATTTTGTACAGCATCAAAGTATAATTTCTGGATTTATGGATGTTAAAACGATTGTGCTGCATTCATATGCACTAAACTTAATACTATTGTAACAATCACTAGAAAATACTATTAAATGTTTTTCGCTGTTTCTTCTTCATTCTTTCAACATGACTCGAGTACGTACTTGTAAAGTTAACTCAACTTTATTATTATTGAAAGCAACTTCTCACTCACTCTATTCTGTCTTATCTGACTTCCGTAAATCATCTTCTACACCTATTACATAAACCACAAAACCTCCCAACCATATTCCTCCACTCTCCTTGAATTTGAATTAAGTAGCTAACATCATAGTAACGAGGGTCAATCTCCGCAACACCGGGGAGCATCGTGCAAGCGACTCCGCATAAAAACGATACAGCGATAATATGCCGCCCGAGGCGGATACCTTCCCGTCTTTGATCGCCTCAAGGGCGCATGCAGCCCTCATAAACTTCCCGTTACGTGAAATTATCATGATACCGTACTTAAAGACGTAGCATATGATACAGGCAGTTGATTAACTGACAGAAATATTAGACAACATCTGTTCCACTGAACTTAAAAACTTGATTTGTTCTCTCTCTCTTAACTACCTTACGACTAAGAGAAAAAATACTAATAGTGACTAATGACTAAACTATAAGATTATTAAAGAAATTCCCATAGGAAGGGTATACTTATATAATTTGGATACAAAATATGTACTAAAAGTTGACCCGGCGCGACTACCGTAAACCTATTTTATCTTATCTTTACTTTTACTAACTACTTTAAATTACCTTTGCTTATAAACCTTCTACTTGAATCACTCTATCTATTGTTGAAAACCGCTTTAAAATCCGTTGTGTAACTGAAAACATCTATCGCACATAAATGCATACATAGATACAAAGGGAATGTCAGCGGAAAGAGACTTCGTTTCATACTATGTATAGATTTACACAAAAATACAGAGTACTTTTTTTCTGACATGAGAGACATTTACATTCCTACAATTATCTTTAAACCTTTTGTAACGACCAAAGCCCAAATGTCAAAGCACCACCTTGACCCCGGCTTCGATAATGAATACTGTAATGAGGAGTTTTCCAGTAGGTATAGATAGTTGGTTTCAAAAAGCATCAATAGATGGCGCTCCTACAATTTTGGTAATCTTTTTATAATCTGTATGATAGTGGCAGTGATTTCATGCAGCCAACTAATACTAAACTTATAAATAAAATGTTTATTAATATAAACATAACTGTTAAAGGTTGAACGAAGTGTAAAAAGAAATATTTATAGAAGTTAGCACTATGTTCCATTATTATTACAACCTCTAAAATGGTTGAAAACTATTGATAAATACAATATTATCCAATACAACGTACCCAGTGTTTATATCCTGTTTGCTAAGAACCTATTTCAAGCGATTATCAATTACCAAAATTGTCGGGGCGCCATCTAGTGAGTGGTTACGAATGCTTTAAATACCTATTGGAAAACTCCTCATTATCAACTCTAACAGGCGACAGTATAGACAAAACTCTGGAAGCAACTATCGTCCCACGCGGTTGCGATCGCGTCACCCGCGACCCTTGACATTTACCGGCACACGGCAGAACGGGATAAATATCCCTCGTTATACAACGAGTGGTTCAGTTGGTTAATATGCAAGTCGCCACGCAGGTCCGTGTTCGATTCTGGGCTAGGGTCTGGGTGTAGCGTGTATAATAAGTATTTATTAAACTCAAACTCAAATACGTTTATTCAGTTTAGGTTTTTACAAACACTTATGAACGTCACAATTATAATATAAAATGAATACTAGGCACCACAGCACCATCGAGCGGACAACGGTTACTTGGATAGTATGTAGGGCCATATAAAAAAGAAAACAAAAAATAGGCAGCCAAAGATTACATTCTTTGTCCACGAAACTGTGACATTGACAGTCACGTAATGTCATTTGATATGTCACCCCGCCACCGAGCGCATTGATGATGCCGCTCGCCTGTATTGTTTATTATTAAAAAAAAGTATACAAGTAGATAATCGATTATCTAACACCCATAACACAAGTTTTGCTTACTTTGCTAGATGGCGCTGTGTGAATTTGTCCATGCATATTATTATTATATACTAAATTGAAAATATTTTCATTGTTGTCCCGCTGTTTACGGAGATCTGGGATGTGAAGGTGCCGGATACTTTGGGTGGATAATCTGGCTTCTATCGCCCGTGTTGGAGTTTTGGAGTTTTTGGCCGCGACTTCGTCCACTTAAAATTCCTCCTATTTTAATTAAGGGACAAGTTATACCCTTTGAGAATTATTATAATAAGTGCCGGAGAAGCGATAATCGATAAAGACGTATCTATATAATAATAATATCTTGGCCCGAGCGCTTTGACCATGATACAGGATTCGGCAGATCAGATTAGTTATTCTCTAAGGCAACATCCGTGACCGCAATGATGAAACGTGACAGATTATGGCCTGGTTGCCAAGCAACGCGCAAATTTCTATTAAAATATTGTTATCTTCGAACAAAACATCTTACATTGTTATCGTAGAGAATCGCAACCTAAGTATTTACAGTGGAGCGACTAACATCCGACCTCCGTGCCACTGCAACCAGGGTAACCAGACCAGATTGAGTCATGGTTACACTTTAACTAATGTACCTAACTCAGAAAAGAGTCATTGGTACATGGCCGCAGTGGTATTCGAACCCGATACCTCTCACTTACGAGTCGGATACCGTAACCACTGGGCCACCGACGCTCCTATAGAGACGTACTTATATCAATACTAAGATTATAAAGAGGATAAGTTTGTATGTTTGTTTGTTGGAGGTAATTTAGGAAACTACTGAACCGATTTCATAAACTCTTTCACCAATATAAAGCTACCTTATTCCCGAGTTTAATAGGGTGCCTGAAATCCTGGAACAAATTGATAGTTAAATGTTTACGGAGATCCAAACTACGCGCAGGTGAAAACCGAATACAAATAACCTACTTTTCGTTCTTGAACTTGTCGGCTACGATAGCGAAACGACCCAGCCCCGATCACGAAGCAACTCCGTCTCGTTCCCAAAACGATTCCTCTCCGTTATTAACAACATTTCCTAATCGCACACCAACAAGCTTGTACCAACAACCGGCCGGAGCCCCAAGAGGGCGGAGGACCGCAGACTTGATCAAACTTTTGCTTTAACGCGATACAAGGAGCGAAAACGCGTGACCTCTCCATCGTCCGCTGGGACGGATCGCTCCATCCTTGCATATTTAAACGCCAAATGCCGTGGAAGTCGTGTAATACGACGAGCAACGTCTTGCGTCAAAAATCAAGAAGAGATTTCGGTGATAAATAATTTATTATGCCAGCTTATAAAAGACTGCGGGTGCGGGCGGGAACGGGTTGAAAATGTAATACATTTTTGTCATAGAATACACCGTCAAATCGAACGGCGAATTATCCCAGCTACCAGCTAGTGTTCTCGAGTGGCGACCACGCATACGCAGCGTGGGTACTCCCACAGGTGGACCGACGATCTGGTAAAGATCAGCAGGTACCAGAAGGCACAAGACCGGCCTTTGTGGAGATTTCTGGGTGAGGCCTATGCCCAGCAGTAGGCGTTTTCCGGCTGATATGATGATGATGATGATGATGATGACAGAGTACAAATAAAATATTTAGCTTGAGTATAAAGCAACTTCAACAGTCTATAGTTGGTCTGAACTTCACTTAAAATAGTAGATACGAATACACAGTGTAAAACCACGTACCTACTGTGTAACACTATTAAGCAATCTGAACAAAAAGCCACTGAAATTCAAAGAGTAAGGCAGTAAAAAACAAAGTGAATCGATACTATTCAACCCTACTAAAGAGCCTTGGAAACTACACGGGGATTGACTTTGTATCCGAAAAGGTAGGTACATACATAAAAGTTTACCACGGGCTGTAATATAGCGGCTTTTATAATGGACTCCGCATTACAGAAGGAGAACAAACAACTTTGTGCTGAGTTAGAATAACAGATCAATAGAGACAGGGCCGCTCCTAAAGGCCTAGATACTCGCAGGTAGTAGGTATGTCCAATAAACAGCTATTTAAAAAAAACTGTTTCATCTTTTCGCCGAAATAATTAAAAGAAGTGAGAAATACCAGTTGGAAGAGCCGATGGCGATTTAAGCCAAAAGCAAAGGCGCAGGTTTGACTTTTCTGGCGTCTAAATTCATCATTTTAATATTTAATGAACAGAGATCGACTACGGTCTATTTATTTGGTATTCTGAGATACTCACTTAAAAGACAGAAAACTGTTTTTGTCTTGTTTAGACTAGTAATTTGACATTGCAGTGTTGGACTACTGGATTGTTGACATTTTCATCATTCATAAAATAACCATGGAAAACAAGGGCGATGCGAACAGAGATTTTGCTTGATTCTATTTATTTAGATACGGTTGGTTAGATTTTGTTAGCATAGATCTGTGTCATACTTTTTTTGAATTGTCGCCAGTCGATCAAGTCCTCTAAATATTACCTATAGGACTCTAACAAGCCTGGTGAGTCCATCAGATGGTTACGAATCATTTGAACCGCGGAAATATTACTGTTACCGCTCTCCTTCAGGTCCGTCCAGTACCTGTCCCAAAATACAAAAAAGATTAGCGCCTAAAGCTCTAGTACCCCATTACGCCACGGCTCTTTCCTGTCCGACATCTCTAAGACTTTATTGCAACGCGATATTTGATAGGGATCGTGCCATGAATGTTAAGCCCGTTGGAAGTCATATAACACGCTTATAATGTTGTTGAGGCTGCTTCGCGACCGGCAGCCGGTCGGACCGTAGCAATCGTAAGACCTTCAACTATTTTTAAGCATCCATTGTTAATGCTTCGTTTTCCAGGCTAGGATAGACTGATTTGAAAATCTAATGGGTTTCGTGATTTCGTGTTCTGTTCTCACGAGCTTTTTATTTTACATTACGATATATTGATTATCGTGTAGTCAGCACGGATCGGATTGCTATTCAATAATAAGTTATTCCTAGTTTTAAACAGCTTATTATAGATATTATTATCAATACTATTTTATTGCATTCGAACAATAAAGAAAATGGTATACCTGGCAAATTTATAAACAAAAAATAATCCGCTGCTCTTAGATTTCAAATGTCTTAGACTACCGTGGCCGCTTTCCATCAGGTGAACCATCTGTCCGTGTGCCTCCCTACGCAATAAAACATATCATATGTACGTGCCAACTAACGGATAGAAAAGAAAGTAACAGAAAGTCGATATTTATATTTAATATTAAACAACTCCGAATCCCGAACGCCACACACGAAATACCTTATTCCGTAAAAGGAGAATCGAACAAAAGCACACGGCGAGCATCTTTTCTTGAAACCATATAGATTAGATATTCTCAGGCGGCGAACCGCCTTGGGAGCATAAGGAAATTGATCCGGATTCCGGTTGAACGGAAAACAGGAATCTTGAGAGAAAGCACGCCGACTTTCCCATTATTCGCTATTACTTCTGCTGGGACCAATTGCTTTGTGTTTACACCGGGATGCGCTCGTGTGCTCCTAATACTAAGAGTTTGCGCTGTTACTGTAGGTACTTGAGGTGTCGCTAGTAGTTTTGTAGTAAGTTTTGTCATACGTATCTGTACCCACTGCCGTTATATGGTCGGAGGATTTTTTTATAATGAGACTAGCATTTGCATTTGACCACCATCTCACCTGGTGGTAAGTGATCGAGCAAATCTTGTTGCAATATTTAAATGCAAGGCCAAGCACGTCACTCATAGTTTCATGTAGCACGTCCAACCTATACCTAAGCTGTTAGTATCAATATTCTGGGCCTAAGCTAAGAGATTTAATTTCTATTCATTAATTCTAACGCGACTTATTTCGAATATTCCCTGTCCACCAAAAATGTAAGTTTATAAGGTTTTTTTATTAAAACCAAAAAGCGGGAGATACGTTACGTTCTTCAAACAGCAGCTTTGCTAAGAAGGAGACATTCATACACGCCTACAAGTACACAGTCGCTTTATCGAAGCTTATGTAATTGTATTCACGACGTATCCTAGAAGACGACAACACCCTTCCGATCTCTGTAGGGTTATTTGGAAACCTTTTTATGTTCTATATTTTATTAAATACTACGCTCTCAATCCCACCTGCCAAGCGTGCGAGTTTAGGCATTACCATTCATTAATGTGGAGGAGGTTCAAGCTCAGTAGTGGACTGTTAGTACTGTTAGTGCTGTTAGTGTGGATATAGTAATGGTGAGAGTTGTTTTGAAGGATTCTCATATTCATTATACATGCTTGCCCTATATATTCACCACCCTATATATTCATGTCTTCCCGCCGTCTACCCCTCTGTATTTCTTTCTCTTAGATCTTCAAACCTACGCAACGGATTGTATGCGGCTTTCATCAATATATAGAGTGATTCAAGAGGAAGGTTTATTCGTGACCCGTAAGTTTTTCTACGTCAACGAGTACAAGAGAAAATCCACTTTCTAGCAATAGTAGATTTAGGACCCACAAAACGTTGATCTACCCGTGTACAAGCTGGCACAATATTTATTTAATCTGGCGGAATAGCGATACTACCAAGAGGGTGTAAGGCACCCTAGTTTTTTTCTTCAAACACCCACACAAGAGGACATGAAAGTAAAATCGCTACAAAAAGAGGAAGTTTGGGTAGTGACCCAACGTTTTAGAGAAAAAAAATTTTTTTTGTGCGGGATTGTGTACGGGCCGACCAACGTTTTGTTGGTCTCCAAAACGGCTACACAGTGGATTTTTTTGTACTCAATAGTTTAATACTGTTTTGAGTAGGACACCACGCGAACGAAGTCGCGCCGGGCCAGCGAGTCAAAAATAAAATAATGCTTAGTTTTATTCATGTAATTTCGTCTGTAGCATACTGAGTTTGTTACCTAAACCGTTTATGAGCTGCGCTTTCTATATTTACATCTGAATTGATGCGTCCTCACTTCGATTTCCAGCCAGCATCCGTTCCAGGCGGCTGCCACCCCGTCCCAAGTTCCCTCATCTATTTGCCTTTCAAACTACTTCCTGAAATCTCTTTCTCAGTCTACGGGAGCCAGAACTTTAAAACTTACTCTCGGAGTTGTAAGTTGGAGGCTGCTGTAAAATTTATACTGTTTAAGTTTATCTTAAGCCTGACGTTATAGCGCTAGGTATCTATTAGGTAGTTTTTTATTAGCGATGTTTCAGTAAGTGAGTAAGTAAAATTATATTAGAAATTACAAGCTCAACTTCGTTTGCAGTGTCTTAGAAGGCTCTTAGACTAATATCATAGAGGCAGACAAGCTTTAGAGTAAACCAGAAAAAGGGCTACATCCAGCCCGAAGTAGGCTATGGTGGCAACACAGGCGAGTAGTCTTATTTGAGTCTATTATTCTACTCTATTTTGAACACCATACAGCCCATATACCGCCATCGTAACTATTTTTCATAGCTCCTACAAAAAATAGTTTTCTCGTTTAATAACTTGTTATCAAATAAAAATATGTTTTCCGCCTACATCCCTCACTAACCAGACTTACCCCATGCGCATAAACATGAAGTTCTAGAGTCAAAATATAAACTGTAATGGCTGAGACCCCGGTGTAACTGACCATTATGTTAACCACTAGCAAAGGCCATCCATTTTGATATAACTTTCAGGAAAATCAAGAAAATCCGGTAACAAAGTGAATGGAGCCAGATCTCGGTACGGATAAAGGCTAAACATCCAATGGAGTATTATAAAGGAGTTCTGCTAGTGGAAAAGTATTCAAATACATCATATTTGCCTTATCAGATTTGCCTTGAGAGGATTACGTGGAGCGAGCGCAGAAGTGATCGAAGTTATTTCGTAAAGGAATAGAAAGCTGCGAGTGCAGGCACAAAGTAAATTAAAAATAGCCCGCCCCAAGGTGCAGGTAACTACAATATGGATGTATTATAATGCACATCGAGTTCTCTAGGCTTTGTATTTACTCATAACCGTGCAACCGAGACGATGCAATACGAAGCCGGACTAGCCGGTGTGGATGAGGCACAGAATTAATTAGTAAGCAGTTTATTTGCCGTCGTTATGAGGTATATGATGTTACTGCTGTTCACCAATTGAATCTTTACTTAACAAGATAAAAAGTGTACGATTGCGGTGCCGTCGTTATTACATTTTGTTACGTAAGGAGATCCTGTGGATCTTAGAGATGCTGGATATTCATTATTTTAAATAAGGAGGACCTAGTACTTGTTGTTTTATTATTTTTGTAACATCTTTAAACTGTCAATAAAACAAATGAAGGGCCCAATCATTAGAGTAAATAACCTTAAGCAGGAGGTCACAATATTGGAAATAGTTATCTGGTCAATTTAGTAACGAAATGAAGCTTTAGTAATTTTATTTTGCGGTATATTTGGGGTTCGTTCCCTTATCAATAATAAGTGTTATTTGTCGGCCCGCCCCTACCTTTTCGTTTCCGTTTCCGCCGACACGCCCGTAATAAGACGCGGACAGATACAAGACGAAAACTGATTTTAGTTCAACTTTTATTGGAACCTGCGTGAACTGAACTTTATTGCCAATTATAATTTCACCATAAAATCACGTGCCGTGCTGACATAAAATCAGTCAATACACATATCAGTCAATATCTATAATATGATATGTTCACTATACTCGCTATAAGAGTATAGCGAGTATAGTGAACATATCATATTCACTATACTCGCTATACTCTTATTAACCCTTTCAGGTACCCAACCATAATTTTATAAGTATTTATCTTACCATTTATTCTTATGAAATGTATGTTAATTACCGCGATAGTTTAAAACTAATGTAGTAATCTACACACACATGCTTCTCCTACAATACGGCTTCATGCCGGGCTGCAGCGCAATGATATGATATTCCAGCCCCCCGGGTCCTCCAGGATGCCTAGGTAGAGGAATCAACTGCAGTATTTGGCATTCTTCGATCTGTAGATGGCCTTCGGCTGTGTTCTTTGTAAATCTTTGTCCCGTGGTTATCAGCGGAACTACAAATATTATTTTAGGTATAAGCTAGGCTAGGGATAACTGCGCCACTCAACATAGGCTCTAAACGTTGAAACAATTTATCCTTCGTCACGTGACTATTTCAATGTGAAGAACAAACAAAAAAACTGACTTTTAATCTTAAAAAATAATAACCGTGTGTATTATGTCGGCAATTATTAGAGAAAAAAGTCACCAAACCTTAGATAAAACAACAAATATTTTGAAAAAATACGTTTAGAAATAGGTAAGGCGAGCATTCGCACTATTATTCAATGCCCATAGAAGCAGGCAATATCGAATGGGTATGGTAATGCATAGAGTCGATGTCAGGTGTCCATATCGTGTCGCTGAAATAGGTCAGGATACGGTGGGGTTACACGCAACGAGTGGTCCATAACGTAGCCGCCTATATTCATAATGCATAATGCATTCTACATTTCTTTGTCCGATCCCTTTTACGTTCAGGCTTTTGTTATGGGACGGTGGGATTTAATTTTATTGGCAATCCGTTATATTGTAATAAATGCGGATGTTTTTTATGTCATACAGTAGAGAAACAGGCAAGCGGTCCCCTTATGGAAAGTGGTCACCACTGCCTATAAACTTTAGAAATGAGGTATTGCAAATGTGTCTAAAATTGATCTTGATCTTGGCTAAAGTACCTCAAAGATTTTGTAATTATTACTCATCGTCATCATCACCATAGCTCTGGCAACTCATCGGCCTCATATACGTCCCATTCCTATCTCCCCTTTCTTTGCGTTACCCCTTTAAAATAATTGCATACAACCATAGGCGTCATGTCTCAACTTAATTCAACTAGAATCAAAGTCAACTAAAATTATAAAACCCAAACTAATGTGTATTTGTTATAATCAACAGGAGAGGAACCAGAGAGGAAGTTAAATTATTTTACAAAAGTTCTAATTGTGTTTCAAACGTTCGCTGCTGTGTTCTTGGAAAATGTTTGCTAAAATAAAATCTGCTTCAATTTGCTCGTGAAACCTCACAGTATGAAATAAAAATATACAATGTATTTTAAAGAACGAGTAACAAAACGGCCGTTAGTGGTGCGGTTGTAAGCATAAAAGGACTGTTCCTTCTATGCTTATTTAATACGAAGTAGAAATTTGAAGAACGTGTTCTAATGCATGTTAATTCCATTAAGATATTTGGTACAAATAGTAATAATTACAATATCGTACCTAGTAAGAAGTAGTTTATAGTTGTCACTTAGCACTTATTCCAACAGAATGCGGTACAAGAGGTTATGTCAAACGATTAGAACGCGTGCGTGCCGCGTGCGTCCGCAGAGCGCGCAGCGCGGGCGGCGCGGGCGGCGGGCGGCGGGCGCGGCGAGCGCGGTGCGCGCGGTGAGGGCGGCGCGCGCGGTGAGGCAGCGAGCGCGGCGAGCGCGGCGGGCGCGCGGAGCCGGGCCGCAGCGTCAGGGCGCGCTGCCGCCACGCCGGCCGCGGTCGATCGCACGCCGCATGCTTCCGCGCCTCGACATTTGACCGCAGTCTATTATTAGACGCACTTTTGTTGTCCAAATACCGCTCGTTAATAATGTAACAGCGTTTACGACTCACCGACAGATATCGATCTCATGTCGCGCTGCGAGTCCAATCGATTTCACATTACACTAGGCGGCGGTCGGGTCGGCTCACCTGCGGGTCGGTTCGCGCGGATCGCGCGGCACTCGGAATCGCACTCGGCACTCGGCACTCGGCGCTCGGTCGGGTGGGCTCGGGCTGAGGCTCATGGCACGCGGGCGGCGGCGGCGGCGCGCCAGCCGGACTGCCGCCCGGGCCGCCGCCGCGCCCCGCCCCCCGCCTGCCCTACATTCCCGCCGCCGCGTCAGAGCCGGCACAATAATTGCCGCTGCAGCCGCGGCACCAGCCTATCGATTCGACGCCACGTTTCGTGAAAAAGTTTAACTCGATCGAATACAATGCGGTCAACGCTGCTTCCTATCGGTAACGCGATCCCGCACTTTTCTAGGTCACAGGCCCTCCAAGGTGGTTCGCTACCTCAGAGCTCATATTGATTGCTCGCCATGATGCCGGCAGTCATTATTTTCTCTATCGGGTGCAGGCAACGAAGGAAAGATATGCCAGGAAGACGGCATTTAAATAATTCATCACACAATAGCTACTTTTTAAATTCTTTCCGAAAACAAAAAAAAATAAAGAATATATAATTATCCACAAAATTTTGTACTTTCTATGTATACTACTGTATGAGTATATATTCTACAATCGCATTGTATCAGCTCAGATGCTACAAGCATAAAACTCTTAGCATACGAGTCTACGGTTCGCGTAGCTCACTGCTACGCACTACCACTACGCCACGCTACGAGAGTGCTACGCTTTCAACATTACTCCAAAATGAATTGCGTGCCGGATAAAAATAGTTTTTTGTTATCTGAATCGTTAAAATGGCTAAAAAAAATTACACACTGTTTTAGTAGCCATGACCCTCTAAATTTCAAGAGACTCCCTATAGTCTTAAGCGACAGATTTTTCTTGAAAATCTGTCGCTTATAGTGTTGTCGAGTCCCCTAAAATTTTGGGAGTTATGGTGAAATCGGGCATTGTTGCAACATTGGTAATTGTTTTGGGTATTGCAGTTATTACAATAAATTAATTTTAAAGACAATAGGCAACCAGCGATACGTGTTAGAGGTTGCGCAGCGTTTCCGAAATAATAAATATTCGTGCTCGTTCCAACATTGACGTATGAAAGTTGGATTTTTACAAAAGAGGCAATAAGGAAGGAGGAAGAGGGGTATCTTTATTTTTGTATATGTATGTATGTATAGTATTTATTATAATATAATATATGTTTATTCTATCTTGATGTAGTTAGTATTGTATTTAGGTAAGTTACAATCTATCATCATGCTTTATGAAGCACCTACTTACTCACTTTCTGCATTGTCTACTGGCTGACTGGAAGATAAAGCATTAATGGCTTTAAGTCCGCCAATTGTGTTATTATGCAATCAAGTTTTAAATAAATAAGAGGCATGAAAGTAGGATAAATGCAGTAAATATCAGAGCGTCATGATATATCGGCAGAGTAGAGAGTATCATCATCATCGCAGCCCGTAACAGTCCACTGCAGGACTTAGGGCCTCTCCCACGATTTGTCACTCGGGGAGGTTATTGCTACAATCCCACGCTTGGCAGGCGGGTTGGAGATCGCAGTGTTTAAATATAACAATGGAAAATGCTGCTGCCCATTTTCCAGACTACGGAGACTCTTGATCTTTTGCCTCGAAAACATTAGTCGCCTTGTACGACACCCATTAGTGTAAGGGGTTGGTGCTATTCTACTTTGCCGGACACCACACGGCCAATAGAGAGTATCGGCTACGACACTCGTGTCAAACTATTATTTATTTATTTATTTATTAAATCTTTATGCACTAAAGGTACATTGGCGGACTTAAAGCTAAAGTAGCCTTATCTACCTATCAACCGTGACAATTAAAAATATCGAAAACAGTAGACGGTGCGGGATAAACAATACGATAAGGTGAAGGAAGGGAGACTTTACATCAATAAATGCTAAATTTATATAATTTTACAAAGATACAAGAAATAGTTAAACAACAAATACATACTAAAGATAGGTACATAGGATAATACATAGGAGTAAATAATAGGGGGAATAATGTAATTAAGAGGAATGCAGATAATGCTTGTGTACAGCCTTTTTAAATGAGAATTTGCTAGTCAAAAGTCTAATTTCAGAGGGGAGACCATTCCAGAGCCGCATTGCCACCATCGCGAAAGAGTTCGATATAAAACCAGTGCGGTGGAGAGGAAAGTGTAACAACCGGTTATGTGTGGATCGGAGATTGCGATCATGGGTTTCAGATATCATAATAGACACTCATCTTTTAATACCCCCTTTTATATGGCAGTTGCAAAAACTACTATTACAGAATCTGTTTATCATATTTGTAACGAAATAGCTACTGTGAATTTAAGGCTACCCTAGCTGTAAATCTTGTCTAATAAGAGTTGTGGTAATAATCATTGCACCGTACAGATCCGAATGTGAGGAAATGCTGTCGGTAGATAATTCTACTTTAGTTTTAAGTCCGCCAATGTACCTTTAGTGCCTAAAGTTTTAATAAATAAATAAATAAGTAGTATTTTACAATTACTGTGGCAGCTTGCTGCATACTAGATATCCAAGTTCTGACCGACTTATCTATAGTAATCCTCTAATACGTATACAGACGCAAAAGTTTCGTATTCATGAGGTGTAATTAGAACACAAGCTTAAATCTGTATTTTGAAACTCGACAAAAATTGAGAGGTGTTATTATTTGAAAGGCAATTCAATCGAGATGGTTCTTAGCTTTATTTCATTAAAATGGATTCGGCAGTTTAGAAACTATTTGAATACATGTGAACTTGTTCGAGGGTTTTCCGAAGTTTCGGATACAGTGGGATACTCGGATCAGATGCAATCGCTATGTTTTTAATCGGCCCCAGCGAGATTTAGGTCGTGTGGCCGTGTGGTGTCCGGCAGAGTAGAATAGTACCAATCCCTTCACTCATGGGTGTCGTACAAGGCGACTAATGTTTTCGAGGCAAAATATCAAGAGTCTCCGTAGTCTGGAAAATGGGCAGCAGCATTTTCCATTGTTATATTTAAACACTGCGATCTCCAACCCGCCTGCCAAGCGTGGAGATTATGGCAGTAACCCCCCTTTCGTGGGAGAGGCCCTAAGTCCTGCAGATTTAGGTCGTGTACCCGAAGATAGCGGCAAAGGACTAACGGGAGGTGTCAAAAGTAACCATCGTCAGTCAGTATGCAGTATGCTCCAAGAAAACTCTATCACATAGATATATCATATATCACATATAAAAATCACTATCATCGTCATGGCGTTCTGGTTATGCTCGTGCGTACAATGGCCCGGAGTCCTCGCTTGCTTTCTTTTCCTTGTCCATTTCGCTCGCTCTTGGGCATCTATAGTGACACCAAGACACCAACTACTGAGTGTTAATGGGCAATAATAAAGGCAATGTAGTAATGTTGTAGAGTAATATTGTATAATACATACATTTATTTACAAGTAATTTTTTAAATCCAACTATTTATTAATCATAAAGCAATTTAAATACATGTCACGTTAAAACAATGTCAAAAATACAACTGTCAACATAAACTAATTCACAATCATGCTTCGTCCAAAATGAGGGTAACTAATAAACGTCAAAGAAATGGAGGAAAAAGAAACGAGCAATATAATTATAATCTGCTGTGATAAAACATCGTCAAATAAAGTTGAAAACTATTCGAATAGTCCTCCCCAAGTAGTGCCACGCTCAAAAGTGCCCATTATTGAAGCTGCATTGCCGCGCTGTATTGCCAAAGATATCCGCTGCACGAGGTAGGACCCAGAACATGGACCCAATCCATTTTCTCGCAGACGACGACCCACTTCGCTAATAAACATTTTAGCCTCCAAACTCCATGCACCCGCAGTTTCCACTGCCACCGGAACAAACAGGTACGCCGATTTTAATCCAGCATACTTAATGTGCTTAACTCGGGCCGCCGTATTGTATTGTATAGTAATATTGTAGAGTTGATCAAGGATGCATTGGCATATGATTCACACACATACACATACATAAAGCTTACGCCTGTGTCCCACAGGTGGGGTAGGCAGAGACTATGGACCGCCACTTTGCTCTGTCCTGACACAACTCCCTAGCCTCGCATATATCCACAACTCTTTTCATACATCTTCTTTTATTCTTTCCACTTCGGATCCCAGCTTTTTTGAGAACATATGATTCAAATTGATATATTGACGACTCTCTCATAAGAAGAGATAGAAATATTTAAATGATGGAGATGCATTTAGCCTATAGATTTTAGATTTGTTATTTTCCCGTTTTACAGAATTTAGATACAATTAATATACTTTTATAGATTATACATGCTTAAATCTATAAAAGTGATCGTCAGCCAAAACATTTAAAATGTTCCAATACTTTCTTAGTAGAGAGCTAGGATTTTTACATAATTAATTAATTAATAATAATATAACATAAGATGTCAATAAAATCATCTTGGCGTTAATGTCCCGGTTGTGCTCGCGCGCACGAGGGCTCGGGGTCCGCCGTTGACCATGATCCAGAATTTGTCAAGTAATTACAGTGGAGCGACTGCCATCTGACCTCCATGACCCTGCTACCAGGGGAACCTGACCAGATTAGATCATGGTTACACATCCAGTCGCCTGAATGTGCAGGTTTCATTACGATGTTTTCCCTCACCGTAAGAGCATCGGTTAGTATTCAACTAATGTACATAACTTAGAAAACAGTCATTGGTACATGGCCGGAGCGGGATTCGAACCCGGGACCTCTGGCTTGCGAGTCGGATGCTCTAACCGCTCGGCCACCGACGCTCTAAATAATATAACATAAGATGAAATTATTACGAAATATAAAACTGGTAACTGTGGACAATTTTACATTGTGAATATATTAAAAGTATTAAACATGTCAAATATTTTGACAACAATACCACGAACAAACCTACCCAAGTCAATCCGCCTATTCGAACATGAAAAGAATGTATCGCCTTCAAATCTAATTAGCCCTATGTCCTGCTTTCAATATGCCGACGCCTTTACCACTAGCCTTTCGTACACTTATTCCATGTACAAGCGTCGAGTAGAAATGGCATGTGACCCCCAGGACATGAGTTCGTGCGACACGCAACCACACACACTGACAGTTAGCACGCACACGCACGCACGTACACGCACACGACGTGGCTGCACGACACCCAATGACATCTGGCACATGTTCCTGTAAATACGACTGTTGAGAACACCGTTGGGGCACTTTTAGTTCCCTGGGCGATTACTAGATGGTGTTGTATGTGAATCTGGTCTATCTAGAGACAGGAGACAAAAATATTTAAAAATTGTGTTTTTATTCGTAAAGGCTTGGTAAAAAGTGTTCATTTTAGTAAGTATGCGTTTAAGATTAGCATTTACAGATATAACGCTGTGCCCGATCCGGGACCGTGTTGATACTCATTATATAATTTTGTATTATATAAAAGTACTAGTACAAAACTATCTTTACTTAGGGCCTCTCCCACGAAAGGGGAGGTTATTGCCATAATCTCCACGCTTGGCAGGCGGGTTGGAGATCGCAGAGTTTAAATATAACAACGCTGCTGCCCATTTTCCAGACTACGGAGACTCTTGATGTTTTGCCTCGAAAACATTAGTCGCCCTGTACGACACCCATGAGCGTAAGGGGTTGGTGCTATTCTACTCTGCCGAACACCACATGGCTAAAATTGATATTGAATGACACATATTAAAACCGAATATGTTGTTTGTTACCCACTCTAAGCATGAACTAGGTGGAACGGAAATCCTTCGGTTGTACGAGAGCGCAAGCCGCGTCTTCGATAAAAAAAAATTGCGTTAGTCGGCATTGACGGACTCATACATTGCTGATTTATCTTTTTATATACATACTTATAAATAAATGAACCTACCCAACTTGCCCACGTTCTACAGATAAGTTCTAGGTCTAGAGGTACATTTTTATGTAAGTACCTTTCGTGGTATATTTGTTTATTCAAATATACCACGAAAGGTACTTACATAAAAATATACGTATAATAGGTACAGTAGTGATTTCCAAATATTAAATTTTTAAGGAATCGAGAAACGATCATTGTTTGTCAATAAATTAAAGTGTAGGTAGGAACTGTTCAGATTTTAATAAAACTATTAATTTATAATAATAATTTCATTTTAAATTTTGTACACAAGCTTTGACTGTACATTGTAACTACATTTGCTTAACCCTATTGTCAATCATATTTAAGATTCAAATATTTAAACGTTGTCATTATTTACCTACCTTTCACGAGAACCAGCAGCATCTCATTACCTTTGTAATTCTATGCTCAACGGATTATATTCATTTAAAACTACAGTCTACTCTTCATTACATTAAAAGTCTATGACTGAAAAAAGTAGGCCTGAACAGGTCCTTCATCTCTAACAGGGCATGAGTCAAGAGTATCAAGTTAATATCAGATAACGAATAGGAGTTTGGTGCTTCTTTAAAAGTTGAATAAATTTACGGAAGAGTTAAGGTTTACTGTACAATATTGAAGTTTTTAGTGGCTCACCGGTTTTGTTTAACAACCGTCAGATATCCCCTTTGACGAAATCAGACATCCCCTTTGATGAAATGAATTGTCGCGCAAAACAAGGGGCGTTTTGCCATCGATTTGAAAGTTTTTAATAAATTGAATTTACAGGGGTTGAAGTTTTGTGTAAATTAAGTAGGCTATCACTTACTTCTAATCTTGTTATCTTTAAATATACTGCGAGTACATCTCAAACTCTTTCACAGTTTCAACAGAAGAGGACCGATTTTCCATGAGAAGTTCGAGGCTAGAAATATTTGGAGGAGATCATGCGCAAAATAAATTATCTTAAAGTACAACATCTCGAAATTTAACACACAGGGTTGTTTTTCTAATTCTGAGCTTCTATTTTCTTTTCATCTTGGTTATAACTTAAGTCTCTCAACTCTGCCACTCAGGCCCTGGCTGAATGTAATCGCTTACCTCATTGTTTCATTTAATAAATGATATTGACGAAGACTCACATAAAATATTCACAGTGATTATTAAAATATACACTAATACGTACATCTAATATACTGAAAATATACAGTAATATACAAAAAAATTAAAAGAGGTCGTCCACACCGCTGCCCCCGGAATAGTGCCTAGAAAGCCGGCTACCTTGCCCCGTTGGATAGCTATGCTAATCCGTTGCCCGAGGAATGAGCCAGCTCTCCGGTCACTAGCGGTACCGTTTAATATTAGGAAACTTCATTAAAAAACTCTCGCACTAACGCCCACGGTCCCAACATTTCCACCCAAACGGCTAAAATAAAAAATTAGCTTTAGCCCGCGCCTTCATCAGCGTGGACCAATTTCATATCCATAAGTTTGAGCCAGCAAAACGTTACAAGGGTGCAAGAACGAGACTTGCGAATTTGCGAGAAAGCGCGAACTTGCTAAATCTCCTTTCCGGGGTTACTAAATGACGATACGGATCCGGACCGGCGACTTATTTTATGCGGACCTTAAGTAAATACTTGTATTACTTGATTGCAGGCGCGGTTTTATAAACCAAAAGCCGACAATTCCTAGTTCACTGCGCTCGCTCAATCATTAATTTTAGAAGTCATCCCCCATCTTTTAAGAATCAAAATATCAACAATTTCTTACTCGCTTCGCTCGCTAATTCATTTTGATCAGTTCATTCGCATTCACCAATCGATCAAGAGCTAAAGCTCGAAAAATTTCGAGGTCGCTCATTCATTGATTTCCAAAAGTTAGTTTTATGAGCCCTTTGCTGTTAAGAACCAAAATGTTATTACCAAAATAATCGCTCATTCATTGATTCATTTGACTTTTAATTACGTTAAAAAAATTACAATATGGTTAATATTTGAATCTCATTCATTCATTGACCACCCCGGCTCTACAGACAACAAATATCCAAAATTTCAAGCTTGCTCCGCACGGTTTTTTTTATTTATTTACTTTTATAAATAAATAAATTTCACCCCAGCATCATTGGTTTAAGTTATATTTATTAGAATTGGCCCAGCGTATAAGACTGATACCTTAGACCTTATTTAAAAAATACGGACCCCAAATTAAACTAATTGGTAACCCCTGGCCTATTTTTATAGTACTTAAGTTGTTATTAATTACAACATGATTTCTTTGAAAAAGTATCTCGAACAACATAGTGCTTCGAAACTCTTCCACTGTAAAATATTAGAAAATATAACTTCTGTCATACTTAGCATTAGTTTAATATTACACTGCAATCAATAGCTGTATCTGGCTTTCGACCGCAGATAATACCGTTAAATCTCCTGAGGGTGCTTTGTACCCTCAAGTTTAGAGCTGCTAAGTCCGAGCTAACGGCCTAAATAAGTGCTGTTGGCATAACTTCTTGACAACGTGCCAAAGTGACGTCGGAATAGTTAGCTAAAGTTTGCAATTAAGAAGTGTCAGAAACTAGGCCTGTTTGCTCGTGCGAGATGTTTGAACGATATTGCGATCGACGGTCGACCGGCAAGAACGTGCCAAGGCAAGGTTCCGATTTTCATCGAAGTTTCTTTAGTAAAAACAGCTACTGACGTCAAATTAACAGAATTATTCTGAATTTAAGGTAACTTCTCTTATGTGGTAAACAAATATGGCGTACTAGCAACCGAAGATAATTTATAGCATTGGGACATCAACGAATGAATGATTAGGGAAATAAGGACGAAAATGAAGTTAACTGATTTAAATCGATTTAATTAGATCGATAAACTACCGAAATAAAGTCTTAATATTCTTAGCTCGTATGGAACTTGTTTATAATTGTAACTTGGTTTATTTCAGTGTCTTCTTTTTTTTAACATTACCATAGAAAGTAATTTAATTTACTTATTAGGTAACTAATTTAAAAAAATTAAGAGTTAAAGTAAAGTTTTTTGTTCTAGATAGATACTATAGATAAACACTTTATTGCTCATAAAACATAACAATCACTCTAGCTTTGAGTTTGACAGATCGATATAATATGTACTTAGGGTAAAAGCCGGATACTTGCCCCAGTGGGATAGATGCCCCAGTTTTGACACACTATGTTAGCGATGTTGATGGCGTTAGTGCTTTACCACAATTGAAAGTGCCTCTTCCGAAGGCTTCAGTGCCATGTAATCCATTAGCGTAAGCGCACGCGTTTTGTCCTTATGTGTTAAAATCTTCCAGGCTGAAGCTTTGACGGGCTTCAAAATTATTATGATAAGTAACTTATATTGAATATTTTTATTACTGATGGTGGCATCAGTCTACATTTTATTTCTATGCATGCATTAGGGTTTAAATTACATTATATAAAATGTTTTATAGTTGAATCGTTTTTAATTATTTCACAAATAAAAAGGGCAAGTATCCGTGTCAAAAAGGATAGTTGCCCTATTTACTTTTGCGGATAGTTGTCCTTAGGGGCTCCTAGGGGCAACTATCCGCATCTGTATTTAACTAGCAAGGACTTTTTTATACGGACGAATGCTATCCTCTGAACAGGTCGTGGTGGGATCTCAATACCCACATGGTCCAGATGATACCCAAGACCGAATGAAATGGAGAAGAAAAAGCAGGAACGCGGATCCTGCCTGACAGACGCGGGATGGTGATGATTTTATGGTTTAAATCATTATCATCATCAAAACTGAATACTATGTTTTTTCCAATTAATTTTAATATTTTGATTAGTGCATAATAAATGATCGCTGTAAATAATAACTATTGATTTTATCCAACAAAATTATAGTGAGGCATTTATCGCCGCACGAGGCAACTATCCCCCGAAGCATTTTTACCATTAAGCAACTATTCGCCACAGTAGGCAACTATCCCCCTTTTAGGAGGTCTAGTAAAACACGATTCACTCAAAACCAATAATAATAACATTTAAAAAAATAGGTTATTATAGAAGATCAAAGACCTGTGTTTTGATATACATGTGGCATATTTCTTACTAAGTACATATTTCTTCACAATAGAGCTTTTTTGTAAAGTGGGGCAAGTATCCGGCTTTTACCCTATAGGTAAAAATTAAACTAAATACTGTCACGAGCGACTTTTTTTAATGTCATACGGTAGGCAAACAGCCAAGCGGGCCACCTGATGGAAAGTGGTCACCACCGCTCATAGACATTAGCAACACCAGGGGTATCGCTAATGCGTTGCCCACCTCTATAATGCGTTGCCCATCTCTACGTTGCTCTGGTAGCAAAAAGGCAAATGCCACTCCACTGCCAAAGCCACGGTTCCCCAAATCCCCACCCCATGGAGCACTGGAAACCTTACTCACCGGCAGAAACACAATACTATTTAAAAAAGTATTATTTAGCTGCGATATTCTGTAAGGTACTTTCCCAGTCGGGCGGCTCCAATTCGAACGAGATACCCCGCTATGCCCTTAATTGGTGAACAAACAATGCCCAAAATCACGACTTGCCGTATCAATTACGATACGTACATTGTGTATAGATAGATGTCTTGAATTATACAAGAAACACATAGAATGTAAATTTTAATACTGCTGCACATTATCCATTTACATACATAATTTCCTTAACCAAATGACATCAGTAGACGTATGCACTTTACCTACCACTCTCTGCGGCGGCTTCAGTACTTTCTCCCGTGCAAGACCAAGGTTATGCTTGCTCAATCTCTTCTCCTGCCGCTTTTGGACTATGCGGACGTATGTTTCTTGGACGCCACTGAAGAACTGACCAATAAATTGGAACGCCTACAGAATCTAGCTATCAGATTTGTATTTGGCTTGCGAAAGTATGATCATGTTTCTGAATATCGCTCACGATTGAAGTGGCTTCCAATTAGACAACGTAGAAACCTCCACATCCTTACGTTCCTTTATAAAACTTTAGGGAATCCTTCTTTTCCGGAATATATCCGGTCCCGTTTCCGCCTCCTGCCCGCTCCTTCCCGCTCCAGGCGTGAAAACGTTATCAGACCACTGGATGTTCCTCACTGTAACTCCAACTTCTTTTTCAAGTCGTTTACTGTTGAAGCGGCGCGACTGTGGAATGACTTGCCAGCTAATATAAGGGACAGTCAAACAGTTGGTACTTTTAAGTCAAGACTAAAAGAGCATCTTTTATCATCTCTTGATTAGCTTTATAGAATATTTATAATATATATATATATTTATATAGTATATTATATATTATTATAGGTATTTATGTATAATAGGTAGGTACTTATATAACGTAGCTTATTTAGAAAGGCAGTGCACTTTATTTATTGCTTTCCCGCTTATTGCTTTTCTCCACACCCGGTAGGGTTGGCTGGAAGAGATCTCTTACAGAGATAAGCCCACCTTTGTGAACAACCGTTTATAATTATTGTTTTTTTTTGTAACTTGTTTTCATGTGCAATAAAGTATACATATACGTTTTTTTTATTAAAGTTATTAATACAATAAAATTGTTAGACGTTTCGTTCATTTTTTTTTACTTAGATCGAGATATATGAAGTCCCTCGAAATAGACTTGGAATGAACAAAACGTTCCTCTAAAATGTCAATAAATTGACCTGCCTCGCTAAAAGGATATTCTTTAGTGTCGTTAATGCAATTAAGTTAAGTTTTTAAGTTAAGTTAAGTTTAAAAAGTAAATGCTGGGTAAGTTTTTAATGAAACCAAGGTTGTAAACTTAGGCAATTTATTCAAACACCGAAATTATGGTTGGTACCTATACAAAGATGTTATAGCGTCTTGTAATGATGATTTATTCTATCTTCAGTAGAATTAGACAATCTGGTGCGTAGTAGTCGCGTCGCCGTTGAAGTAGTTCAGGACCATGCCGAACCACGACGAGATAGTGTTAGTGATAGTGTTCACGGTGACGGAGACCACACCGTCGTTGAAGATCTCGCCATTGGGAACCTGAGCTGGCTCGGGAACTGGTTCCTCAATCACGACTGGTGCTGGAGGGTCCGGGATAATCACTGGCTCAGGGATGACTTCTGGAATCGCTGGTTCAGGGATGACCACCGGCTCAGGGATGATTACAGGCAGAGCTGGTTCAGGGATAACGATTGGCACAGGGCTAACTTCGGGGATCGCCGGCTCAGGAATGACCACAGGCTCGGGGATGACTACAGGTAAAGCTGGTTCAGGCAGAACCACGGCTTCGGGGACCACAACAGGCAGAGCTGGCTCGGGGAGGACTACCGCTTCGGGGATAACGATCGGAGAAATTACTTCTGTTTCGTATTCCACGACGCTGATGTCATCAAAGGCGGGTTCAGCTTCGACTGCTGCGGCGGCAGCGGCGGCGGCGGCGATACCCTCAGAGGTGAACGGGAAGAGGGCATTGGATGCGGCTACGACCTCTCCGTCAACATGCTCCTTAACGTTGATGTCTACGATGTCACCGATGTCCAAGGCATGACCGTCTGGCACACCGTTCACCAACACCTCTACTGGGCCGCCGTCGTCGTCAGGGACAGGGCTGGCGGTGGCCGCCACCACGAACAGGGCTACTAACAGGAACTTCATGATGGGCTAACCTGAGAAGGAAACAGGAATCTCTGTAGAATATAATTTATAGATATTTCGCATTGCATAAACTCTTTCTACCTAGAAAGTTTGGTCGTTGTAAAAGTCGACGATCTTGGAAACAAAATTATAACCTCTATGGATCACAACATTAACAGCAGCGTTTTCCTTTGTGTATTTGGAAACTGTGATCTTCTACCTGACCGCAAGACACAAAAGTACTTGATAAACTTTTAGTTATAATGATACTTTACAAACAAAAGAAGAAACACTAGTAAATATTTAGGGATTTACCTTTAACGTTATGTGAACAAATGTCAAGCTCCACTAAACTGTTACAGCCTAGACACTACTATAAATATTATAATGGAGGAGATAAAGTGGTCACATACCTGCGTTACGGACAGAGGTCTATTGCCTTATGCGAAACGAATGCGTTTCAGCAAAAGTTAAACTATCAGATAGTGCCGATAAAGAATGGGATTTAACTAATTCTCCAATCCGACAAAATTTATAGACGTCTCCATAAATCGATAAATATTTATGGTTTTAAAGCTTCCTCATTATTGTTTTATAAGTAGCTGTATAACGCGAGTTACGTTGTATGCCTACTGGAAAATATAAATGACGTAAATTACGTTTAGTCTGATACCTTATAAGATAAAACTTCGTACCTAAACAAGTGTGTTTGTTGTGAAACTTGTTTCTATTTTCACATAGTACATTTATTTTCTAAGCATGATGCATTTAAGATCCTCAGTAGTAGGCACCGCAACCCCAGCCCCAACAGGCGGTGGCGGCTCCGTAGGACTGCGCTAAAGTGTCCGCACATGTACCGTCCCACACCAGCGCCTTCCCAAGCTGCCAAGCAATGCCAATGCTTTCTTCACTTGCCAATGTTGGGAAGCGAAGATGGAGAAGGTGGAAAAGGGTAATTACCCATCTGGCCAGGTGTTGTGACCAGAGGACTAAGAGTCCGACAGTTGATCGTCGGAAGTTGTATATATGCCGCAGAAGTTATCACACTTCTCTAGCGCGTCCATCTATGTGCGAATGCTTGCCTTGTGTTCGTGTAGGTACTCGTAATGTGAGTATTGTTGATTTTCCATATTGCAGCGATAGATGTCGTTACACCTCATACCGTCAGACCTCTTGCCAGCGTCACGTACGGTACCATTCGGCTCCAATACGGCCGGTAAGGAGACAGTGACAATTGCCTTAAGGATGACGTAATTGATTGCCGCGTGCCTATGGAGATACGGCCTGCGCAACGTGTACACCAAAAGCAGTTTCGTTTTAGTGCATCTACGAACGTACTACAGGGATAGCAATGTAGACGAACGTTGTCCAAAACGGTGTCGATATATGAAAACAGGACAACTTGCAGCCAGAACCCCCACTCTCGCCCTGTAACGGCTAGGGGGCGAGCCCTGTTGAAATATTTGCCAAAGAAACTAGTAAATATTTAAGGTGTTTTGCATAGAATATAAGATCCGGACACTGATTTTCAATTTCTTTGAGTACGGTGTCTATTTCATCCGAATTAAACGAACTTTTTGACATCAACCTTCAGCTGGACCACGGCCTGGTTGTTGGCCATAACAATACGCAAGGCGTGTACTACTGCTTTGCAGACACCTTTGCTCCCAAAACCAAAAATTCTGAAAATGAATGAGAAAGCTGATTCCCATATCTTTTCATTGATCAAAGCGGTGAGTTACTCCAAATGATTGACCGTTGGCTCTGGCGACCGGGGTGCTGCACAACAGATGTTTCAGATGCTGTGGTGAAAGTCCGTCGAGGCCGTCACCGCCACATCACCGCTGACAGAACATTATCACTGTTAGTGGAGAGTTGGGCGGTGGAAAGATCGGAGAGTTCAGATTCGACTGTGGCGCTAACAGGTGCTTTTCCCTAAGCGCTGTTAGAGTATCCTGAAAGTCAAGGGCGAGGGAGTACTGCGAGAATAGCATGTACCCTTAATGTCCCGTCGCTCACTTTGTCTTAAATACAATCGCACAAAAAAAATTGTGCGATTGTGTTTGTTTATTTTGTTTAAAGAAGTGCTATTGTACCTTCCCACACAGATTAAACTAAATAGTAACCCCACTAATACTACAAGGAAATGGTAATAGAAACGGCTGCCGGTGACAGCGGCGCCGCCATCGCTTCCGGCCCTAAATTGACGAGGCGACGCAGCATTAGCATTCCACCCAAATTTCAATTCAGTACCACCTAAACGATAGTGAATTGAATTAAAGTGACATTATCTCTTCTGTAGGTGTTTGATTGAGTATTACAAGATAAATCCCAGAACATTATAATGTACAGACTTTGAAGGCGAGGATGAATAGAATGTTCCAAGACGGGCAAGCTCCGGGTTCAGCTGCTAGGACATAAATACAACCTCCAGGCTTGGCGTACGACCTATGTATTGACAGGTATTTCAAGGAATCTGGATGTGGGTGCTATTTTGCATATTTAAATTTAATAAGAAAATTGATATTTTCATAAAGGACACACTTTTCACGCAAATACTTTTCAACTGACTGACATACTACATTACCACACTACACACACACACACACACACACCCACACACACACATTTACACACAACCACACACACATTTACACACACCCACATAAATACGTTAAAAAGTATCAACACACTTGTTTTATAAAGTTGTAACACATTTCATTATAAATTTATTATCAAGAATCTTCTTTGTCTTTGTCTATGTAACATTTGTAAGTACAATTCATGTACGCTCAATGTGGTTGTAACATTAAACACATATTTGGCTTTCGGTAGAACACTGATCTCCAAGATACAGGCCTGTGCCTAGTTTGGATATCAGGGTTCAATAATTAATTTGTACAATTATTCATTCTGTGTATTACAAGTGTATCAATGTAGTAATGTACAAATCTTATATAAATAAAGAACTTTTATTATTTATTATTATTATTATAATGGCAAAATCACCTAGCGGGCTGTGCACAAGAGCGTCGGTGGCCTATTGGTTAACGGGTCCGACTCGTAAGCGAGAGGTACCGAGTTCGAACCCTAATGGCGGCATATACCAACGACTTATTCTGAGTTATGACCATTAGTTGAACTAACCGATGTTCTTACCCTTATACGGTGAGGCCCTTGAGGAAAAAAAAGGTGATCACACGCACACTTAGGCGGCTGAATGTGTAACCATGATCTAATCTGGTCAAGCCAGTCTGGTTAACAGAGTCACGGAGGTCAGATGGCAGTCGCTCCACTGTTATTACCTGACCCCTAGAGCCGGGATATTGACGCCAAGAATATATATTTTTTTATTTTGTGAAACATTATTATTATACCAACTTTTGTTATCTACTCTGCCGATATGAATAAACTCCAAACATAGGTACACATATTAAACTCAGCTGGGTAGAAAGCCGATGAAACTAAAACTGGAACGGAGCCAATACCGCCATGATAGGGCATTGTTTGTTTGTTTACTAAAATCAATTTGAATATGAAAACCCCATAAACAACGCTAATAGGTACTTATGTATGTTTTATTGACAGACGTTTTACATCGATAGGTTTATCAATGGACACTTGGTGAATAAATAAAAGGGGTGATAAAGAGATTGTACATAACGATAACAATAATAATGACATTAAATAATTTTTCATATTTTACACAATGCTGTTGGCTCTTAAAGGAGCTCTTGTAATATTCGCGGGAAAGTAATTTATGATGGAATGGACTTTTCTAACTACTACACGAAAAAGAAAATAATAACATAGCAGATCGTTACTAAAGAATGAAGTACTTAAACATTTACTTGTTCGGAGTGACACAGACTAACACAGGGCACAGTTTTGGGTCCCATGTCCCGTCATTCTTAGACTGAGGAGTCAAGTCCCCGTTCTTGTGGGTGTCTGAGATCTTGGCAATTATATCTCTGAACTTTTTCTCATTGGCGGTGTCTTGTACAGCGCTGTCTACGTCTTCGATCGTTGATCCTTGAGGGATGACTGTCTTTCCTGTGGTATAAGGGGTTTCCTTTCCAAATTGGAGGTCCATGAAGTCGTTGAGGAGACCTTCCAGAACTCGGTGGGACTCAGGCCTCTTTGTCGCGTCCTTGATGCCAGTCGATAGCTCGTTTATGGTGACTGTTGGCACGGACATGGTGATTGATTCTGTAGGACAAATAGCAGATGTTTTAAAAATGTTGTTTAAGTTGATGTTCTAAGTTCAATAAAGAGATATTGTGTTGTACATTAAATATCGCTTTCATCTTTAAAGTGGGGGTGGGAAAGTAGGCCGCCCCAGAAACGGAGCACACCCAACCGACACCGGCCGGACCGCGACCGACAATATCAGACCGATATGTTTACCGATTATGTGTACGAACTAGCACTATTTCGTTTTCACTTTAAGCATTCTTTCAACGGTTTTATAAATCATAGCAAAAACGAAGTTCTACTATCTGTCCAGACTGACTTGTCTTATTTGGTGAACAAACAACCCAAAATCACGACTTGCCGTATCAATCAATCAATTGTGTATAGATGTCTTGAATAATGAGAAATAAAAAACACATAGAATGTAAATTTCAACAAATACTGCTGCAAATAATCTATTTATATACATAGTTTGACTTTGTGACTTAAATTTAATAGACAAGTATATGATAACATGCTTCGTGACATGTTATTAAGAAAACAAAAGTAAACACCCATTCTGGACTTGCTAACTGAAGATAAATTTTACGCTAATATATTTTATTAAAAATACCAAAAAAAATTATATACCTAATTTCCATAACCAAATAAGAAAAGTCAGATTGGACAGATTTTGAGATGTCTAACATTCGATAAAACTTATCTTTTAGAAAATACAAAGTTTACAAAAAATTGACTGTAAACAAACAGCTACGCAAAACACAAAACAATAAAATGTAAATCCTAAAATTTAATTTATCAATCATTGTCAAGATTGTCCTCGGTTTGGTTCCGCATCAGTATCAGCATAACTTTTTACTAATCTGTGACATTATGTTTATCAAGTGATTTAAATTGAAGCTGTCAATTTTGTATCTTTTTTTTTTTCTTTATGTCATACGGTAGGCAAACAGGCAAGCGGGCCACCTGATGGCAAGTGGTCACCACTGCCTATAGACATTAGCAACACCAAGAGTATCGCTAATGCGTTGCCCACCTCTATAACACGTTGCTCTGGCAGCAAAAAGCAAATGCCACTCCACTGCCAAAGCCACGATTCCCCAAATCCCCACCCCATGGAGCACTGGAAACCTTACTCACCGGCAGAAACACAATACTATTTAAAAGAGTATTATTTAGCTGCGATATTCTGTAAGGTGGAGGTACTTCCCCAGTCGGGCGGCTCCAATTCGAACGAGATACCCCGCTATGCCCTACCTCTCTTAAAAAGTTAGTTTTTGGTGGTCTAAGGGTGAGTCAAAATTTCGCGAACGCGCTGTGAATGGACAGTTTCTGCAAGAGCGCGCGAGCGGCGCGATGCATTTCAACGTATGAAGCAACTGAAGACGTGCAAGCGCAGCTTGCGCATTGCGGAAAAAGCGCATTTCACTATAATTTTGCAGCTACAGAGACTCCGTGGTAACTTTTTTCTAATCATTGACTGTACACCGGGCTATAGGTACCTATCCGATATAATATAAGGCAGGCAAAACATTATCGATATCAATTTCATTAATAAATAATTTTATTGCAGTCTAGATATAGCAGTAGTTCTGCTACTCATTTTATTATACAGGCGATATTTTATCGAATAATAAATTAAGACCGTATCTGCCTAGATAGGATTAGCTGATATTTTGCTATTATATACCTAAGTAACATTATTGTATGGATTAATAGTTTAATGGTAACATTAAGTACAGTTATTGAAACAAATTTTCTCACAACAAAATCGGGAATTCTAATCGTACTTACATTGACTTGAAGGGGACTGAAAACTGGACTTGACTTCCAAAATCACTCCCTGAACTGGCGTCCAATGTTATCATACCCGCATTTTTATAAATCACACCCAATCGCTGTTGTGGGCCGATACGAGGGGCTTGCTGTGTCAACACGCTGATAAAGTTGACCGAATTTTATCTATCCGCCATGTAGAGATAGTGATTCACACGGCGCGGCAGTTCGCATGACACCATTAGGTATGTTGCGAATTGCAATATTTTGCAGAATGTCATTTGGCACACCTGTATCGTGATTCTGGAGAACTAACGATTGATCGTTTTCGGCATGAAAGAGAGCTGAGCCATTCCGATGAGCTATCTTGAAGGGAAGTCGAGCTGCGCTGAGCTGTGCTGTTAGAATTGCTAATCTGTATGTGCTGAGCTAATTGCTGAGCTGTGCTGATCACTCCTGAATGATTAGTTAAATTGGAATACTAGTTAAAGAAGTGCTGTATTAACATGTTTATTCATTTGGAAGGTCAGATATTAGGTTTTATTATTTTTTGGTTAAAATAGCGGGTATCTAGTTGCAGTGACGCCGTAGGATTTTGGGATATGAGATCAATATTCGTGCCAATGAAGTTATGATACAATAATAAAACGATTTTCCAGACATTCTGTGCATAATCCCCACTGCTAACTTTGATTTTTAAAACCTTAAAATTCGATGGATCGAAAAGGAATCCCGGGAGTGGAAGGGTTCACGATATTACATTGACATAATTACTTTTATACCTCTGAGCTATTTTTACTTAATGAGTTATTTAACTAGTAAGACTAATTTATTTATTTATTTATTTATTTATAACTCTTTATTGTACATACAAAGACAGTAAAACATAGTAACAGTAATAAGATGGAAAAGGCTCAACGCCGAACGGTATCATGAAATGGGTAACTTATCCGTAGGCACACTTACACTTGCATCCCATAGAGGAAGTCTGAGATCACAACTCTGTGGCCGAGATTGTCGAGCGCCACAAGCTAAGAACCTGCCTCACCTCTATTGCCTGTTCCACATTCAGATGACAGCTTTAGGGCCCAGATTATCGAGGGCCATAAGGTACGACCCTGACAAACCTCTTTTTATCATTATCACAGCCCGTAACAGTCCACTGCAAGACTTAGGGCCTCTCCCGCGAAAGGGGAGGTTATTGCCTTCTTCCAAATTCATACATCTACCACATCTACCACATTCATAGATGTATCCCGGTTGAGGATATTTCCTGTGGCAGGGTTCGAAATTTCAGCACAGGTAAAAGTTGGGGGGGGGGGTACTCTCCGAAACTACAGAACCGATTTTGAAAATTCTTTCACGAACAAGAACTTTAAATAGCGGGGGATAGCTAGCAGGTAAGTAAAATAAAACTCGATCTTTATCACAGAATTCATTCCTTGGTAATAGACTTTACGTACTTACATACGTAATAGGATCAGAAATGATGATGTTAGATAGCATAGGTAACTGTAACTCTGGTGACTGAGCCTTAGGCAGAAAGGCTCTTGAGTGGCGACCACGTGGACGGACGACCTTGCAAGATGTTGTAGGGCGCCAAAGGCATATAGAAAGGTCTATGTTCAACTGTGATGTACTGGGACTAAGCTGAGATGAGTAAACATGCCTAAAAAATTTGGTATATTGTTTAGCTGTGCAGACAGTTGCATCTTCTGTTTATTTCTATGTTCACCTATTTTCTCCATTTAAAAATTTTAATTTAGTTTTGAACAATATACGCTCCTTCGATAGATTGCATAACATTGATTGATATAACAAAGCAATTTGAATAAATTAGGTTCCAAAGAAGAGTTAACTAAGTTTTGACGTTATAATGGAGGCTTGTTAAGCTACTACATTTCTAAGTTCAAGATATTTCATCAATTATCAGCAGAAAGGCTTGCACTCCTGGGCATAGACCTCTCTCAGAGATCTTCGCCTTGCTTCCCGCATCCAGCTTGTACCCTCGATCTTTAGAAGGTTGTCGGTCCACCTTGTCGGACCCTGGCAGGCCTACCCACGCTGCGTCTTCCGGTATCGGGCAGATGTTCTTCGTGCAATGCAGTTAGTACGTAAATTGTCAAATTTCATTAGCAAATCCTTAATAATCTGGCGTAAGAATTCATAGGCGACAGTTACCACTTTCTATCAGGTGCCTACCTGATGGGACGGAAAGTGGTGATCTGCTCGTTTGTTATTTTGCCCATATAAACAAAAACGAATACAAACAGACAGTCATATTTCGTATTAACATTGATGAAGGGCACGGAATAATCCACTGACACATACAGTGATAGAGTAAAGATATATTTGATAAGGTATTATCTAATCCGCGTGTTAAAGAATGTTACCTATGCATGTCAAAATGCATTTATTTTTAAAACTGTTACGTAAAAAAGACCTAGATAAGGTCCCTTGTGATTTGCCTTATCTTACTTTTCCTTACTTGTGAAGAGTAATAAGACGAGTACTTAATACAATATGAAAAGTAGGCGTGAGTACTATGGCAAAACGCTTCTCCAATATAGATCTTAAAAGTGCCACTTGACTGCAAAGGTCTGTTGAATGAGCTAGGAATATAAGTACATTTTACACACTGACTAACACATTTTACAAAATACTTACACTTTAGAACGCCGGTACTATCTGAATACCGGTAACACTTGACTTGTCTACTAGAATTGAAGTTCGGCGAATACGATTGCTTAATTTAATCGTACACAGACAGACATAATGAACAGACTTCTACCGTATTTTTTTATAATATAAAGAAAGTACTTATCAAAAAGGCATCAGCAATAACAGGCGGGATAAACACAACACTATTGCCTTGTATTCAAATGGCCTTTTTGTCGCCCCAGCGGTATAAAAATAAAGGAAAATCCAAATAAGAACGACTGAAATAACATACTAGTTTGCATTTATTCGCAGCTTGTCGATTAACAGTTAAAGCCTTGGAGTCTTAGACGATGGGTCCGACGACACCAACGCCAGCGGGGCCAGGCACGATGGGGTTGATCACATCAATGGGGTTGACCTCGGGGGCACCGACGGCGATCACGTCGATGGGGTTGGTCTCGGAGGGGCCGACGGCGATCACGTCGATCGGGTTGACGGGGGCGGGCTCGACTACCTGGACGGGCTCGGGAACCACATCTACAACCTGTTGACAAAATATGTTAGGTTGAGTCCTGACTCATGTGGAGGGATTGTCTAGCCTTCTCTCATCGTCTATCTAATAGTAAGGAGAGCGGGAGTATCTGATATTTGAGAGCGATTGTTAATGCTATGCAATTTCTCGAATCGTAAGGAATTTTTAATTTTTGATGAGAGAAGTTCGAATTGATCCCTTTGTTACCTTTTTTTTACCAAGCGAAGCCATAGTGTTTGTATTGTGGTTTCAAATATTTTAAGGTAGTTGTTGGCACTTTCCATTAGAAGAGGCACGTTTGTCGCCATATGAAATTGGAATAAAATTGCAGGCGTGCTTTGGGACTTAACTTCACTAATAAATCAAGTACAGTAGCGGAATTTACCATCGCCATAGGGTGAGCTGTCTGCTCGTTTATCAGAGAGTAAGTAAAAGTACAGAAAAATTACGCATGGATTCATATTTATTTAATTGATTAATAGTTGGGTTATCTTACCTGGACGGGCTCAGGCACGGGCACGGGGTCGACCACGAGGATGGGGCCGGGGGGCAGGGGGGAGATGTCGACCACGTTGTCGGCGACGTCGACCACCTGCACGGGCTCGGGAATCAAGGGGACCTCGACGGGGGAAACCGGGGTGGCACTGGCGGGCTGGGGGCGACATGTGTAGGGGACAAGTTATTAAGAAAATTACGGTAAGCATAGCTTTAGTTTACGTTCGTTTTAATGACATTAGCTCAAGCTGACTAACTTTTGCCACTAGATACGGTGAATGTGCGTTAGACGAATTTGATTATGACGTTCAAGGAAAAGGTATGGCCGTTATCGTGTTTAGGTATCAAAACTTTACAACATAAGATGACTGATATTTTTCGATTAAATTATTGTAGTCATAGCATAGATTGTAGGTAAATCCCTTTATCACCACAGTTGTTTAATAATAAACCTTTTATTTAGTTGTAAAATTACTCATTGCGATTATGATCATGTAGATTAACTACTTTGAAGAATATTACGCATGTTCAAGCCAGATATCAAAGCAATTCCTTGCTCTTCCATACGTCCTTGCGGTCTATGGTGCTTAGGAACTTTGGTTTGCGCCAGTTCTCGTTTGCCAAGGACAGCGGGTTAAGGCCTCTGTCTACCGCCACCACAGCACGATGCATCCCACACTCGTTGTTAAGAAAGTAGTCTCTAAGACTGCACACCTCACGATTGTGGAGGGTCTTGGCGCTTAAGAAGCCACGACCTCCACATTTACGTGGATGTACAATCTCATGACAATCTTATTATAATTATTATTAAACTAGGTACTCGCAGTGTAGGTCTCATTATGGCACTGACCTGGTTAACGTTGACGATGATCTGGACGAGGGGGCTGGATGGCACCTCGGGGGCGACAGGAGTGGGGACGACAGGCTCGGGAATGATCACGGGCTCAACTGGTTCGGGGAGGATCACGGGGCCCACATCGACCGGGGACGGGATCAGACCAGCGGGGGTGATCACGGTGATGGCGTCCTGTAATTGTAAATAAGGTAAGTGGTACGTGAGGTTTAAATGGTTTTTAGGTAGTCAGGGCTCGTGTACGGGATCAGTAAAATAATACAAATTGACCAGTTTTTCAATACATACAGAACGTGAATAAGTAGTATACATAAATAATAGTAAGGAGAAGCTACTAAATCGAAATTTAAAAGTATTTAAGTGGGGAGGTCTACGTCTAACAGTGGACTAATCTATGTTCATATTGTTGATGATAATGAATATCTCTTTTTATTTTAAAAAGTTAAATATCTCCAGAAAACATACTGCCTCGAGGAACTACTCCGGACCTTCCTCGGCTGTACTATTACGTCACTACCACTACTTACAATCTGTTGTCCAGCGAAGAGAGCTGCCATGTAGGTGTCGAGGGCGTGTTCCAGGTAGGGGATCAGGGCGGCGTCGATGCTGGGGTCTTGCAGGGCGTCGGAGAGCTCGTTAAGGGTCCAAGAGGAGACGTCCATTATAGGCATGTGGATGTCAATCTGGTTCTGGAGACAATGGATGATTTCAGAAAAGAAGGTCCGTGTTCGAACAACTACAGAATGAAGGCAGATGATGATAACTCAGTATCATGAACCTCATCTGTTATTGGTGATGATGGTTAAAAACCCGCAGGTCATGTTTTTCATATTTATTTTTCTTTTTATATTTTGCTTCTTGTATTTTGTTCTTCATTTAATATTTACTATGTTGTAAATGCCGACTAGGGGAGCTGTGCTACAGGTCTGATTGTCAAATCTACTACAGACGTCAGTTTTCTCAAATTCTGTGTATATTATTTGAGTTGGTTGTATGTTAAGAGTTGTGTTGAGTTGTTGTGTGTTAAGAGAAAATATTTCTTTTTTTTATTATTACTATAAAATAAATATGCTTAATAGTTTTTCTGCTTACCTGGGCCTGTCCGCTGAACAAGCTCTCCATAAGCTGATTGAGGGCAGATTCGAGGTAGGGCAGGATGGCCGGGCTGGTGGACGGGTTCTCGATGGCGGTGGACAGCTCCTCCAGTGACCAGGTGGACACGGACGAGGGCTGGGCGGCGCTGGCGGCCACAGCCACGAGGGCAGCGATAACGACGAGCAGTTTCATGTTGCAGCTAGTTCTGGAAGGTGAAGAGAGAAGGTATTGTGTGTGTGTTTTTATGTTATACGGCAGACAAACAGACAAGCGGGCCACCTGATGTGTGAAACCTGGATTCTCTAAAGAGACCTCTAATATACATCTAGAACGATACCATGCCGTAGCCCAAATGGGACAACTTCAGCTGAAAGCTCATTCCACATTCGAATAGTACGAGCGAATTATATGTCTTAAACGACGGTGGCTGCTTTCCATCAGGTTGACAATCCGCCCTACCGTAGGTACGTGCCTCCCTAGACAAGAAAAAAGCACCGTGCAAAGAGAGTAACTATTGAATTTGAAGCTTAAAATCGAATAAATATCAAAATGAGATCAGAAGCAAGAGGTTCGCTGAAAACAATCCAGTTGAAGACTTTCCACACTGATGAATTGGCACAGCCACCCATCAACCGTTGTTGCGATGGACTCCGCGGAGGATTTTGGTTTACTGTAAGTGTAAATAGCGGCGGATAAATGACAAAACCAAATAATTGAACTTTGCGTAAGTAATTTGGTTCAACGAAATAGTAACATAAAAGTGAAGTGACCTTTGACAAAAAAATATACTTAATTTACGTAGGAATACTACGAAAATAAAAATGTAGAGTCTCACCTGAACCGTTAAACGATTTGGTGCTCGCCAAAATTGTTTCCAATTTTATACCCTTTGGAGAAGATTTTTATCTTTATAATTTATTACACAGTGAAAGATCAGTTAATCTTTATTAGCAATTTAGATAATCTTTATAATTTATTACACAGTGAAAGATCAAAGTAGCATCGCCATTGTGAATTTTATGGATTGAGATTAATTCATTGATTAGTGTAATTTGGTCTGCATTTTGTTTTGTTTTAGGTGTAGATAAATAGTGGGTAACAAAAAAATACGTTTCGTGACCCTTAAATCGTCATTATGTTCTCCTTTCATAGCGCCCAGCATACGATTCGAAACCAAGATAATACTGTCCGAGGAAGCCGTAGTACTTACTATTTCTATGACACATGAGTTTAGTTATCTCCAAGTTCTGACGTACTTCATGTAGTCGTAGTTCGACAATTTTAAAGTAGCGCGTGGTACATGATCTAATTTTGATATTATCTAGTCTTAATCCTCATCTCGACGTTAAATTCCGTTTGCACTCATGCTCAGTGCGCGAGGGCCCGGGCTCTGCCTTCCTACTTCTTTTGGTCCACTTCGCTCGGTATTCGTTATCGTTGGCCCAGATGTCATTCTTACCGACGTCAAACCATCCCTTCTTGGGCCTTTGGAATTTTGATACCTACCTATTCATCATCACAGCCCATTACCACACACTGCAGGACTTAGAGCCTCTCCCACGAAAGGGGAGGTTATTGCTATAAATCTTTGCGCTAAACAAGAAACTTACATAGGACGAGGTACATTTATGATTCATAGGACTGTTTGATTAATATGATTCTAGAGTGGCGACCACTGCCAGTCCTTCTACATGTACAGTCTGTAGGTGAACTAGACGCAGAGGGCTTACAACGACCTGCTCTTAAAATACAAGTATGTGTTTAGGTTGCTGATGGGATTGCCGCGATTCTGCAGCACTTCAACTCGCTGAAAGGCGAATAGATGACTTTTATGCAATCATATGGAAGTGCTGCGCATATATTATGTGTCGCGCGCGCGGCTGCCCTAATAGCCTTCTACGCGCGGTCGTGAAGAGCTAGGATTCTCCGATGCTGGGCCACTGGATACGCTTGCATGCAGTCAAGTAACCGTAACGTGGATTTGGGGGGTTGTAGTGCTCTTATTCTTATTTTTTTTTATTTCCATTGTTCCAGTTTATAATTAATTAGTCGACCTATGGAATACTGCTCTGAGATAATTTATTTTAATTTATTTATTTATCAACATCATCCAGTCACCGATATCGATCGTTGGTAGTCACTTCGTAGTCTTTAAAGACCATTTTCAAATGCCGTGTATGGAGTTTATTATTACGAAAATCTGTGATGATTACCAAACCTGTGTATGCAATGTCTGAGTTGACTGACTTCTTGAGGACTCAAAAAGACTTAAAACATAAATGTATAGGAGTTTTTCTTGATCTGGCGAAAGCTTTTGACACCGTCTCGATACCGATTCTTGTGTATAAACTTGAACGTAATGGCATTCGTGGTAACGCTCTGGATATCTATCAAGATTTTCTCACTGACCGTTCTCAGCAAGTCAAAATTGGGGATTATGTAAGTTCTGCTGCTGATGTGACCATTGGAGTCCCACAGGGTAGTATACTATGCCTGAGTCTCTTCTTGTTATATATCAATGACTTATGTGAAATAACTGTGCAAAATGGAAGTATATTCACGTACGCCGACGATACGGCAATCGTTCTTTATGGAGAAACTTGGAATGATGTTGTTAAATATGTTGAAGTGGGACTTTATATGGTATCCGGCTGGTTGACATCTAACTTGCTCACCCTTAATAATTCAAAGACTGTATATCTGCAATTTACAGTAAGTTCATCCAAACCTACATTTTCAGATCTGAAATTGCATTGCTGTAATTTTCCTAACAAAAACAGTTGCTCATGTCTGGCTATTAAGAGGATATCTACAATCAAGTATTTTGGTGTATTATTGGATGACCAGAGCTTGATTCATCCCGATTTAGGAAAACCATGTGGATATTCAAAAAGCTAAGATACGTAGCGGACTTTAAACTGCTTCGGACGATATATTACGCATTAGTCCAATCAATACTTGGGTATTGTATGAGAGTGTAGGGTGGTGCATGTAAAACCCTTATGATACATAGTGAGTAGGTACCTACCTATATAAATACGCATCTGAAACTAGCCGATGTGCATACTTGAGAGACTTCAATAGTCATTTGGAAGGAAACTTACCTACCTGTATGTAAGAATCATAAACATACATTATCTACCCATACGACCACGTCATAATAGTATGACGATAATATATCTTTGGATATTACTTATATTACGTAATCCAAGATGAGTTATAGGCTTTATTTATATGTATTCGACAAGAGGAGGACTTTGGTTTAAAAAAATTATGGCTGGCCATGCAGTAAACAAAACATACTCGAGCACTCGAAGTGTTACCAATTAAAAATGCTGTAATTTTGTAAATTTTGAGTTTATTTTGTTCAAAACTTCAGTTTATCAAGAAAATATGTCGATTTAAAAAAAAAAAATTGTTCGATTTGTTGCGTGGACATCTCTAAGAATTCGCTTGCTGCACGAATGCGGTCTGATGGTATTTTGTCCGGCTGTCTCATATTAATAAATCATCTTGGCGTTAATGTCCCGGTTGTACTCTCGAGAACGAGGGCCCGGGGTCCGCCTTGACCATGATCCAGGATTTTGCGATCAGGTAATTACAGTGGAGCGACTACCATCTGACCTCCGTGACCCTGCTACCAGGGGAACCTGACCAGATTGGAACATGGTTACACATTCAGTTGCCTGAATTTGCAGGTTTGATCACGCTGTTTTCCCTCACCGTAAGAGCATCGGTTAAAATTCAACTAATGTACATAACTCAGAAAAGAGTCATTAGTACATGGCAGCAGCGGGATTCGAACCCGGTACCTCTCGCTTACTTGGATACTCAACCGCCCGGTTACCGACGCTCTACCGACGTCCGGCTGTCTCATGTGGCTGTGGCTGTCTTTAGCTGATATTTTGGCCTTACGAATGGACGATATGGAAAACTCCATTGGGTTTAGGTCCGGGGAATATAGCGGCCATTATTGAAAAAAATTTGACGCAATTTTTTTTTGTAGAAAATACGGTTTTCAATAGCATATGGGATGTTATGGAAAACTCCATTGGGTTTAGGTCCGGGGAATATAGCGGCCATTATTGAAAAAAATTAGCCGCAATTTTTTTTTGTAGAAAAGACGGTTTTCAATAGCTATATGGGATGTTGTTGAGTCTTGTAGAAATGTCTAATTATTTCTACCCATTTGATTAAATGACTAAGGTAACAAAATCTTTTCACGATTGTAGTGTTGATTAACCTTTATGCCCTACTCAATTAAAACAAGCGATGAGAGTCCTGTAGCAGTTACAGCGGTCCAAACCTTTACTGATCCTGACGCTTGCAAACAGCTTGCAACGCTTCACAAAGCAGTTCACTGGTCTAAATTATCTTTTGATTTGCACTTTAACCTTAGGTACACGACCGTTTAATTTGTTTACATATCGAAGAACTGAATTAATCAAAAAAGATAAAATTTCCATACACATTCGTGCAACGAGCGAATTTTTCGGGACATACTCGATGCTGTTATTTTTATTAAAATATGATATGTTGTTTTCGAAATACATGAAGTTTTCATGAAAAAACTCATACTTGATAAAATAAAAGAATTTTCAATTGGTTATACTTCGAGTGGTGCATCCTGTATATTATCGTCGTAGTACTATGATGTGGTAATGTGGTCGTAAACTGTATGTTTAATGTATCTTACGTACCTATTACCTACTTTTGACGACAAGATGAGGCAATGAAGAAGTTTAAAAAAAAAATTTCGTTTAGTTTAACAATATTAGTAAAATGAAACAAATACGTATTTTTTTTTAAATCTCAAGAAACAAATAAGTTAAAGACTTTAAGACTTAAGACTAAAGTTGCGATTGTATAGTGCATTATTTAGTTAGGAGTGCGAAATCGTGCGTGACGTCACCAGGCCAGCAGCCCGGCCGCCACTATGGCCCATACACTGAATTAGACTTGTTTCGAATATCGAACATTCCTTGGAGCAAGTTGCTCAGTGGGGCAGACTAAACCCCCTCGAAGACACAGGTCTGCGCATTTTCCGCCAAAAAAGATCCCTTTGACATAGTGCCGCAGTTTCAAGGAACACCCCTTTCCATCTCAAAAAGTATTGGGATCCTCGGTGTCGACATATCGGATAGCGTGCGATTCCGGAGTCACCTGGAAGGCAAGGCCAAACTGGCTTCGAAAAATCTTGGAGTGCTTAACCGGTCCAAGCGATACTTCACCCCAGGGCAGCGCCTGCTGCTGTACAAGGCACAAGTGCGACCACATATGGAGTATTGTTCCCATTTTTGGGCCGGCAAACTGCCGACTTGCTTAATCCTCTGGACTCCGTAGACGAATTGTCGATGATCCCATACAAACACGCAAGTTGGAACCACTGGCAAACCGAAGGGACTTTGGCTCCCTGTGTGTGTTCTATCGGCTGTACAATGGGGAGTGTTCCGAGGAACTTTTCGATCTGGTGCCCACAGCACAATTACGCCATCGCACCACCCGCCGTGGGCTTGGTACTTATCCTCACTACGTAGACCCTCTGCTGGTCACGACGCGAAGGTTCAAACGAACGTTTCTCGCTCGTACGATTCGGATGTGGAATGAGCTCCCAGCCACAGTGTTTCCTTTGGACTATGACATGGGATCGTTCAAGAGGTATATTAGAGGTCTCTTCAGAGGCGGCCAACGCATTAGTGACTCCCCTGGTGTTGCTGATGTCCATAGGCGGCGGTGACCACTTTCCATCAGGTGGCCCGCTTGCCTGTTTGTCTGCCGTATAACATAAAAAAAAACTGAACTCTTGGTGACTATATCTTTGAATCAGCAGTAGCTAGACCGTTAAACTTTTGACAGAGTATGTGTTACAATATTGTATGTATGTATACAATGTTAATTAAAAATAATTGGGGTCTCCATACATAAAATGTATGTATTAATGTGATTTATGGCGTTTTCAGACGTATTTAGTTTTGCTCTATCATACTCAGTCATTTATGTCTATGGAATTCTAAATTTTTTTCATGGGCTTCTTACTTTTGGTCTATATTTTAACATCATGTCATATTTTAACAAATACGCAAAATATTATCCATATTAGGCAATTGCGGTATGAAGTACGCACGGAAGGGGGGGACGCTCCGCACACCCGCACAGCCGCCTAGTGCTGCACCTTCCACGTATCTAATCGATGTCGATATTTCTTTTTACCACATGAGCGATCTTCCTCTTCATTTGATGACATAGCTGACATATATAAGATAGCCCATGTTTACACGAACTTACACATGTTCAACACTATTGCTACTTTCTTGTCGTATACAGATGGACGTCTTCATTATGACAATGCACGAAAGAGCAGGATATCGGATTCCATATAATACATAATATATGTATCTAAAGCACTTGGAATCTTCTGCCCACCATCCGGCTCCACCTTCAGAACCTGAATACCTTCCAGGACTTGTCTTGGTCAAGGCAAATCAAACGAATCGAAACTCAAAAGAATTGTATTGCATTATTTTTTTGCCACGTTCTGTCTCCATCATCAGATCAGCTTACCATAATATTGAATGATCATTTGACTTAGACGTCTTTGCATAGTTTTAATTCAACCGAATACCAGGTGCAGATGCAGTCACCTTCATCATGATAGTGTATTGTCATCTGTCTTAAATGTATATGCAAAATTTCTATTCAATTAATGACCAGGAAGTGGGTCAAATGCTTTGCACATGTAAATGGAACAAGGCACTTAGAACCTTGGCACTCTTTCTATGTTGGATCATTTATATGTATGTATTTATATATTGCAAATACGTATAATGGTATTTATTTCAAACATCCGGTCAGCAAGAAAAATCTTCAAGAAATTAATTTGGATGTTTATGTTGAATGAATAATATGTTTTTGTCACACCAGCAGTACCTGATCAACAACTAAATCTAGGATTGTCAGAAAATAAGTAGATATTTGGGTTGCTTGATTATGGTTATGCTTGCAAAATAAATTTGGTGATTAGCAAAATTATTATTTGGGCAGCAGAATTATGCTATTGGTCAGCCGGTTTAAATAATCAGTTAGCATAAAGATAATATTGCTGTGCCTCAAGATAATATTGTGGGCTGTCTATCTCTAATGGTGTGCATTTTTTATTTATGATCGGCTAAAAATTTAAAATTAGCGCGATTTTATTGATAAAAGCTGCAACAATCGATTAATTTCGACGAAATTTAATAATATGAGCGGCCAATGCAGCGTTTGATCATTGTTATACGAGGAAATGTCGCATTGAGAACAATGTCCACAGATTATTATACATATTACTGTGATATGCTTATCGTGTGTTTATTATTATTTTAAAGAAAAATTTACGTTTTTACAATTTAAATCAGTTTTTAGTTACAAAGAAAAGCTATATAGGTAGGTAGTTAGGAATGTGGTTACCAACATTAATCAGAAAAGGGTCATTGGTACATGTCGAACCTCAGTGCTGCCATATCGGTATCTACCAACGACTCTTATCTGAAATGTGTAGGTACAAACTGAAACAGTAACCGATTCACATACGGTGAGGGTAAACATCGTTGCAATGTTTTATTACAAAGATCCTGTGGTCACCTTCCAGCTGCGTAATCAAACCCTGGACGATATCTCCCATCAGAGTAGGTACTTGTCAAGACGAAACCAATGAGCCCAAACTCAATAGGTTTGCATTCTTTTATTACAGATTTCCTGTGGCCACCTTCCGGCTGTATCATAATATCAGCTCAATGACGCCATAATATTGCGTTGTCATCCAGCTCTGAGCTATAGATTCTAGTGTCTAGTTTGTCGGGAGTTAGTATAAAATCAATTGCAAAATTTATACCGAACAGACAAACAAACAGACATAATGAACACGTGGTAATAAAACTGTGCACTTTTGTTGTTGTTAAAAATTAATTAGCAAATCAAAATTAATTAAACAGCTTCTCAAAATTGTATAAAGCTAATCACAATTTGCTGCTCTAGTAATAATACTGCTGCAGATGTATATAATTTACTACGACATCAATTTTAAGGCTACCCAATATTGCACAACTTGCTGCCCAATTTAGTTACTTTTTAAGACCACCAGCTCAATTCACTTTGTTTGCTGACAAAACACATTTTGCAGCTGACCAAAACCTCTTTAATTAGCTGACCGATTAAATGATAGCCATAACATACTAGTTAGCATTTATTCAGAGATTATCGATTAGTAGTTAAAGCCTTAGACGATGGGTCCGACGACACCGACGCCAGCGGGGCCAGGCACGATGGGGTTGATCACATCAATGGGGTTGACCTCGGGGGCGCCGACGGCGATCACGTCGATGGGGTTGATCTCGGAGGGGCCGACGGCGATCACGTCGATCGGGTTGACGGGGGCGGGCTCGACTACCTGGACGGGCTCGGGAACCACATCTACAACCTGTTGAGAAAATATGTTAGGTTGAGTCCTGACTCATGTGGAGGGATTGTCTGGAATTCTCTCATCGTCTATCTAAAAGTAAGGAGAGCGGGAGTCTGTGATATTTGAGAGCGATTGTTAATGCTATGCACTTTCTCGAATCGTAAGGAATTTTTAATTTTTGATGTGAGATGTTCGTATTGATTCTGCTGTTACCTATTTTCGCCAAGCAAAGCTATAGTGTTTGTATTGTGGTTTCAAATATTTTAAGGTAGTTGTTGCCACTTTCCATTAAATGAGGCACGTTTGTCGCCATATGAAATTGAAATAAAATTGCAGGCGTGCTTTGGGACTTAACTTCACTAATAAATCAAGTACAGTAGCGGAATTCATTATTGATAATACGCTTTTGTTACACGAACCCTAAAGGTATGGGTAACAGTTACCCCTTACCATCGGGTGGGCTGTCTGCTCGTTTGTCAGAGAGTAAGTATAAGTATAGAAAAATTACGTATGGATTCTTATTTATTTAATTGATTAATAGTTGGGTTATCTTACCTGGACGGGCTCAGGCACGGGCACGGGGTCGACCACGAGGATGGGGCCGGGGGGCAGGGGGGAGACGCCGACCTCGTTGTCGGCGATGTCGACCACCTGCACGGGCTCGGGAATCACGGGGACCTCGACGGGGGAAACGGGGGTGGCACTGGCGGGCTGGGGACGACATGTGTAGAAGATAAAGCAGATAATAAATTACGGTAAGCGTACCTTTACGTTCGCTTTAATGACAATTGCTCAAGCTGACTAACTTTTTCCACTAGATACTGTAAATATACGTTAGACGAACTTGATTATGACGTTCAAGGAAAAGGTATGGCAGTAATCGTGTTACAGCTTTCAAAATTTTACAGCAAAATATTTCGAATATTTTTCGGTTAAAGTATTGTAATCATATCATAGACTGTAGGTAAATCCGTATATCATCACAGTTGTTTAATAATAAACATTTTATTTAGTTGTAAAATTACTCCTTGCGATTATGATCATGTTAGATTTATTAGAAGAATATTACGCATGTTCAAGCCAAATATCAAAGCAATGATTTCTTTAAATGATCTAAACTGGTGCTGATTGGCACTTCGTGATGGTATATTATGATAATAATTATTAAGCTAGATACTCGTAGTGTAGGTCTCATTATGGCACTGACCTGGTTAACGTTGACGATGATCTGGACGAGGGGGCTGGATGGCACCTCGGGGGCGACAGGGGTGGGGACGACAGGCTCGGGAATTATCACGGGCTCAACTGGCTCGGGGAGGATCACGGGGCCCACATCGACCGGGGACGGGATCAGACCGGCGGGGGTGATCACGGTGATGGCGTCCTGTAATTGTAGATTAAGAAAGTGGTACGTGTGGTTAAAAAATAAATAAATTTGGTAGTCAGGGCTCGTGTACGGGATCAGTAAAAATAATGCAAATGGACCAGTTTTTCAATACATACAGAACGTGAATAAGTAGTGTACATAAATAATAGTAAGGAGAAGCTACTGTATCGAAATTCAAAAGTATTTAAATGGGGTGGTCTACGTCTAACAGTGGACTAATATATGTTCATATTGTTGATGATGATGATAATCTCTTTTTATTTAAAAAAGTTAAATATCTCCAGAAAACATACTGCCTCGAGGAACTACTCCCGACCTTCCTCGGCTGTACTATCATGTCTCTACCACTACTCACAATCTGTTGTCCTGCGAAGAGAGCTGCCATGTAGGTGTCCAGGGCGTGTTCCAGGTAGGGGATAAGGGCGGCGTCGATGCTGGGGTCTTGCAGGGCGTCGGAGAGCTCGTTAAGGGTCCAAGAGGAGACGTCCATTATAGGCATGTGGATATCAATCTGGTTCTGGAGACAATGGATGATTTCAGAAAAGAAGGTCCATATTCGGACAGCTACAGAATGAAGGCAGATGATGATAACTCAATATCATGAACCCCATCTGTTATTAGTGATGATGGTTTAAAACCCGCAGGTCATGTTTTTCATATTTATTTTTCTTTTTATATTTTGCTTCTTTTATTTTTGTTCTTCATATAATATTTACTATGTTGTAGATGCCGACTAGGGGAGCTGTGCTACAGGTCTGACTGTCAAATCCACTACAGACGTCAGTTTTCTCAAATTCTGTGTATATTATTTGAGTTGGTTGTATGTGTCAATAATATTTAGCAGTTGTTAAGAGTAAATATTTCTTTTATTATTATTACTATAAAATAAATATGCTTAATAGTTTTTCTGCTTACCTGGGCCTGTCCGCTGAACAAGCTCTCCATAAGCTGATTGAGGGCAGATTCGAGGTAGGGCAGGATGGCCGGGCTGGTGGACGGGTTCTCGATGGCGGCGGACAGCTCCTCCAGTGACCAGGTGGACACGGACGAGGGCTGGGCGGCGCTGGCGGCCACAGCCACGAGGGCAGCGATAACGACGAGCAGTTTCATGTTGCAGCTAGTTCTGGAAGGTGAAGAGAAAAGGTATTGTGTGTGTGTTTTTATGTTATACGGCAGACAAACAGACAAGCGGGCCACCTGATGTGTGATACCTGGATTCTCTAAAGAGACCTCTAATATACATCTAGAACGATACCATGCCGTAGCCCAAATGGGACAACTTCAGCTGAAAGCTCATTCCACATTCGAATAGTACGAGCGAATTTTATGTCTTAAATGACGGTGGCTGCTTTCCATCAGGTTGACAATCCGCCCTACCGTAGGTACGTGCCTCCCTAGACAAGAAAAAAGCACCGTGCAAAGAGAGTAACTATTGAATTTGAAGATTAAAATTGAATGAATATCAAAATGAGATCAGAAGCAAGAGGTTCGCTGAAAACAATCCAGTTGAAGGCTTTCCACACTGATGAAGTGGCACAGCCACCCATCAACCGTTGTTGCGATGGACTCCGCGTAGGATTTTGGTTTACTATAAGTATAAATAGCGGCGAATAAATGACAGAACCAAATAACTGAACTTTGTGTAAGTAATTTGGTTCAACGAAATAGTAACTTAAAAGTGGAGTGACCCATGACCAAAAAAATTATATTTAATTTACGTAGGAATAATATGAAAACAAAAATCTAGAGTCTCACCTGAACCGTTAAACGATTTGATGCGGGCCGAAATTGTTTCCAATTTTATACACTTTGCAGAAGATAAAGGCAATTTAGATAGTCTTTATAATTTATTACTGTGGCTTTATAACAGAAGTACAGTGAAAGATCAAAGTAGCATCGCCATTGTGAATTTTATGGATTAAGATTAATTCATTGATTAGTATAATTTTCCCTGCATTATGTTTTGTTTTAGGTGTAGATAAATAGTGGATAATAAAAAAATACGTTCCGTGACCCTTAAATCGTCCTAATGTTCCCCTTTCATAGCGCCCAGGTACGCACTGCATACAATTCGAAACCAAGATAATACTGTCCTTGGTAGTACCTACTCACTATTTCTATGACACTGCCGCGATTCTGCAGCGCTTCTACTACGTTCGCTGAAAGGCGAATAGATGACTTTTATGCCATCATATGATGTGAAGGAAGTGCTGTGCTATGATGTGTCGCGCGCGCGGCTGCCCTAATAGCCTCCTGCGCGTGCTCGCGGAGCGCTGGGATACATCATCTTGGCGTTTAATGTCCTTGTTGTGCTCTCGAGAACGAGAGCCCGGGATCCGCCTTGACAATGATCCAGGATTTGGCGATCAGGTAATTACAGTAGAGCGACTACCATCTGACCTCCGTGACCCTACTGCCAGGGGAACCTGAGCAGATTGGATTATGGTGCATGCAATCAAGTGGCTGTTACATGGGTTTGGAGAGTCCTGTTTATAATTAATTAGTCGACGGATCGTCATCAGTAAATGTAAAAATAAGAACTTTATTCATATTTTTTATTAATTTATGTATCAATCCCATCCAGTCACCGATATCGATCGTTGGTAGTCACTTCGTAGTCTTTAAGGCCATTTTAAATGCCATGTATGAAGTTTGTTATTACCAAAATCTGTAATGATTACCTAATTAGTACCTACCTACAGATGTCGATGGTTTATATAATATCTAAGTACTAGTTCGGCTTCGAAAAGCATTATCTTCGTTACGCGTATGTGAGTAGATAAATACGCAGCTGAAACTAGTCGATGTGCATTCTTTACCGCCGACATTAAGTGAATAATGTTTTTATTGCCAATCAAAGATACTTCAATAGTCATTTAGAAGGAAACTGACCTATCTGTATGTAAAAATCATCAAACACATTATCTGGCCATATGACCACGTCATAATAGTATTACGTTAATATATCAGCAATACAATTACTTATATTGCGTAATACAAGAGGAGGACTTTGGTCTAAAAGATAAAGACATAAAATAATATATGGCTGGCCACCGCGTAGTAAGCAAAATATACCTGCCGTAGTATTTATCGTATACCTACTACATAGAAAAATGCCACAATTTTTCTATGTAGTAGGTATGGTTTATGGCTATGGTCTACTACTACAGGATGCGCCACTCGAAGTGCTACCAATTAAAAATGCTGTAATTTTGTAAATTTTGAGTTTATTTTGTTCAAAATTTCAGTATATCAAAAAAATACGTCGACAATTATTAAAAATAAATTATTGTTCCATGTGGGACCACTTTTAACGTAGATAACAGCATTTACGTAAAAATGGGAATGCGGTCTGATGGTATTTTGTCCCATTCTCGTTAAAGAGCGATATTTAAGGCATCATCATCACAGCCCATAATAATCCACTGCAGGACTTCGGGCCTCTCCCACGAAAGGGGAGGTCATTGCCATAATCCCCACGCTTGGCAGGCGGGTTGGAGATCGCAGTGCAGTTGATGTAAATCTACCCAGAAAGATGCTGCTGCCCATCTTTCGGATTTGTACCTTAGTCGCCTCTTACGACACCCACGGGAAGAGATGGGGTGGTGCTATTCTTTGAGGTGGCGGCACCACACACCCGGCATCGGCTGTCTCATATTGTTTAGCTGAAATTTTGGAAACATCTAATGAAAACCATTAGACATTTCTACCGATTTGATTACATGACTTAGGTAACGAAACCTCTTCAAAACCCTTCCACGATTGTATTGTTGATTTACCTTTACGCCCTACTCAATAAAAACGAGCGATGAGAGTTCTGTAGCAGTTATAACAGCCCAAACCATCACTGATCCTGACGCTTGCTTTCACAAAGCAGTTCACTGGTCTAAATAATCTTTTGATTCGCACTTTAACCATACACGACCGTTTAATTTGTTTACATAGAATCGAAGAAATGTAAAAAGTTTTGGATCGAAAAAGATAACAATTTCAAGCCAGTCACGTTCGTCCAACGAGCGAATTTTTCGGGACAGACACGATGCTGTTATCCACGCTAAAGCTGGCTACATCGAACAATAACCTATTTTCATTAAAATTGGACCTGTTTTTGTTTTTCGATATACGTGAAGTTTTAATTTTAAAAACTCGTAATTTTACGTTACACTTCGAGTGGTGCACCCTGTATATTATCGTACACAGTATTATGATGACCATGTGGCAGATATTGTATGTTTTATGACTCTTACGTATTTATTTCTTATTGTTGACGCAAGTCGACAAGGCAATTGCGGTATGAGGTACGCGCGGAAGAGGGGGTGCGCTCCGCACAGCCCCAAGTTTAATGCTGCACCTACCACGTACCTAATCGATGTCGATATTTCTTTCACCATATTTCCGAATCATTCTCTTCATAGTGTAACATAGCTTACATAGATAAGACAGCCCATGTTTACACAATCACACACGTTCAACACTATTGCTGCTGCCAATCTTGTTGTATATGTCGCAGCCATCTGGGTAAATCAGCCATTTAGTTAGAAGGCTAGTCCGTTAATTAAACGCCGGCATTCAATTGAGTGGCTAATAGAGAATTAGCCAAGTAGTTGATTGTAACGTCCAGCTTCTTGGCTAATCGTTATTTAGCCATTTTGTCAATGGGGATATAGATGTTTGTATAGGTTAGGTTATGTTAGACCACGACCATAAGTTCGTAATTTAAATGACAACCTTACTTAAAAAAAACGAATTAATAAAAATATTTTTATCTAATAAATAAATTATTAGTGGCAACAAATTCAGTGAGTACCCATATCTACAATTAATTGTATTGCGAGTACGTATGACAGTTACAGTATTTAACGCAATAAAATATTTAAACTTTTTTTTGTTTTTAATTTAACTAGCCAGGCATTTGACCGCCACCGCCACTATAGTTAATAAGTTAACTACTTGTAACTATATAGTAGGAACTTTCTTATTTTATAATATTAACAATAATAATATGCACGTAACGTTGGCAGAAATTTATGTTTCTAATTAAAAGTATAAAACAGAAAACAAACAAATTAAGTTATCTTAATTCTTACTCATAAAAACTCACAAAAATGTACAAAAATATTTCTTGCTGTGCAAGCTGTCCGACGCCATATTTGTTTAGGTGACTATCAGCGCCGAAGTGGATAAAATTTGAACTAAATTTAAATCAGGTGCCTATCTATGAGCCAACTAGTTAAACGTTGAGTATTGCTGGTTCAGTAAACGATCAGCCTAGGCGTTCAATTGAATGCTGCATATAATTAACGGACTAGCCTTCTCATTAAATGGCTGATTTAACCAGATGGCTGCGACATATACATACGGACGTCTTCATTAGCCAATCACTGTTGTAGAAATGCACGAAAGAGCAAGATATCGGACACCATATAATACATATTGTATGTAACTAACGTACTTGGAACCATCTGGCCACCATCCGGCTCCACCGCCAGAACCTGGCTACCTTCCAGGACTAATCTTGGTCAGGGTAAATCAATAATGTAAACTCCATAAAAATTCATTGAATTATTTAAGGTTTTTCGGCCACTTTCCATCTCCATCATCAGATCAGATCACTATAACACTTATAACACCATAATATTGAATGGTCATTTGACTTAGACGTCTATGCAACATTTTAATTCAACCAAATACCAGGTAAGGTTCTTGCAGCCACCTTCATCAATGTAGTGCATTAACATCTGTCTTAGATATTTATGCAAAATTCCTATTCAATTGATTACCGGGAAGTGGGTCAAATACTTGTGCACATCTTAATGGAACAAGGCATGTAGAACCTTGGCACTGTATCTACCATTGTATTTATATAGGTCAAATAAATATATGGTATTTGTTTTAAACATCCGGGTAACATTGGGGAACCGTGGCTTTGGCAGTGGAGGGGCATTTGCCTTTTTGCTGCCAGAGCAACATGTTATAGAGGTGGGCAAACACATTGGCGATACTCTTGGTGTTGCTAATGTCTATAGGCAGTGATGACCACTTTCCATCAGGTGGTCTTTCCAACTTGCCTGTTCGTCTACCGTATAACAAAAAAGGCTGCCCAATATTGCATTACTTGCTGCCCAATTTAGTTACAACCACCATTAGCAGCTCAATTCACTTATTTTGCTGACAAACACATTTTGCAGCTGACCAAAACCCCTTTAATTAGCTGACCGATTAAATGATAGCCATAACATACTAGTTAGTATTTATTCAGAGCTTATCGATTAACAGTTAAAGCCTTGGAGTCTTAGACGATGGGTCCGGCGACACCGACGCCAATGGGGACAGGCACGATTGGGTTGATCACATTAACGGGGTTGACCTCGGGGTCGTCGACGGCGATCACGTCGATGCGGTTGATCTCGGAGGGGCCGACGGCGATCACGTCGATCGGGTAGACGGGAGCGGGCTCAACCACCTGGACGGGCTCGGGGACCACATCTACAACCTGTTGAGAGGAGTATATTAGGTTGTATCTTGATTTCTGTTGAGGGACCTTCAAGCCTTACCTCACTGTCTATCTACCGGTAAGGAGAGGGGTAGTCGGTGATGTTTGAAAGCAATTGTTAATAAAATTAATTAAAAGGAACTTTCCCATCAGTTTGAATTGATTCTGGCGTTATCTATTTCTGCCAAGCAAAGCCACAGTGTTTGTATTAGGTTACGGCATCAAGTATTTTATGGTAGTGGTTGTCACTTTCCATAGATGGGGCACGTTTGTCGCCATATGAAATTGGTGTAAAATTACAGGCGTGATGAATTTGAACCCCGCTGCTATGCTTCCATCCACTATTAGATCAATTACAGTAGCGGAATGCCCTATTGATGATTAGTGTATGAATCGTAGATGTTATGGGCGACAGTTATCGCTTACCATCCGGTGGGCTGTCTGCTCGTTTGTTAGAGAGTAATAATATAAAAAATTATACAAATGGATTTATTTATCTTATTTTTTGAGCGACAGTTGTTAATCTAATTTAATTAATTAGTTTAATTGTCTTACCTGGATGGGCTTAGGCACGGGTACGGGGTCCTATAAGGTATTAAATAGTCAAGGTAATGTGGTAGAAAAGAATACACTCCATCTTAGAAAGTCAAATTTATTGTATTCGCCAAAAAATTAAGTAACTGATGACTTTGATGGACAGGTAATTGATGGTCCTAACTCTTCGAGACTTCGGACGAGGGCTGGGCGGCGCCGACGGCCACAGCCACGAGGGCAGCGATAACAACGAGCAGTTTCATGTTGCAACTAGTTCTGGAAGATGAAGAGAGTATAGTGTGTATTTTTTTTGTGTTATACGGTAGACAAACAGACGAACGATGGACAAGAGGCACAACGATGATCGTTGTAAACGCCGTTGAGGAGGTCTATATTCAGTAGTTGACGTCTTAATCCTTATGCCATTATGATGAGATAGAAACGCAACATCAAATTGCATCAACCTCATCCAGTCATCGATATCGATCGTTGGTAGTCACTTCGTCGTATATAGGGCCATTTTCAAATGCCATGTATGTAGTTTATTTTTACGAAAATCTGTGATGATTAGTTAGTGAGGTTAGTACCTACCTGCAGATGTCATCGGTTTATATAATATCTAAGTACTAGTTCAGCTTCGAAGAGCTTCATTTTTGTCACGCATAGGTATGTGAGTAGGTACCTACCTATATAAATACGCAGCTGAAACTAGCCAATGTGCATTCTTTGCCGCCAATATTATTCAAATTTTTTTTTTATTGCCAGTCAAACAGGCTTCAATAATAATTTTAAGGATACTGATCTACCTAAGTATACAAGACTCATTAAACATACCTAACGTATCTGCTCACATGACCATATCCTTACTATGACGATAATATATCAGTAATACAAGAGATATTACTTATATTAATCCAAGAAAAGATATATGGGGGCTTTGTTTATAAATATTCAGGAGGACTTTGGTCTAAACGATAACGTCATGTAAAGTAATAAATAACTGGCCACCGCACAGTAAACAAAACGTACCTGCCGATTACGTACGGCCTGATGCGTATCAGCTCACTGACACCATGATGTTGCATTGTCATCTGGCTTAAATGTGTATGCAAAATTTCAATTCAATTTATTACCGGGAAGTGGGTCAAATGCTGTGCACATCTTAATGGAACAAGGCACTTAGAACCTTGGTACTCTATCTATGTTGGACCATCGTATTTTTATAATACCTGTTTGACCCGCTTCCTTGTGTTCGATCGAATTTAAATTTTGCATACGCATGTAACTCAGATGACCATTCAATGTGATGATGTCAGTGAGCTGATCTGATGAAGGAGACGGAAGATGAAATTGGTACGTGTATTTAATACTTATAATTATTTTTATGTGAAGCGAGATTCGGACAAGTGGTAAAAAGAAATATCGACATCGAATATCTAGTCGGTGTCACATAACTAGAAAATCTGTGTCCTTCCAAGTAACTATTAAAATCTGTTTGACTGACAGACATATTATAGTCATAGTAAGGATGTGGTCAAGTGAGCAGATAATTTTGGGTATGTTTAATGAGTCTTACCAAATGTCAATTGAAGTCTCTTTGACTGACAATATAAACATTATTTACATAACGTCAGCACTAAAGAATAATCTTAGATATTACATCATATCCATCATCATCATATCAGCCGAAATACGCCAACTGCTAGGCATAATAATAATAAAATATGAATAAACAATCCTGACTAACACATTTTACAAAATACAGTTCACTATAGAATACCGATAGCATTTAATGCCGGTCACACTTGACTTGATTACTACAAATGAAGTTCCTCGAATGCATTTTGTGATTTCTTTTTAAATTACCCACAGACAGACATAAATAATGATAAGACTCTTCAATTTACTGTATGTATTTTTTGTATAATAAGTAACTACTTATCAAAAAGGCATCAGTAACAGCAGGCGGGTTGAACACAATACTAATGTGTTGTTTCCAAATAGCATCTTTGTCGCCTTAGCGGTATCAAATTGAAGGAATATCCAAATAAGAGCAACCGAAATAACATACTAGTTGGCATTTATTCAAAGCTTATCGATTAACAATTAAAGCCTTAGACGATGGGTCCGGCGACACTGACGCCAATGCTGACAGGCACGATGGGGTTAATCACATGAACGGGGTTCAACGGGGGCGCTAACGGCGCTCAGGTCGATAGGGTTGATCTCGGAGGGGCCGACGGCGATTACGTCGATCGGATTGACGGGTGGTCCAGGTGGTCGAGCCCACCGTCTTCATCTGCAACCAGTTGAGAGAGTATATAAATTAGGTTGAGTCCTGACTCCTGTGGAGGGGTTGCCAAGCCTTACATCAATGTCTATCTACCAGTAAGGAGAGGGGGAGTCTGTGATGTTTGAAAGCGATTGTTAATGCTATGTTATTTCTCGGATCGAAAGGAATTAATTAACTCATTAGTTTTTGATGTGAGGAGTTCGAATTGATCCTGGCGTTATCTATTTCTGCCAAGCTGCAAGTTTGTTTTATGTTTGGCATTGTATTCATATTGTATTTATATTTTAAGGTAGTGGTTAACACTTTCCATTAGATGTCGCCATTTGAAATTTGTGTAAAACTGAAGGCATGATAAATTTGGGACCACGCTACTGTGCTTCCATCCAAGTCATAATAGGTCAAGTACAGTAGAGGAATGCCCATGAAACCTAAACGAAAACCAAAGCAAAATGTTGATGCACATGAAACCTAAGTGCATAAATCGTAGCTGTTATGGGCGACAGTTACCGCTTACCATCAAGTGGGCTGTCTGCTCGTTTGTTAGACAGTAATAATATATAAAATTATACAAATGGATTCATTTATCTTATTTTTTGAACGACAGTTGTTAATCTTTTAATTGTCTTACCTGGATGGGCTCAGACACGGGTACGGAGTCCTCGTTGCCATGGGGGGGTCAAGGTATGTTATTTTTTAAAGATAAAGTTGTGGTCCTTGAAAATATGTGTACTGAAATGCTCCATCAAATACATGGTAAACCGCACTTGGGCATTGAACTTAGTAAAAAACGAGCTAGAACTTTATTGTATAAGCCTAACATGTCAACAATGATTGAAAATTATGTAAGGAAGTGGGTATTATGTGAACAACATCAACCTAGTAATAAAACAGAATCAATTATTACTCCTGAAATAATCCCTATCTAAAACTTGGCATAGACATTGCAAAACATGGTGGTAAATAGGAATTACTTAATTATTGTTGACTGCTTCTCCAAATGGTTTGAAATAATGTTAATTAACTACAAGTCAATTGAAACAATAATAGTAAAGTTAATAGAATTGTTTAGTACCCGTGGGCTGCCAAAAGAAATTTTATGTGACAACAGTCCCTTCAATATCTTCTTAAAATTAACATAGATGTCGCGCTCTAAGAACTCAAACATAATTATAATATTATGACTATAGGGCTATGGCCGTAGCTGTATGGCAAATCATAAGTGTTACTGTCATGATTCATTGCCTCAAAACAAATCAAACTAAAATAAACTAAACTACTTAAATAATAGCATTTCATATTTGCTAAAGTGCTACAACGCTAACCTAGTTTATTTATTTATTTAAACTTCATGGACGATGAGATATAAGGCGGACATAAAGTTACACACCTTTATCTTCCAGTCAAACAGAAATCGATGAATATTTATAAAGTTGAATCCCAAGGAGCACTGACATTAAAAAACCGTTAAAGTAGAAAATATAAAATGAATTACATCACTATAAAGATCAACTCAATTTGAATTTGTGGGAAGCTAGCCTTGAAAACGGCTCATTGTTATGTTTTATTCAGAACATAATACTGATGTATCCGATTTATCACCATATTATACTAAGTCTAATGGGATGCCAGAAACAGCTGTAAGTATTGCAAAAAAGAGCATTAAGAAATAAAGTTTATTTGAACAAGTTTGTGAGGAATTACTTTATAATACGGTAACTCCTGTCGCAGGTATGGATGTCTCACCTTCACAAATGCTAATGGGCAGGCTGTTAAAATCCAATCTATTCTCTACTCGAAGTTATTTAGAATGTAGGGTGACACCGTCATACAGTACAACAACAGAAATTCAGAAAGCAAAAGGTTGAGCAAAATTGTAAAAAATGAATGCAACCAAAAATTGTGATAATTTTATATCAGGAGTGTCAAAAGCTATATTATAAGAAATAGTAATACCAAAATGTTGGAATCAGGATAAGTCAGGGCGACTTACATCTTATAAGGTATTAAAAAAGAAAACACTCCATCTTAGAAAGTCAAATTTAATGAATTCGCCAGAAATTGAAGTAACTGATGACTTTGATGGACAGGTAATTGATGGTTCAAACTCTTCGGGAGAGGTAGAGGCTGTATTCCATGCATCAGGTTATCAGTCAGGAGCTCCACCGTCCCCACCTGTATTCTTAGCCCTGAAAACAAAAAGTGAGAGAGTCATTCAGACACCACTCTGGCTAAGGGACAATATCTACTAATTAAATTTAATTGCCATTATGGAATAATTACTTTTAAAGAGATTAATGTTATATAGATCTATATATATATATATATATATATATATATATATATATATATATATATATAATCAGAAATTGTATAAACGAGTATATACTATGTAACAAGCTCAAGCTGACTAACTTTTGCCACTAAATACGATAAATGTGCGTGTGTCGTTTTAGTCTATAATTTTAGAAGACGAACTTGATTATGACCTCCAAGGAAAAGGCAAGAAAGACACTTATGGTGTTTATGGCTATCAAAATTTTACAGCAAAAGATGACTGATATTTTTCTGGTAAATTATTGTAAAGTTGTTTACCATCGCAGTTGTTTAATAACAAACCTTTTAATTATTTGTAAAACTTCTTTTTGCGATTACGATCATGTAGATTAACTACAAGAAGATTATGCATATTCAAGCCACATATCGAAGCAACTATTTCTTTAGATGATCTAAGCTAGTCGGGAGCTATTATAAAGATTATTAACAAAGGTACTCCTAGTGGCACTCTCTCATTATGGCACTAACCTGGTTGACGTTGACGATGATCTGGACGAGGGGGCTGGAGACGACCTCGGGGGCGACAGGGGTGGGGACGACAGGGTCGGGAATTATCACGGGCTCAACAGGTTCGGGGAGGATCACGGGGCCCACATCGACCGGAGACGGGATCAGACCGGCGGGGGTGACCACGGTGATGGCATCCTGTAATTGTAGATTATGGTAAGTGGGGTTTGAAGGGTGATTAAGGAATAATAGTTATGAGAAGTTACTAAATCAAAATTTTAAACTCACTAATTAGGGTCTATGTCTAGCAGTGGACTAATACATGCTTATGTTTTTGTTGTTGATGATGATAATCTCTTATAGAGCAAGAGCCCATGAGGGCCAGACCTTCCTATTGTCCGTAAGTATGAAAGTTTTTCCATGTGTGTCCCCAACACAGGTAAGAATGATCCCCACCCATGAAACCTGGATCGTGGTTCCTTTGGCAGGTAACAGGTAACAAAGATGTATAAAATCTTATCTCCAATTTCTTAAGTTAGCAAGCTCAATTTTTTTGTATTTTATTCGTAACAGCATTAAAACTCACGATGCTCATTGCCAGACACATAGTATGGTTACAACCCTCCGCCGGACACCCCTAAACTATAATTCTCTGTAATTATACTTACCTTATATTAGGAAAGCTGAATTTTATAAATGTTATTCAGAGAATTATTAAACTGAGTTTTCTCAGTAGCCAGACAGTTTTTTGGGTTCTATAATCCTGCCAGACGCATTAAAAGTGTAATAGTTGCGAGAGTGGGGCTCATATACAACAACTGGTGCGAGTGAGACAGAGCGCTCGGTTCGGTGCGATCTTTTACTGCGCATCAGCTGTCGTCTATACTAATATTATAAAAAGGAAATGTTTGATTTTTTGTTTGTTTGTTTGTTTGTTTTTATTGAATAGGCTTCGAAACTACTGGTCCTATTTCAAAAATTCTTTCACCGTTGGGAAGCTACACTATCCCCGGGTGACCATCTTGGCGTTAATGTCCCGGTTGTGCTCTCGCGCACGAGGGCCCGGGGTCCGCCTTGACCATGATCCAGGATTTGGCAGGTCAGGTAATTACAGTGGAGCGACTGCCGTCTGACCTCCATGACCCTGCTAACAAGGGAAACTGACCAGATTGGATCATGGTTACACATCCAGTCGCCTGAATGTGCAGGTTTCATCACGATGTTTTCCCTCACCGTAAGAGCATCGGTTAGTATTCAACTAATGTACATAACTCAAAAAACAGTCATTGGTACATGGCCGGAGCGGGAGCGTGATTTTCTAAAAAATTACGGTTCATTAATAAAACTCCAATAATGTAACCCAAGGTGTAAAAAAATACCCAAAAAATTCCTTACATCGCGTGTGCTGCGAAAACTATTGATGATAGAACAAAATAATGTACTACCACTTTGCAGAACACATCATTATCTATAAAAAGTGTCACGACAGTATATGTTTAACTATTATAGTTATGTCACATGTATGCATGTGTTCTTTTATTTTCAAAATTTAATTGAAATGCCGCCGCTAAAAAACGCTATTTATTGGTACTTTGCTATTAATCCTTATCAAAATCAATTACTTCATATTCACGATGCTGCTTCAATACCTTTATATAACTTTTTGAATTATGCAATTCAGACATTCCATTCGAGAGATATCATGAGTTTAAAAATGTAAATATTAGAAAAAATTTACTGATTAAATGTGAATATTAGAAAATTTTTACTGATTATAGATTAAAAAAATTATTATTCTGACTGTAATAATTTTATTTTATTAAATTACTTGTAGAATTATAAACAAAAATCACTAAACAATTTGGAATAAACGATAGTATATGTTTAGCATAACATTGCAATGAACTGAGCGCTCTGTCTCACTCGCACCAGTTGTTGCATATGAGACACTTTTTATGCGTCTGGCAGGATTATAGAACCCAAAAAACTGTCTGGCTACTGAGAAAACTCAGTTTAATAATTCTCTGAATAACATTTATAAAATTCAGCTTTCCTAATATAAGGTAAGTATAATTACAGAGAATTATAGTTTAGGGGTGTCCGGCGGAGGGTTGTAACCATACTATGTGTCTGGCAATGAGCATCGTGAGTATTAATGCTGTTACGAATAAAATACAAAAAAATTGAGCTTGCTAACTTAAGAAATTGGAGATAAGATTTTATACATCTTTGTTACCTGTTACCTGCCAAAGGAACCACGATCCAGGTTTCATGGGTGGGGATCATTCTTACCTGTGTTGGGGACACACATGGAAAAACTTTCATACTTACGGACAATAGGAAGGTCTGGCCCTCATGGGCTCTTAGACTATTATTATTTTCAAAATTAAAATATCTCCAGAAAATAGTCTGCCTCGAGGAACTATTCCCAACCATCCTCGGTTGTACTATCACGTCTCTATCGTTACTTACAATCTGTTGTCCAGCGAAGATAGCTGCCATGTAGGTGTTGAGGGCGTGTTCCAGATAGGGGATCAGGGCAGCGTCGGTGCTGGGGTCTTCTAGGGCCTCAGAGAGCTCGTTAAGGGTCCAAGTGGAGACGTCCATTATTGGCATGTGGACGTCGATCTCGTGCTGGAGATGGGATGGGGTTTAGTTAAAAGTATGTCTAGTAGACTTTTTTACTAATTCCTGGGCTAGTCTCACCACCATCTCAACTAATGGTAAGCTACGATGCTGCCGAAGATGGAGCATAGCTGTCTAGAAACAATTTCATCCTATTCACTCTAGCCTTGAAGAAGACCAGTTTGTACTGTTTGGGAATACCTACATTAGCAAGCAAAGCGTTCCATAAATGATTTATAAAGCAAAGCACAAAGCAAGGTACAAATTCAAGTTACAAATAGTTCTAAAACACCTATTATTAATATACCCGATTCCCTCTCTGCAATATTCCCGAGTCCTAAAGAGGCCTGGCCTTAGTAGGACTACTGACAATGGTGATAAATTCAGAAAAGAAGGTGCTTATTTTGACGACTGTAGAAAGAAGACCTATGTAAGATGATGATCCCCATCTGTTTATATTTATGATGATGGTTTACTGTAAAATAAATACGCTTATTAGTTTTTCTGCTTACCTGGGCCTGTCCGCTGAACATGCTCTCCAACAGCTCGTTGAGGGCAGCCTCAAGGAAGGGCAGGACGGCCGGGCTGGTGGTCGGGTCCTCGATGGCGGTGGACAGCTCCTCCAGTGACCAGGTGGACACGGACGAGGGCTGGGCGGCGCCGGCGGCCACAGCCACGAGGGCAGCGATAACGACGAGCAGTTTCATGTTGCAGCTAGTTCTGGAAGGTGACTTGAGTATAGTATGTATTTTTTTTGTGTTATACCGTAGACAAACAGGCAAGCAGTCCACCTGATGTCTGATACCTGGCTCTCTAATGGGACCTCTAATATATCTTTTGAACGATTCCATGTCGTAGTCCAAAGGAAACACTGTATATGAGAGCTCATTCCACATCCAAATAGTACAAGCGAATTTTAGGTCTTAGACGACGCTACGGTGGCTGCTTTCCATCAGGCGGACCAGCCGTCCGACCGTAGGTGTGTGCCTTCCTAGGCAAGAAAAAAGGACCGTGCAAAGAGTGTAACTAATGAATTCGAAGATTGAATGAATATTAATTCATATCAGAATATTAAAGAGCGGCGGATAAATGATAAAGCCAAATAACTGACCTCTGTATCAGTTATTTTGTTCAACAAAATTATTACTTCAAAGAGGTGTGACCTTTGACCAAAAAAATTACACTTAATTTACGTACGTTTCAAAAATGTAGAGACTCACCTGAACCGTTAAACGATTTGATGCTCGCCAAAATTGTTGCCGATTTTATACCTTTGCAGAAGATAAAGAAATTAAAATCATCATTATAATTTATTACTGTGGCTTTATTTATAATAGACTAGTGAACCCGGCGCGACTTCGTTCGCGTACACCTACCAACCCTTTTTTCTAGCTTAAAACCTAGCTAAAAACCTTTCTTTTTAATTACTCTATCTATTGTTGAAAAGAGTATTAAAATCCGTTGCGTAGTTTGAAAGATCTAAGCGTACATAGATACATACATAGACACATAGGGACAGACGCCGAGAAGCGACCTAATTTTTTACTATGTATATAGAAGCACAGGCAAAGATCAAATCCATATCGCCATTATAAATTTTATGGAATAAGATTATTCAATTATTAGTGTAGTTTGCCCTGCGTTGTTTTGCATAGGTGTATCTACACCTGATACTGATCTCAGGGGTGGCCTTTTGACCTGTAAGGCCTACTTGGGGTCAACATATTTCTTGCGGTCGACTGCAATTTACAGGATAAATATTTTTGTGATAGCTTTTAAAATATCAAATACAAATATCGCACTTTTTATTCCGCTTTAGTTACGTTTTTGGGTCGATGTTTTTGAATTTCATTATTCTTAATATCATATTGGAGAGAGAAGTAACTCGTCGGTTTTTATGAATATGCTGCGGTGGATGTGTGGCGCTACTCGGCTTGACGAGTCCATAACTAGTATATTCATGACAGCCTTGGTATGAGAGACATGGCGGATAAAATTGAAAAGGCTCGTATGGGCTTGATGGGTCACGTGTTGCGTATTCCACAGGGTTACTTTTAAAGAATAGGTACCTAAAGCTGCCGGTATCAGAAAACAAGTCCCACGGGAGGCCCGAGAAGCGATGGATTGACCGCGCCGAGACCAAGACCTTACGACGCGAGGATGCCCAAGTCCGGGCGAAGTGGGGAAGAAAGAACAGGAAAGCAGACCCTGGCAGAAGCCCGGATTGACCACTCAAATGTACAATCCACAGCAGTGGACAGCCTTGTCCTGTCCAGCACTATTTTAAAATCATGTTTTTTTCCATAATTTTCTATTTATTTCAATGAACTATCGCGGGCTACCTAAATCACCTTCGCAGTCGACCAATACACCGCAGTCGATCAATAGACCGCAGTCGACCTCTTGGCCATCCCCGTTGTATATAAATAGTGGGTAACAAAAAAAATACATTCCGTGACCCTTAAATCGTCGTTAGTTAGCGCTTAGGAACACACTACATACGAGTCAATGTAGTCGATAATTTTAAAACAGCGCGTGGTAGTATCAAACTAGGACTAGGTAGTCATCATCCTCATCTTGACATTAAATCCCGTTTGCAATCACGCGCGGGGCGCGACGACCCAGGGTTCGCCTTTCTACTTCTCTTGCTCCACTTCGCTCGGTCTTCGGCATCCTTGGTCTTGGCCAAAACTCTCTCTACTAATGTGGTGGAGACACATTTGTGATGTTGAGGAATGTTTGATTAACATGGTTCTCTAGTGGCGACCACGTAGGTAGGAGACAGACGGACGATGGACAAAAGACAACGTTAATCGGTGTAAACGGCGTTGGGAATTATTCAGTAGTGGACGTCCTGAATCCTTATGTCATTATGAAACCGACAACCGGCAACATCAAATGGCTTCAACCCCACCCAGTCATAAATAGCAATTGTTGGTAATCACTTCGTAGTCTATAGGGCCATTTTCAAATGACATGTATGGAGTTTATTTTTACGAAAATCTGTGATGATTACCGAATTAGTATCTACCTACAGATGTCGTGAGTTTATATAATATCTAAGTACTAGTTCGGCTTCGAAGAGTATGTGAGTAGGTACCTACCTATATAAATACGCAGCTGAAACTAGCCGATGTGCATTCTTTACTGCCGACATTATTCTATTCTATTCTTAGGCACGTAAGACGAAGCGTTTGCCCGCCGGTTGAAAAGCTTCTTATTTGATAATGTATTTTACTCCATTAATGTATATGGCTCATGTTGAGAACAAATTATTTTTAATGACATTTTATACTGACTTGATATTTATGTCTAATTATTACTTCCTTGTTTGACATTATTATCAAATATTTAAGTCAATTATCCAATCTTATTTTATTCTATTCAATATGAGTTTTATTTTATTAATTTAAATAAATGTATTTTTTATTCAATAACGGACATTTAATTACTTTTTTCTACCATTGTGTTTGACTATTTGCATAAAATACCTATCTTACTGGTACAGTACCAGTATTTTGTAAGTTTTCATGAGTCGATCATGTATAATAATTTGGCATGCTTTGTTTCAATTTCCTTAGTGTAATTTTATGAATTAATTTTGTATTTTGAAATTGTTTTTTATATTTTTTTATTTATTTCTTATTTGAAATTGCCTTCTTATATGAAAGCAATAATTCTAATCTTATAACTTGACGATCTCTTTTATTGACTGAATGTAATATATAAAAAGAATATTATCATTATGTAAGAACTTTAAGAGAGAAATAAATAAATCTAAATATAAGTGTCATCACATCAAACATAATTTTCACCACACATATTGTCGGGTTCGTTACCACGGTTGGTGAAAGTGTAGTAAATAACCACGAACGTCTTAAAACCTAAAAACATACCTACAGTATCTGCCCACATGCTCATATCATAATAAAAGGTAGCAATACAAGGGTTATTACTTATGTTAATCCAAGAGGACTTACAGGGGGCTTTGTTTATATGTATTTGACAAGAGAAGGACTTTGGTCTATAAGATAAGTAAAATAATATATGGCTGGACACCGCACAGTAAACAAAACGTAGATAGGTACACGTGCCGATTATAATGCAAAGGTCGGTTTGAAAAGTATGTAGGTACGGAACCTGGTGGAAGTAAATAGCAACAAAGCTTGATTTTCTTCGACAAGGTGCTATCCCATTTACGCTAAATTCGCCCGAAAGCTCTCATTTTGTTTGAGAGAAGGTTATATCAAATGAACGCAAACGCTCGAGAGCTGTAATTTCGATTAAGACAAGGTTCCATCCCATGAACGCTAATTTCCGAGAGCTCTCATTTCTATTTACGTCGACAAAGTTCCGATTGCGCGCGGATTATAGGTACCTCCCTTGTTTATAGATTATTTATTTATAGATGATTAGTTATAGATTGCCTGTTATTCAGCGCAATAACCAGCAACCTATAACTTTTTGGATCTAACTAAATTAGCATTTGAAATCTGCTGAAAGAACTTTAACAGCCTGTAATACCTAATTGAGCCCCATCTATCTTCTGAAGATGACATTGACGGAGTTACGAGTACCTACCTATACTACCTACCTATATAAATACGCAGCTGAAACTAGCCAATGTGCATTCTTTGCCGCCAATATTACGCAAATATTTTTTATTGCCAGGCTTCAATAATAATTTTTAGGATACTGAACTACCTAAGTATACAAGACTCATTAAACATACCTAACGTATCTGCTCACATGACCATATCCTTACTATGACGATAATATATCAGTTATACAAGAGATATTACTTATATTAATCCAAGAGAAGATATATGGGGGCTTTGTTTACAAATATTCAGGAGGACTTTGGTCTAAACGATAACGACATGTAAAGTAATAAATAACTGGCCACCGCACAGTAAACAAAACGTACCTGCCGATTACGTACGGCCTGATGCGTATCAGCTCACTGTCACCATGATGTTGCATTGTCATCTGGCTTAAATGTGTATGCAAAATTTCAATTCAATTTATTACCGGGAAGTGGGTCAAATGCTGTGCACATCTTAATGGAACAAGCCACTTAGAACCTTGGTACTCTATCTATGTTGGACCATCGTATTTTTATAATACCTGTTTGACCCGCTTCCTTGTATTCGATCGAATTTAAATTTTGCATACGCATGTAACTCAGATGACCATTCAATGTGATCATGTCAGTGAGCTGATCTGATGAAGGAGACGGAAGATGAAATTGGTACGTGTATTTAATACTTGTAATTATTTTTATGTGGAGCGAGATTCGGACAAGTGGTAAAAAGAAATATCGACATCGAATATCTAGCGGTGTCGCATAGCTAGAGAATCTGTGTTCTTCCAAGTAACTATTAAAATCTGTTTGACTGACAGATATAGTCATAGTAAGGATGTGGTCAAGTGAGCAGATACTTTTAGATATGTTTAATGAGTCTTACATACATAGGTAGGTCAGTGTCCTTCCAAATTACAATTGAAGTCTCTTTGACTGCTAATAAAGATATTATTTACATAACGTCGGCGGTAAAGAATGCACATCTTACTGCACAGCTACTACTTAGATATTACATCATATCCATCATCATCATATCAGCCGAAAGAAGCTCACTGCTAGGCATAATAATAATAATTCCATATTTATCTCGATGCATGAACAGTTAAAGGCTGCCTTTTCCAAAATCCCAAATAACCATAACGTAGTTCACATCAACGCCCAGAGCATTCCTGCCCACTACTCTGATCTCTTGGCATCCTTTAGTATCAGACCCGTAGATGCAATACTTGTTTCGGAATCTTTCCTAAAACCCTCTCTCCCTTCTTCTCAATACCCTCTTCCAGGATATAGCTTAATTCGCAACGACCGGTCGGGTAAGGGAGGCGGTGGAGTCGCTATATATCTCCGGAAAGATATTGCACACAAAGTGGTTAGTGTATCTCCGAGCATGTACTGAACATCTTTTTATTGAGATAACCCTACATCACAAGAATATATTGCTCGCTATATTTTAATCTCCCTCTCTGCACATTGACTACTTTAATTCTCTAGAGAGTCTATTGTGCAATATCTGCCCTAATTACGAACATATTCTACTATTAGGAGATTTCAACACCTGCCTACTCAAAAATTATCTACGAACGCACAAGCTACAGTCTCTCTTATCCTCCGTCAACCTGCATATACTTCCACTTTCTGCTACACACCATTCCCCCAACTGTAATCCCTCACTTCTGGATGTTATGATCACCTCTTCCCTAGACAATATTGCTACCCACGGTCAATTTCCTTCACCTTTTTCTTATCATAACCTAGTCTACCTTTCCCTTAAAACCCGAACCCCTAAACCTATCACGAAATTTCGATTCTTGCGTAATTTTAGAGATATCAACCTGGAAGCTCTAAAGCAAGATGCAGCCCATGTTGATTGGAGTACCGTTTATAATGCTGATCACATTGACGTGAAAGTCCATAACTTCCAACCATTCATTTTTACATTATTTGATACACATGCCCCCGTCAAAAAAGTTAAGTTAAAACATGCCTCTGCGCCATGGATAACACAGGACATCAGGGATTTGATGGCGAAACGTAACAGTGCCAAACATAAACGTAACCTAGACCGTTTTAAATACCTTGGAACTCTTGTGGTCGTCTTTGTAGAGATGCCAGGAGGAGACATATCCACAATTCCATTGCTGGATCATCCCCCGCGAAGACATGGACTTTTCTGAGGTCACTGGGGATAGGCTAAATCTTCAAACTCCTCCGGGTGCTCTGTTGACCCTAATGCGTTAAGTAATCACTTCTCCACACCACCGGTGACCTTGGAAGCTATTGTTAAGACTCGCACTGTGGGGCAGCTCGATGACCAGCCACGCCCACTCTGCTCACCTTTTTCTTTACGAGTGTTGCGGAGGAGGACGTTCGAAAGCATATTCTCTCTATTTCGTCAACTGCTGTGGGCAATGATGACATTTCCTCCCGTATGATCTCCATCCTGCTCCCACAACTCTTACCTGTACTCTGCCAAATCTTCAACCACTCCATGGTAATGAGTTGCTTCCCGTCGGTTTGGAAGTGTGCAAATGTTATTCCGCTACCTAAAATCTCCAATCCCACATCCTTCTCCAGTTTCCATCCCATATCTCTATTACCTTACCTTTCCAAAGTCCTTGAGCACATTGTCCACAGTCAGCTCTCTACGTTTCTTACATCTAATTGCCAGCTTTCCCCTTTCCAAATCCAATCCGGGTTCCGAACTGGTCACAGTACTGTTACAGCGCTACTAAAAGTTACTAACGATATTCGTCTTGCAATGGAGGATAAGTCTCTTACCGTTTTTACATTACTGGATTTTAGCAGCGCTTTTAATTCCGTTGACTTTGATGTCCTTCTCGCTGTTCTTCGCTCCCTCAACGTCTCTCCTCCTGCAATAGAGTGGTTCGAGTCGTACTTCCGTGGTCGTTCCCAGCGGATCCACCATGATGAGGTCTCCTCAGACTGGTGCGAGCTCGTCGGTGGGGTACCGCAGGGTGGTGTTCTTTCGCCACTCCTCTTCTCCATATTCATAAATACCGTCACTCCTGACATCTCTTCAAATTTCCACCTGTATGCTGACGACCTACAGATTTACCGGCATTTCAAAATCGCTGATGTTACAGATGCTTTCGCCCAAATCAATGCTGATCTTGAACGCATATCTGCCTGGGCTAAGGCCTTTGGGCTTCTAGTGAATCCCAAGAAATCTCAGGCTTTAGTGATAGGGAGCCCAAACATGTACAGACGACTTGGTTCTGATAATGATATCCCTCAGGTGATTTATGATGGGACGCCTGGGACATTGGAGTGAATCTTGAATCGAATCTATCCTGGCTCCCTCACGTCAATGAGGTCGGCAAGAAGATACATTTTTCGCTTCACTCGCTTAAACGTCCCAAAAACTTTTTATTACTAAAAACCAAAATCACCCTTGTACAAACTCTCCTTCTTCCTATTCTTGACTACGCGGACTGTTGCTATCTGGATTGCTATGCCACAGAAGAGCTTTTAAACAAACTGGAGCGTCTCCAAAATGTGTGCATAAGGTTCATTTTCGGTTTACGCAAATATGACCACATCTCCTCTTTCTGAACACAGCTTAAATGGATACCAATACGTTACCGCAGGAATGCTCATATCCTTTCAACCCTCTTTAATATCCTGCACAATCCTTCTGCTCCTTCATATCTCCGTAACCTCTTTCACTTCTCCCGAGACCAAGACAAACCCTGTCGCTCTAATGTTAAATCGTTATTGGCCATCCCTATCCATCACTCAAATTTCTTTTCCTATTCCTTTACTGTTCATGCTGCGAGACTTTGGAACTCTCTTCCACATGAGGTGCGGGACAGTCCGTCACTACAGACTTTTAAAAAACGTGTCAAGGACCATTATCTATCTCTGTCTAGTTGTACATAGATATGTATGTATAGTATTGTATTATTATTATAAGTTTATATTATATTTATTATATTTTGTTTGAGAAGATAAGTATGTTTAAGTATTTTAGTATGTATTCTAAATCGCGCACGTCGATCTGCTTTACTTATCTCATCTCTCTTCTGTAGGCCTGCTGGAAGAAATTTCTTTTAGAAATAAGTAGTGCCTGTTGTGTCGTCTATATGTATGATGATTTCCTATGTATTTTACTGTGTGCAATAAAATGTTAAATAAATAAATAAAATATGAATAAACAATCCTGACTAACACATTTTACAAAATACAGTTCACTATAGAATGCCGATAAAATCTTAATGCCGTCAAACTTGACTTGACTACTACAAACGAGATCCCTACAAATTTTTTTCATTCTGCTAAAATTACCCACATACAGACATTAATAATGATCAGACTCTTTAATTTACTGTATGTTTTTTTTTGTATAATAAGTAACTACTTTTCAAAAAGGCATCAGTAACAGCAGGCGGGTTGAACACAATACTATTGTTTTGTTTTCAAATAGCATATTTGTCGCCTCAGCGGTATCAAAATAAAAGAAAATCCAAATAAGAGCAACCTAAATATCAAACTAGTTGGCATTTACTCAGAGCTTATCGATTAACAATAAGAGCCTTTGACGATGGGTCCGGCGACACCGACGCCAATGGGGACAGGCACGATGGGGTGGATCACGTTAACAGGGTTGACCTCGGGGGCGCTAACGGCGATCAGGTTGATAGGGTTGATCTCGGAGGGACCTACGGCGATCACGTCGATCGGGTTGACGGGTGGTCCAGGTGGTCGAGCCCGCCGTCTACGTCTACAACCATTTGAGAGAGTATATTAGGTTGAGTCCTGACTCCTGTGGAGGGGTTGCCAAGCCTTACATCAATGTCTATCTACCAGTAAGGAGAGGGGGAGTCTGTGATGTTTGAAAGCGATTGTTAATGCTATGTTATTTCTCGGATCGAAAGGAATTAATTAACTCATTAGTTTTTGATGTGAGGAGTTCGAATTGATCCTGGCGTTATCTATTTCTGCCAAGCTGCAAGTTTGTTTTATGTTTGGCATTGTATTCATATTGTATTTATATTTTAAGGTAGTGGTTAACACTTTCCATTAGATGTCGCCATTTGAAATTTGTGTAAAACTGAAGGCATGATAAATTTGGGACCACGCTACTGTGCTTCCATCGAAGTCATAATAGGTCAAGTACAGTAGAGGAATGCCCATGAAACCTAAACGAAAACCAAAGCAAAATGTTGATGCACATGAAACCTAAGTGCATAAATCGTAGCTGTTATAGGCGACAGTTACCGCTTACCATCAAGTGGGCGGTCTGCTCGTTTGTTAGACAGTAATAATATATAAAATTATAGAAATGGATTCATTTATCTTATTTTTTGAACGACAGTTGTTAATCTTTTAATTGTCTTACCTGGATGGGCTCAGACAAGGGTACGGAGTCCTCGTTGCCATGGGTGGTCAAGGTATGTTATTTTTTAAAGATAAAGTTGTTGTCCTTGAAAATATGTGTACTGAAATGCTCCATCAAATACATGGTAAACCGCACTTGGGCATTGAACTTAGTAAAAAACGAGCTAGAACTTTATTGTATAAGCCTAACATGTCAACAATGATTGAAAATTATGTAAGGAAGTGGGTATTATGTGAACAACATCAACCTAGTAATAAAACAGAATCAATTATTAGTCCTGAAATAATCCCTATCTAAAACTTGGCATAGACATTGCAAAACATGGTGGTAAATAGGAATTACTTAATTATTGTTGACTGCTTTTCCAAATGGTTTGAAATAATGTTAATTAACTACCAGTCAATTGAAACAATAATAGTAAAGTTAATAGAATTGTTTAGTACCCGTGGGCTGCCAAAAGAAATTTTATGTGACAACAGTCCCTTCAATATCTTCTTAAAATTAACATAGATGTCGCGCTCTAAGAACTCAAACATCATTATAATATTATGGCTATTGCCGTAGCTGTATGGCAAATCATATGTGTTACTGTCATCATTCATACCCTCAAAACAAATCAAACTGAAATAAACTAAACTACTTAAATAATAGCATTTCATATTTGCTAAAATGCTACAACGCTAACCTAGTTTATTTATTTATTTAAACTTCATGGACGATGAGATAAAAGGCGGACATAAAGTTACACACCTTTATCTTCCAGTCAACCAGAAATCGATTAATATTTATAAAGTTGAATCCCAAAAAACCGTTAAAGTAGAAAATATAAAATAAATTACATCACTATACAGATCAACACCATTTGAATTTGTGGGAAGCTAGCCTTGAAAACGGCTCATTGTTATGTTTTATTCAGAACATAATATTGATGTATCCGATTTATCACCATATTATACTAAGTCTAATGGGTTGCCAGAAACAGCTGTAAGTATTGCAAAAAAGAGCATTAAGAAATATAGTTTATTTGAACAAGTTAGTGTGGCATTATTTTAAAATACGGTAACTCCTGTCGCAGGTATGGATGTATCACCTTCACGAATGCTAATGAGCAGGCTGTTAAAATCCAATCTATTGTCTACTCGAACTCATTTAGAATTTAGGGTGACGGTGTCATACATTACAACAACAGAAAACTAGAAAGCAAAAGGTTTAACAAAATTGTAATAAGAATGCAACCAGAAATTGTGATAATTTTAAATCAGGAGAGTCAATAGCTATATTATAAGAAATAGTATGTTACCAAAATGTTGGAATCAGGAAAAGTCAGGGAAATTTACATATTATAAGGTATTAAAAAATAAAACATTCCATCTTAGAAAGTCAAATTTAATTAATTCGCCAAAAATTGAAGTAACTGATGACTTTGATGGACAGGTAATTGATGGCTCTTCGGGAGAGGTAGAGGCTGTATTCCATGCATCAGGTTATCAGTCAAGAGCTCCACCGTCCCCACCTGTATTCTTAGCCCTGAAAACAAAAAGTGAGAGAGTCATTCAGAAACCACTCTGGCTAAGTTACTTTATCTACTAATTAAATTTAATTGCCATAATTGAATAATTACTTTTAAAGAGATTAATGTTATATAGATCTATATATACATATAATCAGAAATTGTATAAACGAGTATTTACTATGTAACAAGCTCAAGCTGACTAACTTTTGCCACTAGATACGATAAATGAGCGTGTGTCGTTTTAGTCTATAATTTTAGAAGACGAACTTGATTATGACCTCCAAGGAAAAGCAAGACATTTATGGTGTTTATGGCTATCAAAATTTTTCAGCAAAATATGACTGATATTTTTCAGCTAAATTAATATAGTTATAGCAGATAGTAATGTTGTTCACCATCACATTGTTAAATAATAAACCTTTTAATTTTTTGTACAACTTCTTATTGCGATTACGATCATATAGATTAACTACAAGAAGATTACGCATATTCAAGCCACATATCGCAGGATCTATTTCTTTAGATGATCTAAGCTAGTCGGGAGCTATTATTATAAAGATTATGATTAAAAGCTAGGTAGTCTTAGTGTAGGTCTCATTAAGGTACTGACTTGGATAACGTTGACGATGATCTGGACGAGGGGGCTGGAGACGACCTCGGGGGCAACAGGGGTGGGGACGACAGGGTCGGGAATGATCACGGGCTCAACAGGTTCGGGGAGGATCACGGGGCCCACATCGACCGGAGACGGGATCAGACCGGCGGGGGTGACCACGGTGATGGCATCCTGTAATTGTAGATTATGGTAAGTGGGGTTTGAAGGGTGATTAGGGAATAATAGTTATGAGAAGTTACTAAATCGAAATTCAAAACTCACTAATTAGGGTCTATGTCTAGCAGTGGACTAATACATGCTCATGTTGTTGTTGTTGTTGATGATGATAATCTCTTATTATTTTCAAAATTTAAATATCTCCTGAAAACAGACTGCCTCGAGGAACTATTCCCGACGATCCTCGGTTGTACTATCACGTCTCTATCATTACTCACAATCTGTTGTCCAGCGAAGAGAGCTGCCATATAGGTGTTGAGGGCGTGTTCCAGGTAGGGGATCAGGGCAGTGTCGGTGCTGGGGTCTTCCAGGGCCTCAGAGAGCTCATTAAGGGTCCAAGTGGAGACGTCCATTATAGGCATGTGGACGTCGATCTCGTGCTGGAGATGGGATGGGGTTTAGTCAAGAGTATGTCTAGTAGACTTTTTTACTATTTCCTGGGCTAGTCTCACCACCATGTCAACTAATGGTAAGCGATGATGTTGCCAATGATGGAGCATGCCTGTCTTGAAACAATTTCATCCTATTCAAGAATCCTTCAAGAATTCTAGCCTTGAAGAAGACCAGATTGTACTGTTTGGGAATACCTACATTAGCAGGCAAAGCGTTCCATAAATGATTTATAAAGCATTTGTAAGCTACAAATTCAAGTTACAAAATCGTTCTAAAACCACCAATTATTTATTTATTATTCCCTCTCTCCAACATTCGCGAGTCCTTGAGAGGCCTGGTCTCAGTAGGACTACTGACAATGGTGATGAGTTCAGAGAAGAGGGTGCGTATTTTGACGACTATAGAAAGAAGACCTGTATGTAAGATGATGATCCCCATCTGTTAATTTTAATAATGATGGTTTACTGTAAAATAAATATGCCTATTCGTGTTTCTGCTTACCTGGGCCTGTCCGCTGAACATGCTCTCCAACAGCTCGTTGAGGGCAGCCTCAAGGAAGGGCAGGACGGCCGGGCTGGTGGTCGGGTCCTCGATGGCGGTGGACAGCTCCTCCAGTGACCAGGTGGACACGGACGAGGGCTGGGCGGCGCCGGCGGCCACAGCCACGAGGGCAGCGATAACGACGAGCAGTTTCATGTTGCAGCTAGTTCTGGAAGGTGACTTGAGTATAGTATGTATTTTTTTTGTGTTATACCGTAGACAAACAGGCAAGCGGTCCACCTGATGTCTGATACCTGGCTCTCTAATGGGACCTCTAATATATCTTTTGAACGATTCTATGTCGTAGTCCAAAGGAAACACTGTATATGAGAGCTCATTCCACATCCAAATAGTACAAGCGAATTTTAGGTCTTAGACGACGGTGGCTGCTTTCCATCAGGCGGACCAGCCGTCCGACCGTAGGTGTGTGCCTTCCTAGGCAAGAAAAAAGGACCGTGCAAAGAGTGTAACTCATGAATTCGAAGATTGAATGAATATTCATTCATATCAGAATATTAAAGAGCGGCGGATAAATGACAAAGCCAAATAACTGACCTCTGTATCAGTTATTTTGTTCAACAAAATTATTACTTCAAAGAGGTGTGACCTTTGACCAAAAAAATTACACTTAATTTACGTACGTTTCAACAATGTAGAGACTCACCTGAACCGTTAAACGATTTGATGCTCGCCAAAATTGTTGCCGATTTTATACCTTTGCAGAAGATAAAGAAATTAAGATCATCATTATAATTTATTACTGTGGCTTTATTTATAATAGACTAGTGAACCCGGCGCGACTTCGTTCGCGTACACCATTTTTCCTAGCTTTTTTCTAGCTTAAAAACCTTTCTTTTTAATTACTCTATCTATTGTTGAAAAGAGTATTAAAATCCGTTGCGTAGTTTGAAAGATCTAAGCGTACATAGATACATACATAGACACATAGGGACAGACGCCGAGAAGCGACCTAATTTTATACTATGTATATAGAAGCACAGGCGAAAATCAAATCCGCATCGCCATTATAAATTTTATGGAATAAGATTATTCAATTATTAGTGCAGTTTGCCCTGCGTTGTTTTGCATAGGTGTATCTACACCTGTTACTGATCTCAGGGGTGGCCTTTTGACCTGTAAGGCCTACTTAGGGTCAACATATTTCTTGCGGTCGACTGCAATTTACAGGATAAATATTTTTGTGATAGTTTTTAAAATATAAAATACAAATATCGCACTTTTTATTCCGCTTTAGTTACGTTTATGGGTCGATGTTTTTGAATTTAATTATTCTTAATATCATATTGGAGAGAGAAGTAACTCGTCGGTTTTTATGAATATGCTGCGGTGGATGTGTGGCGCTACTCGGCTTGACGAGTCCATAACTAGTATATTCGTGACAGCCTTGGTATGAGAGACATGGCGGATAAAATTGAAAAGGCTCGTATGGGCTTGATGGGTCACGTGTTGCGTATCCCACAGGGTTACTTTAAAAAAATAGGTACCTAAAGCTCAGAAAACAGGTCCCACCGGAGGCCCAAGAAGCGATGGATTGACCGCGCCGAGACCATAACCTTACGACGCAAGGATGCCCAAGACCGGGCGAAGTGGGGAAGAAAGAACAGGAAAGCAGACCCTGGCAGAAGCCCGGATTGACCACTCAAATGTACAATCCACAGCAGTGGACAGCCTTGTCCTGTCCAGCACTATTTTAAAACCATGTTTTTTTCCATAACTTTCTATTTATTTTAATGAACTATCGCGGGCTACCTAAATCACCTTCGCAGTCGACCGATACACCGCAGTCGACCTCTTGGCCATCTCCGTTATAGATAAATAGTAGGTTACAAAAAAATTACATTCCGTAAACCTTAAATCGTCATTATATTAGCGCTTAGGAACGCACTACATACGATGCAAGTAGTCGACAATTTTAAAATAACACGTGGTACATGAACTAATTTTGATACTACCTAGTCATTATCGTCATCTTGACGTCGTTTGCGCTTTCGCGCGGCATCCAAGGGTCCAGGGGTACGACGTGTATGTAATTGTAGCTCGACAATTTTAAAATAGCGCGTGGTAGTATCAAACTAGGACTAGGTAGTCATCATCCTCATCTTGACGTTAAATCCCGTTTGCAATCACGCGCGCGGCGCGTGGTCCCGAAGTCCGCCTACCTACTTCTCTTACTCCACTTCGCTCGGTCTTCGGCATTCTTAGTCTTGGTCAAAACTCTCTCTACTAATGTAGAGGAGGCACATTTGTGATGTGGAGGAGTGTTTGATTAACATGGTTCTCTAGTGGCGACCACGTAGGTAGGAGACAGACGGACGATGGACAAGAGAACGTTAATCGGTGTAAACGGCGTTGGGGATTATTCAGTAGTGGACGTCCTGAATCCTTATGTCATTATGAAACCGACAACCGGCAACATCAAATGGCATCAACCCCACCCACCAATAGCGATCGTTGTTAGTCACTTCGTAGTCTATAGGCCCATTTTCAAATGCCATGTATGCAGTTATTTTTAAGAAAATCTGTGATGATTACCAAATTAGTATCTACCTACAGATGTCGTGAGTTTATATAATATCTAAGTACTAGTTCGGCTTCGAAGAGTATGTGAGTAGGTACCTACCTATATAAATACGCAGCTGGAACTAGCCGATGTGCATTCTTTGCCGCCGACATTATTCTATTCTATTCTTAGGCACGTAAGACGAAGCGTTTGCCCGCCGGTTGAAAAGCTTCCTATTGGATAATGTATTTTACGCCGTTAATGTATATTTGACTCATGTTGAGAACTAATTATTTTTAATGTGAGATGACCTGAGTGGTTCAGTGGTCAACATCGCAACGGTCGCTCGCACGCAAGAGGTCCCGGGTTCGATTCCCGGCCAGGCAGAAATTGAAATGATTAATTTTAGTTTCTGTCATGGGTCTGGGTGTTCTATGTATAATTAAAAAAAAAAAGTATACAAGTAGTTTATCAGTTATCTAGCACCCATAGCACAAGCTTTGCTTACTTTGGGGCTACATGGCGCTGTGTGAATTTATCCACGATTATTTATTATTATTATAATGACTAATATAAAATATTTAATTAACATATTTAATTCAATTATCCAATCTTATTTTATTCTATTCAATATGAGTTTTATTTTCATTAATTTAAATATTTGTATTTTTTATCCAATAACGGAAATTTCATTACTTTTTTCTACCATTATGTTTGACTATTTGCATAAAATACCAAACTTACTGGTACAGTACCAGTATTTTGTAAGTTTGCATGAGTCTTTCATTAATTTGACATGCTTTGTATCAATTTCCATTGTTTATTATATTATTTTAATTTATTTATTATTTGAAATTGCCTTCTTGTATGAAAGCAATAATTCTAATCTTATAACTTGACGATCTCTTTTATCTGAGTAATCTATAATAAGAATATTATCATTATGTAAGAACTTTAAGAGAGAAATAAATAAATCTAAATCTAAGAGTCATCACATCAAACATAATTTTCACCACACATATTGTCGGGTTCGTTACCACGGTTAGTAAAAGTGTAGTAAATAACCACGAACGTCTTAAAACCTATAAAACATACCTACAGTATCTGCCCACATGCTCATATCATAATAAAATGTATATCAGCAATACAAGGGTTATTACTTATGTTAATCCAAGAGGACTTACAGGGGGCTTTGCTTATATGTATTTGATAAGAGAAGGACTTTGGTCTATAAGATAAGTAAAATAATATATGGCTGGACACCGCACAGTAAACAAAACGTAGATAGGTACACGTGCCGATTATAATGCAAAGGTCGGTTTGAAAAGTATGTAGGTACGGAACCTGGTGGAAGTAAATAGCAACGATGCTTGATTTTCTTCGACAAGGTTCTATCCCATTTACGCTAAATTCGCCCGAAAGCTCTCACTTTGTTTGAGAGAAGGTTCTATCAAATGAACGCAAACGCTCGAGAGCTGTTATTTCGATTTAGACAAGGTTCTATCCCATGAACGCTTAATTAGCCCGAGAGCTGTAATTTCGATTAAGACAAGGTTCCATCCCATGAACGCTAATTTCCGAGAGCTCTCATTTCTATTTACGTCGACAAAGTTCCGATTGCGCGCGGATTATAGGTACCTCCCTTGTTTATAGATTATTTATTTATAGATGATTAGTTATAGATTGCCTGTTATTCTGCGCAATAACCAGCAACCTATAACTTTTTGGATCTAACTAAATTAGCATTTGAAATCTGCTGAAAGAACTTTAACAGCCTGTAATACCTAATTGAGCCCCATCTATCTTCTGAAGATGACTTTGACGAGTTACGAGCAGTCTACAATGTATATGACTCTCATACACACGAAGTGATAGATATAGTGAAACGGTAGAGAAGCACGAAAGATCAAAAGAAAGGAACGTTGCTAGCGTACTGGCTAAGTACTACCGAGTTGGTCTCTAATGGTTCGGGTATCCGACTCGTAAGCGAGAGGTACCGGGTTCGAATCCCACTGTGGCCATGTACCATTGACTCTTTTCTGAGTTATGTACATTAGTTGAAAGCTAACCGATGCTCTTAAGGTGAGGGTAAACATCGTAATGAAACCTGCACATTCAAACGATAGACCATTATACAATCTTGTGAGGTTCCCCTGGTAGCAGGGTCACGGAGGGCAGATGGCAGTCCCTCCACTGTAATTATCTGATTTGCCAAATCCTGAATAATAGTCAAGGTGGACCCCGGGCCTCGTGCGCGAAAGCACAACCGGGACATTAACGCCCAGTTTTTTTTCTACCGGGTCGGTCTCGGTTAGTTTGAGGTACGGTCGCTATACTCTATCCAATGCATAATCCAATAACTTTTTCTGAGTTATTTTAGTGTTCGTGTTATGGTAGTGTATTGTGTAGTGTAACATAACTATGTAGAGGTCTCTTTAGAGGCGGGCAACGCATTGGTGACTCCCCTGGTGTAGCTGATGTCCATAGGCGGCAGTGACCACTTTCCATCAGGTGGCCCGCTTGCCTGTTTGTCTGCCGTGTAACATAAAAAAAAATTTAAGTACCTACATAAGCACTAGCCGTGCGACCGACCCGTGCATTCAGGCGACCGAATGTGTAACTGTGATCCAACCTGGGGCTCCATTTTTTTAAACCACTCGAGCACTAATCTAATGCTTGTCTTTTCTATATCCAGCAACTTACCACGAGTGTGAAAGGGATAAGTAGCGCACGTGAGCGCTCGCGTGGATGCGAGTGGTTTCCTTAATTAGGCCCCTGGTCGGGTTCCCCTGTCAGGGTCACGGAGGTCAGATGGCAGTCGTTCTACTGATTTGTCAAATACTGGAACATGGTCAAGGTGGATCCCTGACTTTCGCACACGAGTGTACAACCAGGTAAGATACAAAGACTAATAAGACTACAATAGACTCGTCAACCTGTCAAATCCCCGACGGCGATGTAAATTAAAGTAGGTTGGGTTAGTTTACCAATAATACCTATATCATATGCATAATTACGTCGTATCGGATGCATTGTCTCACTGATAACCAAGGAATTACAATGGCAAATACCTAGATGTGCCAGTGTGCCTATATGAGTGATAAGTGATGGTGGTTTCATACTATGTATCTAGCGAAGACATAGTACCTACATGGGCTGCAGCAGTACATATTTCTAACCTGCCCGCATAGATGAATATGAGGTCAAGCACACACACTTCAGGTCAGATACCAGGGGCCTGTACTCAGAACAACCGCGGACATCGACAGCGAAGTCAAAGCCCGAATATCCGCGGCTTGGGCCGAATATCATTTTTGACACCAAAATGCCGGTAAAGCTGAGGGGTTTATAAGTACGACCATAATTAAATCTGCCTCATCTAAACCTACGGCAGCGAGACTTGGCCTCTACTAGAGAGGCTGCTGCGCGTCACGGAATTGAAGATGTTGCGGTCGATATGTGGAGTAAAGCGTAGATAAGCGGCAAGAGCGACATCTTCAATGCTAGGACCTCGTCCCCGTCGGGCTCTCGCGCGCCACGCTAGACCTCAACCAAACCTAGGTTGGTACTGCCACATTTCATACTTCTTGAAAGCGGTATCCGCTGTGCGTGCATGGTTAAATAGTAGTGCAAATGCAAACTTCCTCCTTCCCTTCTCCTTTCTTTACTTGCATTATAAAAACCTTAGTTTCAAGTTATAATAATGAATTCTTAAATAAGCTCTCAACCCCTATCTCTTCCCCTTAGACAACTTGCAAACTTCAATACAATTTTTTTATACCACTAAGCTGGCAAACAGACTTACGGTCTGCTTGAAAGTAAGCAGTCACTGCAGCCTATGGACGTTTGCAATACCAGGGGCATCACCACTTTGTTGAAGAACTCCATATTGTACTCTCCAGGGAAAACCTCTCCAGGTAGTTCATACCACAACCTTCCACAAGCTTTATCATCTATCAGCTGTGCGTTGTTCAATAGCAGTTACATTTGCAAGCTTCCACCCCTATTTTACCCCCTAGGACTAGGGTTCCTAAATCTTTTTCAAATCGCGACTCCCTTTATAAGCTGTTATTTTTGCGCCGCCCTTCAAAAGAAGATACGTATGACTTTAATAGACATTAACGCCGTTGAAAAGAGAATATTACTTAAAGGTTTCCGCGATTCCAAAATCCACGAGATGGCGTTACTGCGACGTAAGGACTGGCTGTTCTTACGTCGCCCTGTCATTTGCAATAAAGCCCTGTCATTGGCTGAAATAGGTTCGTTTACTTACAGCAGTTATTTCTGTCCAGTAGCACGACAGTATTTTAACGACTGCCTAATCTTGAAGACACACTCATGCAGTGCGCTGCGCAGTGCACTGCACGATGTGGCAAAACTTGTTACACGCCGAGCAATTTGTATGCAAGTACATTGACAGATGGCGGAATGTCCCACTGTGCAGGCAACGTCTGCACGAGAGCTTTTTCGACGCTTTTACGCGCGTTATTTTAAACGACTCGCATGATTATTGACCTTATGTCGACTTATGTATGGAGGTCAGTTGGCAGTCGTTCCACTGTAATTGCCTGATCTGCTAAATCTTGGATCATAGTCAAAGCGGGCCCCGGGTCCTCGCGTGCGAGAGCACAAACAGGATTGGACGCCAAGATCATCATTATCATCGTCTTGGTGTTAAATTTCGGTTGCCAGGAGTCCGCCTTCCTAATCTTCTTGGTCCACTTCGCTCGGTCTTCGGTATCCTTGGTGGTGAGTTTGTTGGCACGCATGTCGTTCTTATCGACGTCTAGCCATCGCTTCGTGGGTTGAACTCTCCTTCCCGTGCCTAGCGGGCTGGCATGGTCAGACATTATTGTCCCTACGTAATTTGCCGTTTAATTTCCTTACTATCATTATCCGCATCTTGTCTCTTACGTTCCGTTTAGAGTAATCTGATCGATTATAATCGTATGGTGCAGGATGTTTTTCAACAAGCTCATAAAACATTATATTGAAGTCAACTTCATCATAATGACGCCACGATGATTATTTAATTTATATTATTGTCAATGCTACATTGACATTACAATTTGTGTGCCGTTTTTGTAACCTTGATCTGGCTCGGGTTAATATTAGAGATGTAACGGATATCCGGCCACTATCCAGTATCCGGCCTATCCGGCCATAATTTACTATCCGGCCGGATACCGGATAATGCGTTAATATCCGGCCGGATACCGGATAGTAAAAAATGTATGTAAAGCCCATAAAAGTGATTTCGCTCATCGGAAATAATGCCCTTCTGTAGCAGTCGAGTAAAAAGTCGTATCAAAACGTTCAAAAACCATAAATATTAATCAAAGAACTATTGATTATGTCGGCATCGGCACCTATTCTACTCGTACCGTTCATTTGGTAGGTTAGCAAAAAATTATAATAGTTTTCTGGTCTCTTCTTTTTGCACTATGCCTTTTCCATTAGCCGGAGTCAGCTCTCCTTGTCTGCTTTCTCCATTTCTCTCTATTTTGAGCAGTAGCAGCGTCAATAATATTGTTCTTCAGGTTCAGGTTGGTCCGCCGTCAGCCAGGTGACGTGTGGGTGTCTTCCGCGTCAGCGAGTCGTCGCCAAATTTAGGGCTACTTGCACTAAGGTGATCTTTGGGGCGGCGGAGCACATGCCCACAGAATCGCATTGAGCGTTCTTAAATTTTCTCGGGCATAGGTGTGACTTTGTAACTTCCACGAGTGTGGACATTACGTACTTTTCCCAACAGGGTGACACCCGCTGATCAGCATAAATGCGCATTTTTGTATAATAATGTAGGTACTTAGTGTAATAATTTAACGATCTCATACTAAAGAATATACCTAGAATCAAGATTGTATATTGATATTATAGGTATGAAAAAATATTATCCTGGATTAAAATAAGAATTTCTGTATATTCAGAAATAGTATACGATGTCGATATTATAGGTATGAAAAAATATTGTCCTGGATTAAAAATATGAATTTCTTTATATTTAGAGGTAGTATACGATGTCGTTTATCCTCTACGATGCTGTGGGCTAATGTGTAAGCCCGTATTTTGAAACTATCAATCCGTATGAGGGCGGAAGAATTGTTCAGTTCAACATTCAAATTAATCACATTAAACGAAAACTTTAAATTACATTAACATATGCAGTCGTATAAAGTCCTACGCCGCGATTACAGCTTGCACAAACTTGTTCAGAGACTACGACCTGCGAATATCCGGCCGCCGGATATCCGGCTACCCGGCTAGAAGGCTGGCCGGATATCCGGTATCCGGTATCCGGCCAAACAACTATCCGTTTCATCTCTAGTTAATATTTGATTATAACATAATGGTGACATCCTGAAAACCTGCTGAAAACGGTCCGGATACATTTCCAGGTTTACCATCAACTGGTAAGTCTATTTTTTCACCGGTATTCCATATAGGGTGCACCCAATATTTACGTCGAGGTCGTCTACATTTTTGCAAATTAACCAACTGCAGTACGGCCAACATGTCTTTATCCCCGGAAGAAGACATAATTTCACTTTAAAATCTTTGAAAACGAATATTTTCTTTGGATGTTTACTTCTGACAGGTGTCCATAAATTCACCATCTGTAGACCGTGGTAAGTCATTCCATATTTTAACTAAAAAGTATAACATCAGTAATATCTAAAGAAATTGAACCATGCAACTTCCGCGAATACTATACTATAACTGATACTTTTTACCCGACTACGATGGAGCTAAGGGAGGGTAATGAAGTTAACAATCTATGTATGTAAAGTTGATAAACGTGGAAGAATCGACAGAGATTTGTCAGGACCATAGCAAGTGGAACAATGTCGTCTCTACTAGTGTTCAAGGAGCGATAGTTTCAGAGTTATTACAGTATTAAGTTTGACAGCTTTCAACCGAAATGTAAATGTCGACGAGCACTAACATTTCTCTTCAGAAACTAGTGTTCTAGAAGTGATAGTTTAAGAGTTATTACAGTATTAAGTTTGACAGCTATCATCCGGAGTGTAGATCTCGACGAGTACTATCATTTCTCTTTAGGAACTAGTATTCTAGCACCAATAGTTTCAGAGTTATTACAGTTTTAAGTATGACAGGTGCCATCCAAAATGTAGATTTCTACGAATACCAGCATTTCTTTTTAGAAACTAGTGTTCTAGAACCAAACATGCCTTATTTATAAATTCGGGATGAACTGAGAAAAAAATGACGACAGGATCACGAAAGCGAAACAACTTCGATAATGTTAAAGAATCAGAAAAAGGGGAGGGGCTTACTCATCAGCGGTCAAACTTTCTTTGACAAGGTCGGTTTCCTATTTCATTCACACGCGTTGTATCTGTACTAAAAAAAGTAGACAGATATATGTGTGTCAACTGTGTCACATAAAGAGGAAAGATTCGAACTGTTGGTAAAAAGAAACAGTCAGATGTGACGTTTCATGTTGATATCTACTGACATCGCACCGCACGCTGCACGATGGGCCAAATTGAAAAACGTAGACAAAATTCATACAGAACTGACATTTCGGGCTTCAATTACGGGTATTGCCCCATCATGCAGTGCGCCGCGCGGCGCGCTGCACAGTGGGACATTCCGCCATCTGTCAATGTACTTGCATACAAATTGCTCGGCGTGTAACAAGTTTTGCCACATCGTGCAGTGCACTGCGCAGCGCACTGCATGAGTGTACGTTCAAGATAAGGTCTGTCGTGTCGGTCCTCACTAGCGCCATTCGAAATCGTGAAAGTCATACAACGAACCAGCTGACGACTCCATATTGACATATGGATTGGTATAGGCTGACCTATCCTGACCTGCTTGAGCAGGTGGTCAACTAATTCGCCATAGAAGGACTAGATAGTAAAAACTTTCACCTTTTCTTAGTGCTCAGTCTAAGAAAATTAATACAAAATTTAAAAAAATGACTGTCAGAATTGCTAACTTTTGTTTCTAGAAAAGTTGAATTACATTTATATTATTTCTAATATCTGTTATCTTAGACTACATACGTATTATAAAATTTCAAAAGCCGTATCTGTACATTAAAGATATTTCAGAAATAAATGTCGGGCTATGATAGATACCTACTGAGACGTAAGCAAGCCCAAAAAATATTTATTTGGATTTTTGTCTAGAAGTATGTCGGTGCGCGTATCACGCTAAAACCGCTAAACTGATTTTTTAATGGCGTTTCCAGTTTGGTAGCTTGGGTAAATCTAAATTCTTACCCATGTTTCATCTAATTGGGTTTCATACAGATTGACCGCTCCATACTACAAGCATTCATATATCTCTTTCATTAAACTATTATAAAACTGTAAACATCCATGTCTGTTTTGAAGATATTTCAGAAAAAATATTTTTAAAAATATTTTTTTCTGCTTGTGAGCACACATCACACAAATACCGTTTTTTAGTAGCTTGGGGTACAACTTAAAATCTAATGCGCTTATTACACCTGGCTAAATTCAGTCGACTAAATTCAGAAGCCAGAAGCCATGTTGTGCCTACTCCAGTGACAGTTGGAGGCACTCCACTGAAGTTGTTGACGACTATACATACCTAGGACAAAGAGTCCAGCTAGGTAGGTTCAATTTCGAGAAAGAGGTCAATCGACAAATCCCACTCGGTTGGGCAGCTACGCCATATATTTTTGTCCCAATTACCTTTGACCAATGTGTGTTGCCAGTGATGACCTACGGAACCACGTTTCGGGAGAAGCAAGGTGGACCGACGACCTGATAAAGATCGCAGGTACCAGCTAGATGCGGAAGGCACAGTACCGGCCTTTGTAGAGATCTCTGGGGAAGGCCTATGCCTAGCAGTGGGCGTCTTTCGGCTGATATGATGATGAAATTCAGAAGCACAAAACGTGAGAGCAACTCAAGCACAACAGTATGTGGAATGTATTGCTCATATAATAAGGTTCATTTCTTTTCAATGTCAACTTCATCATCTTGGCGTTAATCTCGGTTGCGCTGCCGAGCAGCCCACAAAACCTAACTAATAATATAAACCATGTTTCATCTAATTGGAGTATTCGCGATTTCAAAATGCAATAGATGGCGCTGCTGAGGCGTAACGCCTGCTGTCAAAGTAAAGCCCTGTCAATGGTTACATTGGATCCGTCATTCTACATCTGTCGTGCCTGATCAATAGCGTGAAGAAGTAACGTTTACTGTCCATCCAAATAGTGCCTATTGGTGGATTTTGAAATCGTGAAAACCCTCCTAGGTTGGGGAGAACCAGAGATACAGTTGACCGCTCCATAGTACTAGTACACAGTTTTGTTTATAGCTTGGGGTCCAGCATAGTAATAAAATATAACGGCATTGTCTTATTGACGTCAATGAATTCGCGGGCAACAAAACTATGCATACGCGGACGAAGTTGCATGCAAAAGCTAGTGTAGAATATTTGTACAGTTTCAAGTACGTATACCTATTTAGGTATTTACATTGCAGTAGTAAAAAGTTTTATATATAAACATCAAAATTATGTAATACAAGATAGTGTGACGCTCATTACGATTAGGAAATGAAATCTATCAAAGAATGTTTATGTAGAAACTAATTTATTACTTATAACAATTCATTTTACAATAGTTACTAAAATGAAAATATTACATTAAAGCCAGTTTACAATTTGTAAATTTTTGACTGATGTTAATCTCGCTGGAGCGGCACCTGAAGGAAGATAACAAAAAATTAGTTAAGAAATACGTGTATTTAGTTAAGTATAGGAGATAAATTTATTAAGCTCAGTGTAACAGAATTCATTTCAATTAAATACAATTCTAGTTACTATGAACAATAATCTACGAAAAAGAGATATACGAGTAATAATAATCATCTTAGCGCTAATGTCCCGGTTGCGTTCTCGGGCACAAGGACCCAGGGTCCGTCTTGACCGTGGTCCAAGATATGACTAAACATAGATCTACGAATATTATTTCTTATTTAATTGCCTAGGGCATACTGTCCACCTGATGAAAAGTGGCCACCGTCGTCCAAGACATTTGCAAAGTAAGGGGAGCGAACGCGGGGCCGGCCTCAGAGGTATCTGTACACTTCTACCTCATGTTTACAGATAAAGGACATACCTGTTACTTTTGCGAGTGATCTTAGTAGGTAGGCACTTGATTGAAATTGGTAATCAAGTGCAGTCTGGTATCTTGTTGTTGTTGGTTTTTAGTTTTTATAAAATATTTTTAGTTTCGGTATGTGAATACTAGTGGGTAGAATTGTATTTGTAGTTAAGTATGTAAGTGTAATGTTGTTGTAATTTTTTATGCAGCGCCTGCAATTTTTATTACCAGTTTTCGGGGTAGACTGGTAGATAAAGCTACAAAGCTTTAAGTCCACCTTTGTACTATTTTGTGCATAAAGTATTACATAAAATATATAAATAAAATTACGTAAACATAACGACCAATCTATACTTAGCTGGCTTTTCTAATACCTACAGTACAGATGCTGATATTTAGCCTTACAACGGAACGGAAGTTAAAGGCATTACAGCTTACCTATTTTGTAAACTGTAGGTAGTTTGGTAAATGTATTACTTGGATAAAATTGTGATTACGATGAGTGCAAACGCCCCTTAAAGGGGTATGTGAAAGAGGTGTAACGTTATGAATCTAAACTAGTCGGTGGTATCTAATGCAATATAATAATAATGTTTCGGCTTCGTATTTATTTACATATATGTATATTACCACAATCCTGAGTTATGAGTTATGTACATTACTTGAACACTAACCGATGCTTTTACAGTGAGGGAAAACATCGTGACGAAACCTGCACATTCAGGCGACTGAATGTATAACCATGATACAATCTGGTCAGGTTCCCCTGGTAGCAGGGTCATGGAGGTCAGATGACAGTCGCTCCACTGTTATTCCACTGTGATTCGGATGTGGAATGAGCTCCCAGCCACAGTGTTCCCTTTGGACTATGACATGGGATCGTTCAAGAGGTATATTAGAGGTCTCTTCAGAGGCGGGCAACGCATCAGTGACTCCCCTGGTGTTGCTGATGTCCATAGGCGGCGGTGACCACTTTCCATCAGATATTAGAAATAGAAACAGAAAACATTAATTTACACACAATAACACCACACACACATAACAAATGGCTCAAAGTCGAATGTGGTTGGTCAGTGGTTGAATCACTGACCTCCAAATAGGTATTGTTTGAGGTCAGTGGCTCGACTCCAGAGCCAGAGATTTTAAAGAAGTCGTTTTTAAATAACTTTCCTTGCTCCATGAATCTTGACTACAAGGGCTCACGCGTACAACAGAGGCAACGCACGATACATGTGCATAATTTACCGCCGACATATTATACATATATGGTTACCATTTAAGCGTTGACGTTGACGATGATCTGGACAAGGGGACTGGAAGCCACGGGAGCGGGGTTCTCAGCCGGAGTCTCATCCACGACCACATCGGGTAGTACCGGCGTGGGGATCACGATGACGGTCTCTGGGTTCTCGGGGATCTCGGGGACCACGATGATGGGGTCCACTGGGATGATGGGGTTAACTATGATGGGGGCGGGCACGTCAGCGATCACGCCTGGGGGCGTTACAACGGCGATGGAAGTCTGGAAAATTAATAACAAATTATATATAAATAATATTTATTAAAGCTTGGACAAATTCATATAGCGCCATCTAGCACCAAAGTAAGCAAAGCTTGTGTTATAGGTGTTAGATAACTGATAAACTACTTATTACTTTTTTAAAACATACATACTACATCCAGACCCGTAACGGAAATTAAAATACATTATTTCAATTGCTGCTCGGCCGGGAATCAAACCCGGGCCCTCTGCGTGACGACCGGCATGTTAACAAACTGAACCAAGCAGGTCGTCATATTTAGGTTGCCAGTGTTTCTGGTGTTCTTCTGTCTTAGGTTAGGTTAGGTTAGCTGCGTGACGACCGGCATGTTAACAAACTGAACCAAGCAGGTCGTCATATTTAGGTTGCCAGTGTTTCTGGTGTTCTTCTGTCTTAGGTTAGGTGTTATCCTATGGGACCATGGAGTGAATGATAAAAGGGAACAAGAGATTTAAAGCCTCTATTCTGAGTATTTCGTTATGATACTTATTAGTAGGCAAGCATAGCTGAATACTTTAGCCGAGTGGTGTACGGCATTAGCCGAGTGGTGTCCGGCAGAGTAGAATAGCACCAACCCCTTACACTCGTGGGTGTCGTACAAGGCGACTAATGTTTTCGAGGCAAAAGATCTTGAGATTCTCCGTAGACTGGAAAATGGGCAGCAGCGTTTTCCATTGTTATAGTCCAGTGAAACTTGGTTAAGTGGGACCTGAATAAGTGAGAAACCTCCATAACTGGAACCAATGCTGAGGTCCCAACACTTTGGCACTAAATTACCTCTGTTAGTGGGACAAGGTAAGCCTCTATATCTGGGATTTGTTCTTTCGATTTATTATCATAGTTACCTCTATAACTGAGACAGCGAGCAAATTTTATATGCATAAACCTCTGTAACTGAGATAACATTGTTTGTTTACTCATTCTTATTCTACCCACAAATTCCACACGTAATTCCAAGTACGTAAGTAATTTTGAGCTTCAATTACCTTCAGTTTTAGTTCCTTTTTTTTTTTTTATGTTATCCGGCAGACAAACAGGCATGCGGGCCACCTGATGGAAAGTGGTCACCGCCGCCTATGGACATCAGCATATGGAGTTTTGCTTTACTATCATACAGATATTTACAAAATGTATTTGAAAAATGCCAAAACGAAAGCTACAATCGTTATCATTACGTGAAAAACTGAGTGAGTTAATATCCGTTTTAAGTGGGAAGACACGCGAAGAAGTTTGTGCCGAATTTCATGTGCCAAAATCTACTCTTTGTAGAATAATTCAGAGTAAACATAAAATTGAATCACAATGTTCTGAAGGACAAGCGAACGAATACGACAAGTAAATTGCAGCCAATGGATCAAGGCATCATCAACAATTTCAAAATTTATTACAGAAAAGAAGTTGTTCGACATGTTATTAAATCTATAGAAGACAATCAGTGCCCACAAATTGATGTTCTTCAGGCGATGAGGTTTGCTAGGAAAGCTTGGTTTTCTGTGACCAAAACTACTATAGCAAACTGCTTTAAAAAATCTGGATTTAAATCTGAAGTAACTGTAGCTGAAAGCTTACAAGAGGAGGACGAAAATTTAGAAACTGATCCTGAAGATTGGAACTTAGCCATCAGCAACGACAATAATCAACAGCCAACATTCCAAGATTTTATAAACGTCGACGACGGTTTAATAGTTTCAGGAGAACTTAATGAAAGCGACATTGTTCATGCCTTCTCGTCTTCTTTATTGGAAAATGAAGAAGAAGACGATGAAATGAGCGCGGAAGTAAATTTAGTAAAAATTTCTAAACGCGAAGCAGTAAAAGCACTAGAAACTTTGCACAGTTATTTTGAAATGTCATCAATTGGTGACCAAAGCATATTTGATAAAATTTATAACATCGAAAAACATCTGATGGCTGATACTTCCAAACGACAAACTAAAATGACAGATTTTTATAATTGACATTTTTGTTGATTACATTTGTATGATTACCTTTAAGTACTAATTTTTTTTTATTAAAACTCATTTACATACATAACACGTTATTTTATGTATTTAATGATCGCACCTGTATAACTGAAATAACCTGTATTCTCACCTCTATTAATGGAACCCTCTGTAAATGAGACAGATATTTATTTATACCTGTATATCTGAGACACTGGGTAAGTGGAATACCTCTATAAGTGAAACGACATTGCAGGTCCCTTGATGTCTCACTTAACCAGGTTTCGCTGTATTTACAACACTGATCGCTCAACACGATCTCCAACCCGCCTGCCAAGCGTGGAGATTATGGCAATAACCTTCCCTTTCGTGGGAGAGGCCTTAAGTCCTGCAGTGGACTGTTATGGGTTGTGATGATGATAGCTGGATACTATGTATGTAATGTAATATCACTGAAAACTGTGTGATTACCAAATTGATACTAGATAGCGTTGTCTCGAAAGTAACTTACAATTTGCTCTCCAGCGAATAAGGCCGACATGAGCTGGTTGAGGGCGTACTCCAGGTAGATGTGGAGCTCGGGGTCGGTCTCTGGGTTCCCGAGGGCCAGGTCCAGCTGTTCCAGGGTCCACACGTTCACGTTCATGGCGGGGATGTTCAGCACAATGGTGTCCTGGTGGGGTGATGTCGAGGAATGAGAGATAGTTCAGAGTCCTGACAGTGACTGGGTTTCTAAGTGATATTTTACTAGTTCTTTGAATTAGTAACGTACCTACTATCGAAGTTCTAATTCTAGTATTAGAGTACTATACGAACTTTAATATCAAATGTAGATAATTCAGAGGACGGTGTAGGTTCTACACAATTTTTAGATGGTGCCTTTAGTAAAATTTCAAGAAGGTTGTTTTTTAATAAAACCTTCCGGAAAGTCTAAAACTAATCACAGCGACCCCAGCAAAGTACCTCAACCTCGCTTCGGTATTAGGAGGCGCACCTAACGAGTGTCGAGTTCGTTGCGGCGCTGAAGTCCGGACACTCTTCCGGTTCCGCTCTGCATGCATAGCTTAACTTCGGTTATCGGTCTCGGAAGCACGATCCACTAAACCAGTTACCAGGGCCACTTTCTATATTCATCATCAACTACAGCAGGCGAGTTACCAATACGTTGCCCGCCTCTGAACAGACCTCTAATATACCTCTTGAACGATCCCATGTCACAGTCTAAAGGAAACCCTGTGGCTGGGAGCTCATTCCACATACGAATCGAACGAGCGAGAAACTTCTTTCGAACCCTCGCACCGAACTACGAACCATCTGCTGACCAACAGAGGGTCTACATAGTAGACATGAGTAGGTACCCAGCCCACGGCGGGTAGTGCGATGGCGGACTACTATTTTACGGACCGCTACTTTAATTAAATCATAATTATTTAGAATTTCTCTGTACTCACCTCCTCTCCGTTAATGACAGCCACCATCAGGTCGTGCAAAGCACCCTCGTAGTACGGCAGCAGCGCGGGGTTGGTGTCCGGGTCGTGAACTGCGGCCGAGAGCTCCTCGATCGTGTAGCTGGACGATACGGGGAGGGAGACGGTGACGATGTTCTATGGAGGGTTGTTGGAAGAAAAAAAAATTGTTGGACAATTCAAACAGCGCTATCTAGCTCCAAAGTAAGCAAAGCTTGTGTTATGGGTGCCAGATAGCTGATAAACAGATATACGGTGGGAGTATGGTGGATTAATTAGACAAGTTACTCTAATAAGTTATTCAATTCAATTAGGACTCTTCGTTTTGTTCTAAACTGGTCTAAGCCATGTTAAATGGCTCCAATGGCTCTTAAACCCATCATCCAAATCCAACCTATAGTAACGTGTCTTCCGATCATAGATCTCTATAGGTAAGTACCGAGTTACGACATAGTTAATGTATTTAATCGATGGGTCTTCCAGGCTGGAGTCAATAGGTATCATCGGGGTAAACTTATAGCATATTTATCCTCATCGTCGCATCCCATCAATTTATATGACCGCAGCGCCAACTAGCCCCAAAGTAAGCAAAGCTTGTGTTATGGGTGCCTCGCTATGCCCTACTGAAATAAAGTATATAAAGTTTGTATCCTCACCTGCTGCTCGCCCGCAATGAGGGCATGCATGAGCTGGTTCAGCCCATCCTCGAGGTAGGGGATCTGGGCCGGGTCCGTGGCCGGATCCTGGATGGCAGCCGTCAGCTCGCTGAGCTCCCACGACGCGATGGCCGGGTAGGCCGAAGCCACGGCCAATATAGCGGCAAAAGCGGCGAGCAGTTTCATTGTTAGTTATTTGTTCTGGGGGGTAAAGGTTTGTTAATGAGTTGGTGAAGCTAGTTAGGTAGTTAATTAAGTATAGAGACCAATGTATTCAAGTTTAAATACGTAACAAAACTTTTGGTGCAAGTTTCGAGTAAAGAGTCTACCTCAACCTTGAGTTCCTAAATCAACTCAGGTCTGTTTTAGTTCCAAATTTCCAATACACATTCATACATAAAGCTTATGCCTGTGTCCCACAGGTAGGGTAGGCAGAGACTATGGACCGCCACTTTGCTCTGTCCTGACACAAATCCCTAGTCTCGCATAAATCCACACCTCTTTTTTACATCTCCTTTTTTTAATTTTAGTTTGAATCGAATCAAGAATTTAGTTAAGACCCACTAAAACAAAAATGTTTCGTGAATACACTATAATCCAGGTAATTAGGACTTTGTATTACCAAAACCATTCCAATTCTACTTACTGGATAATATAGGTATTCCTATAAAACCCTAATGATTCTTTTTTAATAATTTGTACAATAAGGAGCTACAGTGATATGTTCAACTTACCTTACCGTCCAGCGATTTGAGGTGTTTACCAAACCTACAATATTTATAACAAGTACACGAGGTATTGATTACCAATCTCCTTTTACAACGGATTTGTTGGGTAGGTCGTAAAGCACTCAAGTATCACGCCCCGCTCACAATAAAAATTTAGGTATCTACTGCAATTCGTTACGCATTATTATAATATTAGAGATAAAACTAACTTAGATAACGTTTTGTTTATTGTAGTTGTTTATGGACCAAACGGGACTGGTAAATCTCTGTTTGTTCAAAACTGAATTTTAAAAAGTTAACATTTGATTTCATTTTGTATTGGATAGAAAGATAAAGGCTATACTTGCACTGTAACGACATTACCTAAATACCATGTAGAATTTTTTTTAATTTGGAGTCGTAGGTACGTAGGTAATTAAACCATCGAACTAAGCACTAAGTCCAAGAAATTCGATTTCCGGCCGGACAGAAATTGAAATGATGAATTTTAATTTCTGGTACGGGTCTGGGTGTTCTATGTATAATAAATATGTATTTATAAGTATGTAAGTAGTTTATCAGTTATCTAACACCCATAACACAAGCTTTGCTTACTTTGGGGCTAGATGGCGCTGTGTGAATTTGTCCACGATTATTTATTTATTTTTATTTAATTCAATCCTTTGGTCGCCGATAATCAGGGTGAGAGCAAAATCCGCCTGTAGTATAATCCGCCTATAGTAAGTAAGGTATGTCTCAAATTTGATCCAAACGAAAACTGCCTTAGGTGAATATCGTACAAGGCGACATAATGTCGTGGGTCCCGACGCTCGTTTCGCTTCGTGTCTCTCGCTCCCCTCGTCACGCATTTCGCGAGCTAGCGAAATAAAGTATGAAAGCTGAAAGGCGCCATGGCCCCAGGCAAGAATGTCGGTAAATAACATAGTTTCATCACAATCTTTAATCACAATATTTATAAAATTGATATTGTAGTCCAGTTAAAACAGGAGTTGAAGTCAAGTGTGTGAACCTGAGTATCTTTCATAGATTCGTTCAAGGTGGCTTAAGTAATGCATCTGCTACAGACCGACCCGGCACAGTATTGGAATACGTACCTACCTACTAATCTAAATTTTAAATTGACACATACAAAGACTTCTATTTGATGTATATTTCTATGCATACAGATGAACGAACTTATTGTGATAATAAATTTTTTAGGATACGTAATAAACATACGATAAAATGTTATAATGACGACAATAACATAATCCTCTAATCTGTTTATGACAACAAGTGTTAGCTTCTACCAATTTGATTAAATAAGTAGCTGTTTCGGTTTGCAATATCAATCAGTAGATTATTTTTATACAATAGATACTAAAAGAACTCTACCAAGAAATTTCTATATTGTCATCCTAAGGTTGCAAGTCTTATAGCAATAAGATCGATTTTCTCAGAGTTAATAGTCAATCTTAGCGATGTTGTGATTATGGTTACACTTTCTTGGTCTGACGTACATACTTAGGTAGGTATATGTCATCATCATCAACCTATACTAGTCCACTGCTGGACATAGGCGTCCCCTAATGAGCGCCAATGCACCGTGTCCTCAGTCACTAGGACTATGTCATCTGCAAATTATTCGCCGTTTATGTTGATGCCCATACCTTTTCTGTCCAGCGTCTTGATCATATCCTCCAATGCATTTGTGAACAGTTTCGGGGAGATAACATCCCCTTGCCACACCACTCCTCTGTGCAATTGCAATTGAATGGGTTTAGACTGCTGGTCCTGTACTTGGACAATCATGTTGGCGCCTTCATACAAGCTTTTCAGCTCTTCGATGTAACAATAGTCCACTTGGCATCGCTGTAGGGATTTTAGAACAGCCTAGGTCTCGACGGAGTCAAAGGCTTTCTCATAGTCCACAAAAGCCAGACATAGGGACTAATTATATTCCTCGAGCTTCTGTATAATCTGCCTCAGTGTGGGAATGTAGTCTATGGTGCTATATCCTCCTCGAAACCCGGCCCGCACTGATGGTTGAAAATTACCAGGCTCCTGTTCCACGCCTTAGGAGTTCTCCCGCAGTGTAAGACGGTAAGAAGGTATATGTAAGCGAAGCATTATGTTGGTCCTATGCGTTAGGGTCCATTCAAGCTAGTGCAATCTAGTACAGATTGCAAAACTTTACAGATAAACGTCATTAATTATAAAACAAATAATTATTTACTTTAGAGGCTCCTATTCGAGATATTATAAGTTCAGCAATATCATCATCACAGCCCATAACAGTCCACTGCAGGACTTAGGGCGTCTCCCACTAGAGGGGGAGTCCACGCTTGGCAGGCGGGTTGGAGATCGCAGTGTGTGTAACAATGGAAAACGCTGCTGCCCATTTTCTAGCCTACAGAGACTAGATCTTTTGCCTCGAAAACATTAGTCGCCTTGTACGACACCCGCGAGTGTCAGGAGTTGGCGGTATTCTACTCTGCCAGACACTACACGGCTAATGATACAGCCAGCGGTATCACCGCGTCAATAATACGCATCACGATTACGTAACATCGAGAATTAGTGATAAAGAAATCAACAAAACGCTTGCAAGTCCCAAATAAAATAACTTTATTCACTTTATATTTGCAATTGCACTTAATACATATTTAATATATTCATTCTCTTATAACTATTTTTATCTTATATATTATGGGGTAGATTTCATCTGCGACGTTTGTTTTCAGTTTCTGTAACAATTAAAATAGATATGTAAGTATAATGTTTTAGCTGAATGTATTATACTACCCAGTGGCAAACTTTTATACAAAATACTATCAGGAAAAATTATCAGGTTATCTCAATATTACAGACAAAAAAGATAAATACCTGTTGTGTTTCGGTATCAATGGAGAATAACCTACGAAGCCCAATCAGACAGAGACACAAGTTAAACCTGTCTGTTAGGTTTAAGACTCTGTAAAACTGTGTAAAAATCTAAAAACCATCTTGGCGTTAATGTCCCGGTTGTGTTCTCGCACACGAGAGCCCTGCCCGCCTTGACCATGATCCAGGATTTGTAACATCAGGTAACTACAGCGGAGCGACAGCCATCTGACCTCAACCTGTTAACAGCGGCCCCTGAACCGATCAGATCATGGTTACATGATCATGCTACCGGTTCATGGGTTTCTACCCAGCTCACCAGTTCATTCCGTGAGATCCTTTACTAGAGGTCCGCTGCCGAGACGGCCAACATGCGCTTGTAGCTGCCAGCCAGAGCCTTCGCGGCGGCCGCCAGCGTCGCGCTCCGGGGTACTCCGCACACCGCCTCCTGCCATTGGCTCGCTGGCACCTGATAGAAAACAGTAGTTGTTATACAACTAGAAAAATAATGTATATAAGATATCTCCTGCTAAGGGGACAACAGTACTTGTTACATAAACACAAAAAAAAAAATACTCCTGCCACTGGCTTGCTGGCACCTGATGGATAACAGTAGCTGTTGCACAACTAGAAAACGAAGATAAGCGATCTCCTGCCCCTGACTCGCTGGCACCCGATAGACAACAGTACTCGTTACATAACCAGAGAAAGAAAATAAATAAGAGATCTCCTGCCACTGGCTCGCTGGCACCCCATAGACAACAGTACTCGTTACATAACCAGAGAAAGAAAATAAATAATAGATGTTCTGCCACTGGCTCGCTGGCACCTGACAGATAACAGTACTTGTTATAGGTACAACCAGTAGGTAAAAATAAGTAAAAAATTATTGGAGAGTTTGGAGTTTTAGTGGCAAAAGAGGTGAGGCCAGAAACGAAGTTTATGGCACTCGATCAATAGTCTCGAACGTAGGTATGTATGTCATTTATTCAACCCCAAAAAAGCGGCCCAGGCTGTTCGTGTATAACACCAATTTTCCAGTTCGTATTTTTTTAATGATACGCAATGACAAACGAGCAGTCAGTTCACCTAATAGTAATCGGTAGCCATCGCCCATAACATCTACGATTCATGCATTGAGATTGCGTGTAATAAAAGAACGAATCCGTAAGTTTCGATACTGCTGCCGCGATAAAAGAATGTACAGCAGCGCCATCTAGCAGTGGCAGGGCAAACTATATAAGAGAACAATTGAACATAGACGTCATTGTAGCGTCTGATAGTAGGTATGTTAAGTGTCGTGAGCTACCCTTCTGATCCTAATGAGTCTAAACATAAACAAGCCTGTACTTCGAAGCCAGATGCGTAGAGATTACAGGGCAATGACTAAAAGAGTGATGCAGATGGCCGACGGGGCAGTAAAGTTCTTGAGTGACTGCGACCACGTACCGGAAGACGCAGCGTGGGTAGGCCTCCCATAAGGTGAACCGACGACTTGGTAAAGATCGCAGATACCAGCTGCAAGTGGAAGGCACAGGACCGGCCTTTGTGGAGATCTCTGGGGAGGCCTATGCCCAGAAGTTGGCGTCTTTCGCCTGATATAATGATGATGATGACTAAAAGAGTAATTCACTACAGGACTCCTAGAAAGCTCACCTGCAAGCTATCAGCCATAATGGAGCCCACGGTGTGGCTGTACCCGGTCTGGACGTGGTCGTAACCGGCGGGCTCGGGCGCGCCTTGCGACACCTTCTGTACTCCGATGCCTTGCTGTACCACTACAGGACTCCTATAAGGCCTCCTAGAAATCTCACCTGCAAGCTGTCAGCCATGATTGAGCCCACGGTGAGGCTGTACCCGGTCTGGGCGTGGGCGTAGTCGGCGGGCGTGGCCGCGCGAGCCGCCGCCGCCGCCGCCGCGGGCACGGGCGCGCCCTGAGACACCATCTGTAGCTCTATGCCGAGCGATGGCTGCGATAGCAGAAGGAGGTTCAGCTCGAACCAGCTGCGGGGAGGAGAGGCTGTTTCAAGTGTGGTTCAATGGAATATTTTTTGGATAATTTACACCGAGATATGCTTCAGCCCGAGATACACATGCCAGTAAAATGGGATACCTAGTACTTTTGTGACAAACGTGCAGGCAGCCCACCTGATGGTAAATGGTAACTGGCGCCCATAACATTCATAATTCATACATTTAGGTTGCAGATAACAATGCCAATGCAAGATTGCATGCCTGTAATTTCGCTGGTTAAACGCTTGTATGCTAGTTACTGGTAAGTGCCGGCAACTGGCACTCTGAGCATATATTTGGTTGCATGCAATGAGGAGTTTTCCAATAGGTATCTAAAGCATTCTTAACCACTCACTAGATGGCGCCCCGACAATTTTAGTAATTGATAATCGCTTGAAATAGGTTCTTAGCAAAGAGGATATAAACACTGGGTACGTTATATTGGATAATATTGTATTTATCAATAGTTTTAAACCATTTTACAGGTTGTAATAATAATGGAATATAGTGCTAACTTATATAAATATTTCTTTATACAGTTCGTTCAACCTTTAACAGTTATGTTTATATTAATAAACATTTTATTTTTAAGTTTAGTATTAGTTAGCTGCATTAAATCACTGCCACCAACCAACTGACAATACCTACTGGAAAACTCCTCATTTACGTACTGGCATGACTGTATTTGCAGACTATACACATGCCAGTTCACGAGACAGTAATACCTTTTCGTTCCTATTCTTACCGGAACGGGTCAAAACGGGGTTATGACGTGTGCCTAAAACGTAAATATTACTATGAATAAAAAGATCGATCGACTTATTCATTTGAATCTCGTCTTCCAAAGAATGTAGGAGTGTAGGAGCTCAACGGCAACAACTCGACAGCTACACGCATGCCAGTACCTGTCACAACCAGGAATACATATGACCGTAGCTGCCGATTTTACAACCCCCCCGTCCCTCATGTTGCATGCCAGTAAATCAAATGTTGTGCAATCTACTTACATGCCAGATACAGGCATGCCAGTTAGCATATACACATGAAAGTAGATGGCATATGCAAGTAGGCCAGGCACGTGTAGCCTTTACGGTAAAGAAAAACATGATGATGAAACGCTGCACTTTCAGGCGACTGAATGCGTAACCATGATCCAATGTGGTCCGTTTCCCCTGGACAGTGTCACGGAGGTCAAATGGCAGTCGCTTCACTGTAATTAACTAATCTGCCAAATCCTGGATACGGTTTAGGCGGACCGCGAGCCCCGCGTGCAAGAACACAACAGGGATATTAACGCCAAGATGTTAATTTTTTACTCTTGTTTCAAGGGATTTGACAGATTTGCATCTACAGCAGCCCCACCAAGCGGGATACATTTGCTACAATCCTTCTTATGAGCTGTACGACAGTAATAAAAAATCCTGTTATTATAAAAGGTTTAAAACACTCTATTGTTCTATGTATAGAAACCCTAACCTTTCGTTTTTTTTTTCTTGTATGGAAGTAGCCCTGTTGAGGTTCCACCCTCCACTTACCAGCAGGTGAGATGACAGTCTCCTGTTTCTCGCTTCTTAACCTGTACGCCGCCCCTGCGCCGGGCGCCCACCGGTCTTAATAGCTTATGAATAGGACCCATAGTGGTATCTCACCGATCACTGACGGTCTCCTGGATGTAGCCCTCTATAGCGACTATTGGCACGTTGTTGCTCGTGTCTGGCCGTGTTGAGCGCACATGTGCTAGTCGTTGCTTGGCCGCCGCGTACGCGGCCGCCGCGCCCACCGGCTGGGCTGCTGTCACCGCGCTCTGGGCTGGGTAACCACTGTAGGGGTATTCGTATGTGTGTCTTAGGACCTTTTAAACGGAATCAATTGCTGGGACAATCGACAAAGATGTTGAACCACTCGAAAGAACAATGCAAATGTCATTCAACGCATTGGATTTATACTGGCCAGGCTTCTGGGGCAATCCACAAAGCCAACATATTCAAACCACTCGAAATATCATCAAATGCAATCCAAAGAAATGGACTGTGCCACGACAATTTACGTCTGTGAACGATGCCAATATTGGACTCGCTTAGTGGATTATCCGAGCAGTTGACCCCGTATAAAAGATCGTCCAATTATCCGGACAATCCACTTTGTAGTTTTTGTAGTAGGTACGGCACCTAGCCCTGAACGGAGTGGCCATAGATGTACACAGAAGCTTACTCGTAAATCGACATTTTGCCTGAAGAATACAATCCACTAAGCCAGTCCAATATTGGCGTTGTATTTAGACAGTTCAATGTATTGGATTATCCTCAAGCTATTGATGAAGCCAGTCTATAGAAATTGAACGAATTATTTTTTTCGAAACGAATTCTTCGGAAACTTTTCGTAGCCAATACATTATTCCCAATAGAATAATATTATTTCGCGAGATATTAGAATGTCTCTGAAACTGCAAACGGGTGAAAATCTTGGACGAGAACAGTTTTATTATTCAACCCTGCGCCTACAAAGGTCACCTCTATTGGAGATTGGTTGGCAACTTTGTACTAGTAAGTACTATACTATAATTAGAAACAAAGTTTTCGGCGGAAATCTAAAACAGAACTCGTAAAACATAGGAATGTCAAGGGTTGAATCTGAGAGAAGATAACCACTGTGGAATAGGGGAATTGTGTGCAAGTAACACAGACATCACTCAACAATTTCTAAAAGTTAATTTCTTTGCTATTAAAAGTCGATGCGCAATAATTTCTATTAGCTAGTGTTCTATGGTGTGTCGTCATACGTCAGAATTACATCACATGCAACTTGTCGCAAGTTTAAGTTTAAAAAATTTTGCACATATAAATAGTACGATAGTTGATATTTAAAAGTTGGAAAGATTGAAATTTTAATCAGAAATTTAACAATTTGACTGTAATACTATTTACCTTCACATTTTAAATCTATCTGACATGAAAAATATGGTCTACTATGTCTGAAATAAATCAATTTTATTTTTATATGGGCCATGTTCACACCTGGACTAATAGTCAAAAATACCGATTAGTGAAAAATCACGACTGGTAATAGGTACAGGGTTGATTGATATTAAAAGAATTTCAAGGTTTAGGATACTACAGAAAAACAATTATTTGCAAGAAAATTAGGGTCAACACAGGGGAGATAAATGAATTCTATAAGTACTCACACAACCGTAGCTTTGCCAAAGACTGTCTGGAATGCCTCTCTGACTGCAGATATTTTGACATCCTTATCTGAAGCGACCACTATGAATACATCGCCTCCGCTTCCTTTAAAACATAAAGAATAGCTATATATTATTTTACAATGGAATTATAATGTTCTTTGAATGTGATACATGGTGATGACACTTTTAATTTTAAATTTGATTTTTATTTAAAAAAGGTATTCCATGTAGGTAAACAATACACTTATTGAACGTCATCATAATAGTTGCAATAAACGAGAAAATCCTTTCACATCTTGATTTACTTCAGTTAGAATCATTTAAATGAATAATGTAATATAAAATAACTTATTTATTTTCTTAATAAAGATGATTATACTATCATTCATATAGTTGTGACATAAACAAGCAAGATACTTACTAAGGTATTCTTTCATCTGGGGATCCAATGTTGTGATCATGGAGTCTACTGAACTCTTAGCTTTTTCGGCAACCCGGTGAAGTATGCCACCAGTGGAGACCGCACCTTTCACCCAAGTGAACAAAGCACTGCCTGGCATCACATCACCTGCAAATTTACAATTCATAATATTATCTACAAAACATAATTATTGCATGAAGTCCCAGAAAATATGAAAATCAACTGCTTTGAACTAACCATTTGTTTATTGTTGGTAAACTTGGTAGGTAATTGTGTAATCAACCGACCTGATAGAAAGCTGTAACTGTTGTTCATAACATATACAAGTTATTTACTTAGGCATCCATGTGGACTTCTCAGACTTACTGGAATCCTAACTTGTAAACAGTTTAATCTACTATTATCGTAGTTTAAAATGACAAAAACTGCAGTTGATGAATGGAACCATATACTTTAATGAACACAAAAGAACATACAGAAAATTTACAGTAACAGCTACCATTACCCACCACAAAAAGTACCATTGCCTAGCTGTAGTAAATATAATGAGTGACTGTAATCAGTTAGATTTTGAACTAAATGTAAGTTGCATGATGAAAGAAATTATTTTTAATTAGAACTAGCGACCTGCCCCAGCTTCGCACGGAAGTATTATTAACAAATTATACACCTAAACCTTTCTCATGAATCACCCTGTCTATTGGTGAAAACATAAAACAAATGAAAAAATATAAATGAAGAATTTACATAATGGTAATGTTGACACCCTTTCCATTGATGTGACTAACCAAGGTGATAATGATAGAGGCAGACCAACTAACATCTCCATAAACCAGAAATGGACAACAGCATTATCTGTTGAGTATTTTCAAAGGCTGCTATCTCTAACTCACCTACTAAGAGTTGAGATTATGTCATTATACTTGACTAACGTGGAGGAGGCTCAAGGCCATTAGTGGACTGTTAGGGGCTGTTGAGGTAATGTAATGCTGTGTCATAAAATTAACATTAAAAAATTACCTAAAACTGAAAACACAAAACAATAGTTAAGATTATTAATTAATAATATCACTAAATACTAAATAACAAACATAATTCAATAAAAAATCATCAACCTTATAATTGAAATAAGGTTTATTAATGTAAAGTCTTCTACTTTGTTAATTAACAAGTATGGACTTACCCAATTCATCCACCTCAGGAGTGGATGCCGGCAGTGATTCAGGTGACTGGGTAGTCTGGGAATCTTCTGGTGACCGTATAGGTAGCCTGGGCTCTCCTTTGCTCAGCGGTATAGCGGGACTGGAATAGTATAACAGGAACAAAGTTAATTATTTAAGATCCAACTTAAGAAGGGCACTGTTACAGACTGCTGATATGTATGATGAGTTTGATAGATAAAAACAGATCCTATATATTAATAACTGGTTATAAAAATTTGTGTTATTATTGATCCTTTGAAAAGATATTTTTTGTGATATAAATCATAGCCTGTTAAAATGGTTTGCCATAGAACAAAATACGTGGCCCTGAAATCTGGCTTGGCCAGTAATACATACAAAAGTGGAAGAAAGGGAAACTCACAGACTCCTGAGCCCTAAACAAACAAGGCTTGTTAACCATTTAACCACTTGAAATAGGTACTTGCCAAAAATTATCATCATTCTGCGACTGTGGATCCCTTGGTTGCAAAATGACTGGCTGCACAGGAGCAGTTAGCGACGGCGGTAGTTGGTCTTGCGGTATGGTTGCAGTAGGCACGACTGCTGGTGTTGGGGCTGTGATGAAGTTGGGCAACTCAGCCGGTGGCGCTACACTCGACAACAAATTACCCGGAACTGGGACAGGCGGAGGCACCTCAGGAATCTTCGATTTCCTTTCACCGCCACTCATTTTTATCACTTACGCCTATCAAACAGTTAAAACAAGTAATTGTTACACTCTTAAGTAAATAAACTAGGTGCCTAAATATTATAAGTCCAATATTTTGTAGTAACCTGGAATGTGTATTTGCCACAAAAACAAAAACAATTTTTTTGAGAAATCCTGACTATACTTTGACAGATAGACAGAAGGTGACAGCTGATAACAGGGTTGCCGTATACCAAAAAACTTCTTGTTTTTTGTTGCCACGTTATAAACACAGCCACGTCATTTTTATGATTTTTAATTTTATACATAGTATTAGATTTAATATCTTTCTCTAATAAATTACAGTTAAGTTCAAAGAACTTTATAATTTAGTAGAACTCCATTAGATTTCCAATAAATAGAAATATTCCTCAGCAAAAACGCAAGTGAAGACGTCACGAAATTCTTTCAAGTCATTTGACATTTGATTTGTCAAGCTATCATCTCGTATCGTATCGGCAAAGTTATCTTGCTGTTTTTCGGTATTTGATTATAGTGTGTTCATTGTAGCGTTTGATTATTCACGGCTGCTAATAATTGTGTGCATTGAATCATGTCTGAGGGGCCAGAGACACCGCCCTTTAGCAGTGTGGACATCAACAGTGCGAGTAGGGATGAGGATCTGTTCGCTTCTGCGGTCCAGGTATCATATTGAAATCCTGTTTTGTTAACTTGTTGTGTCCGCGTCCGCCCCCGGCGGTCATCCGCCGCCGGTGTTAACGCCCCTTTCTATGAGTCTTATTATAATTCCTACCACCAGAAATCCTCTTAATTCCTTACTCTATCTAAGTCTCAATTAATAAGTAAGTATACCCAGTATTTTAATAGGTATTCATGAAATCTATAAATTTATTGTTTTGTTTATATACTGCAGAATTAACAAATTAACAAAGATATGATTTTCTTACACATTTGTTCAATTAGTAGCAAGGCTGGTGAATCAACATCTATTAATTGAGCATAAATTCAAGGCCTTCTTCGGTTTTCACTGTTAACCATTACATTAAAGTTCATCATTACAAGGTATTACTATTATTAAGCCAAGGAACATCATTAGCCGAGTGGTAAAGGTATCCAACTCATATGAGAGAAGTACTGAGTTTGACTTCCACTGCGGGTATGAACCACACTTATGTATATTAGTTAGATGCTAACTAATGCTCTTACGATAAGAGAAAACGTTCTGTGTTGTTTTCACATTCAGGCAACTGAATGTGTAACCATAATCAAATCTAGTCAGATTCCTCTGGTAGTAGGGTCATGGAGGTCATGAGACAGTCACTCCACTGTAATTATTTGATCTGCTAAATCCTGGATCATGGTCAAGGCGAAACCCAGGTAGTCATAACAAGAGCACAATCGAGTCAGTAACAGCAAAATTACTATTATTCTCTAGCAAAATGCCTCAAGAAAACGTCACAGACGTGGCATAATTAGTTGTATGCATTTAATTAACTAATTATGTAGGTAGTGTTATATGTACATTCGCAGAAACTAAATTTTTATATTTAAAATTTAGCATTGAATCATCTTCTTAATTTGTTATTACAAGAGTTTGTTTACTAAGGTGGGCTTATCTCTGTAAGAGATCTCTCCAGCCAACCCTACTGGGTGTGGAGAAAAGCAATATTTGGGGTAGTAGTGGAACATGTGCACTATAATTACTAAATGAAGTACATAATTAGGGGTCGCAATACCGGTATATATTTTCAAAATCGGGATTTTCGGTATTAACATGTGGCCAATACCGAGATTCCGGTATTTTCGATATTTTCGGGATTTGGAGAAATTGCTAGTAATTTATTATTAACTTTTATTTACTATGTTATTATGAAGGATTATTTTCTAAAGTTCAAAGTTCAAAGTCATTTATTTGTAACATAGGTGTGTATACATCACTTAGTTGTTAGAAAGTTGAATGTCTCTCTATGTCTAGCCCTATTTTGACTAGAAGAAAAAACTAATTTTAAGTACACCCTATTACATCGATAAGTCTTCCTTTTGCTATAGTTCGGTATTTGAGAAAATCCTGTTGAAGCAAACATTATTCAGTTTGCCGACTTCAAAGCTGAGTTTTCAAAAGTAAAAAAGTCAATAGTCAAAATTTGTTTATTTGATAGGACATAATATCTCTTTCAATCGTCAAAAAGGGGGGGGGGGAAAAGCAAGTAGGAAGCAAACACGAAGTGACATGCCAATCGATTTCGACGATAAGCTACATACTTACACTGTTATTGAAACTGGAAGTCTGAAATAAATCAATAAATGCATACGCTACAATAAACTGTACAGAAGATCGAGAAGTACATTTATCAACAATTTTGTGGACAATTCGATCGAGACCTGGGCCGTATTTCTTCTGACCAGAGAGGTGCTAAAATAACTGGAACTCAGCACTAGTATTTATTTAGAAGCCTATAAAAATATGCTACTACGTCCGTCCAAATCCAGAACCAAGAACGTAAGAAGAAATGTAAGAACTGTCGTCAGGCAGCTTTCGGTTTGAGCAATGTTTTGAGTCTTAAATACAATATTACTTATTATCTTCAAGTCTAATAAGCAAAAGTAATATATAATTTAATATTTACTAAATGGCGCGGTATTTTCGCCAAATCCCAGTTTTTGTAAAATTAACACTGGTCATTTTGAAGGCGTATTTTCGATGTCCGGGATCCCGGTTTGCGACCCCTATACGTAATATATGTACTTACCTACTATACATAAATACCTATAATAAGTTTCGTATTACCATTAGAAATTCACTAGTTTCGTATTACCATTACAAATTCACTTGGGCCGATTTCAGGCCTACGTCAACTTGCTAAACACCAGCCGCCAGGCACCAAAGCCTAATCTATCTCCATATCAAATTTCAACCAAATTGTATCAGTGGTTTCTTACTGGCTCTCAAATTTATAATATTAGTCCTTATAGATTTTATTACATGCAGATATACCTACATTTGCCGTGTGGTGACCGGTAGAGTAGAATAGCACCAACCCCTTACACTCGTGGGTGTCGTACAAGGCGACTAACGTTTAGAGGCAAAATATGTAGTCTCCATAAACTGGAAAATGGGCAGCAGCGTTTTTCATTGTTATGTTTGCAACACTGCGATCTCCAACCCGCCTGCCAAGCGTGGAGATTATGGCAATAACCTCCCCTTTTGCGGGAGAGGCCCAAAGTCCTGTAGTGGACTGTTATGGGCTGTGATGATGATACCTACATACTTACATAATTAATTATTAATGTTGTTGAATGTAAAAAATTTGAATTGATTGTGTTTATTTTTCTACTTGCAATCCTGTATGGTATCACACATACATATTCTACATAGGGAAAACCAATACTGAGATAACACTGTTACATTTTATTTATAGTCATAAATATATTCATTTGTGCACATGTATGGTAGATTCATGAGTGCCCTGTTGTACTTTTATTGTTCAGAACATTTACAGTTAGTGAAGTTTACTAAAATCTCTGTCAAGGAGGTGAGCCTGGATCCTGAAGTGAATGGAGCAAGAGATGGCCCCCAAGATATCAGCATAGGTGATGCAGCGTCCATTAAACCTGACATCAGCAGCCCTATTATGGAAGAGGTAACAGTAATTAGTTTTTCTTTCATTATTCCATCTGCAATCAGCCACCAGCTATAATCAAATTTAGTCTGTTAGAATAACAAGTTTCAGCAAACATTAATTCCCATTTTGTTAGCATTGTGTCTATTCTCTTATTTGGCTAAACCGTAGAAGTACATTCTCTTTAGCGGCAAGACTACTATAGTCTCCTCCAGAATGTTCTGTTCTAATTGATTTTGGTGTCTCTCTAGCCTTTCCTTGTATTTATGATGGTATGCTATTTCTTATCCTATGGTTGGAAGATCAGTGTACTTATGTAGATAGTGTGTAGAGGTAATGGTTATGATTGTAATTATCTTTGTACACACTACATCAAGCTGATATTGTGCAGTTAAGCGTTTTGGTTTGCCAAGAGTTAAATCTCATAGTGATAGGCTCAAGAATAGTCCAAAGTCCAAACAGTCCAGGGTAACTTTAAGGGGAACCTGTTATATTAGTAGGTTTATATTCTAGAGGTATAAATCCATTGGTAAACCCGATGTAGCTGATGTAGGTATAACACCGGCAAATTACAAGATGCATGTGACTTAACATTCATTTCGTCCCACTAAAGAATAACCAATCTAACAAATAATATTTCAGTAAAATCTCTTTCCTTTTGTATGTGCTTTAGAGACGACTTTCACACTGCACGTACCTAATAGAAATAGTAATTATATTTGTAAACCATGCCTCTTTCACTAATTAATTGCAGATAGCAACAGAGCGTGCGAACAACATCATTATAACTATCACGGAGCCGCAAAAGATTGGAGAAGGCATGAGCTCGTATGTGGCGTACCGTGTTCTGACCAAGACCAACATGCCTATATTCAGCAAGCAGGAGTTCGCTGTGCTGAGGAGGTTCAGTGACTTCCTCGGCCTGCATGAGAAGCTGACAGAAAAATACCTCCGATCCGGCAGAATAATACCGCCGGCACCCGAAAAGAGTATCGTCGGTACGTAACGTTCAGTTGACTCTTGACTCTGATTTCATGGTTACAGCGATGAAAGTTTAGAAAATAATGTCGTACAGTATTGCTATGTTACTGCGAGTGCTGTAAAAGCAATTTTATGTGACCATAATGTTATGTAGTCATGTTTTCTTCATGACTTCGTCCGCCGCGAGCGCATCCTACATGGGTAGGCAGATCCTGACACACCTCTATTACCCTTTCGTTGAGAATGCTTCGACTTGTCCATTCATATTCTAAGCAAAATTCCCCTCTCCGATTTACCTCTTTCCCGTCGGAAAGTCCACCAAGAAGAATTCTAGAAAGGGTCAAGAAGTTTCGTAGTCGATTCACGGCCGCTCCGCATTCGCTCGCCTTCTAATGCCTGTCTTTTCTATCTCTAACGACATACCATGGGTATGAAAGAGATAGGTATTATAGTGCAATTTAGTTGGTATCGGGTTTGGACCGGCTTCCACTCAATTTTGCCAATTCTATTTTCGTTACCGAAAATTTGATCGTTTACGATAAGGAAAGGACAGTGACCCTTTTTAGGTACATGAAAGATAACAATAATCTATTACAAACAAACAAATCGTTCCTCTTCCGGCGAGACTGCTGTACATATTTCTATGATCTTTCATGACTCATAGCGCGTCATCGTCAGCCTATCGCACCATTGTGAGCCTCCTTACAGACCTTGGTCAAAGGTACCAACTCAAACCAAATTAGTGCTTAATTCACACATTATGGCCTAGTGCGAGTAGAGCTAGTCCTATAAATGAAAAAGTAAATATTTGTTTAGCCTTGCTTGCAGCCTAATGCGCTTATTACATTTGGCTGAATTCAGAAGCAAAAAGTGTGGGAGCAAATAAGAGTGGAATGTATTAGTCAGTTTTTATATCACGCCCTTTAAGGCGGACCGACGACGGGAAACATAATGTAAGTGATTTGATTTGCTCTCACGCTTTTTGCTTCTGAATTTAGCCTAGTGTAATAAGCACACAACGAACATCGTTGAATTATTGTAGGTAAACAACTAGTTTAAATAATATACCGTAGAACCAGCTGTTACAATATCGTATCTACCGTATGAACCCACTCCACATTCCAAAGGTAAAAAAGACAGGTTGCATATTCAATCAAATAAAATTTAACATGGATGTAGATCGCATAATCTCACGTATTGACTTATCGATTCATAAAGCAGATTAAATAAATTAAAAAACGATCCACAAATGTCCATCGTTTGCACAGCACATTATATGTATGACTAATCTGTTTCGTGAGTCACAGCCTGTTTACAGCGTGTTCATGAAAGCATTGCTACGCTACGCAGCGAGCTCTGCTTTGTTAGACCATTCAAATATTAAAATCATATCAGTGACTCCGTAACCAACACACAACTCATAACGTTGTGACATAACATTAAAATGTTGCACTTGCCGTAAAACCAAATCCTAAACTCAAACCGACCGGCTCGGCGTTATAAGACTTCTAAGGTTGTGATTCTCAAAAGGAGGAATCGTTTTTGATTATAGTTCGGGTTAGCCATATCTAGTATGATCCCATATCGCAAAAAGAATGAAACTTATTCGTTATTTCCTCCCCCCTTTTGTATTGTATACAAAAGTATGTATAAGGCATTTATTCTCCATTAAATTTTATACAATATTGTCTTTGAAAGTATGTAGTTACGACTTATGGAAAATGGGGTACAGTAATGATGCGGTTTTTATACTAAAACGGCTGCAAATCAGAACCGTCTATCAAGAAATATTGTCTGGCGTAAAGCGATACTAATAGCTTGTATTTTTAATAATAATGATGGGTTAATTTTGGATGCTATTTTATTCATGTGCCGCCTCGACTGCAAGCTGTCGCACGCACCTTAAAACTAATCCTTACGCAGTATAAAATAAAGTCGCTTTTGGGTGCGGACGTCCGACCAAGGCCCGCGCATCCGAATTAATCCAAAAGCGACTTTATTTTGTATATCATAAGGATTAGTATCGACTGCAACTGACAGTTGGCCGGCTCCAGCCAAATCGGAGCGTCTGTTACAAGTATAAAAAATCATCCTTACGCAGTACAAAATTAAGTCGCTTATGGGTGCGAAGGACGTAGTCAGACGTCCGACCAAGGTTGGCTCGCCCTCGCATCCGAATTAATCCAAAAGCGACTTTATTTTGTACTGCGCAAGGATTAGTATCGACTCCGACTGACGGTTGGTCGTCATCATCACAGCCCATAACAGTCCACTGCAGGACTTAGGGCGTCTCCCACGAAAGGGGAGGTTATTGCCATAATCTCCACGCTTGGCAGGCGGGTTGGAGATCGCAGTGTTATAAATACAACTATGGAAAACGCTGACGGTTGATCTGCTGTTATTAGCATAACAGAGAAAAGATCTCGTCCCCAGGCACGATGAAACTCAAAACGACGTCGACCCCGCCGACGGAGACGGCGAGCTCGATGGCGGCCAACGCGGTGAACACACAGTTCGTGGAGCGGCGGCGCGCGGCGCTCGAGCGGTTCCTGAACCGGATCGCGCAGCACCCGGTGCTGAGTATTGATCCGGACTTCCGGCAGTTCCTGGAGAGCGGTGAGTGGAATGAACAGCTGGGGGAAATGGAAAACTGTTTACCCGACAGAGCAACAGCTGGTGGGGAGGGTTCGGGACGGGGAAAATGGAGAACTGTTTGCCCGACAGAGTAACAGCTGGTGGGGAGGGTGCGGGACGGGGAAAATGGAAAACTGTTTACCCGACAGAGCAACAGCTGGTGGGGAGGGTTCGGGACGGGGAAAGTGGAGAACTGTTTGCCCGACAGAGTAACAGCTGGTGGGGAGGGTGCGGGACGGGGAAAATGGAGAACTGTTTACCCGACAGAGTATCAGCTGGTGGAGAGGGTGCGGGACGGGGAAAATAGAGAACTGTTTGCCCGACAGAGTAACAGCTGATGGTGAGGGTGCGGGACGGGGAAAATGGAGAACTCTTTCCCGACAGAGGGTCGAGAAATCTTATTTAGATTACACAACAAAGCCGACACAAATCATCAATAGATTTTGAAATTACATTAATTCAAATTGAGTGGCGGCCCGGTCCGTTATATTAAATTACCAAACTTGACGCTATGAGAAGTCATGGAATGCGAAATAAAGAAATAGAAATAGAAGTCGAATAACATTTACATAAATTACGTGCTATTCCATATACAAAAGGAAATTGGAAATAATTGTATTGATGACAATTACGTTACAGATTCAGTTTGGTCCAATTTGGTGCGATGACGCATCGCCCTGCTTCCTTATTATTTACTTATTCTATTAGTTTTCAGTTTTTAAATGTGTAATTGGACCAAATACGTCTATGTCAATTTTAGAACTGTAAAATCACCGACGCAATCGCATCTCGTTTTCACCCCTTTGCCCTTATCCTACCAGGTGGGGCACGGGCGTAGCCAGGTTTTGGTTTTGGGGGGGTTCAAGATCAAAACATATAAATATCAATCCGTACACCCCCCTTAAAATATGGGTAATCGTAATAAAAGTAACTGAAAATGAAAAATAGGTGAGCGTAGCGAGCACGGCATTTTCCAATTTTAGCTCAATTGACTCGGGTAGAATATGATACCTAGTATTACAAAAACCAATGACTGAGTGTGCGCAGCGAGCTCGGCTCGGCCTTTTTGGTATACCTACATATTGGCACTTTAAATCCGAATTAAGTACGCGGCCCGATTGATGTGATCATTTAATCAATCAGCGAGCGCAACGAGCTCGACATTTTTAAATTTTTTGTTAAAAAGAGCTGTAGCAAACTTATTAAAGAAAACTAATGAATTAGCGAACGTAGCGGGCTCGGAAATTTTGGTATTTTGGCTGTAAAAATTTGGATTGATCACGCGGCGCAGGCGGTGTGAAGTGATTTCGGAGGGGGTTTGAACCCCCTAAACCCGCCCCCTCGCTGCCCCTATGAGGTGAGGTCGGCACCACATGCCTCGCTCCTGAGCTATGACTATGAGTATATATGACTGGGTGCCTGCTTGACGTCAATGGTCATTGGGAATGCTGTTGAGGTCGCAGTGTTTAAACCATAACAGAAACCACTGCTGCCCATTGTCCATTATTGTCACCCCGGAGGAAAGTATTAGTGCTACAGGAAACTAAATGTATGAAGCGTAGATGTTATGGGCGACAGTTACCACTTAACATCTATTCGAGGAGGGCTGTCTGCTACAGGAAACTAAATGTATGAAGCGTAGATGTTATGGGCGACAGTTACCACTTAACATCTATTCGAGGAGGGCTGTCTGCTACAGGAAACTAAATGTATGAAGCGTAGATGTTATGGGCGACAGTTACCACTTAACATCTATTCGAGGAGGGCTGTCTGCTCGCGTGTCACTTAGTAGCACAAAAAAGAAGAACTGCTGGGAATAATTGGGTTAACCTCTCATACTATATATAAACTCTTAGTTCCATGTTCAAGAAATACACCACAGTCAGGTCACACACCGCTTTTCGCGAAATCTAAAACTTTTGCCATGACACAGAGCCTAAAAAACCATCTGTAATCAGCCAGCAGTCCATCATTTAGTTAGCCGACTATTGAAACATTCCTCCTCATATAATCATATTTTAATATAATTAATAATAATCATCTTGGCGTTAATATCCCGATTGTGCTCTCGCGTACGAGGGCCCGGGTCAAGGCGGACGCCTTGACCATGATAAAGGATTTGGCAGATCAGGTAATTACAGTGGAGTGACTGCCATCTGACCCAGGGGCGTAGCTACCGCCGTATCTGCCGTATCAATTATACGGGGCCCCCGGGCCATAGGGGCCCCCAAATGGGTGTAAGCAAAAACTCGTTGTCCATGATTTCAGTTAAACTTTCCATTTCCCGAAAAAAAAAATATTTTATAGAGATTTTCAAACCATCCGCAAAAAAGGCAATTGAAATCAAGTGATACAATCCGTTGTCATTCACCTTTCGTTTAAGAGATAATTATCATTTTTATTGAAATAAAAACAAGTCAACGTAGCACTCCACGCGCATTCATTTATTGCTTCATTGAACTTTGTGTAAAATGTGTGCCTATCAGATGGCAAAAATGACAAGAATTTTGATCTCATATAGAAAATTTCATATTTTTAGGTTTTCCTATTACCGGTAGCACCAAAGGCTTAAGAAACTCCTTACTCCGTTCTTTCCTAAACGGGAACCTGGTTCATAATACACACGCATAATCGTGTTGGCTCACACGCAATCAATCTTTGAATTTGCCTGTTTTCAAGTTAATAATGGAACGTTTTGATAGTGAATATACCAAGAAATTTCGAGTTGTTACTCTCGCTCATTAACTGTTCGCGAAGTTGATTATATTATACAATCTCGTCAAAAATTTGGAGATAGCCCGGCGCTATCGTCATATTGCTGATTTTACGGTATTTTTTATTTAAATCGCGCAAGGTTTAATGGATAAATTACAAAATTTCGAGCTCGCTGCGCTCGCTCTTTCAATGAAATAAGTTATAATCGCGCAAGGTATTAATATAACCAAGCCAAAGGCTTATATTTTTGATATAAATTATATTAAAAATTCCTAGCCCTACCTAGCCTCGCGAACCTGACTGTCTATTGTCCAAATTGTTTCTATTCTATTGTCCCACAAATGTAGTGTACATTTATTGACTTACACAACAATATGAAGTTAATCATTAGTACACCCCCCCCCGTAGTTGAGGGTATCTGCTAGGGGGGCCCCTACACAACTATTGATACGGGGCCCCCGAAGGGCACGCTACGCCACTGATCTGACCTCTATGACCGTGCTACCAGGGGAACCTGGCCAGATTGGATCATGGTTACACATTTAGTCGCCTGAATGTGCAGATTTCATCACGATGCTTTTCCTCATATTTATTTAGCATAAATCATATTTTCATGTTTTTTCTTATTTTTACATTCTTCAGAATCCGAGTTGCCCAAAGCGACCAGTACATCGGCTCTGAGCGGTGCCGGCGTGCTTAGGCTGTTCAACAAAGTCGGCGAGACCGTCAACAAGATCACATACAAGATGGACGAGTCGGATCCCGTGAGTTGTGTTCACTTGCTATGAAGGTCTTCGAGCCAAGGTCACCAAATGGCGCTATTGAGAGTAAGGTTCGTTGGCAAAGTTCCAATGTCATAAGCCGTTTTCAAGACTAGTTTCCTAACAATTCCCATAGATGGCACAGTGTAACGACTAATCATCATCATTATCGTATCTCGGTCTTCGGCATCCTCGCGTCGTAAGCCGTTGGCTCTCGCATCCGACACAGCGATGTCAATCCATCGCTTCTTGGGTCGCCCACGGAGCCTCTTTCCTGATACCGGCAGGTTCAGGCACCTATTACCCACGTATCCCTGAGGCTTACGCAACACGTGACCAAACCAGCGCAGGCGAGCCTCCTCGATCTTGTCCGCGATATCCCTCACGCCAAGACTGCCACGGATGTATTCATTACGTACTCGATCGAGCCGTGTAACTCCGCACATCCAGCGCAGCATTTTCATTTCGTTGGCCTGATGACTAACTAAAACAATATTCATCAACACAGCCCGTAACAGTCCACTGCAGGATTTAGGGCCTCTCCCTCGAAAGGGGAGGTAATTGCCATAATCTCCACGCTCGGCAGGCGGGTTGGAGATCGCAGTGTTTAAATATAACAATGGAAAATGCTGCTGCCCATTTTCCAGACTACGGAGACTCTTGATATTTTGCCTCGAAAACATTAGTCGCCTTGTACGACACCCACGAGTGTAAGGGGTTGGTGCTATTCTACTCTGCCGGACACCACACGGCTATCTGCCGGACACCACACGGCTAACAAAATTATAATATACTAATAATACACTAAAAATATACGTATAAAAAATATACTAAAAATAATATTATAATCTCTTTATTTATTTATTTTCGGAAGACTTACAGCTATAATAATAATAATAATAATCATTTCTTTCAAGTATCTCGTAGACTCATACAATTTGTTAGTAGGTAGATACAATAACTTAATCTAATGTTAGTATTAAAGTAAAATCTTCACTGCTGTGACGTGCAAGTCACAGCAGTGCCTTATATATGGGCAGTCTAGCCTGCCGGCAATCATCGCCAGGACGGTGTTAGAGCTGGCCCGCACCCTGCGCACCAGAGACGCGCACCGCTTGCGCATTGTGGTAAAGAAGCAATCGGTGCGCGCTTCCGCGAACATGCCAGAGGCGCTACAGTAGCGGGGCAGACCCACCACCGCCCTGAACGCGTTATTGAACTGGACGCGAAGGGCATTGTACGATTTCTGTGTATAATCTACCCATAGGCTACACGTGTAAAGTGCTGTACAATATGCTTTAAAAAGCGTAACTCTAGCTTCCTTAGAACATCGTGCAAACCTACGGGCGATCATATTTGCTCTTATCGACAAAGCCCTTCGCTCCCGCTCAATGTCAGAGTTGTCTTTTAAATCAGCGGTGATAAGATGTCCTAAATACTTAAACTCTTCAACCCTTGTCAAAGGAACACCATATAGTTTAAGGGGCGGTACACATGAAGGTCTTATTAGACCCGCCTTAAACACCATAAACTGAGTTTTATTTATATTGTATTGCAACCCGTGCTTTATTGCATAGCTTTCACACACTTGTAAAAGCCTTCTTAGACCACAGACCGACGCGCTCAGCAGCACCGTGTCGTCTGCATAACTCAGATTGTTGACGCAGACGTCGTCAATATGGCAGCCGACACGCCGACTGCTGAGCTCGTCGATCAGTGCGTTCACGTACAAGTTGAATAATGAAGGAGAGGTCAGACCACCCTGTCTCACCCCACATTCTAGTCTGTAAGACCCCGACAGCGCGCCGGCCCATCTGACACTATTGACCTGGTGTCCATACCAATACTTGAAGATGTTCACAAGTTCTATTGGTAGATTAGAGTTCTGTAGTTTTGCCCATAGTATGTCGTAGGACACCAGGTCAAAAGCTTTCGACAAGTCGAGGAAGCAAGCGTAAACTGGAGTTTTTCGACTCGTGTAGTATTTCACGGTATGCTTGAGACACAAGATTGCACTTTCCGTAGACAATGACGGCCGGAACCCAAATTGATTGTGGTGCAAATTAAGATATTTATTTAATTGTGTCTCAAGCATAGCGTCAAACACTTTCGCGACAATTGTCGCCAAGGAAATGGGCCTATAGTTATTTTTATCCGAAACATTTCCCGTTTTATTTTTGACTACAGGCACAACTATTGTTTTCATGAGCTCGGGGGGTATGTACGAATGACTGACACACAACGAGAAAAGCATCGCTAAGACTCTCGATAAATGAGAGCCAGCGCACTGAAGGTGCTCGATGCTGAGACCATCGTGACCGGGAGATTTGCCTCTACTCATCGACCTTATAGTCAAAGCCACATCCTTGGCAATAAATCTGGTCCCCACGGCCCCGACTGGCATCTCATCATCGGTCACCGTCCGCGACGAACCCAAAGAAGACTGTACCTGAAAATGATTTTTAAAAATCTCTGCAATTTCGCCAGGGTCACTCGCGCCACCCACGCTCATCGGGAGGCCAGGCCTGACATTTGCCTTGTTTGTGTTTTGCCAAAAACCTTTAAAATCCCTAGCAGAATGCTTAGAGGCAAGAATATCCATCCTAATTTGGTCCTGATTGTCCTGGCACCATTTAAGCCTAGACTTGAATATCCGGCGACTTTTACACATATCATCATGAACATGACCTGTTTTAGGTCTGCCTTGAGATAACCATTCATGAAATAATGACCTGGCCTCCCGATGGGCGTCCCCAACGTGTCTGTTCCATCCAGTTACAGGTTTATGATTTCCACGCTTACGCTTGCCCCCCCGACCTGCCGATGCCCGGGCAGCACCACTTAGAGCAGATATAACATTGTCGTAAAGTCCATCCAGAATAGTCCTATGCTGATGGTCATCACAGTAACGATCAGCGCAAAGAATTAAATCACTAGGAAAGTCAATAGCTTTTAGACTGTTATTACACATTTCACTATAGTAAGCTACCTGCTCTTCAGTACGTACGCCCCATATTACAGACTTATCCATATTGATTTTACCTGCTAGCTTAGGTGTTAATAAACATAGGTTACACTCCATTATAATAGGAAAATGGTCTGACCATACCGTATCGTACTTTACGTAGATATTCGACACTGTGCACTGAGCAGCCTGAGTCACAACACAGTGATCCAGCCACCTCTCCGACCCGTGCACGTCACTAATGAAAGTGTACGTGTCCGACGAAAGCCCGAGCCAATCCACATCTATACATGTCCAACTTTGTTCCCCACAAAACGCTAAAAGTTCGTTAAAAAAGAGCTCATGCGGGTGAGCGTTAAAGTCGCCCATTATGTACACCGATTCTATACCGTACTGTTCTATGATAGCGCTTACCGCACTGAGGCATTCCGTGAAATCCGGTAGATTGTCCGTAGAATTCGTAGGCATGTAGATGCACACCACTACAAGAGGCCGATCATTTGTCACTATTTGTATGGCACAAATTCGACTATTGTCGCACCGTAAGACCGACACATTTTGGAAGACACTGTTTCTCCAAAGCAGCGCGACCCCACCGTACGGTCGGCCGCGCAACATTCCCGCCGCTGTGTCGACCGCCGACGTCCCAGTGTATCCGAAACTGCTTTCAATAGAACTTAGAAACGGGATTTCGTGAGGCAGTAACCACGTCTCTTGTAAGGCAATTATATCACAGGTGTTGCATAATTCTCTCACACTCTCTATAGATCTTTTTACATTTTTGCAATTAAAACTGGCGAAACTGTATGTTTGTTTACTCATTAGGTACTTGGTTTTATAAGGCCGTGAGTGGAGGGAGGTCCGTCATTTACCTTGTGCTTGTAATGCACAAAACGTCTAAAAATTATACCTTCTGGCCATAATTTTTCGTCTAGGTATATAGGTAAGTTTTGCCGGGATACAAAGATCTTAAAAGCATTATGATCTGTCTGTTTCTTAATGTTAATTTTCTCCAACGATACACATTCATTTGTTTTTGTTTGTATGTAATTTATTATATCCTTTTCTTTTGTGTCTTTGTGGACGTTCGTAATAAACACAGGGATTTTGGTCTCCGCCGCCTTAAAGTTACACTCCATATCGCTTGCTACGCCCTTTTTCCCCTGGAAACGATAATTGGACTTCTTTTTCTTTACCACCGTCACCCATCCACCATTATTCGAGTCTGTATTCATCCCGTCCGCGTCGGCGCAGCGGTCCGGTTCGTTATCAGCCAGCTGACTTGCCGGTAGGTGTCTACGCGGCGACGTCACGGCGGGTGTTGCACCGATTCCGACCGGTATCGAAGCCGCTCCGAGTGGTTGTTCTGTGCCTACTACCGTCGAGTTTTGTTTTTCGGATTTTTCTGATAAATTGCACTCCGTGGGTGGAGAAGATATTTCTTCAAAATCCCGATACTGCGTCACATTACTCTTTTCGTTGGATGTTTGTAGAACATATTTACTCGTTTCGTTAAACGTAGAACTAAAACCTATAGGGTCGCTGTTTGAAATCCATGCACCGCGTTTCACGTTAACGTTCGAGCGAACAGGCAGCAGGGACGACAGGGCTTCTTTCACACACTCTGCTTTGATTTCTTTTACTTGATCAAGAGTAGCGTAAGTTGTCTTCATCGCATAGATATCCGCTTGAACACGTTGAATATCTTTTAATAACTTAGAACAGTCCAAGTGGTCAAACGTAATAGGCGGTAATTTGTCTAAATTCCGTGCAACGAACACGGGAATGTCTTCAGGGTCGATTGATTTAAACACTCCAATGATGTCCTCCAGGTCTCGCTGTTCTTTACCCTTATTTTTGCGTAATTTGTTCCTTTGATCCGTCGAAATAGAATCAAAGAACAACAATTTGGACTTCTTTATTTCATCACTTGTAAAGGATGACACACACAATTTTACCATGGTATCGGTATCCACTAACGACACTTTGTTTTGTATATACGTTAGCATTTCATCAATGACGATATTACACGCGTTACATTTCACTAATTCCGACATTTTAGCAACACGATATTTGCGCCAAAAATGATGAAAAAGCACGCGACTACCCCCGTGGGATGCGCGCGCGCGACTATTACAATGGACGTCTTATATAGGTAACAGGAAGCCAATTACAAGTCTCCACCTACATCATTGATATTTACTTATATTTCGTTTATTGATTGATACTGCCTTTCCCCCTTACTGGCTGGACTCCTGTCTTCGCCGCGTGTGGGCGGCCTGCGACGACGATTTTGTTTTATACTACGTACAGATGTCATCGCAAGTCGCGAACTGTGCGTTTCCAAAGGAACTTCCGCCCACGCACACTAATGTTGTGAAATTAACTACCTGGAGAGGCATTCCCAGGAGTGTGTAAAGGTTTTTACGGGGTCGGCAACCCGTGGGCCCTTGCAAACGTCCTTAGGCTGCGGTGACTGCTCTCCATCAGGCAGGCCGTAAGCTTGTTTGCCACCTTAGTGGTATTAAAAAATGTCCCTCGCGTATTCATCGATACCGCCTCCCCCCCAGTGGTTCGAAGAGCGCACCCGCTTTAGAGTGGCTGTACTCGTGTCTTCGCCGCGTGTGGGCGGCCTGCGACACCGACTTTCCTTTATACTATGTATAGATATCATCGCAAGTCACTCTTACTGATCGACACCACCCATCCCCCCAGTGGTTCGAAGAGCGCACCCGCCGGATAGAGTGGCTGGACTCGTGTCTTCGCCGCGTGTGGGCGGCCTGCGACGCGCTGTGCGCAGAACGCCGCGAGCTGGCCGCGCGCTCCAGGGAGGCCGCGCGGGCCGCCGCAGCGCTTTCCGCTGCTGAGGCGCATGCGCCGCTGAGTCGAGCGCTGAGCCATCTGGCGGACTTGCACGAGAAGGTGAGTGTAGTTTCCTACAGGACTAGAATCCACAGGACCCTGTGCGCGCCGCATTCGGGCATTTAGCCATCTGGCGGATTTACAAGAGAAGGTAGGCCTACCTAGTACAATCTACAGGCGTCTGAATGTCTAGCCTATGCCTAGCCTAGCCTACTGTCAGCTGCCGAGGCGCATGCGCCGCTGAGTCGGGCATTGAGCCATCTGGCGGATTTATATGAGAAGGTAGGAGTGCCTAGAGATATAGACGCGCAGGCTTCCGATCCACATGAGCGTTGCCGAGGCGCACTCGCCATACAGACGCGCGTTGGAACGCGCTTAGCAGCCACCTAGCGGATCTACATGAAAAAGTGAGCGTATCCTACAGGCCTACGATCCACAGGAGTGACACTACAACGCAATGGAAATTTTACAATGTCGCTAGTGAGATCTGTTGTCATAATACTCTCGTGCTATTGGACAGAAGCAATTGTTGTAAAATGACGAATCTGTTCCAGCCAATGACATAGCTTTATTTTGACAGCAGGCCTCACGTCTCATTAGCGCTATCTCGTGGATTTTGGAATCGCGAAATCCCTTATCATGATATCATCGAAGCGAATCCAAAAAGTTACGGGCCTACCATAGACACTTATTCCTGAATGCGAGCTCGAACATTCTCCGCGACTCCTTGAAATTTCCTAATAGGTACTGAAAGTTTGTTTTTGTCTCTGTTGCAGATAGAACAGCTACGCGTAGAACAATCAAACACCGATTTCTACGTATTGACTGAGCACGTGAAAGACTATTTGGGCCTTATTAGCGCTATCAAGGACGTCTTCCACGAAAGAGTAAAGGTAAACTCTACAGCCAATTCAGTATGATTGTTGTCTTATACTAGGTTCTGTCCTCGTCATTCTCCATAAAGTAGAGTAGAATAGATATTATGACACAAAAAGGAACACCACAAAATTAAAATATCATAAATATTTTACATAGTCAAAATGAAAACTTAAAACTAGATCCGTATAACTTCGTCATATACCTTAAACTAGATGTTTAACCCACTCTTTGCCATTCCCGGTGCAAAGGTGCCCATAACACTAGCAGCGTTGCCACGCTGAATGGCGATGGACAGCCTCTGCAACAGGAATGACCCAGAGCGGGGGTCACCACCCCTCTCTCTCAATCGACGGCCAACATCTTTAAAAAACACCCTCGCTTCGTCACACCAACACCCGGTCGTTTCCGCTGCGAGAGGGACAAACAAATAATTGTTTTGCAGGGCGGAGTATTTGTTCCTTTTCCTAAGGGCCGCAGACTCCGCCGCTGCCCCAGCCGCTCTAACGGTGCGACCGAGATGCGAAGCCGAAAAGGTGCTGACACATGTGGCGTCCCATAAAAGACATTTGCCCTTCTGCCACGGCACCAGAGTCACACCGTCAGGTCTCTTGCCGTCGGACCTACTCAGTCCGGGAGGCTCCAAGGCGCAAGGAATGTTCGCCGAAACCAGCGCTCTCCGGACAACATCATTGAGGGCGTGGTGACGTGGAAATCTTCCCGCGCATCGACAGCAACTCAAAGCGTGGTGACCATTGGCCTCAACCCGGGAACCGCAGATACATTGATGAGGTTCGCATACATCGCAGCCCAAGCGAAGAGCCACAGCCACCCGCAAGGACTCGCTATCCATGAGCGTACCCAGATGTGGCGATGGCAAAGCGTGCAACCACGCACCCGACTCTGGTTGCGACACTGCCTTAAGCCTCGCGAGGTCTACTCCCACAGCCACACCCTCTAGCTGCTCCAGCACCCTCTTCGCCCCAATATTGTCCCAAGACCGCTGGCTTTCCGGGCACTCCGTTATAGGCGTAGTCGGGTTGAGAGCCCCCCAAGCCGTCAGTGCATCACCGACATGGGGAATGTTTATCCTGCCACCATCTACTGATAGAATGTTAGTGACAAGACTCACAACCCCATGCGACGACGCCAGAAAGGCCGGCAGGCTCACATCCCGAACACGCCGAATTCCTAACCCCCCACATCGGATAGGCAAAGATGCTTGGCTCCACTGGTCTTCACTTAGGGAGACGTTTAAAATACTCTCCACAGAGTCCCGAAGTACCTCATCAAAAGTTGCGATACTATCCGGAAACAGCCAAGTTGGACACGTACGCAGAAAATAATTTATTTTAGGGACGGCAAAGCACATCCGCAGCAAAAGTAGTGCAACATGCGCCGAAAGCTTTTCAAGACGATCCCGAGCGACAAGGAGAAGCTGCCTTCTAGAGTCAAAGGTTTCTGGGATGGCCTCAGGGAAAATAGGTGACCCTAGAAGTTGGAACGAAGATAAAGATAATTCCCTGAGGCCGGGAAGCAAGGAGGAAAAAAGAGGAAAGAAAGCACGAGACTCAATACTGCAGGGGAAAAATTCACACTTTCCGGTATTAACCTCTAGCCCCAGCCTTTGAAAGTGTGGTAGTAAAATCTGCAGGTCTTCCTTTACTACGTCAGCTGTCCCTCCAATGGTACCATCGTCTAGGTACCATATATTTAAAGGAGACTTAAGCTCCGATATAGCCTTATGTATGGCAAGACTGAAGGCTAAAGGGCCAAGTGGATCCCCCTGCTGTGCACCAACTTGGGAAAGGATAAGAGAACCGTCATAGAATAAATTGGAAGGGGAGTGATAAAGTTGGTGAAGAAACGGATATAAAGAAGGCAGCTTATCCCTGGCCTCGCTCAAAAGAACGTCCCTCTCAACACTGTTAAAGGCGTTTTTAATGTCCAACTTGACTATGACGTAATTCGCCTTCTCCGGATCCATCACTACAGTGCGCACCGCGTGGATTGCCGCCTCACAGCCCAATGGAGTACCAAAACCTAATTGGCGAGGACGAAGGTAATTCGCCATCTCTTCCTTGACTGCGCAGCATCCAAGCTTCGCTACCAAACGACGGATAGTATTCCCTATCGCTATGGGCCTAAGACCCCCATCTTTTTTAGATAAAGCGCATAACGTTGCCCCATAAAGAAAAGGACAAACTTCGGGATTTAGTTGACCGCTTAGCAAAAAGTTGCTCAATTTTGTTAAGCCCTCCACCAGCCTAAGCCCATTGTCACCGGCTGAAGGGGAAGACAACTCTTTCAAGTGAACTGGCCGAATACCATCCAATCCCGCCGCAGATCCATTATGAAAAGTGTTAAGAGCTTGCAAAACATCCTCAGCCTTAACTTTACATGCCGAGACCGTGCCGAGGTCAGGGGGCGGTGGAAATGCGAGAGGACGGGTAGGTGCTGGATGTTTTGCGTGAAGGGAGGCAAGAGTTTCAGGGCCTGAGGGTGCTACTGTATCAGAAGACATCAGCAACCGAACCGCTCCCCTCAGATCACCCTCATGCACCTTGGACTCCACTCTCCTCTCCACTGAAGAAACCGACTTGTTACCACTGAACTCATCTAGAGAGAAACCATTACAGCTGTCCTGAATGTTTTGCTTGACTTTGGTGGTAAGGGTTTCCGAGCCCGTAGATTCCGGAAATTTTAATCCCGAATATGCAAATGTGAGGAAAGCACTCCAATCTTCCGTCCCATTGTCCTTTACACATTTATTAATGAGATCACTCATTCTACCGGCAGCCAGACTACGTGCCCCCTTAGGTATGTGACGCAATACCCGCACTGTGCGCCTCAGAGTCGCAAGACTCCCGAGTACTGCGATACCACTAGTATCCGCTTGCGGCGGCTGACTGACGACGACGCGGTCGGCAGAGGACGACGATGTGACTGGCACATTTTTGTGCATTCGGCCTATATGTACCTTTAGGCCATGTGGCGTAAAACTGCGAAACGAGTCCGCGCAATATGGGCATTTCAATGAAGGAGAGGAGCTCATACTAAAAGTACACAGATAAACACTAAACAATAACAGAATTTATGAAAAACCTAGTAAATAAATTGTACATGTGCCTAAAATAAATTCAAAATTAAAAACATTAGTACCAAACAGTACTTTATCAATGCACAAAGTGCACAAGCACAAATACAATAATTAAATTAAAATGAAAATATAGTCCTCGTAATAAGAAAAAAAAAGTCAAAATTGAATAAATTAAGTATATGCATACTTAATCCAAAACATTAAACAATTTGAAAATTGAATCACAAGATGTCAACTACAAAATTAATACAAGTAGATTCCAAATAATTAAATTAAATTAGATTTAAATACCTTTAAAAAAAATTAACTTTTCGTGACAAATCTAAACATTTCAAACTTACAAAAAAAAAAATGAAAAAGAAAAAACGGGGTCGTGGCCGAGGATCGAACCCCCGATTTTCCCTTGTAGTCAACTTATTCTGAACGTATTCCCACGGCACTACCAAGTCTCACTGCCGCGCGGTGAAATTTGCCATCTAATGTTACCCTCGCAGTTGTATAGTAACATTGATCTGTTTAAGTTGATATTATGTGGGTATTTATCTTCTATACCGTCTTCTTATCACAATTGCAGGTCCTTTGGTTATTTTAACAATGCAATAACATTCCCATCGTTTATTTCTCGGAAACCGGAGCGCAATTGTAGGTATTACTCGTGCCAAAACCGAAAGCTAACAAAACTTCACTCCCGCGAAACACCGCCTCAGCAAAAAGTACGATCAATGGAGTTTATGCTTTGTCACAGTTAAGTTGATAATTAACATTGAAATAGTGAATAGAAAGCGCCACCAACAGTTGTACTTCACATTTACGCACTGTACACAGTTTTGCAGACTTATTTATCGTGTTTTAACTACTTTGTCCAAAGTATAACGAAAAGAAAAACAGAGCCAATGTTTACCTGGCAAACTTTTTTTTTTTTTTTTTTTTTTTTTTTAAATTACATTACATTAAAATTGACATCAAAAATATCATAAAAAGAAAAAATATATAAAGCAAAGAAACATTTTTAAAACAGGCTTACGACATCCCATGTAATATTGTAATCATCCACGTTTTATTATTTTATTTAATAGCAAGTGTAGGGTTGCCGACTATTTCAGACCAAATATAATTTTCGGGTTTAGAAGCCATAAAAATATAGTAGGTAGGGAATAATCAAAAAAATATATAGTAGGTTTTTAAATAAAATGTACGTACCTAAATTATTTCTTAAATGTATATTTTCTGCAACATTGAGCTTTTTTTTTTATTTAACTTGAGTTTGACGTCACGTCGTACAAATGTCAAGACTCAAGATCGTTCTGAAATATTCGATTTGCATCAGGAAAATTTTTCTTTTGAGGATCTTATGGACGCGTTCCGTTTTGCGAAAAGTGGTAATGTTGTGCTAATTAAATATAGTAGTTTTGCCTACTATATTTTAATTTTAAATATATAGTAGGATACTATATTATATAGTAGGGCTTTCAACCCTAAGCAAGTAGAACAATGTGGTCTCTGCCTACCCCTACGATAAGGCGTGACTTTATAAATATATGTACACATGTATAGCCCCTCTCTCGTGGTGGCAGGTGTTCCAGAACTGGCAGCACGCACAGATGCAGCTGACGCGGCGGCGCGAGAACAAGGCCAAGGCTGAACTCGCCAACCGGCCCGACAAAGCCGACCAGGCCGCCAACGAGATCATCGAGGTAAGGGGTCGAATATTAACACTTCCACTTCTAACTCAAATACCAGAGATGCTACAGCAGTGCTCAGTATTATAGCGCGCGTATATAATCGAGCGGCCAGGTGCGTTGTGCACGTTGACGCAATTGGTGCGTTGGCTGCAGCGAAAGTGTTAACATAATAAAGGGCTTATTATCGCACATATTGGGTTTGTCACCACGCATCGACCCAAATCGAATCCGTCTACTTTTTTAACACATTTGCTGCGAACCCAAATATAAAAGAGTCGGGCACGGTGCTATCAAACGCCGCCATATGTGTCGTTCGCACAGCTATATGGCCGCCGAAATAAATCATACGCGTGTGCGGACGCCCGGCTAGCTGAGTCCGCGCGCATTCGCGTAGCGACAATTTTGTATAGACCGGCGAAATAAGTCGCGCGCACTCGCGTACCGCCAATTACGACCCAAATGTCGAGGCGGCCGCAACACACGGATGTAGTACACACTACAAGAAGGTTACTTCGCTACGGTAGCGGTATTATCAGCCCAATTCGACGATCGGTCTGCGACATATACATACACTGCGCATCGGTACTCGATGGCCGGTCTGTATGCATGCATTAGTTACCCTCACCCATAATTTTTTAAAGTTTAATAAGTGATTAATTTGTAAATTTAATTTTTTTCGTATTAGCATGTTCTCGGGCGTGCCCGAGGCGCTGTCCTGATTAGCAACGGTTGTGCGACCATGGTCGTACGACGGACGTCGCTCGATCAATAGGAGACCTCAAAACCGCTCGTCGCATGTCCATTAGGACAGTGGCTGAGAGTAAAAACTAATACTGAGTCTGACTCCTCCTGAGTATGTAGGTCCTCGCTTAACACGAGTTGCAGCGGTTGGGCGCGCATTACCTGTAATAGATATTTCAAGATTTTTGTTCCAAAATAAACAAATTCAAAGTTTTCTATTTCTCGTCCACCAGTGGGAGTCGAAGGTGGAGCGCGGCCAGCAGGAGTTCGACACGATCTCGCGCGTGATAAAGAAGGAGGCCGAGCGCTTCGAGGAGGGCCGGCTGCTCGAGCTGCGCGCCGCGCTGCTCAGGCACCTCGACGAGCACATGCGGCACCAGACACAGGTACGGCAGACACACAGATAAGGACGGACAGACGGACGATCTCGATCTGATAGTGCGCTGATTTCATTTGACTAGATTCAGTACGTAAATTGAAGTGCCTGTTGTGGCAGTTATATCTATGTTATATCTCTGTATTTCTTTATTGTGTGCAATAAATAGTTATATAAATAAATAAATAAATTCAGAAGCAAAAAGCGTGAGAGTAAATCAAAGTAGAGCCATTTATGTATCAATTATATTATGTTATATGTCGCTCCGCTTTTCAAAAGCCGTGATACAAAAATGGACCCTATTCTATGAGCATTTCATTCTAATACATTTCATTTTGATTTGCTCTCACGCTTTTTGCTTCTGAATTCAGTCAAATATAATCAGCGCATAAGGAAGGAGGCCACAATCCACCACGGAGTGAATAAACGTCTAATGTCATAATAAAGCCGTGCCATTGGCCAGAATGGGTCATTTTACAGCAGTTGTTTCTGTCGTCTGTCTGTTGTTGACGTTGATATGACAATTCAAAATGGCGTTACTTAGTTCCAGATCAGATAAGTTTGTGGCACTCTAATGTGAATCACAATATGAAACAGCGTTTCATGTGGCCTTTTTAGACCCACAGCAGTACGATGTATTGACAACAAACACCGCAATCCAGTAGCGACAACTATTTGACTTTTGATTACGTTAGCCCCCTCTTCACATTAGCTTTCGCAATATGATATTCCTTAACTAACGTTCTAAACGGGTAATATGTTTACTGCAGTGCGTGGCTGCAACACAGTGGCTGGTTGACGGTAACCATTGCCAGCCATTTTTTCTATTGTTATTTCAGTCGCACTCTAATGGCGTGCTTTTCTACTCGGCAAGAAGTTTGTCGTGTGTAACAGTCACATAATGCAATAAAAATATTGCCCATTTAGAAGCCAACATAACAGACCATTGTTTTATATAGGATGATAGTAATCATTTTGGCGTCAACTAGGTTGTGCTCTCGCGTGCGAGAGCCCGGGGTCTGCCTTTACCATGATCCCGGCTCTGGCAGATCAGATAATTAAAGTAGAGCCACCTGACCTCCGTGACCCTGTTAACAAGGCAACCTGCCGAGATTGAATCATGGTTACACATGGTTGTTTCGTATCGCGCACTGGCATCATCATCATAAGCCTATAATAGTCCACTGCAGGACTAAGGACCTCTCCTACGAAAGGGAAGGTTATTGCCATAATCTCCACGATTACCAGGCGGGTTGGAGATCGCAGTGTTATAAATATGAAGATGGAAAACGCTGCTGCCCATTTTCCAGCCTACGGAGACTCTAGATCTTATGCCTCGAAAACATTAGTCGCCTTGTACAACACCCACGACTGGCGTACTGTATTAATAATCATCTTGGCGTTAATGTCCCGGTTATGCTCTCGAGAATGAAGGCCCGGGGTCCGCCTAGAGTGGCGTACTGTATTACAGTATAATAAATTAAACTTCCGTATTCCAGGCCATCCGCTACTGGGACGCGTTCCTGCCCGAGGCGCGCGCGATCAAATGAGTGCCGATCAAGTGAGGGCGAGTGCCGTCACGTTTGTAAACATAAGCACCAACTACCTTTACGTCTTTTTGTACCACACCAGCATACATCACACATACCGACACACTAGTTATTGAACGTATAGATACTGGGTGTGTCTTGGGTCCCGGTAAAACAAATCTAAAATAAGTGAATCAAATCAATCAATCAAGTTCAATTTGGTAGTAAAAAAGAAAAGTGAAATTAAAAAGTTGTTAGTAGATGGTGCTGCACTGAACTCTCAATGTCAAGCTTGTTCATAATGTTTCGCTCGCAAGATGCAAATTGTTTTCACATACTATCTACTGTACTGTGTACTGTGTACAGAATGAGTCAGTCTGTCAAGAACAATTCTGAATTCCATCAGAAATTAATTATGTGAGATCTCGAGGACTGTATAGTCTGCAGCACACAGCGACGGGCGAATTAGAACGTTGCACAGTAAAGGCTTAGCAACAAAAATGTCGTCTAGAATAATGTCGTCATACCACTTTCCACAATCCAAGATACACCTGTAGATAATAGGTACAGGATACAATAAGTTGTAAAGAGCCATACATGCATAACTACAGTTATACCCAGACTACAAATAAATCTTATCTTATGACTTTAAAATTGACACAAACATTTGACTGAACATTTAGACAAGAAATGTGTAAATGATGTAAAGAAATAGTTACTCAAATACCATTAATATAGGCTATGTAATGTAAATCAATATTGTAGCTCATGTTTGAAACACTAAACATTAACCTTTGTAGTGCCAAAGTGTAATTTATCAATTGCATAAACAACTTGTGTTACGGAATTTCCTATTTTCGTATTAAATACGCGCGTATCTGAAAAATTTATAGGCGACAGAAGATTTCTTAGTAGTTTTTACGAAAACAAAGTGTTCATCATCATTACCATCCTGGCGCCAATCCCGGTTGTGCTCAAGCGCGGCCGTGCGAAAGCCCCATTGTACATTTTATTTGTTTAAAAGCCCTCATGACTTCTTGCATTTATTTATTCATAAATTTTGTGCATCAGTTGTTTGTTTCGTTAAACATTTGTGTTCCTAATCATTTTAAAATATAGAACAGCATACATTTTTTGTTCAAATCTTTAGTCAGCTGTCAGTTCTGTGAATCACGATAGATTCATCAAAAATTATGTTTACTCGTCGGCTTTTTGAATATAACGTTCTTATAATTCTTATTATTCTCTGTTACTGCGATGTATATTTTTATAGTCATTTTTGTTTTTATTATAAACTTAAAAATATAAATTTGGATATAAATAAAAATGTATTGGCAATTTCATGGAAGTATTTGGAGAGTATTGTGGCAAATGCAATGTTTAGTATACTTTAGTTTTATTTTTCATATTTCTTGTGCAACTGTGTCTTTCGAATGCTTTCATGAAATTTGGATGTGATGTGTTTAATAATGTATTCGTAAATTGTCGAAAATGTTTGTAACCTAACTGTGACCGACCGAATTTAGAAATGTTTAGTATGATGTTGCAATCTTGAGACTGGATTCTTGTTGAAATAAAATATATGTCAGTATCACGATATCTCTGTTGTTGATGAAGAAATTACGGGCTCCAAGACTTATTTTATCAGTAGGGGCTGATCAGATTCATCAGATCTGATAGAACAAAACCATAACAAAAGCGCATGTTTTGAGAATGTGTATCTTCGGTCGATTTTAAACGGTGATTGTTAGGTAGAGGTGTTTTATGTTTGAAAATCTCGAGTCTATAGTATTCCTTATTTTTGTATTTGCCAAATATGTTTAGTGGTATTAAAATGTAACTAGAGAAGATGTATCTGGAGAGAAAAATATATGATTATGTGTAAATGAAATGTTGGCCGTGTATAAAATGAATATAGAGGAGTAAATTATGATGAGATTATATTTGTCCAATTGTCCGCGGATAATCGTTTTAATGCATGTAATCTGATATCGCTGATATCGTATTCAGTACCAGTGCCGTCTTTAATTTGTAACTTCATGTTGCTTCGTCCGTCTCTGTGTTCGTCTTACTCAGTTCTAGAATAAGACAAGGACGCATATACGACACGAGATGCTCTGACAAATAGATAGCTATCTGACATTTTCGTTTGAACATCCATGCACTTAACATCTTGTATATTGAGTACTTTGCGATATTTTCATTTGGTCCAACAATAGTTTATATAAAGAAATCTACTTTGAAAAGTCAAAATAATTATATTATGTTTTAGTTTTTACAAGAATTATAATTCCGTAATAAACCCTTACGGGAAATATGTTTGTAAATACATTCCGCATATCAAGACGTCTCGTGCCTGGTACTGAATTAAATGAGGGCTACCGGGCTGCTGAAATTCCACTAGATGGCGCTAGTTACTGCATGATGTTCTTTCTCAAAATTCGAAATGTACCCGTGTCCTTGGGTAAAACAGAGCTCTCTTGAACTGTTCTGACAACTGTCAATTTGTCACTGACCAATAACACGAAAGTATTTTGAAAACAGGGGGTCTAAAAAGGCCACATTAGCGTTTCATATTATGATTCATATTAGACTGCCACAAACTTATCTGATGCGGTGGCCAGTACTGGAACTAAGTGACGCCATTTTGAATTGTTATGTCAATGTCGACAACAGCGACGCTGCAGATAAGTTTGTGTCAAATTAATATGAATCATATTATGAAACGCTAATGTGGCCTTTTTAGACCCCCAGATCTCTCGTTACAGTAGCGGAAATGCACTACATGACTAGTGTATTTCTTACATTTCGTGGCCCTCATAGAATACGATATAGTTATTCCTAGCGACCCTGTAAAATAAATAGTAGTTTAACTAAAAAGGGATGTACCTCAATATAAACAATTCATCTTTGGTTATAGTTGTATAGCTTGGGAACACATTTTGTTATTCACTGGAGGCCATTTCACGATTCAACCATTTTGTATTTACGAGAAGATTTAAATGTACATTGCGGCGTCAGTATTCTGCTATATTGTCTAGTTTGACCGAATACTTATATTGGCAAAGCAATGACAATCGAATTGTAATACAACAGGATGGTTTCGTGAATTAGGCCCATAGACTTTGAGTTGACAATGTGAGCGAGATATTATGAGGCTTGAAAAGGGTACGGGAAGACGGTTAGAAGTGGTTTATTGTACAATCATGGACTTTAATTTGGGACCGATCTTAGATATTACAGTAAATGGTAGCAATCATCCTTTCTTTTTAATGTTTTGTTCACGTGGAGACGTATCATCCCCATTGGCCTCGTTTGTCATACGTTATTTTTTTTTCAAATGCTAAAGACGCGACCTATAAACCCTTTTGTGGGATTTTTGCCACAAAGCTTTGGCATTATATTGTTTTTTGATGTTCAGACAATAGGAAATATGTCTACCATTTGAATATCTTTATAACCACTTTTCTGATCTGCCAAATACTGAAGCATAGTCAAGGTGGACACCGAGCCTTCGGGACATTAACGCCAAGATGATTACTATATTTGACTATCAATCTAATGTCTTATAGATGATATTCAGGTCGTCAACTACGTCATTTCCAGGTTGACTAAGCCCGTCAGTCAATATACCTAACGAAGGTAAACAGTAACAAGCCTGATTAGTTGGCCAGTCACGTGGCAAGCAGATTTCAATGTCACGTAAAACGTTATGCATGAACATAATACGTTGTATTACAAACGTTACGGTGATCGACGACCAACAACTCGGCGCAACGAGTTACCGAATAGGAATTTGTTGATAACAACCTCACGTGTTCCACCACGAACACGTGAGCATTAAAAATGTTTATTCGCTTACCTAAGTCACAATACATATAATATTAGTGTATTGTGATGCCTTGCCTGTCTATACTGATTATGTCGTCATTCATCAAGCCGTCCAGGAAACGGAAACTGCTTCCCGTAACCTTATAGACTCTTGTAAGCAGTAGGCAATGAACTACGTACTGCCTATAAGAGAAAGTGTGATTTGAAAGGCAGTACCAACGCTTTTCTCCGTCCTCGCCATGATAAATGCGTAGTTTACGACTGTCTCAAGGTCTGTCGAATGTAAAAAGTATCATAAATAGCTACATTGTCAACTTGTTTTTTAAGTCTGTTTAGAATTATAATGTTGATTGTACATGTTAAATCAATATATGTTTTAATTTTATCACGTTTAGCTGTATTATCCTTGTCGAATACTTTCGACATAAGGAAAATATCGCTCTATATCTGTCTAGACTTATGATTATACCAATTATATTCCATTTAGTTATTGTTTAAATGAAAATAAATATAATTATTTTACAAAAACTGTTTTATTTATTCGTCGTTATCTCGTTCATTGTACCCCCAGTGTTCCACGCCGAATTATCACAGGCAATATTAATTTTTAACAATCAACACTTAGTCCTGCCATTTTTACGCTTACGAAGTCCGAAGTGGAGAGCAGAGGAGATGCTTTAAAAAGGCTCCACATATTGGCCAAAACTCCACCAGACTTGGCCAACAGGAGAATGTAGAGGAAGTATCGGCAAGGAGAATAGAATTGACCTATATCCGTGAAGTCTGCATGTTGCCTATATCCTTAGATTAATACTCTAATTAAGGTCAAGTCCTGTCAATTTTGGAGCGGGTTATCAATATCCAGCTCCTTGGATGCCTCGAGGATCACTAGCTGATCAACGACCGTCAATATGGCTTGCGTCATGGTCGTTCAGCTGGTGACCTGATTATGTTCCTAACACACCGGTGGGCTGAGGCTGTCAAGAGCAAGGGGGAGGCTCTAGCTGTCAGTCTTGATATAGCCAAGGCATTTGATCGGGTCTGGCACAGGGCACTGCTAACAAACTCCGTAACAAAACAAGTACGGTATTCCCGAGGGCCTCTGCATTCGGCTATCCAGCTTTGTCTAGACTAGGGTTTTCTACCCGGGTATTTAAGAGATTTTGTACCCGGGTACAATCTGGGTGCCATACCCAGGTATCCGGGTATTTTAAAAAAATCGTTGATGTGGTAATCTAACGCCTTAAAGGGTTTAAATAGCGCATATCTTCTCCGATAAGTCATAAGGCAACTAAGAAAAAACATAAGTCACGATCATTTCATGTGTAGTCTATTTTTGTATAATTGTTTTCTTTTCTTATAAACCATTGGTTTTGAAATTGAAAGTAAACAAAGAAAAATAGTTCATGGCGGGGGTGACCACTTTCCATGGCATGCTTACCCGTTTGTTTGCCGTGTAACATAAAAAATAAAAATGTTTTAATATCGGTGAAACTAAATTTATAGGAAAGATAATGAAATGCCATTTATGTTTGAATATTATTCCGCGACGGCCGCGTAAGATGGTCCAATGTGGACGTCCAATTTTTACACATTTCGCAGCAAATAATAACTCACCGAAAGCTGTTTATAATACAGAAAATAGCCAGGTATTTGATTGCCATCTCACGTGATGTTAACTGCAGATGCAATCTACGACGACGCATACCTGTATATTAAATACCTATTCACTCTTGTCTTAAAGAGACCAAAGTTGTACCGCTCAGGGAAAACATGTGCAGGCAGCGAGTTCCAGTCCACATTCCCCAATGTGTAGTCTGTATTAAACCGCCAGAGATGCCACTTAACTACGGTGATCCAGATCCTGTAGATTTTCCTGCACCAACGGGGGATTGTCTATCAGTTTCTTTACGCATCTCTCAATCGAGTCGAGCAAGATAGACCTTGGTAGATCCGTCCAATAGGTGACAACAGTATTCCATGCAAGGGCGAATTTGGGCTTTATTTAGTGGCAACCTCTGCTCAGATGAGAAATATCACCTTGCCCTAGAGAGGATGCCTAGTTTTTTGGCAGCAGTTTTAGCTATGGACTCCAAAGTCCAGCTTGGACAGCCTGGCTATCACGTATTTGTAGGGGCACACCCTTAAAAGTTGGAGTCCGACGAATGTACTTCGCTTCTCGGTGAACAAATCTTCCCAATCAGAAACATTCTGGAGAGTTTGCTCCAGGTGATCAATTGTGTTCGGGTGTTCTGTTCTGTACAAGGTAGTGTTTTATCGTCCCTAGTTTATCAGCGTAGACATATCCCCAAAGAAAATAATCTAATGGGTAATTCCATTGATTGCACAATCTGGATGTCCAACGTGATAATGTTAAATTTTTCCCCCCATACAAAATTTTGTTTAGCGCTGAAGCTTTTAGTTGAATGGTTTCAACTTTTGTTAGAATAAACACGCAGCGGCCACATGACCGAAATCTTATTCATTCGCTTTCCAATAAGACTAATTTCACTGATAATATATTTTTTTTAAAAGCCCTTTCCATCTCAGAATATATCGGGATCCTTGGTATCGATATATCGGACTGAAGGTGAGGCTAAACTAGTCTCGTAAAAGCTTGGTGTGCGTAACCTGTCCAAGAGATAACTCACCCTAGAGCAGCGCCTGTTGTATAAGGCACAGATGCAGCCCCAAATGAAGTATTGTTCCCATCTTGAGGCCAGCGACCTGCTAAATCCTTTAGACTCCTACAGAGCCGCGCCGTACGAATTGTCGACGATCCCATACTAAAAACCAAGTTAGAACCACTGGCTGACCGAAAGGACTTCGGCTCCTTGTGGGTTTTCTACTGGCTGTACAATAAGGAGTGTTCTAAAGAACATTTCGATTTCCATACAAATTGTAATCCCGTGCAACTTTGAAACGACATATTTTAACGAAAATCTGACAAACTACAAGCAGAGATATTAATTTCCGGATCACGTCTACAGAATTTCATTGGCTGTGATAGCGTAATATTGAAAATATGATCAAACTACGTTTTTATAGAGCGCGCTCGGGGGACATTGGCCTTAAATACACATCTGTTCTCCTGTGAAATTGTGCGAAATGCGAAAATGACTCCCTGACCCCCCTCCTAAATAGTTTGACCGGATGTAGGTAGTTATACTGGTTACACTAAAACCAAATCAAGCAAATCTATCTTACATCATTTCAAGGTTGACAGGAAACAGGTAATATGCCAGGTAAACAAATAATCATAAACAATGATCTACCAATACAGTTGCTATTTTATTCGCTTTAGTAAGACGACATTTTTACACCCCACATTTATTTATTTATTCATTCTTTCTACAACATTACAATTAAAAACGAACGCGTTGCACAAATTAAGTAAAATAAATTACAGCTACTAAACAAACTAGATTATTTATTACTTAGTTAAAATTTTCAGAGAACAATATAATTATTTTACGAATATTCACTAGAGTATCAGCAAACAGACCAGTCTGCACCTCACGTAATTTATTAATCGTACACCTCACGTAAAATATCAAACCTCAGTAATTTATTAATGCAGAGTTACATTGTAAACAGTTCGCACAGACTCTATTTTGTTCAATCGGTCCCTGATCCTGCTGATGTAGGTACTTCCTGGGGACCGACATACAGCAAACTCGCTCAACCAGGTTGGGACAGTCTGATTCGCCTCGTAACAAGCTTACCTACTACAGCTCTAATCCAGCAGTGAAATACTGCAGGCTGTTGCTGATAGGGTAATGATGATAATATAAGTAATCTGCTGCCTCAGTTACTCATGGAGATTTCTCACAGGGCAAAATCTAGACAATTCAAATTAATGAAACGTGACTAAATCAAATTTCTGATGGCGAGTTTGGTCACTCACTTATCTAAGATATCTTGATGTACAAGATTCTAGAGATCTCGATAGATAAGTTATCTGGTATCTACCGATAAAATAATCATATTGGTTGTGTTCTTGCTAGTGAGGGCCCTAGGGCCTAGATCATGATCTAGGATTTGGCAGATCAGGTAGGCAATTACAGGAGAGCGACTGCCATCTGACCTCCGTGACCCTCTTACCAGGTGAACTTGACCAGATTGGATCATTGTTAATATTCAGTCGACTGAATGTGCAGGTTTCATCACGATGTTTTCCCTCACCGTAAGAGCATCGGTTAGTATTCCACTAATGTACATCATTCTGAAAAGAGTCATTGGTAGGTACGTGGCGGCACTGGGGTTCAAACCCGGCAGGAGTTGGACTCCTTATTACGCTCTTGTTATGCTTTCCTAATAATGTTCTATAATATATAGGAGTACCTAATACCATGTTGTGTTTCTGATTTTGTTGTTGTAATTAAACTTATTAAATACTCTTCGGTCTTCATCGTTCTCGGTAGAGGCGAGTATATGTTCTGGCTGCGGGACGATCAATATGCTGCAGTCACTGTGTTTTATTTTCTTACTTTCAAGCCACTTTCCTCTTTGACTTTTAAAAGTGATTGATTATTAAGTTATCCTGCTCAATGAAGAATTTCTTACAAGTAAATCCTTGTAGGACCATGGTACTTGAAGTAAAGATTCGCATGCCAATTGTTATGGTTTATAGTCAACGCAAAAACAATACTCATTCCCTGAAAACGGCATTTAGCGTGACCATCATTCCTCACGGAACAACACAAAAGAACTACTCTATCTATGTGTAAATATATGTGGCGTCTATCGCTGCTTGTTATCTTGATTTGTAGTCCACTCGGGGCTCTCGCTATAAAAATAACAGCGAGTACACTATCCCCTATAATATGTTATCCTGGTAGTGAGCTCAAATGGTTTGTAGCTTGCTATGTAACGACTCTAGTACCGGGAATAAAACCATGAGGATGTTATTCGAGAACACTATAAACTACTATGTGGAACGCCGTTTGCTTATACTTTAAAATTATTTCCTCAACAAATGGCATAACTTGTAAAATTAGTTCATAGGATACTCGAAGCCTATATAACATGAATATTTATTCTGAAACGCGGCAGCAGAAATCCCAATAAGCAGTAACCTCGAAGAAGAGCTTACGAAACTTACTTTGTAATTTCGCAAAATGCAAAGCGGCCGGCGGATCCTCCCCGTGTCGGGGCTCGAGGCGTTTCATCTGCTGGAACTATCTCGGAGGCGCTACTGGCTGTCATCCGATTCATACTAATAATATTATGAATACGAAAATTTGATAAGGATGGATCTTCCATCACGCAAAACTTCTAAACGAATTTTAATGAAATTTGGTAGTTATGTACCTATATAGGCTATTCGGTCATTCCCGTGGGAACGGGTCCGGATCATAATTAACTAATTGTACGCAGACCAAGTCGCAGCCAAAAACTACTTAGTTAAAAATACTAATTTGTTTACTGATATGTATTAATGAATGTTTACAAATTTATTTTGATGTAGCAATGGATAACCTCCTACTGTTAAACAATTTCTAACCAAAAGTCACTGCTAACCGATTTAAGATGGTCTAAAATTGCGCAGACTTGATCAACAAATGGAACGTTATTAAACACATTTTCAATTTTCCGCGAATAACTTCTTAAATTGAATTCTTAATTAATTCGAATCGCTAAATCAATACCAAGGTTACCGCAGGCCAGACCGTCAAATATTGTCTTTGAGTGTTTCAGTGAAAATGAAGATATTAGTAGTGGCAGTCACCTTTCTCGCACTAGCTTCAGCTACACCATGGACGAAAAGACAGGAGATCCATCACCTGGATCTGAGGGGGTCCCTGCCTGGACCACCAGCTGTACCACGGCCGAGATCACTGGAGATCCCTCTCATGGTGCAAAGGAGGTCCCCACAGGAACCACCAAACACACCACAGGATTCGAGCACTGTGAGTCCAGGACCCTCGACGTCAACACCGCAGTTCGAGGTGCCTGACCCGCAGTTGGAACAGGAGTCGGAAGTGCGCTACCCAGATTTTCCAGAGTCAGAATCGGCGAATGGAGTAATGCTGGTGCCAGATGTGCCTGAACGAGAAATTCAGGAGTCAGAAGTAAGGGCTCCAACAACATCGGGGACTACTCCGAAAATAGAAGATTCCGACGAATCAGACTCACCGGAATCACCAGAACGTAACTCGTTCCCGCAAATGGTATTTCAGCAAACATTCCAGCCAAACACGCAAGAGCCTGAATCTACGACAAGCAAACAAACGACACAGAAACCTAATATTTTAATAACGCGCATACCAAACTTAGGTATGAGGATAGAAGGATTGCCTCAAGTTGAAGTTCAGTACGTAGACACTAACATCGCCGTACCACAATCGCTTCAAGTTCATAACCCTCAGCAATCGCTTCAAGTTTACAACCCTCAGCAATCTGAGTCGAAGTTCGGACTATTGTCTCAAGTTCACAACTTTCAGTATCTGGATCGTAATGCCGAACCACCAAAGTCTCAAGATACAATCTCTCAGCTTCCAAACGTCGCCCCATCAATATCTGCAGTTAACATTCAGGACTTGGACTCTAAAGCCGTTCAGCCATTGAATCAAATCCTTCAGCACACCGTCGTCGCCCAACCATTATATTTAAATCCATCTAAAGAGTACGCTATTCAAGTTGCACGGAATGACGACGAGAAGCACATTTCCTTTTTCCCCATGGATAGGGATTTGTCGCCAGTAGTGCAGAATAAATACCATTCCAGAAATCGGATAGCCCCTTCAGCAGTGTTTGCACTTCAAAATGAAATATTGTCTCGCGGTGTAGACGTGACTTCTAATGAATTAGAACAGATTCAAAATGTAGCTAGTAGGGAACTACCGGCAAATAATTATTTAAGCCAATATATCGACCATGGAGTTAAACATAGAGTAACTCGTAGGGCATTTAATAAGCAAGCTGACCCAATACTTGCCACTAACACACGAAGACAAGCAATGGATAACAATGCCTATGCGCCTTTAGACCCTCTTAAAATTATTGCTACTCCCGATGGCTACATGCTGGTGAAAGATGATAATTATACCCCACCAGAACCACACGCGTACAGACGTCGGCCATTCAATCGCTTACATGGACCTATTTTCACAAAACCTTTTATGGTAGTCCGACATCGACCTAAGCAACCAATAGAGTTATAATATATTTATAATATAATTATAGTTGTTAACATATACGTTAGAAAAAATTGTTCATAGCGAATTTCTTGGGGCAATTGCAAAGCATCAAGAAAGAGGAGGGAAAAGATGATTAAATCTAGAATCATAAGCAGATTCATATCGAGCTCTTTTGATATAACAAAAAAAAATAATTTTCTGGTTAACAATTTCAATCGTTATTTGAAAAGTTTTATAGCAAATAATGTTTGTAATTATTCAATCCTTTGCAAAAGTTGTAAGAGTTTCGTGATGATCAAGTTTTTCAGTTCAGTATTTTTTTACATTTTTAAAGAAATAAAAATGACAATAGCAGCTGATAGTAAAAAAATGGGACATCATTAATAATCTTTTAATTAAAATAACTAACATTATCTAATTACACCTACTTCCTAAATACATTACATTACAGTCTACTAACTTTTCATTTAAGTACATAATCTTCAGGAAAGTCCATAACTTTTGGATATTTGTTGATCTCTTCTTCAGGTATATGATCTAGACGAGTAGGTACATAGCGAAGTTGTCTGATTTGATTAGTAATATTCTGCGTTACATCTTCTGGGACATTTTCACCGGGGTAGATAAATAGTCTCTCCATTGTATGACGACGCTGCAGATTGCCTTTCAGAGCTCTATACACTGCTTTCTTAATAATCTAAAACAAGAATAACTTAGGTAATCAATACAATCCGTAACGCTGGAGACCGCAACAAGTGGAGGCGCATCGCGAGGGCTATGTTATCCAGAGAAGACGCATGGTCATGAAACCACGACCACTCTCACAACGACTGAGGAGGAGGAATCTGTAGAATATGTAGTTGTTTAACATGTACACGTGCAGTACGTACAGTAAATTGAAATTATGCGTTGTGACAGTACGTTGAACGAAAGTCGTCGGAGTACATATTCTTACGAGTTTGGACACTACTGTGCTGTACGGTATTAGGAAGAACGGTATCCACTGTTATCTTGTGAGCATTCTACTGTCGTATTATGAGTGTTATAGAAAGTTTTACACGACTGGACGTAGTGTCGTATAAGGTTGACAATTAGAACAAATGTGTCGTTGATATTGACGTCCCAGAGCGAAGTGTCATATATTTAAACACTAGAATAACTGTCAGTCAACGCAGGGTATCATTTAGTATGGAAAATCGCTTTATGGTGCGTGAGCAAGTCTTAATATCAGTGAATGTGTTAACACCTGCAGCATATAACTTCCAACAACATCACTACCAAGTCACCAGCCGCTTCTGTTAACTGTTGGCCGTTGGTCGTGTTACGTGTGAATTACATTTATTACATTATTCTTCTTGTATAACGTTTGTGTAACAAAGTTGTCACACAAACGTTTTCAAACATAGTTCGAATGGATAAGTATCCATTCGAACTATGTGACAATTGGTGGTGTTGTTTTTAATAGGCTCTTCTCAATTGGTCTTTTGGACGAAGTATTATTATGAGTTACATTGTGTTGACAGCTGTATTATTAGAATATCAGTGATCGGAATAGGCTGCATATAATATCTAAACTTTGAGAGACAGAGTCAAAGGAGACGTAATTTTTTATGAAAAACAATTTAACAATTTAGAATGAAAAGAAGCTTTGTTTGACCTTCCTTTTACCTTAAATATTACTTATTTAATATTATTTCGAAACGAGTCACGAAATATTAAACAAATTTGCACCTCTTACATATAAGATGTGGAACGATCATTTCGGCACATAAATTATCTGTTAAGCGGAACGGAAAACATTGAAAAACTAATGATCATTTATTTCAATTGTCTGCAACAAAGGACAGTTGATTACAACTCTAAGTACCTACGTCGTTTTAATTAGATTTTTATAATCTTACTTTTTGTTTTTTATAAATATCCAATGCTATTCATATTTTATTTCTTTAAATGGATAGTGTGATATATGCACGCGGTTTTCATGATGGTACGGCACCTTTTTGAATTCGTGACATTGTCAACAGCATTTGTCTCTCAATTTTGGAATTGTAAAGAGTATTTGTATAGCGCGTAGCTTCGTGTGGTGGCCAGGTATCGACGCGAATATCGACGCCCGCTTGCGCGCGCTGCGACGAGTGCTTCGCGGAGGCCGCTGCGCCGCCGCGCGCGTCGCCCCAGCCGTACGTTGCCGAGCCTTGGACATGCCTTCATATGGACTTTTTGGGCCCTTTAAACGGTTAAACGTTTTTTGTTATCATTGACTCCACCACAAAGTGGGTGGAAGTCTTTGAGATAGGGAGTACTAGCACCGTGATTCGCATTCAGCGGGAGACTTTTGCACGGTACGTCCAGCCTAAAGAAGTGATGTCTGAACCGTTTACCAGCAAGGAACTTACGGATTTCTTAGTTGGTAATGGTATCTGATCCACGTTAACTGCACCATATCACACGTCTTCCAATGGAGCAGCTGAAGGAGCGTTCAAGTTGTGCCAACGGGCGTTGAAGAAAGCGTTATGAGTGGGAGCTCACAAGTCACAGAACCCCTGGAGTATTACCCGCAGACTTTTTGCAATGTAGGCTCTTTCGTAACAGGTTAGCCTTATTAACCGTACTTAAGGACCGGCACATTAAAGATTGATAGAGGCTGAGGCAAGGAAGATGGGTGACATGTGCAGGTAGGAAATTTCAGGAGGGGGAAGATGTATGGTTTAGGGGATTTTCAGGGATTATTATATTGATAGTTATTGTAACTTATATATTGTTAGCTGTACTTCATATTAAGGGTGATGGTGTGGTATGGCACCTTTTTGTATTCATGATATTGTCAACAGCTTTTGTCTCTGAATAAACTGAATTGTGGAAGGACGTATTTTCCTTGGGTTTCCCTACATCCAGGTTAGGGGGGGCTGTATTCTTCAGATATATTTAGATAGAGAAATAAAAAGATTTTTTTATTTACATTTGTTGTTTTATTTCTAGCTAAAGATTATGTTTAACCAAAACAAAGGCTAAATAATTTTTTTATGTATTAAAGTGACATCACAAAAAAAATTAGTTTGAAGTCTTCACTGTTTTACTTTCCTTCTCAAAGTTTAGGTACCTAAATATATTCAGCCTATTCCGATCACTGATTATTATACTGATAGTGATATTTATTGACATAAATTATTATCTTATGGACTTGTAAATTTGTATTCGCAACATCAATAATGAATTTATGAATTTTCTCATGTACAACCTCAGTAAATTAGTAACTAGTAAAGGAGAAAGAAGGGAAATTTTACATCATTCATTAATAGTCGAGCATGGTACAGAGCTGCCTGGCTTTGTCGGGTAAGGTCTGGCTCTGCCTAGCATGTCTGTGCTGTCAGTCGTCGCCCTTGTCAGTGTAGTGGGTGTGCTCTGGCTCTGGGGTAGCCGGTATGTCACTGTGTACTTTCCCATCACTATCCAAATTGACTATTGAAAGATACTTAATGTCATACTCAATAAAGAAAATTCGATTTGATACTTTACACAAATATAAAGCAGGAAAATACTCAATTACGTCAATTTCAAAAGCACAAATTTATTATAGTGAATTGTTTTAATTTACATACCATAGTAGGGTCCTTCTTATGAAGTTCCCATGCCAGAGTCCATGAAGCACCACCAGGGTACCCTGTGTGATGGAAGTACGCCCGCTGTTTCCAGTCGTCGCCTCTCAACGCGATTTGCCTACTGTTGATGCACACAACAACATCTCCACAATCATTCATTGGATGGTAAATAGGTTTATGAAGCCCCATCAAATATTTCTTAATTAAAGGCGCAGAGTCATATGGGTCTTGCCATTTACAGTCGAATACATGCCAGGTTCTGGCAAACGTTGCCCATTGCTGAAAATCAGAATGAAATAAAATTCGAAATCGGAAATTGTTATTGTACATTTGTTTAGATAATTTGATCAAAAACAAACCTGAACTCTTTTTGCAGCAGACATATTAACTATAATAAAAGTAAAAACGGTAAGAATATTCTTATAAAATGCAATATACTTGAAATCAAACTTAATTTAGAGGTTATATTTTGATCATGTCCAAATACAAACGTCAATGTCACTGTCAATCTTTTTTGGCCTGGAAACTATTGAGAGATTAACACTATCATTTACGTTCATAAATTAGGTTCTATAATTTCTTCTAGGAATTTTAGCGGTAGATCTTTAACCAATAAATTGAACATTTCGTATCGTATTTTCCATGATCGTACCTATAAATATTCAGTGATCCAGCCAATAACATAATGCGAAAGGCCTTGGTCAACATCTGGTGAGCCCCGGACCCCACCAAAGCGGAGATATCACTCCTCTCTGTTTCATTCGGGTTACAGCAAGGTGTTCCAACGAAGCTGTGCGGAGATGTGAAGGCACTTGCTAACAGAACTGCCGGTCTAGCCATCTTTGACAGCTCCGCTTGCGTGATGCGTGTATGGTAGAAAATTGACAGGTCAAAGTTCGAGACTATTTCTACCAATATCTACATTGACTCTGATTGTGGATTATTATCCGCCAATCCGCCTCCTTTGTACACCGCAAGTACGTGAATTGTCTATGAACCAAGAATTTCTAACACAAACGTTAGCTTATGTCAAATCCCATACATTTTTTCTACCACAAACGATAGTAGATTAACGAAACCTCTTAGCTAAGGCCGCTGTTCCCATCTCTCGTCTCGGCTTCGCCACCGGGCTCACAGTCACACATCTCTGCTAGGTACAGCTCACAACCTGTGCTCACAACCTCTTGTTTTGTACATACCTACATGCGGACCACATCAGATCTGTAACTAATGAAATCTATTGCGTAAGCAGAAGATGTACCTAATGAAATTATAAACACACCCGCACAATCTTCTTACAGAGTCGATGGACTAAACGATCGAATAAAGAAAAAGTTAGAAAATGAGGAGTTTTCCAATAGGTATCTAAAGCATTCCTAACCACTCACTAGATGGCGCCCTGACAATTTTGGTAATTGATAATAGCTTGAAATAGGTTCTTAGCAAACAGGATATAAACACTGGGTATTGGATAATATTGTATTTGTCGATGGTGTCAACCATTTTAGAGGTTGTAATAATAATGCAACATAATGCCAACTTCTATAAATATTTCTTTTTACATTTCGTTCAACCTTTAACAGTTATGTTTATATTAATAAACATTTTATTTTTAAGTTTAGTATTAATTGGCTGCATGAAATCACTGCCACCATCATACCAAAATTGTAGGAGCGCCATCTATTAATGCTTTTTGAAACCAATCATCAATACCTTCTGGAAAACTCCTCATTGGGCCTTCGAGTTTAACGCTTTTTTGTTAAAGTCCCAGGCAGTCTCAAATGGATTCATGTGCGGGGTTTCTGCTAGCCAATGCATCACCGATATAATTGACATGGCGTAGCTATGGCAGTACTAATTGAGCACTATATGCATGAGTAGCATGCAGTAGTAGTTAAAAAACCTCTTCCTCTCTCTTGGTGGAGTCTGGGCCTTGAAAAAAATACAGCAGTGCAACCTAAGGCTGCGGAGATTATAAAGTTAAATGCATACTGCGTAACCGTGTATAACACTTTTGCTATACATTTGAGCCGTAATCAGCGCTACGAGTGTGCTGTCTATCTGATCTGGCTGATCCATTTATTACGCGCATTACGCTAATTAACACCGCCGCAAACTCAGTCCGCACTCCATCCATCTGTTTTGCGCAGTACTGCTCCAAGAAATCTCATCCATCAGTATGGCGATTCAAATGATCAAGATCAGTGCAAACGGCAACATTTGCCGGTAATACTTCGTAGTGGCTAGTCGCGCAACAGGTGCTTTGGCGTCCGAAATAAAGGTGGCAAAAGCTAGGCTAAAATTAGAATAGAAAACATAATTCCCGTCAGAATGATTATTGTATTTAATGAAGCCATTAATATTATTTACATAATAGTAAAAAAGTAACAAATGTATAATAAAATATACACCTTTCAATCATTAATAGGTCGATGTGTATTTTATTTGTAGTTTTCTTCCATTAAATAGCTATATAAGTCAAAAAATAAAATATAGGTAAAACTATTGACCGCAACACGGTTTCAGAATTTATTCAGTATCCACGAGGTGCAAATCCTTTCTCAGCGTGTAGGCCGAGACGTGCATCATGTATTTTTCGTTTGCGAGGAAGTTTTCTATGGCGCGGGACCTGACCGCCTCCCACGCGTAGAGGTCTCTGTACAATGGTCGCACGTACTTCATGCGGCCCTGGCTGTTCACGAAATCGAAGACATGCTGCACTTTATCTAGGTCTCTACTACGGATGCAGATTCGAAGCCACCTGTAGAAGATCTCTGTGTTTTTGCTATTGTTAATCCTGTACTCATAGCCTATGCGATTCAGTTGCGCCAAATTCAGGGCGGGTCGTTCGATCAGCTCTTGTAGGAGATTGATCATCTGGTGAGGCGTGAATCTGATCACGTCTTTGTGCTCGATATCGCCGGACTCGATCTTGGAGAGGAGCGCCGTCACCGCCTTCGTCATAGATGTGTCGTAACTGCAAAAACGATGTTGTAATGAATACGTACAGTTTGGTTTTAATTAGGTAAAATGAAACTAAAATATTTCAATACAAAATGTTGGTCAGTGTTGTCATGTTATGCGTGATTTCGAAGTGTTTGCTTAGATAGTGGCGCCCTCAATTTATTTTCTAATTATGGGATGTATGTTATCTAGATTATTATTTTGTCTCACGGATGTGGCCGTTCGGGTTATTACATGATAAACATAAGGGATATGGTCCTTAAAGGGATGGTAGTTGTTCGAGGAAGTGGCCAAAAAATCACCACTATCATCATCCACCAGGTAATGGCCTCCACTAGTTTGTTACTAAGTCTATAGAAACCAGCCTGTAACACTCTGCTGGTGGACTGGGACTCTGAGTATGAACTCAGTAGTAGAAGAGGGTTTCGGGTTGAAGATAGCAGTACTAAAGAAACAGAAAGCTGCCCTTTTCTGGTTTGTGAAGGTTCTAGTGGTCTGTCTCTAACGCGGGCTCCATATGCTGCCCCCAAAGCAGCCTAGATGGCGACAAGCAACTAACATCAGCGTAAATTCCTTTCATAAAACTGACACGCTCGGAAAACTACCAATATTTGTGCCATGCTATTTTTCAAATCAACACATTGGTTGGTACAGTCCTACAACGAATTAGCTGACCCCTTCTTCCATATTGTAATATGGATTTACATAAGGTCGGGGGGTCGAATAATTAGTTGAATGACTGTACTATAATATACTACTCTGCTGGACACTGTACATCAAAAATACTTACTCTGGTATAATAGGCGGCATGCCAGGCTTGTGCAGCCAAGTGTCCCAGTCCACGGTCCTCAGCTTTTCATTATTCTCGAAGTATTCAAGCAAATACTCCTTAAACTGCTCTGTGTCCAGGGATTTCTTCTGGAACTTGTGCAGGTACGAGCGCATAAAGTCATCGAACACCTCTGTGGGATAAACAGTTGGTCATTTTAAAGATGCGTTAGTAAGATACATTCGAGGTTGTAAAGGTGATGGACGGGTAAGAGATAAGGAGGATGGAGAAGGTGGAAAAGGGTTACCCTCCTGGCCGGGTGTTGTGACCAGGGGACCAAAGGGACAGTTGATCATCAGAACGAGTATTTATGCCGCGGAAATTGGCACACTTCTCTAGCGCGATGTAGGACGGTCAGCGCCATCTATGTGCGGATGCTTGCCAACCTTGTGTTCGTGTAGGTATTGTTGAGTTTCCCTATTGGAGCAATATATGTACCTACATGTGCAAGCTATCTTTGATCTTACAACCAACACAATAGAGGCGATTTGGTTAACCTCTTCAACGGTATGTCAATGATCAAAACTGCCACTCGTGTGCAGATAATGGAGAGATTAATAAAACATTATTAGAGAAGAGAAGAAGATCAGGGGGTTGCACAAGCTGATTAAGCTATTAGATAATTCCCACCGTGTTGGAATAACTCTCTTATCTAAATAATAATGTTCACCTCTTGGCTTTACAGATTGTGCCGGTGCCCATTGTATCTATTGTATCCCATTGTGTATAACTCCCTTATCTGAATGGGAATATTCACCTCTTGGCTGTATAATAAATAAATATCTATTTCATTAATATAGAGTATTTAAATATATAGTTGCTAAAGTCTCTTTTAGGCAAAGCCAGTGTCAGGAGGTTTTAGATTGTATAGATTGTTCCGGTGCCCATTGTGTCTGTTATCAGTCTGTCTATTGTGTGTGTATCTGTCTACCGTGAACGGTTCTTTACTGATTAATTGTTGACTAAGAATGTCTATGTGTATGCCTGATAACATTGCTCACAGAATGAAGTAAGTTTTATGTATTGAGCACATTCGTATATGTATACAAATAGTTGACAGACACGACAATATTTTCGAATATCGCTATTTACAGAATCTGGCAGTTTTGTATAATCAAATATGAGCAAAAAGAAACAGTCAGTTACTTATACGTTACGTATCTGTGAATATTTGAAATAGTACACAAGTAAGAATACAAGCCATTCCTTGGCTTATACCAGCCCATGGCTACCGGTATCTGTAATTGGTAGGTATCTGTAGTCAGAGCCTGTCCAGGCAGCCCAACTGCTCTTGTAAGCTAGATCAGATGGATGTCGAGTCGAGTTTCGATTGGGCTCGTGTGTCGCCGAGATAGCTTGTTTGACGAGCCCAGCGAGCCCACGCTGCTGTCACTATACCTTACAGCTACGTTATTTTAACCATACAACAATAAATACTATATCTCGTGCTCATGTCGCTTAAATATCGCAGTTTAGCCGTACTGCATGCCCAGCATTTAAATTGTTCTCAGCTCTCACTCCAGCATGTAAGTTCATAGTCGAGTCGCCGAGTCCTAAAGCGAAGCCCATCTGTGGACGCGAACCGAATGCAATCTCACCAGGCCCGCCGAGCATGTCCTCCAGATATCTCAAGAAGAGCGACCCCTTCTCGTATGGCACCGTCGAGAACGCGTCGTCCGGATGTATCCTGTCCAGAGCCACCACCAGTTGCGTGAGCGGGTTCTTCGGTTCCATCTCGCTGATCTAGAACACGAGAGAAGTTCCGAGGGGCTTGTGGGGTCTTACCGGGTCCGCCGACTAGGTCTTCTAGGTAGCGAAGGAAGAGGGAACCCTTCTCGTAGGGCACCCGCGAGAAGGAATCGTCCGGGTGCACACCGCGAAGGTCCGGCACCAAACGCGTGAGCGGGTCGAGCGCGCTGAATTGGGAGTTCACCTGCACGCGCCAAAGGCTTTTATTGTACGTGCTTTTTGGTAGGCGTTGTAGTTGTGAGTTTAGAGGGAGTAGAGCAGAATTTTGCAGCACATAAAAAGGTAGCATCCAACCCGTACCCATACACTTGTATCGTACCCATACACCCGTGAAAATTAATGATATTAAATTGGTGTGAGTTGTTTAAATAAGTCAGGAAATATTTATACGGTACTACAGTGAATAGTAAATAAAAATCACAATGTTAGTTGGTAGTGACTTTGGTAATGCTTACTTTGGTAATTTTATGTGACTTTAAAAAACAGAATTTATTGTTTCCCGTATGTTTTTAAGAAACATTTCAGGAGTAAATAATTCAATGGTCATTTTAATTTCACAGTGATGACTCACGAAAACCCATAATAAGGATCTAAATACGAAATCAAAATGACCCGATTGTAGTTAGCGTCACTGCCCTCGGAGCGTACCTTCATAGACGCTTCAAAATACCCGCGTGCAGCTTAACTCTGTCCGCAAGGCGTTTTGCAAGCGTACGTATTCAATTAGCGACAATGTCGTAGAACTATGAAGAAGTTATTTTGGCATATTATTCGAAGTCGCCATAAACGATGATTATATTGGATGCATTCTTAATATAGAAACAAAATATTAGATTACTAGAACTTACTTAGAACAGTAGATTGTTCGTAGCGACAAGAAAAAAAATGTTTTTCAGTTATATATTTTATAACATATTCAGCTGCAGCAGCTATTATTGTTGTACAAACACGTTCATTTTCCTAAAGCCTGCGCTTTTGCAGAAATACGTGCAGTCTATCGATGTACGCCCAGGCGTAGTGTGCAGCCTGCATGCGTTTCGTAATTTTGTATGTAAGCTGCAAGCAGGCAGGCGTGTACCAAGCGTGCTATAACGATTTCGCGTCTATAAAGCTACGCCTCTGTGGACAGTGGTGTTAAAAACGATTATCTGCAATCAAAACCCCATCATGTTTTACTGACAACACGGAATTCCCATATCAACCTTGGTAAACGCAGTAATTTACGTAAGCATTACAGAAATGAGTGTCAAGTAGGGGATTCAAAACTTGGTTAAGTGCTCCTACTCTTTATTAGTCACGCAAGTGCTTGGCTAAGATTGCGTGGAAATTGCATCTTAGTTAAGACGTTTATTGCCCTTCTGTATCGTCAATGAATTGATCAGTTAGTAGGTTACGAGCTATGCTGTGCTAAAATGCAATTTGTCTAGTGAAACTTTCGCCGGCGGCCCATTTTTAATAACATACAGATAGATAGATATGCATTAATTAATTAAGACAAACAGTAACATATATACACACGACAGAAAGAAGCCAACCAAAAAGAAAATAACAAAGCACAAAAAAGGAAAAGGTTAATGTATTACCATTGACGTAGCATAAAAATAACAAATATAAATAAACTGTGAGACACATAAAAGGAAATATTGAATATTTAATCACACAGGCGGATTTGTATGAAACTTGGTAAACAGGTAAATTATTCTTAGAATGGACAACTAAAGTGCAACGATTGCAAATGAATGTAGGTTATGATGCGAAAATGTTGCAGATATTTTTTCAGTTACCGCTTTCCACCAGGTGAGCTGTTCGCTCGTGCGTACAACTCTTACCCGCGATGTTATTTTTTGGCATTTGACCGTCATTTCACCTGATGGGAAGCGACGATGCGGCCAAAGGTGGAGAATGCCTGTATAGAAACAGCCTATTCACTCTGGCCTTGAAGGAGTCCAGTTATACTGTACGGCAAGGTTTCTTAAAGTGGACCTTAATTAGTTTTTTATTGTGACGTATAATTTGTATCAGGGATTCGCAGTAGCTCAGTTAACACTTAACTATGAAGGGTTATATTTATTAGGAAATTGTGCTAAAATATTCTAGTCCGTGGATATTTACATGTGGTCCATGACTGCAAAAAGTTTAAGAAACACTGCTGTACAAGGAAAACACAAACATGCAGAGCGTTCCGCTCCTTAGCTATACGTATTAAAAAAAGGTCGAGAAAAAGCTGTTTGTGTGGATAGCGGATGTACCTATAAAATAAAAAGAGTCAAAGCGGTTCGTGTGGATGGCTACCTATAAAAACAAAATCTAACTTATCTACTTACCGTCTCATTCAGCTCTTGAAGCCCCAACAGGCTTTCGAAGTCCCTATTCCTGCGTGCCTCCACCTCATCAGCGATGAGGGAGGCCGCCACCTTCCTCTCTAGGAACACCGTGAAGCCCTCATTTAGCCAGAAGTGCTCGAAGTTCCTGTTCGTGACCAGGTTGCCGGTCCAGCTGTGCATGATCTCGTGGACTATCACGTGTGCTTGGCTCCTGTCGCCCGCCTGGGTTGGGGGAATTAGCAAAACTAGAGTCCTAACAAACTACAGGGTACTACAAACGTTCGCCTAAGAAATGTATACACCGGGCAAATAAACTTCAAGAAAGGCTCGTTTCTTTAAGACCGGCAATACAAAAAGGCAACGTATTTGTGATTCCCAAAGAGTTCAGACTATTAGTCTATAGACGTCAGTGATCATTTACTATCAGGTCTTTTGAGATCATTTGCGTATGAGCCTTGCCTGACCGTTTGCTTCCCTCTACAATAAGAAAGTCCAGTTTATCGGTTGGCAATATACGGAAAAGACTTCGTACACCACATTTGAAGACTTCCGGTTTCGGGTGAAATTGGTCTAATCATTATCATCCTAGCGATCAATGCCGGCCCTGCAGCCAAGGCCCGCTCTCCTACACTTCCTCTTTCACTTCGCCCAGTCTTGAGCATGACCGTTGGTTTTCGCATCCGGACAAGTGATGTCAATCCATCGCTTCTTGGGCCTCCCGCGAGAACTCGGTCGGTCGGAGAAATCGTCTAATGCCCAGCCAAATAATAAGAACAATAGTAAGTTCCGTCTTAAAAGGAGTAAAATATTATTAATACGAAGCAATTAATAGGGGAGATCTCCTGTAGCGTATTTTGTTACCGTATCTAGTGAAAGTTACTTACGTTTATCTGGACGCTTTGAGCTAATGACTTTTTGTCTATTAAATTAAAAATTAAACTACTGAAATCACAGATGGTATGCGTATGAGAGATTATTCTACAAAGCTCCTGAGTGGAAGTTAACTGTCGCGTCGCCCGTGCCGGACCATAACGGCTAGGCCCAGCTATTTCAATCCAAAAAGAACTCACAAGCAAGGTAGGCGTGACGAAGGTCAGGCAGGGGTTCTCCATCCCGCCGTAGGGGAACGAGGGCGGCAGCACCAATAAGTCGTACTGCCCCCACTCGTACTTCCCACAGAGCCGCTCAGCGGCCTGCAGGTACTTCTCGGTCTCGGCGAACTCCCACGCACTGCGCTCCACCTCTTCCTTCTCGGACCAGACGATGGTTCTGTGATGAACGGGGACTCGAGTTAGGCTCTCCAGGGAGCTCATTCCACAAGCCACAACCTGAATAAGCTTCGGAGAACGTTCCTTTGGAACCGCACAGTTTGCGGCCCATGTGGTTCCAAGGTATCAAGGATTCGATGGCGAGCGGTGCGATGGTAGAACAATATTATGAGAAACAGTTTTTAGAACAAAACACCATTCGTTCGCACTTATCGAATATAGAAGGCCCCAACTTCTTGGTACGTGATTTATCATACGTATACATCACAAGTGTGGCGTCTGTCAGGCCTTTACTTTTCAGAAAATCGCAGCATGTACTTATATTCAATAAAATATCAGAGCAAATAATTATAGCTGATTAGGCCGTTACGCAAACAGTGCCTTCGGATAGTGTTTTCTCTTAGCAAACAACTAACAAATAACAATTGCGATACGGTTCAAATGGATGATAAGAAAGTAGATTCAGCAAAATATTACTGTACGATACTGTACCATAGTGCGGGACATATACGTCATCATCAACATCACAGCCCGTAACAGTCCACTGCAGGACTTAGGGCCTCTCCCACGAAAGGGGAGGTTATTGCCATAATCTCCACGCTTGGCAGGCGGGTTGGAGATCGCAGTGTTTATACATCTCGACGAAATTTAAGAAATCGTCTGCATCGTGGGATGTACCAACTGCTAAAATAGGGAATAATGAAGCAGATCGCGTAGGACGTCTGTAGACCCGAAAATGGGCAGCAGGGTTTTCGGTGATCAATACTGCGATTTCTAGCGCGTAATTATGGCGATGCCCTCCACTAAAATGGAGGAGGCTGAAGTCTAGCAGCATAGGTACTGGTACGGGTTGATTGGACGGAATTGTCATCCTCCAGATAAAATAGTTATCTCTTAACTTCTATCTTCACTTCAGAGATAGATATGCGTTCGGCTCGGCAACCACATCCAAATATGTAATATTTACAAAAACCAAATACATAGGTATGTATTTTAGATAACTTTGGCAACCATGTGGCGTTCCCAATCCCATGGGCCATCCCAAACTACGCTACTACAATATAAGTAAAAATAATAATAATTAACTCTCATAATCTCCAGCGAAAGACCTTGGTCAACCTCACTTCCGCAATGGTCTTAGTGGCGAAATCGAGTACCTATATTATAAATGAATAAATATGCTATTTTTATTAACAATTAAGTGTCTAGTGCTCACCTAGGTCCCAGGACCCTAGACTCCAGTACTCCAACCGCAAGCGCCAGTAGGTACGAGGGTATCGGTATGGGCTGCCGGAACTGAGTTTTGCCGCTACTGGCGTCACCTCGCAACGCGCTCATGAGCACAGTGAACTCCTCGGGAGCAGTCACCTCCGCGTCGTATGTGAACTTGACGGCTGGCGTGTCTTGGCATGGCAGGAGCGAGCGGGCGTGGATTGGCTGCGTTTGGAAATGTCTTGTTTAGTTGTGGTGGACGTTAGATGTAGTATGCAGGGGACAATCTATCGGCGTTCGTCTTACACGACAGGAAAATGCATAATTCAATTAATTGACATTCATAGTCATAATTATAATGTTTACTGTGTAGGTGTGTTTGGGTCAATGGCATTGTTTTATTCCTTTGTGGAAATCATCTATATTGTAGCAAGCTATGCCAACCAAACATTTTTTATATTATTTGTGAACTTTACGAGTCACAGCGGTCCGGTAGCGGGTCCCAAGAACAATAGAATAAATTGACTAGTGCGCCCGGCGCGACTTGGTTCGCATAGCGTACTTTACACCTACTTTACCCCTACCTACCCTTTTCTTCCTTTCTAGCGAGGAAAGTTTGTAGTAATAAACTTTCCTCTTAAATCACTCTATCTATTGATGAAAACCGCATTAAAATCCATTGCGTAGTTTAAAAACTCTATGCGTACATAGATACAGACGGCGGGAAGCAACTTAGGTTTGTACTATGTATAGATTCGCGAATGCTCAGGATGCAAAGTTACTTCTAGCTAGATAATACATGGCGTCTAAAACCTATTACAATAGTATAACATGTACATTCTAAAGATTACACATATTTTATGAGTCACTGGGACAAGTTAAATGATATTGTAAATATCCCATTGTTTCTCATTCTGTTACGTCTACTTCAAATCGATTGTAGTAATTCTAATAATAGTTGTATAATATAACTTTCTTATAGTACACTGAAAGCTTTGCGTAACTCATTAATAAAACAATTTACATGTAAAGTAATATATTTGCTGCTTTTCGAAGTACTCTCCATTATATTTCAAACACTTTTCCCTTCGATCAAACCATTTTCGAAAACATGAGGACCTGTTTCTCATGTGCTGGATGAAAACTATCATGTCCTCTTCCGGCCCCGTAAATGTCAAACCTCTCATCGAATCCTTGAATTTTGGGAAAATAAAGGAATCGCATGGTGCCAGGTCTAGACTATGTGCGAGGTGGGTCACTAGCTCTACATTTTCAGAAGCCAAAAATTACATTGTCTTGTTCGCGGTGTGCATCAAAGCATTGTTATGATGCAATAGGATGCGACTTCTTGGTCGTTTTCCCCTACTTTTTTCAAAGAAACTGGGCAAACAATATGTGGTGTACCATTAACTGTCTTTTGTTCTTCAAGTGGGATCGTGCTGACAAGCAGGACTCGTCTCTAAGAGAAAAAAAGGGCAATACTTTTTTTGTCTACGCTTTTCGCCTGCCTCAGAGTGCCTAGATCAGTTACCCAAACGCGTTAGTTCCGCGTAGCATAATTTCCAGTCGCATTTTTCCCCACTTGCATTTGTTTTCGTTCATGTGTTCTCTAATCGATTTTTATTCCGATCGTTTTTTTTCTAGTCGCCCTTTTTCTGCACGCATTTTTCGTCATTCAATTTATTTTACACACAAAAATATTCACAGTCTCTCCTTTGCACTAAGATAAACAACATGATTATTTCATTTGTATGTATACTTATTACAAACCACTTGAAGTTGTTGAAACGACTATACATAGGTAACTAGGACAAATAGTCCAGCTAGGTATGTCCAATTTCGAGAAAAGGTCAATCGACGAATCCTACTCGGTTGGGCAGCGTTCGGGAAGCTACCCATATATTTTCGTCCCAATTACCGTGTCTCTAGACAAAGGTCAAAACCAATGTTTGTTGCCAGTGATGACTTACCTTGGGTGGGCCTTATAAGAAAGCACACTGTCACCCAAAGGACAATTCAAAGGACTATGCTCGGAGTCTGGTTGCGCGATAGAATCAGAAATGAGGTGATCCGCAAGCGAACCAAGGTCACCGACATAGCTCTAAGGATTGCCAGACTGAAGTGGCAGTGGGCAGGGCACAACAGATGGCCGATGGGGCAGTAAAGTTCTTGAGTGGCGGCTACGTACCGGAATACACAGCGTGGGTAGGCCTCCCACAAGGTGGACCGACGACCTGGTAAATATCGCAGGTACTAGCTGGATGCGGAAGGCCGGCCTTTGTGGGGATCTCTGAGGGAGGCCTATGCCCAGCAGAGGGCGTCTTCTGGCTGATATGATAATGATAATGATGATACTTATTACAACTTTCTGTAGGTAATGAACTCTTTGAGGATTACAGACAGGTCTTAATCTCCTGTCGCTCTTTTCCCTCAAATATGGTTGAATTGGACGGTGGCTGGGCCCTGCGTTATACTCGTGAACGGGTGCTGCCTTGGTGGACTGGCTTACTCTTGCTGTAGTTTTAGGTGGTTTTTCTAAATTTTACTAGACATATTATCGCGGTCCGGCTTTGCCTGGCATTGCCGGGCACGGTCCGGTCGTGAATGGAGTGGGGTGGTTTTGCTACTGCCATGGGGCGGTCAGCGTGTCACTGCGTGCTTCCTTCCTACTTTCCTACCCCCCTCCTTTTTGACAATTGAAAAAGATATTTAATGTCCTAATCAATAAACAAATTTTGAATTTTGAATTTTTGTAAGGTACTTACCTATAAACGATTTATATTCAGTTATGCAGTGACATGTTTCAATATTGTTCTATCTATTTAATTCTAATATTCATAGTAGTAAGCGTTTGTTCGATTTGCGAGAAGTAAATAACTTTGTCTAAAGAAAATGGAACTCAATGATGGAAAATCGTCTCAGAGAGCAGCGTGCAACTTGAAAAATATGTTTGAGTTTATAAGGAGTACTCGCGGGGGCAGGATTTTGACCAGAGCTGGATACCGGTACTATTTAAAAAGACAGAATAATTATTCTTCTATTTGGATTTGTCATAGGAAGGGGTTTTGTAAAATTAATAGAATGATGAAAAATGCGTGCAGAAAAAGGGCGACTAGAAAAAAAACGATCGGAATAAAAATCGATTAGAGAAAGTAACGCCTGTCAACCCACGCGAATGGTGACAAACATGAACGAAAACAAATGCAAATGCGACTGGAAATTATGCTACGCGGAACTAACGCGTTTGGGTAACTGATCTAGGCACTCGTACCAACGCCTTACGGTGGTGCTTCCCTCTCAAAAGTATTTTGAAGACGAGCAGTGCAGTTTTGCGGAGACAGTGCACTTATAAAATCATAAAAAATCATCGCCCTAAAAACTTTTCGCGTGTATTCAATTATTTTCTACAGATCACGAACTTCAACTTGTTAAAAAAAATTATTGACATGTGATTTCTCGCCAACTTTTTAAAAATCATTGATAGAGGTTCTTTGTTTTAAAAAGTATAACATTCGAAATTCAAACATTTATGAGGCGGCCAGGAGTGCAAAACTTTCAGTGTGCTATACGTAATGGACACTCACCTGACACTGACTGAAGAGATATGGATGTTTCTTGCCCGATGTTTGATTAGGGTCCAACCACTGCAGTGCCGATGCAGATGGAGAAGTCTCATATTTGATCTTAATTTTTATCCTGAAAGCAATAGCTTTTTTATTATGTAAAAAATTGTACAGCTGCTTAGAAAAAAGAAAACTTACATTATTAACAATGTCATAAAGTAGCACAACATTTTCGTATCCTAAGTACAGTATGACTATATTTTATTAAGTATACAATAAATGCTTTTAATTTACTAATGGATATATGATAATTTAGTTAATTAAACTAACCATAACTATAATGAACTAAATGGCAAAAGCTTTTAACAGCTGAATTGATAAAATCAAGCATATTTAAACAATACATTACTCCATCTACAATACCAAAATTATACTACAATATCTTGAGAATACATTATCATCGAATTCTATAAATTATTCTCTTCATCAGGTAATCTCTATTTCAAAGATATTTATTTATACTTTCAAAGGTATCTGATCTGCTGACCACTGGTGTCTTATGAAGTTTCCAATCTTGTTTCTGCACCACCACAACCACCACCAAAAGATGCTGTAGATAAATTTTCAGAGATCTCTGAGCCTCTGGAAATTTCATGTGCTTTATACTGCCCTCATTTTAAATATCTCTTGAGAGTGTTGACCCAACATTCGCAAGAGATATTTACTCTGTGTATACATCCACTGAAGTCGCGAATGGTTGCTTATGTTTATCTTATCGTGAATAGGATTATTATCTTTTAGGTTTAACTGTACCCATTTCGCTCACTTATAGTTACTCATTTATTTATAGTTTTATGTTTATTCGTAATAAAATGCTTGATTCTATCAATTGTTTACATTACAAGAAAATATTCCCGAGAACTACCAGAAGATCACTTACTTTTCACCATTCTTACACATTTTTGGGAGGCGCACATATAGCTGGTATGCTTCTAGGGATCTTTTTGAAAAGAAAATAAATAAAGCATCACATTTATCATAATATTGAATGAATAATATTGTTACTAAGTACTTACTTCTCACCAGCTTTCGCTGTGGGCAGTGTTAGCGTTAACTTTGAACCAAAGTTTGGGACATCGTTATCGACTCGATATTGCAGAGAAGTGCCATTTTCTAGCTCTACACTCTCTATAGTTTGATTTCTTACATCCAATATCTGGAACAAAACTATTTTATGCCAACTTTCTCTTCTAAACTAGTTTCAACAAGCACAATTACTAATACATTTTTTAAATTATGCATGGTCAATGTATCATTAAGTTTCTAAATTCTAAAAATAGGATATTGGATATAGCATATTTCACTTAAAAGTTTTTAAACAATTATTGGATTTGATCCCACAGTTACAAGGTCAAGTATATCTTTGCAAGATAACTCTGGCAGTGAATTTGATAAGACGCACACTTGATCTTTATACCTGAATTTAAATGAAATGTTATTGATAAACTAGATTATAAATTCTTCAAACTTTTAATTATGAACAATATTATACTATAACCATATACTTAATTAAATGTTTCTTACCACTTCCTGAGTATCCTTTAAAATCTCAAAATCCAGCACTGCCAAACCATTTAAAACCTTCTTTTCAAAGTCCACATTCAAATTAAGTGAAACATGCCTTATAATGGCTAAATCTATAATATGAAAAAAATTAAATTACTATTTATTACACTATATATTTCAATTATTATATGAAATAAATGTTCAATATTTTATTACTTTGATAAAAATTAATTTAAAAACAATAATAGAAAAGAAATAAATATAAAATGAGGCAACTACATACTATCATATTTTTCAAAAACAAACAATTATCAATAGAATGTTTTAGCAAGTATTTTACATACTGCCATAAATCTTTAATAACTTAAGCAAGTAAATAAGTATATTATTTATTAAAATATTATTTTACACCATAACTCACCAGGCCGAGAGAAAGAAGATGGATCCTGAGGGCTTAAGGCGCCCATTGTACCGAACAAACTAAAATAAAATATAAAAACAAGTGACATGGTTGAAAGGAGAGCAATCAGTGACCAAACTCCCACAAGCCTCCTATTTATATATAAAGGTCTCGTCACTCATGCAAGGTCTCACATACTTAAGCTATATATATATCAGATTTTATAGTTCAATGTTGAGATGATTTCAAGATTTGTAAATTGTCTTCTTCCTCAACTGTCAACCTATTGGATTAAACAATTGTTTACTAAGAAATACTTCAATAGCTAGTTTTACTAGTGTAAATACAGGTAAAGTTATGCAGCAGTAAAATGGAACGCAGATACTATGTTTCACATGGATACTTTAGAGGAAAACGAGAAATTAATAAACAATACTTACAAATTAAAACCGGTCACCGCAGATATTGTATTAATAAAAGAACAAATAGGATTAGTTAAGGTGTATGCAAAGTAAATAATTTCGCCGACTCAGAACACAGCCAGCAGAAAAGTAAAAGAGATAATCACAAATGATGAACCTACTAGACACAAGTCTAGATACTGCACAAGATGAATAGAATAAGTTAATCCGATCAAAATGAATCAATTTGAACTGAAATCACCGATGGATTTGTGGATTGATCTGACAGACTGACAGCTGATGGATGAATGCTGACGTTGATTGACAGCAGAACATACGTTTAGTTACTACCCAAAACCCAGTTTATATCTTTGAATTTGATCTCACTCAATCACACCAGCAATAATTAAACGCTGTATTGTCAACAACAAACTTACCGATTTTGCAATTTGTACTTGTGAATTAATTTATTAGCGCGAATAACGTTTCCAAAATTAGTGGAATGAACACTATGATACAATGATTTTCTTTCAATAATAGAACAAGCTTTAGAATTTCTATTTAGCAAAGAAATTCTTAAACCTAAACGAAAAACTCGCGTGCCAGAATTCATTTTAAATTACTGTTCGTTTCACGTTAAACATTAAGAAAAATAAATTTATTTGCAAAGGCCGTGTCCGAAAGGATACACCCACGTATTGATGTGGACATTTATAACACATTTATAAACCACATTTTTAACTAAACAGCGCGCACTCACCGGCCGCCCTGTGTTCAAAAGTGATTAGATTAGATTGATAGAATGAGATGAGTACGGAACGTAACGACATTTTATACCGTATTTACCCATTCGCACGATTGGCGAACCGAATCACAGTGTGCATTGCTATATTCGTTGCGCCCCACAAGCTGTGTACGGTAAAACCGCTCACTAGTTTTATTACATTTAACTAAATGATTCTGTCACTGAATTCAGTAAAGTGTAATCGCATTTAGAAAGTTAGAATCAAAATGGTTTCTGAATTCAGAAGCCTAATTAATTAGAAACGCATTAAGGAAGTTATTTACTTATACATTTACTTAGTAATTCAGATGGACATTCAGAAATTCATTTTTGCCAGGTAATTTAACTCATCTTGGCGTTATTGTCCCGATTGTGCTCTCGAGCACGAAGGCCCGCGGTCCGCCTTAACGATCAGGTAATTACAGCGGAGCGACTGCCATCTGAACTCCGTGACCCTACTACCAGGGGAACCTGACCAGATTGGATCATGGTTACAAATTCAGTGGCCTGAATGTGCAGGTTTCATCACGATGTTTTCCCTCACCGTAAGAGCATCGGTTAGTATTCAACTAATGTACATAACTCAGAAAACAGTCATTGGTGCATGGCCGGAGCAGCATTCGAACCCGGGACCTCCTGCTTACGAGTCGGATACTCTAACCGCTCGGCCACCGACGCTCTCAATCGTTTCGCCTGGCAATTGTTCTACTTTATCTCTCAAATTCTGGATCATGGTCCAGGCAGATCACATGCCTTGGCGCACGCATTACAACTAGGACATGAACGCCAAGATAATTGTTTACTTATAACAATATGTTTGGTTTTCATCTAAGTGTCAAGCAGTGCCGTTTCCGAACGCGTAATGTAAATAATGAGTACAATCTGCGCCATGAAAGATGAGACCTGTCAAATGGCAGTAGAGAAGATTTCGCACAGGTACATTCACGCTCACAATGTAAATTAAAGTTCATAAAATAAAAATGTTTAGTAAAATTCACAATTCTCTTTGCCGTAATTAGTTGCGGCCGCTGTACGTTTTTGTACCGCTTTAAAATTGTCGACGCCGTGCTTTGCTTCTCTCGCCATAAAAGTGAATAAAGTGTATACGTAGGACACAAGTTTTCTTCATTGTCCGTTTGAGATTTTTATCGATATGAACAATGAAAACAAAGGATAACAAAACAACTATAAACGTATGCACTCTTTAGTACCGCGGACAACAACGGTATGCGCGGGATGTGGAGGACGTCAGGCGGCCGAACCACGGGCGGGGGCGCCGTAACTCGCCTTGCACACCGCTTGCCTCATCGCTAAGCGGCCGGGCCGCTCCCCACCCGGCCAGCATACCGCCAATGTAAACCACAAATTGTCTATTGCGCAATTCAAACTATGTGACGTGGCGTGGTTTGTAAAACAGATTGGCTGTACTTGAGCCATTCTCGTACATGACATGTCCGACTTTGTTACGCTTCAACCAGTAAACGAATTAAGCAAATGCATTTAGCATTGTATAATAAGAAGCTTTTAAATTTAGAAGCTAGTTGCTTCTGAATTTAGTCATGTGAAATAAGCGCGTTAGCCTGGCTTGCACCAAGATCATAAACAAATTTAAGGCTGTTGTAACGTAGGAAACTTTTTTTTATTATTTATTTTTGGACTCTTTACTAGACATAGAAGCTTTGGGGGAGAAAAAGGGTTTGTGTGTGGCAACAACTTCAGAAATAGATGATATCCTAAGTTACTCGTATTGCATGCTACACAGCTTACTTAAGTATTTTTAAAAAAGCTTACAAATATCGTGTATTGTACTTAAGTATTACTTTGACACGCTGCTGTAACATAAGTAATTTGATTGATTGAGTCGAGCAAAGATAATTTTAGGCTTAAGTTGTTGTGTCTCATTAACTGCTGCACTTCTTTTTAAATATTGTAATTTTTTCAGTGGAGGTCTATAATTGGCTATGTAATGCTATTATTGTTTTTATTGTAACAACTGCTGTTGGCTTTCCTTACGTAAATAAAATAAAAACAAAATATTTTGTACTGTTTACCAAAAAAAACAAGTTAATGAGCCGTTTTCAAGGCTCGCTTCCCATAAATTCTAATAGATGGATCGCTCTAACGACTGATAACATTATCATAATCTCTTGGCTGTATAGTTTCAATATTTGACTTTATTTCGATGTAATTTATTTTAGATCTATTAATGTAACGGTACTTGAATGTCAATGCTTCTTGGGACTCAATTTTATAAGTCTTATTAATCGATTTCTGGTTGACCTGAAGGCTAAGCTGTGTAACTTTATGTTCGACTTTGTACCTCATTGTCCAAGAAGTTTAATTAAATAAATAAAATTTAAGTTAGCATGGTAGTTTTAGCAAATATTAAAAAATAACTAGTGTTTTAACGCGGTTCAATTTGTTCCGAGGCAATGAATGATAACAGACACACATATGATTTGCCAAATAACTACGACAATATCCTTATAGTCAAAGGATAATAATAATAATAAAATCTTTATTCAGCAAGGATTAGGAGTTTGAATTTTGGAAAAGCTGTTCTTGAAAAAGGCTCATTGATAGCACTGGTTCTAAGTTGCTGCGATTGGTCCCTATACGGCGTATTATCGGATATATGCGGTACTGCTGCGGGTCAATACGGGGTGTGTGAATTACGTTTACACTCCCATTCTCACTTGTATTGTAACGTGAATGTGGACATAAAACTATTTTTGATTGACTGACATTGCAGGCGATTGGTCATTTGTGTGTGTTGTTTGAACTTGTTTGTCATCTCATCTGTCAAGTCAATTTGTCATCGGTCGAAGGGTATAGGGAGAGTTGTTTAATTAAAATGATCTAATTTTCTGTTTCTTAGACTGCGAACGATTTAATATCTTATCTGGTAAGCTTCTACCAGCCGCGTATTGGCGTATATTACAGCGAATGAGTGACCATGTTATCCAGATTTCACCATTACCATGGCTCCAACATCATCTTATTCGAAGAAAACACTGTAGCATACAGAAAAGCAAGTTTTGCGCATGGACTTACTTTTAGTGAGAAACCACTTCTACCTGGAGAGATATTTTTGGTGGAGATTGAGAAGACCGAACGCGGATGGAGTGGTCATATGCGACTCGGACTGACGCTGCTCGATCCGCAAACAGCCGCGCTTGGCGATAAGGGATTGCCACAGTACGCGCTCCCAGACCTCGCCAACACCGGTATGTCATGGATATTTCCTATTTCTAAGTCGCAGAATAATGTGTTAATCGAACTCGTGAACCAAGGCGCGGGGGGATACCAGGGCCCCGGTGGACGCCGTGACAGCGAGCCGCGAGTGTCTGTTTTGGGAGACGGCCACTCCGTCCGAACGCCTCGCGGTTTTATATCGAAAACAGTTCTTAAGCCACAAATGTTATCACAAAATGGAACCCCTCAAGGAATCTTGCCCATGGACGCTGGTAGTCGTATTGGTGTGATGTTTGTTCCTTGCCCTAAAGTAAATAGAAATGATCCGGAATTAGCTGAGATGCATTTTATCATAAATGGTGAAGATCAAGGACCTTGTACTAAAGCCATACCATACACTCGAGGGCCTCTGCATGCCGTAGTTGATGTTTATGGAACCACTAAACAAGTCAAGATAGTCCAATTATATGGAGGTGAGTTATATTTCCTTTTATTCAACATTGTTATATTACATGAATGCCTCCATAGTTTCCAAAACAAATTTCCTAACTTATTGTTTCTATTTCAGTAAAATCTCTTCAACATGTATGCAGAGACGCTATATTACAGCATGTGAAAAATGGATCTGTAAAATCTTTACCTCTTCCAAAATGCTTAAAAGACTTCTTACTTTCATAAATATTACCTATTTAGGATTTTTTTTAAATGACAATAAGGCTGTTGTAAGACTCTGTACAACTTTAAACAAAAAAAAATAGTGAAGGAAATAAAAAGAAATAACTTTGTATGCTCATTATGTTGATTGTCATGAAATGACAAGCTTGTAATCAGAGTAATAACTATTGTTTGCATAATTCTCGAAATGCTTAACCTTATAAATTATCCTAACCTAAGGGTTACTACAATAATTCTATAGTTGAATTATTGATTTGTTCTTGAATATTGTGATATGTGATACTATTGATTGGCTTAATAATATGTTTAAAAGATTTTATGTCTTCATAAAATGATTAAGAATTATAAAATGACAGTGATGTTGATTTTTAATAAATTTAGCTCCTCTTCATGCTTTTGAGCGCAACCTAAATCATAGTAGTGATATTCATGTTTCTTTTCTATTGATTAATTGGGACCATTGATAATAAAGAACAACACTTACTATTAAAGTAATTGGCCCATTGTTTGGTGATTCCTTTCTAAAAGGATGAAATGGCAACCTATTTTATGGCAATTAACCGGTTATAGAATGATGAAGACACGTACCTACAACCATTCGTGTTTCCTTCCACATTCAGAATTTACTGAAATTTGAGTCCCTATAACAGTTGTTAGGAAATATTTACTAATACCTTAGTAAGTACTGATGATATTTAATTTTACTGTAAATTACTTTTAATCTTATTAACTACTCTCTCTCTCTGTTTAGCATTAAAGTAAGATTTATGGGAATGTATAAAAATTTGTGTAAAATTGTTTAAATTGTACAGTTTTACAGTGTATTGTTTAATGGAATAGTTGGAATTTGGTTTGTGTGTTTTATGTTGTTTACAATTTAGTGAATATAATGCTAATCGTCTGTTAGCATTGCTACAAATCCAGTCTATATTTTATGAAGTATGAAGAAAAATTTACTACCTGATATGAAGCATTGTGAATGTGTATTCTAACATTTTATGTAAATTTTGTTGTGTAATTATTCCTTTTCTTATCCATAACAATTTTTAAACTCATTCCAAGAGATGTAAATATTATTTTAGGCAAGTGTTGAAAATTCAATTTGTGCAGGATATTTCTACATAAAATAATATGTGTTTAGGAGCTGCATAAATGAACAAAGTAGTGTAATTGTATAAATTGGCCAAAAAAAGCACAAGGAAATTTTTTATTATAAAGTGGCTTTTATTTAAGGGCATAATTGCCATCACATCAAACTTAGTTTGTTTACAGCTAGCTAAGACACCACATAACGGCAGCTGCATTATGGTTTTAAAAAGTTACAAATCAAGCAGATGTTAGAAATTTTTAATAGGTACAAAATTTAATAAATAAAATTATTTTGCCTATTACTTTCAGTAACTTTTATTCTCATAATGAGTATAACAAACTAAACATATCCTTTGAAACTAAACAATATTTAACCCTATTACAATAAATATGACTAAAAATTCTGCTAGAGTTGCTGAGCATCTTTTGGCAGAGGTAGTGTGTATGGCACAATACCATACTTTTCAGGATCAAAGTCCCTGTAATCCAGTAGATTGTCAGCTTCTACGTGCTCCGCCCAGTAGTTGACTAGCTTGGCTGCCAGCGTGTTATTCCAATGCTGTAACAATGCGAATAAAATTATAATTACTTACTGTTTTTTGTCAATATACGAACGGGATCGTGAAAAGTTGTGGGCGGCACGTTGAGTCGTCCTACATCGTATCTACCTACGTCGAGTCGATTCGCATAAGTAGAGCCATTTATAGCACATCAAACACAATAGCCCATAACAGTCCACTGCTGGACTTGAGCATCCTCCATATTCGCTGAGAATATTTGCTGTCCATGCTTGGCAGTCAACTTCAGGCAAGAAAATAGATACTCAGTAGAAAATTCTGCTGCCCATTTTCAGTTTACGGAAGTACGAGTAATAGGTAGCCTGCCTCTTATGACATTAGTCACCTACGGCACCCGTCAAAGGTCAATGGACTGCGAATGGTTGTACCCACGGCCCAACGTCGCAGTCTTGCTAAAGGTTTGTTGCAGGGTCGCCCTTCGAGTACCTAATAGTAGCCACAATGCCAAATGTTTTCATTCCCTCTAATAACATGGGATCGATCAAAAGGTATATTAGAGGTATCTTCAAGCAACGCATTGGTAACTCCCCAGGTGTTGCTGATGTCCATAGGCGGCTGTGACAATTTTCCATTAGGTAGCCTTGCCCGTTTGTCTGCCGTATAACATACAAAAAAATATTATATTCATATATAGTAAATAACTATGGGGCCGTGTTTTGGCTCAGTCGCTAACACCAATAGCCTCGAGTCACATTTGGCCACCTTATATTTTGCGCTAGAGTTCAATCAACCAGGTCAGAAGTATGATGAAGTCATACTACAATGAAAAATAATTCCAACCGGACGAAACTGTTCGCGCGTAGGCGCGGCATAGGTACCTGTCTCATCTCACTGAGGAGTCTATTAATTTTCCAGTTGTTTGTAGATTAGCTTCTGTCCGCAAAAATTTGGTTATTTTGGAGATAAAAGTAGGTACTTTTCATATCTAAAAGAGGTCATATTAAAAACTGGTCACAGACCGCTGACAAGCCTTGGACTTTTCCAGGTTCCCATCTATCTCCTTGCTAAATTTTATTCAGGCGCATAAGCGCAGTATATTTTTCGTCTGAGGCTGAGGAGTCTGTTCCTTGTGAACTTTTCAGTCATTTTATACTTATAGAGACTGGGGTCGGCAACGCGTGGATGATGCCCTAGTATTGCAAACGTCCATAGGCTGACGTGACCTTGGCTTACCGCCTTCCCCAGGTTGGCGTCTTTACCCTTGCCAAACTATATCCAAATATTTTCAGTGGTTTAGGTAAAACGTAGTAGACAAAGTTACTTTCTCATTCATAATATTAATTAATTTGGCTAAGATCTATCGAAATGTTACTTATATTTCTTACATTTTTCGTGTGCTCAATACAAATCTGCAATGTGATATGACTCCATCGTTTCGCTTCTTCGCTCGCTTTGCCGAGATATTTATGAGCCACCGTCTTTTTGCCTTTCAAGTACATGAAGTACGCGAGTAGCAGTAAATATCTGGAAGTAAATTATGTTTAGCAGGTAATGTTAGTATCTATTGATCCTGGATCATGGGCAAGGCGGGCCCCGGGCTCTCGCTATCTTTTCAATAGATGGAGCAGAGATTCTATTGGGTAGTTCTGCTCCATCATCAACGGTTCGTAATAGACCACCGATGGACTCGACCTCCCACCTGGCCCCTCCACTGGGGCTGTTAAAGGCCGCTGATAATGATAACTGCCGGACACCACCATACAACTGTCATTGAAAAGGGGATAGATATTAGTCTCCTATGGAATAGGTGTAATAACGAATAGGTACATACTTATGTATATTGTAATATACAAAGTATGTAAATGTAAATATCTAAATTGAGACATTATGCCGACCCCACTAGGCTCATAGTGGGACATGGACTCATTTTATCAGGTGGTAGGAGTCTGTCGAGCCTGAGGAGTCAGCCTGGGTGAGTACCACCACCTTATCTATTTCTGCTGCCAACCAACAATGTTTGCATTGTTGTGTTCCGGTTTGAAGGATAAGGAAGCCAAAGCAAAATTACAGGCATGACGCATATCATGTTAGTCCTCACGGTGACAACCCTTCCTGTATTTTTACTTATCGTTGTTACCTGCAACTTAAATATAGAAATTGTAGATGTTATGGGCGACAGGTACCGCTTACCATTAGGTGGGTTGTCTGATCGTTTGTCACTGAGATGCATAAAAAAGGACGGCTGGATAATGTAGTTGGTACCTAGAGGACTGTACATGAATAAAAGTACTTATTACAAAACACATGTGACGTAACTGGTTTAGTATCGCTCGGGATACACAAACTGTACATAGGTAGGAAGGCTAGTTCCATCCGTAAAAAGTAAAGGTACGTGCAAAAACTCGCATCGCGTGCCATTGTCTGACTTTGCATCAATTACATTGAGCAATGCGACTGACTGCATGAAAAGCGCTTTCCCGACGTGTTGGCGGAATCATAAATAATGCAATGACTATCCATTAGTTACAGCGCAGTGGTTAATATGGTGATCCCGATACGTGGTTCGATTCCCGGCCGAATATATAGATCAAAAGAGTGTGTGTCTGTGGCATCCTAGCTCCCGAAAGGATTTATTTATTTGAAAACCAGTATAATCTTGCTAGATAGTTCTTAGCTTTGTTTTATTAAAATCAGTTCAGTACTTTGGGAGATGCGGAGAATAGGGTGCATTGGTGCTCATTGGGGGAGGCCTAGCAGACAACTAGACTATTTATAGGCTGATCATAACTGGATAATATTTGAGCAGGTATAATGTAGACTTTGTCGTAAGAGCGTCGGTGGCCTAGTGGTTCCGACTCGTAAGCGAGAGGTACAGGGTTCGAACTCCAGTGCCGCTATCTACTAATTACTCTGTATCAAACCAGTTGTAAATGGCCTAGGGGCGGATTAAACGCCCATGAACATGGTTAGGTTAGCCTATCTATAATTTTTTTTTGGCTTTTCTTATGCCTTCTAAAAAATACACGATCGTATTGAAATTAATGAGCGAGCGGGGCGAAGTCGAAATTTTCGGTATTTTGGCTATCTAAACCATCAGTGATTGACAACAGCCAGCTTGTAAAACATAACTTTCCTTCTGTCGTAATCGGGTAAAAACGTAAAATAAAATAAGTTAAGCAGTGATGAGAGCGGTTCAGTATTCGATATACACTATCATAAGCTCTTAACTACTTCTAAGTAATGTACCTGGTAGATACACAAAGCCCACGATAGGTGTCAGAACTCTAGCAAAGTTTCAAAAGTACAGACCATAGTATACCCATTGGACCGTTATAAGCTGTAAGTTGAAGTGTTTTTATCAAAATTTGAGGTTTCTGTCGGATGGAATCAGATGACTGCAGGAGGGGGTCTTGAGCCAGAGTCTGGATCCGTTACTACATTCAGGCGACTGTATGTTTTACAATAACAACTATATAATCTGCTCAGGTTATTCTGTTACAAGGACACGGATGTCCGATCTATTACAGTCGCTCCACTGTAATAACCGGGACAATAACGCAAAGGTAATGATGATGTAGACTTTGTCAGGGATTTTGCGCAAAATCACGGAGGTCAGATGGCAGTCGCTCCACTGTAATAATCAGGGCATTAACGCTAAGATAATGATGATGTAGACTTGTCAGGGCTTTGATTAGGTTATGGGTATGATCGTTTCGTCACAACTTATATAATTTATGTTCACTTCGCGCAGTTATAGGATATTTTATTTGATAGTGGTCATTTAGGCCCGCGGGTTGAATGGGATGTGGTTACCTAAGATTTGAGAATAGCGTACTTACTCAATGGTTATTTTTGTAATTTCGTATACCTACCTATAATCTGTCCAGACTGACTTGTCTTATTTGATTTGGTTATGGATATTATGTATTTTAATGGATAACGTGCAGCAGTAATCGTTGAAATTCACATTCTACGTGTTTCTTGTATAATTCAAGACATCTATACACAATGTACGTATCGTGATTGATACGGAAAGTCGTGATTTTGGGCATTGTTTGTTCACCAAATAAGACAAGTTAGTTTAAACAGGATCATAGGTACACCTTGTGTTGTGTGTAGGTACCTAATTGAATTTAAAAATGGGAACGAACGAACCGTGGGCGATGCATGTGCGCGCTCCGACAGCCCAGCTCAATTTCCTTCAAAATCTTTTTCACATATTTCTGCAAGTACACGATTTTCTTCACATTTCTGTTGTTTATCTGTAAAGACAGAAGTAATTAGGTATGTGGCGCCAGCTTCGAAAGTCTACCTTAAATTTAGGTACCTACGTACACGCTCGTCTGCCACTTCCTTTAGCCCTTTGCTGGGCTTAGCCTTTTCCACATTAGTAGAGCGATTGATTGTTTGCCATGATCTCCACGCTTGGCAGGTAGGTAAATTAAACCAGAGTGAACTATTATATAACCCACCCAAGTTACGAACGAATGGTGAATGATTTAAGTAAGTAAGTAAAAACTCTTTATTGCACACATATTATAAGACAATTTACAAAAAACAGCATAATATACATGCGCGCAAAGGCGGTCTTATCGCTTTAAGCGATTTAAGCGATTTAAGCGATTTAAGTGTACAGCAGGAACAGGGGGATTATTTTGTTAAATCGCCGTATTCCCGAATCGATCGCGGACAGCATTTTTCGTATCATGTATAGACATTAGCGTAACAAGGGCTATTTTCCAGGGGGGGCCTGGACCCTGACGTGGCCGATGAAGCCGAGTCAATCGCCAATGTACAGACAATGAGCACCCGATCCTGGGGTGGGCACCAGACCATTCTGGGGTGGGCACGGCCCACACGGCCCCCCTCTTCCTACGCCTATGTGTATAGACAACCTTTCCGATCGCGAGTGACATACTCACACTTCTACCTTTATGACTCATACACCCACAAATGAGTGAACCAAATCCTTTGTACGGCTTTGACACGGCAAACTCGTGATCGTAACATTACGGCGATACGGTTGATTCGTCTTGCGGAAACGAGCGCTCGGAATCAATTCGGGAAAACGAGTGAAATAAGCAAATAAAGCAGCACGATGAACACCCACTTTCATCCCTTTACGTCAGATTTTAAATTACATGTCGTTTTTGACACCATTAAGTACCCAGAGTTACTTAACTAACATATCGTTGGTGGCTTAAAAATATAAATATACTCAAGGTTCATCTAACTTTTGGTAGAGCAAGATCACAGTGCAAGGCATAATTGGAATTTAACTCCAAAATAGATGTTACCTCTGAGTCAACCATGATAATCCATCTTGGGCCATTTAGGCCTAAGAAAAATAAATAAATACTTATTGCTGTCTCTACCTCGGTAACCAAAGTGATCAAATAACCCTCGGCTAGTCGGATCCTCATCATAATCATAAAGTCGTTCTTCACAAACACGTTTTGCAGGATCGGACTGAACTTTTCCTCCCACAAGACGGCCCGCTCCCATGCTCCGATTCGGATCGTACTGCGGGAACAGGTAAGCTTTGCATATACTTTGTTATAATTAGGTTGTAATAGTTGCCCTTCTACTTATTTTTTACGCTGGTCCCGCTATTCGTATTTACATTACAGAAAAAAAAAACTAAGAAAATATAACATCATATTTTTTTTTGTAATGTATTTTGATCTACATACATTGTAAAACTGTTTGTTGTTCCTAATAAAGCAAAAACAAAAAAAAACATTTGAAATCACTGAAAGCCCAGTTTTTTTAAATTTTTTAGCTTGTTATAAAAAGTATTTGAAAGCACAGGGTTCGAAACAGCATCAGAGGTTGTCCCGTTTTCTGGATTTGTTTTTTTGCTACGTAAAACGTGTCCAGGACGACGAGTTGCGCTAGCGTGACGAGTTGCGCTAGCGTGACGAGTTTGCGTTTATGACGACTGGCTAATAATCCACCAAGGGATGTTTGCTCTTTACCTAAGCGGGAGAAATAGATATTTATATTCCTAAACTTTTGCCAGCTTTCCATGTCTTACTTTCCATACGTTAGATCTCACTCAATTTCTCCAAAATATAGGTACCTAACATAATCCATACATAGTAAAGCCACTTCCGGCCGTCTGTCCCTATATACGAGTATGTACCTACCTATGTACGCTTAGATCTTATAAACTTCGCAAGGGATTTTTATTCGGTTTTCAACAATAAATAGAGTGATTCAAGGATATAAGCAGCGCTTGTTGTGTCTTTCTGTTATATTTCTCTGTGTATTATTATTGTGTACAATAAACAGTTAAATAAATAAAGGTTTATAAGCAAGAGAAAAAGGGTAGAGTAGGTGTACGCGAACGAAGTCGCGCCGGGTCCACAAGTTTATCATAAACAATACATAAATGTCTAACACTAAATACTAACACTAGCCACATGCACACAAAGAAGTTCCAGGCAGCCTCCGGTGTCTTGGATCTGGTGATGGCGTCGCCTCTCTTGATGTAGAACCGCTCACAGTCAGCATAGGACTCTACGCTGTATCCCGTGTCTAGAAGGATCACTATTGCGTACGCGTAGTACCATGTTTCAGCTGAAATTCGAGCGGAATACTGCGTTTTATTTTCTTGTTTCCGAGATAATTTGTTGTGGGTCTGAGAGGTTTACGTTATGTAAAGGGTTGCCAACCCTATTATATAATATAGTATCCTACTATATTAGGTGTCTACCTACTGTAAATTATAAATTAAAATATAGTAGGCGAAACTACTATATTTAATTAGCACAACATTACCACTTACCGCAAAACGGAACGCGTCCATAAGATCCTCAAAAGAAAAATGTTCCTGATGCAAATCGAATATTTCAGAACGATCTTGAGTCTTGAAATTTGAATGACGTGACGTCAAACTCAAGTCAAATAAAACAAAACAGCTATGAAGCTCAATGTAGCAGAAAATATACAATTAAGAAATAATGTAGGTACGTAGATTTTATTTAAAAAGCCTACTATATATTTTTTGATTAATTCTCTATCTACTATATTTTTATGGCTTCTAAACCCGAAAATACTAAATTTAGTCTAAAAAAAGTTGGCAACCCTAGTTATGTACCTATAGCCTATTCCAGCACACTGTAGACTACCAGCGCGGCCAACACAAGTGTGCTCTCGCGCCCGACAAGCGTTAAAAGGCTCGACATAGATACTGCTATCTCTGAGCTATATCGCGGGCACACTTGTGCTAGCCGAGCAGGTAAGCCTGCAGCCTGCAGTTTCAATAGAAAGTACCTACGTCGATAGTCCGATATTCCAATTCTGTGCATAAAAGTATCAATTTTGGCAGCTCACTTGATCGCCTACTCGCTGACGTCACGTAGGTTAGACAAGAGCACAAATACCATTATTACCACCGTCATATCGATCTTCTAAAAGGCTGTAGACTCTTCTAGAAGTAGTGACTGTATCGTGACTTACAACTGAGATCATAATAATCCGTCAAGTAGAAAAACTCCCTCATGATCATGACCATCTCGTGGATCCTGACGTCCGACAGCAGTACTCTCAGCAGCCACATTACCAGCATCTGACAGGTGGAGAGATCCGAGAAGATCGTCATCAGGGGTATCACCGACAATCCGAACTCCAAGCTCTCGGTCTTGCGGCCGTCTTCCATACTGCGGGAATTATTCATTTTTTTATAGGTGTTTGACTGACTGCCTGACATCACCCCTGACGTTAATAGTGGATGGAGCATAGGTACCTGCCTAATAAAAGAGGGTATGGCAGTAGGACTAACACTCGACCGATCGACTCACTACTCAGCGCATCTGCCCAGACCTACACCCCACGAAATGCCCGGACTTCGCTCCTGGAGATGGTGCACGGCACTTGGCAAAGCGGCACTAGCCACGGCCGAGACCTGGCACCGGAAAAAACTAACTTGTTAGCCACTATCCCGGGGTCTCTTGTGGGGTAACGAATGTTAACACTTTCGCTGCGGCCGACTAACAATTAGGTTGAAATCGGGGCTACGCGTGTGCGCACGATTCACCGGCCGGTCTATTAAATACGCGCGGTACGACACTGATGTAGCCTGGTATTTGAGTTAGCCGGAGCTAGTACCTAGGCCGTAGTACGAACCCCCGAACAATACAAGAGGGTAATGATATATTTATTTACATGGCTTAATTATTCATTAACGATGGGCCAGGTTTTTTATAACTTCTACGGAATACTAGCCAGCTTATTAGAGTCAAGCTGAAATATTTAAACAAGAAGCGCGAGCGCTTAATTAGACGGGGTTCGTCGACGACCTGGCCATTTTTTTTACAGATTTAAATTTATATTTCCTTTCCATTGATGATGATTAATGAAGAATCAAATTAACTCCGGTGCAATTTGACTTATAGGTACAGTTTTATGTTCCGGAGGGATGTTAGTAACGGTTTTCGCTCCATTTGATAAATGACGGTATGAGACGGTTGCAGGGTATCGTGTATAAAGGTTATCTTGACCGACACAACAGTGGTGTTAGTTTCGAACTTACAAGAACAAGAAGATATTTGTGTAGAGAGAACACACGGCGTACACTTCGACAACGTCTAACTGGCCCCGTTTGCGATTGCAGATATCCATGGCTTTTATCTCCAATTTTTGGCACAACGAAAACTGAAACGTGGTTTTCTATAAAATATATCGTTACCGTATATTTTACGTAGTGCGGAGCGTCTGCGACCTAGTGGTCAAGGTATCCGACTTGCAAGCGAAAGGTACCCGGTTCGAATTTCACTACCGCCGTATACCAATGACTATACCAATGCAATACATTAATTGAATACTAACCGACGCTCTTACGGTGAGGAGAAAACATCGTGATGAAACCTGCACATTCAGGCAACCGAATGTGTAACCGTGATCCAATCTGGTCAGTTTCCCCTGGTAGCAGGGTCACGGAGGTCAAATACCAGTCGCTCCACTGTAATTATCTGATCTGCCAAATCCTGGATCATGGTCAAGGCGGACCCTGGGCTGTCGTGCACAAGAGCACAACTGGGACATTAACGCCAAGATGATTATTATTATATTTCATTACAGTATATTTTACGTAGTAAGTACAATCAGGCCAAGAAATTGGTTCGTCATTTTGGAAAAAAAAATCTCGTGACACAAAAATATCGCCAAGGTTGAGACTGTTAAATCTTTCAGAAAAGGAAAAATCGACCTTTTTGCTTTATGGTATGCAACTGAATTTCAACCTTACTGTAATAAAGAGTTTGCATACTTTCCTCTGCGTTCGGTAAACTTCAATCATATTCGCGTAGCATACGCACAGTAGGCGGAACGTGTAGTTTGTCTTCATGGCGTAGCGCAGAGCCCATTTCGCCGCCAACTCTGCATTCTCATAATCTCTTTTCATCTAATTTCATTAGGATAATTATTTATTAGTATTTTCGCTATTGAGGTTCAGGGGCCCTATTTTTAAACTGGGGGTATTTTTGAACTGCTCGCATCCACACGAGCGCTCGCGTGCGCTACCTATCTCTTTCACACTCGTGGTAAGTTGCTAGAGATAGAAAAGACAGGCTTTAGAAGGCGAGCGCTCGTCTCGATTCGAACGGTTTTCAATTATGATTTCCTGCATAAAAAAATTCAATATTTCTGAAATCACATTAACAACACCGAAAGAGTACTGTTAAAAATAGGGAAAATGAGCATCATGAATCAAAATATCGTTTTCTCCCGTTCGATTTGAGGCGAGCGATTGAAATATAGGGCCCCAGGTACTAAACATTTTAGCATACATCTTGTTTTACCTTGAAAAGCTTGTACAGCTGCGACAGTGTTTTGGCCACGTCTTCGTAGAACTTTCCAGTCATACCTTTGCGCTCTGTAGCTTCGTACAGCCTTGGGAAAATAAGAGCCATCCTTTGGCTAAATGTCGCTTTTATACTTCGGATTTTCACTGCGGCCCTAGGGCAATGAAACCTGATATTAGCTATGTAAGTAGGTAGATAGGTATGTAACTTTGCTTTTCGTAATATTTAGACTTTGATGTTGGACGAATAGGTACTGCGCCTTACTATGGCGAAAAAAAACCTCTACTTAACAACCTATGGTAAAAAAAAATATCAAGTGCGTGCCGCTAGTCTAGTGCAATGATGAGCGATATGAATGAAACGGATCTGACTGCGTGCAATCGTTCAATGTCTAATATTACAATAAGATGCAAGCTTAAATATCACTAAAGGGGGTGAGGGGAGTGCACACACTACACTAGCGTACTCGCTCGATCTACTACCACACTAAGGCGCTGTCCTAATTGGCAACGGCCGTGCGACCAAGGTCGTACAACGGACTTCGCCCGACCAATAGGAGACCTCAAAACCGCCCGTCGCACGACCATGGTCGTACAACCGCTGTCAATTAGGACAGTCCCGTACAAGTCGTACCCCACGTTGTAAAAAAAAGAGAAACAAATCACTTGGAAGTAGGGTAGGGATCCGAGTAGAGTTTCATGGCGCGCATGAGGTTGCTCTGCGCCTGCCCAGCGTCCCCCGACTCGAGCATGCAGCTCGCTCGCAGCGTCAGCACGCGCGCCAACCGGTAGCTCGTCATCCATTTCACCTTGCACAGTGGCTCCTTGCATATTGTTTGCGCCTATGTGATCATTTAGAGAGGTGCTTTGTGTGGATATAGAAGAATAAATATATACCTGCCTATATATCTGGGGCCATACTGCCCCTAAATAACTGTTTACGCTAGCATTTGCGAATAGCTTTATGACTGACGGCCGTATGCAGCCGGCTATGTACTACGATTATTTGAAATGAAATGTGTCCGATGCTGCCTCATGCTACGGTATGCGCTACGAACTCGTATTTAGATTTAGATTTATATATTTATTAAATTAAATCTTAACATGTCAGCATTCAAAATACAGTAGTGAATATAAACTAATTGCAAGCTCGTACAGATTCACGAGTGTCATACCATCAATCTTCACATATCATTACATCTACAAGTCTAAATAAATGACATATTATTATATCGTAGATCATTTAGACACGATTCTTAAACATGAATTAAAACGACGCTGTGTTCTGTGAACGAGTGGTTGCTCTGCCCGTACTTTGTCGTATATTTTCAGTTTAAATATAAATATTTCGGCTTTAAATGATAGTTAATAAATGGTGAGAAAGAACGAATCCAGTAATACACCTCCCCGTGAAGGATTGCACATTTAAGAGTGGTGGTCTGGTAAGACTGCAGCTCAGTAATCTAGCCTTGGGGTTCCAGTATGTGCTGGAGAAGAATCCTGGAAGCCACTCGTGAGTGTTTTTTTGTCGTGTTTGTACTTACTTATCACTTTTAGTAATACAGTCTACTTTGTCAGTAATCCATTCCCATATCTTTCGCAAATTCCCAGAATAGGCCGACCTATCTATTTGTTGAACCCATAGCGCAACAGAAATGTTCTAAAAGAGAAACTCTGTTCTACAGTTCTTTACTGAGCTGAGTAGCATTACTGAGCTGCAGTCTAACCAGACCTCTTCATCTAAAGTGTGTGTTCATCAGATATTTCCGAAATACAATTTCGAGTTGTACCTACTATACCGATAGCTATTCGTGTGAAATGCTCACCTTCGCAAACTCTTCGGCTTGCAACACTAGTTGCAGTGCCTGCGCTATGTTCAAATTGATGAGGCTTAAATCGGCATATTCCATGTAAGTCTCGAACACCATGTCACATTTACCTAGATATAATAGCATTACTTTACTAATTACCTATTTCTCTTACCTACCTACGTGTAATTTTTCATTATTTCATTCGTTCGCGTAACGTATTCTGAAAACCAGCGCAATGACAGGCATGAGCCCTCACAGCATTATGCTGAGATTGAATTCGATTTTCGTTACATCACTGGCTGGCTAAATTTTTAATATAATTTCCTGTACCCACTTTACACTTAACGATGTAATGTGAAACCGAATAAATTGCTGCCTATAGATGTCTTTTATCCCGTAAGATTGTAACTTCCAGCATTACAACCACTGTAACTACGCTTCGTAAAGGTTTTTTTATGCTACTCAGTGTCAAACGAGCAGACAGCCCACCTGATGATAAGCAATAGATTGTATTAAAACGAACTACAGCACCGCAATGAGCTCGCCAATCCCGCTGGGTGTACCTCCTAATACCGTTGGTGTAGCCAGATTGCCTTCTACTGGGGACTCTGAACAGTATTGGGAGCTCATTGACACCCCGTGACGGCATATTATTAAGAATATCACCAATTATACGGGCTTTACCCCATCACTCATTCCCACCGCTGCAATGCCGCTCCTGTGTAGCCAAGACCTACAGCGGCGACCACACACAGGTCCTGAGTTTTGACACTCAGTCGCTCTCGAGGACAAGCTAATACTATTTTGGAACCCGCGACAAATTAGTAGCAGAAAGGAGAAGGAAATGTTATGCAGACTTCTCGGAATCTTACCAATTGCCTTGAAGTGGTCCAGCGCCTTCGAGTACACTGACACGAGGATCGTCATGCACTCGCAGGTGCCCAGTTGCAGGGATGAGAATGACCTCACCCGGTTGGCAAACTTGTGGTCGATCCCGAGGCGTTCCCTCTCTGGAATATGTTGGGAATCGAAGGATTCTTTTGGCTGGTTTGCTAAGTTAAGAGCGGCATATAAAAAGGGTTCAAACTCTGAATCATCATCATCATATCAGCCGAAAGACGCCGACGCCGAGATTTCCACAAAGGCTGGTCCTGCGCCTTCCGCATCCAGCTGGTACCAGTGATCTTTACCAGGTCGTCGGTCCACCTTGTGGGAGGCCTACCCACGCTGCGTCAATCTCTGAATAACCCTTCGAAATCAAGTTGAAGTGGCTGGTCATATTTACCGAAAAACCGAATACCGCTGGGCTAAACGAGTTCTTGACTCGGCAAGCGTAGTGTAGGACGCTCCGGCCAGTGGAGTGACCTTTTGCAGGTGCAGGTGGATGTTAGATGCGGCAAGCCGAGGGGATTGCATTGGCGCTTTACGGGGTATGGGCTGATGATGTTACTGTTAGTTTATTTTGCATTGCAAAAGAGTCCATTGTGTAGTGCAGTCAAGATTATAGTTATTGCAGGACTTTCTGAATCGTGTTAACTTGCTTGTTCCTATTTTTTATTTTATTCTAAATACTGCATCTTATTTTAATCATAGGGCAACACACCTTCGGGTGATAGAGTTTCGTACGTGCGTTCCGTTGCAGTTTTCAGCTGAAACAATGTAATTAAAAAAACTAGGTAAAACTCTACTACAGATTTGGCGCCCACCATAGGACTAACGGTGAGACCAGACTTGTGATTTAACAATATTATGTACGTTTGAAAAATACGTATGAGATCAAAACTCATTGTAGGTCGTTGTGTAAGTAAGTAAATAAGATTGTGTTGGAGAAGTTGGAATATTTGCCTTACGTTTTCCACTTTTAGATCTAAGTAATTAAAAAATTAGTAGATAAGTAGTACAACCAAATCAGTGAGAAGTTGTTTTTGAGAAAATATGTTCTTAATGCAGATGCGGTTCAGCATTTAATTTCAGATACCTAAGTGTGTTGGGTGACAGTCGCCATTTTCTATAAGTTAGACTGTCTCTGCTCATTTGTCTCGTAGTTGTAAAAAAACATTCGCGTTTTTAGCGATATGAAATCATAAATGCTATTATGAAAGCTATCGAGTTAGGCTATAGGAGTCTTGGGCCCTTTTTTTAACCACTCGCATCCACACGAGCTAATCTAATGCCTGTCTCCTCTTACCACGAATGTGAAAGAGACAGGTAGTGCACGCGAACGCTCGCGTGGATGCGAGCGGTTCAAAAATAGGGCCCCTGGTGTTGCTAACGTAAAAAGTAAAACCAAAAATACGTACGATATCCGTGTGTATACTCTCCAAGACTCGCGGCGTTCTCTGGGAGATCGCCTCGTTGGTGAGCCGCGTCTCGGCGCTCAGCGCGCAGATCTGCTCTCTTACACGCCGCTCTTCATCTCTTTCCGGAACCAGGCCCTAGGGAGATTCACGTATACTTTTGGGTAAAAATATTGTTTATACGGATACCTACCACAGTGCTGCAATGAGGGTTTTCGTGATTCCAGCTAGCGCCATTGTTCTAAATTGCGGAAACTGTCAATGCACTGGTTTGTAAAAGCCCATCTAGCGAGCATCATTAGCGAATGAGAGTCGGATGCGAAAGCTTACGAAGACCGGGCGAAGTTGAGGAGAAGGCGCAGGTAAACAGACCCTGGCAGAATTTTTTAATTTTTACAGTAACCGTGTAGGACCGCTCGGTTGATGAGGTACGGCCGGCCTATCAGTTTTGACAAAAGATTCCGTGACACCAAAATGTCACTAAACATTTTGGTGACACGGAATCTTTTGACAAAACTACACACATCAACCGAGGGTCCATCCCAGCTTCTGCAAACACAAATTCTGCCAAGGCTGAGCCCAGAATATCACTGCTAGGGAAAATCAACCTTCTTGTTTTATGACGTACAACAGAACCTCAATCTTAAGCTTATTTGGCAGCCAGTACCAATACTCACATTATCGCATGACACCCCGAAGAGCAGTGAGAAGCAGCCAGCGCCACAGTCGTTGCAGCGCCGCGCGTGACGCTCCAGGTACAGCGACGCACGCGAGTGTAACTCATGCTGGGGGTTAACAACATTAATCAAACAGGTGGTAGGACTCTGTCAAACCTGAAGAGTCCGCCTGGATGTACCACCGCCTTATCTAATTCTGCCGCCAAGAATCAATGCTTGCATTGTCGTGTTCTGGTTTGAAGGATAAGGTAGTAGATTACAGGCATGAGGCATTTCATCTTAGACCTCAGTGACAACGCACCTGCGCTTTTGCATTTTTGTTACCTGCAACCTAAATGAAAGAATTGTAGATGTTATGGACGACAGTTACAGTCTGCTCGCTTGTCACTGAGTTTCATAAAAACAACAATCATAGACATAGACAAATCTTTATTGGGCCAAATACACGTCTAAAAGAATTAAAAATTGCATTTACAAAATAGGTAAGTAGGACGATGTGACGTCGGATCGAACTGGACCAGTCTCAGCGTAATGCTATGAAAGGCAGCAACCAATCACAGCGCTGATTTTTCAGGCTGTTTATCTATCAACAGGGCTTGTAATCCTTATACTCCTTAGGCATGTTACCGTAGTATGGTGTACGGTGTTTGTTCTCATATATTTTGTATGGTTTACCTACGTCTTGCCTAGCCTTCGCTGGTTTGGTCACGTGTTGCGAAAGCCCCAGGGATATATTGAAAATAGGTCCCGCAGAAGGTGAGCGCCAATGGCTTACAACGCGAGGATACCTAAGACCAGGCGAAATGGAGAAGCCGGGATTGACCGCTAAGATGATGATGATGATTTTGCATGGTTTAGTTTCAGAAATTAGGTAGGTACAAACAAGATTCAAACTAACCAACATACATACGTTTCCTCTTTACAATATTAGTATAGAATAAGTATATTCAAATTAGGCACGTACCTTTTGGTTTTCGGTCAGTAACTCATAAGTTGTAGTCCGAAATAACGAGTGACGGAATTTCATATATCCACAGAAGGCATACGGAGGGAGATCCTTGCACTCAGCTGATGAAAGAAACAACTTAAGTGAGTAAGTCTCTATCCCAATATTACACACTAGCGGTTCTCAGCGCTTTCGCCCGCGCGAAGTTCGGATCTCTGTATACAACCAACTTTCCCACACTATCCTATTATTTTCCCAGGAGCCTATGTTACTCAGTGATAATGACGTAGCGTTATATTAATTAAATATTTTTTTTAAATAGGTCCAGTACTTTTTGAGTTTATTCGTTACAAATAAAAATACAAATCTTTTTTCTTTTTAATATTAGTGCAAGACCTATACTTATACGTCCTATGCGATATAGATAGACGATGTTTCAAATTCTCACTAAAATGTAATATATTGTATGTTTATTTTATGTTGTATGTTAAATATGTATTAATGAATTACACAGCAACATAACAAACAGTCTCCCAAGGACATGCGAGTGGAAAATGTAGGGAATAAAAGGCACTTGAAGTGAATTTGGCGCCCACCATGGAACCTTAAGATTTTTTATACAACGCTTTAGAGGAGTTCCACAAGGCGGATTTCAACTTTGCACGCTATTTCTCTCTCTTTTGTTAACAAGGCCTTGTTTGTATTGTGTACCTAGTTACTTAGGTACCTACATATTATCACATTTACATTGTAACGTGTAAATTAAATAGGTTAATTGTATAAAATGGACATAAATAGCCTGTCATAAGGTTTACGACGCGAGAATGGCGAACACCGGGCGATGTGAGAAGTAAGAGCAAGAAAGCGGAATTTGGCAGAAGCCAACATTGACAGCCCAGGGGCCCCGGGGACCCAGGAGGGTATTTTTGCACTGCTCCCATCTACGCGAGCGCTCGCGGGCGTTACCTCTCGTAGATGCGAGCAGTTCAAAAAAGGGTGATGATAATAATGACAGACTGTCATACGAAACTCAATACTTAGTTGTTAGCACGCCTCATCATCATCATCACAGCTCATAACAGTCCACTGCAGGACTTAGGGCCTCTCTCACGAAAAGGTGAGGTTATTGCTATAATCCCCACGCTTGGCAGGTGGGTTGGAGATCGCAGTGTTATAAATATAACAATGGAAAACGCTGCTGTCCATTTTTCAGCCCACGGAGCCTCTAGATCTTATGCCTCGAAAACATTAGTCGCCGTGTACGACACCCACGAGTGACTATTTGGTTTGGTGCGGGTACGTGCGGGATTGGTGCTTTTCTACTCTGCCGGACATCACACGGCCAATATGTATAAGAAGTACGTATTCAAAAATATATAGATAAGTACTTCATCAGTTCTCTGGCACCCTTAACACAAGTTCTGCTTACTTTGGGGCCACATGGCGCTGTGTGAGTTGAACAAGGATATTCATACTATATACGAAACTCTGTAATTAGTTGTTAACACGTCTCAGATGGCGCATTGAAAATTCTCCAAGGATATCTATACGAATCTCTGTACTTAGTCGTCAACAGGCCTCTTTATCAAATAAATATGACTAACGCGGCCTCCGTATCCCTAAGCAGCGGCAGTAGGGCGGCGGCGTGGGCAGCATGACGGGCGCGGGGTGGTGCACGATCACGTTGGAGGTGTCGCGCGTGAAGTCGCCGCCCTCGCACTCCAGCACGCGGATCGTGAATAGGCGGGCCACGGCTGGGGTAGGGTGGTTGGTTAGATAGGGTAGTAGGCAGGTTGGTGATAGCTGTGCAGCCTATGCTTCACCGCTGCCCTGAAGGATTTTGTTTTTCCTATTTTTTAATGAGCCCAATGTTCCGCCCCTGACACTTCCAATGAAGGTACATAAATTTTGCGTATCCTATTTTTTAACATAGTCCCTTGTTGTAGCACTAATACACTTTTCCGGTGGCTCTTTATCATTTCAGTAGCCACCAGGAATGACTAGGATGAATTTTAGTCCACCCTCTGTTGCCACCTCTTGATTGTTAGAAAAATGAACACGTGTACGTTCCTTTCATTTTGGCCCAAAATCGAGGTGCCACTGGACACCCAGGCCCCTACTGATTACACGCATTTCCTAAAATTAAAATAGTTTTTTCTTGGAAATTGTTTTCTGCTTATTTCTTAATCACCACTTGATCATAACAGCTCTTAATAGTCCGAGGGTTCGGGGACTAGCTAGCTATTAAAAACGGGTTTGATTCGATCATATGACATGATATACCCGAGTTCGATCCCCAGTGCCAGTGAAGGTACTAATGACGTATTTGTAGGTACATAGTTGAACACTAACCGATGGTCTTACGGCGAGGAAAAACATAGTGCGGAAAACTGCACATTTCGGTGACAGGAATGTGTAACCATGATACAATCTGGTCAGGTTCCCCTGTTAACAAGTCAGATGGCAGTCGCTTTTTTAGTTTTAGCTTTTAGTAATTATACCTGATCTACCAAATCCTGTATCATGGTCAAGGCGGACCCCAGGTCCTCACGCGTGAGACATAACCGCGATATTGATACCAAGATGATTGATGAAGACACACCACCATTTGGTTGACTGTGTCATGTAATACCTAAATACATCAACCACTTGAGTAGGCTTACCCTGAGACACGTCCCTTGCGGAGTAATTCTGCAGCAAATGCAGTAACATCCGTCTGGAGAAATTGTCCCCGAGCACAGCACCGCACTTGAGCAGCATATTCTCGAAGGGCGTCAGCGAGTCGTACGTTTTCAATATAATAACTGTATGTGCAACGTAGAGCGTCAGTGGCCTAATGGTTAGCGGGTCCGACTCGTAAGCAAGAGGTACAGAGTTCGATTCCAGTACCGCCCACCCACCAATCTTTTTCTGAGTTAGTGGAAGACTAATGTTCTCACGGTGAAGGAAAACATAGTGATGAAACCTGCACAGTCAGACGTCTGAATTTGTAACCATAATCCAATCTGGTCAGCTTTCCCTGTTAACAGGGTAGCGGAGGTCAGATGGCAGTTAGTGTCCTACCTCTGATCATGGTCAATGCGGACTTCAGGCCCTCGCGCGCGTGAACCGGGATATTGATGTCAAAAGTTAAATCAGCTAAGTTCTCGTACCGTATGGCATCACATTTGCCCCACCAATCATTCCCCCCGCTTCAACTCCTGTGTAGCCAGGATCTACAGCGGTAACCACACACAGGTCCTAAATTTTGACACTTAGGCGCGAACGAGGACGTTACGTTTGTACCACCCCCTTAATATCACCAAATACTGGTGGATATAGTAGGACCACGCTAAGTCCGAATCGCTTTTTAAAAAAAAAAATATAAAATCTCTGTATGGCAACTAATGCCATGGCTTTTATCCGTCATAGAACGTCATTCATAAAAGTCATAACAAAGAATTTGACTGATTTGAAAAATATTGTTGAGGCGATTGGCACATTGGAGCGTAGCATTCATTCTGGCGAAATTTGGAAATATGTGTAATTTTTATATTGTTTTATATACAATAAAAATTTAGGAATTCTCCAAATTGTTATAATCTTTTCATAAAATTATATTATTTCAGCGAAAAATAATTAGAGAACTGAGTAACGGAATGCCTATTTGACAATCCTGGAGACCTCACTTGACAGCAGCGGCCTATTTGACGCCTTTTTATGTGGAAAGTACAGCGCCAAAAACTTATCTGACCCGCAGCCCGTGTCAAATGTGTCAAAGAAAAAAAAACGACGGATCCGCACGAACACGCGTCGATGCGTTTTCAGTGTGTTCGACTATGAGTAATTTCCATAGAAACCGATGACCGCTTAAATAACTTTATGTCACGCACGTCACACACGTCACGCACAACTGTACGGTGCTGCGTTCCAGTGTGCTGATCGCCTAAATAATAATGGACAATGACTGACAAGGACTGATTATCCAATAGATATTGCCATATCCACATATTATATTTTCTACCACTGTCAGTTGATTCGGACTAAGCGTGGTCCTAATATAACAGGATACCTATTTATTTTCCTACTATTGATCAAGTATAGTGTTAAGACTCACCGTCCATGGTCATATTGATGTGTATGTCGTCAAATGTGTAGGATTCTGGCAGCACTGCCATCTGAATAATGTCTGTCTCCGACATGGTGATGTAGTCGCTGCTCTGTCAATGATAAAATGCAATGAGAATCAAATCTCAAGCTCAACGTACAAATCGAAACAGTTGCACATTTTTACTTGTCCTATAGGTAATCAAGAGAGCAAAGTTATTTTTATGCTGCAAGTGCTGACTTCATTGACAAGGGAAGTAGTATAGAATTCAAAAATTTGATTTGCTAAATACCTAAAGAGATTCTTCGCGGTTAAGATTGCTAGGGAGATGATAACAGTAACCAACTCGTCTCCCGGGCCGGCGGCGTCGACTGCCCGCTGCAGCATGGCGGGCGCGGGCAGCGCGGCGCCGGCCCCACCAATCTGCTCTCTGCTGCTGAGATTACTATGGAGCTAAAAACACCACTAAGCAACCTTAGTCGACACGCCATCGTCGTCCGGGCCGGCGGCGTCGGCGGCGTCGGCGGCGTCGGCGGCCCGCTGCAGCATGGCGGGCGCGGGCAGCGCGGCGCCGGCCCCAACAATCTGCTCTCTGCTGCTGAGATTACTATGGAGCTAAAAACACCAACAAGCAACCTTAGTCGACACGCCATCGTCGTCCGGGCCGGCGGCGTCGGCGGCATCGGCTGCCCGCTGCAGCATGGCGGGCGCGGGCAGCGCGGCGCCGGCCCCAACAATCTGCTCTCTGCTGCTGAGATTACTATGGAGCTAAAAACACCAACAAGCAACCTTAGTCGACACGCCATCGTCGTCCGGGCCGGCGGCGTCGGCGGCATCGGCTGCCCGCTGCAGCATGGCGGGCGCGGGCAGCGCGGCGCCGGCCCCAACAATCTGCTCTCTGCTGCTGAGATTACTATGGAGCTAAAAACACCAACAAGCAACCTTAGTCGACACGCCATCGTCGTCCGGGCCGGCGGCGTCGGCGGCATCGGCTGCCCGCTGCAGCATGGCGGGCGCGGGCAGCGCGGCGCCGGCCCCAACAATCTGCTCTCTGCTGCTGAGATTACTATGGAGCTAAAAACACCAACAAGCAACCTTAGTCGACACGCCATCGTCGTCCGGGCCGGCGGCGTCGGCGGCATCGGCTGCCCGCTGCAGCATGGCGGGCGCGGGCAGCGCGGCGCCGGCCTCGAGCGCGGCGCCGCGCGGCACCCGGCGCACGCGCAGCACGCCGCGCGCCGTCAACGAGATCAGGAAGTTCTGCACCCAGCCGGGGAGGCCGGCGCTCGCGCTTTCGATCACCCTGGTGGGCCGATTTGCTTCTTTATAGTCTTTGGGGTAGATTGGAGCGTCGCTGGCCATGGTTAAGTCCGACTCGTAGAGAAGGACCCAAATCGATTTCCAGTGCTTCCATGTACATCGTGACTGCATTTTCAGGCGACTGAATGTGTAAAGCTGCGTACGAATTAGAGCGGCTCAGCCCGAGGCATGCTCGCCGCGCGCAGCGAGATGCTCACCGCGCGCGGCGAGGCTGCTCAGTTGCGCATTTGTTTGTGCGTTGAGGCAACGTGCTCGCGGTGAGCCACAAATGCGCCGCACAAATAAAATGTTGATGTTGCTTTTATCATTATTGATGGGATTGTTAAAATAATTTTAGTTTTTTCGATGCCATAACGCTCTTTTCTGCTGACCATGTTGTTTAGTATATAAGTTTTCCAAATTATTTATTTATTTATTTTATTTATTTATTTATTTATTTTATTTATTTTATTTATTTTATTTATTTTATTTATTTTATTTATTTTATTTATTTTATTTATTTTATTTATTTTATTTATTTTATTTATTTTATTTATTTTATTTTATTTATTTTATTTACTTTATTTTATTTACTTTATTTTATTTATTTTATTTTATTTAGTTTATTTTATTTACTTTATTTTATTTATTGTATTCATTTTATTTTATTTTATTATTTCATTTTATTTATTTTATTTTATTTATTTCATTTTATTTATTTTATTTTATTTATATTATTTTATTTATTTATTTATTGGGAAGACCAACAGTTTAATTGACATGAAAATATTAAAGTTGTCAGGTGTCAATAAACAATACGCGCGCATTCGTAGTACGTCCAAACATCGCGAGGCACGCACGCCGCACACGGTGCGCCGCGAGCTGCGCGTGAGCCACGTACGAATTTGCGCAAATGGGCGAGCCGTGCGTGCCTCAACCTGAGGCTGCCTCTAATTCGTACGCACCTTTATAATGACCCAATCTGGTCAGGTCCTCTGATTACGGAGGTCAGACGGCAGTCGCGCCACTGTAATTACCTGATCTGTTAAATCCTGGATCATGGGCAAGGCGGACCCCGGGCCCTCGCGTGCGATAGCACAACCGAGATATTTACGCTAAGATGATTATTTTTACTCCGTGAGCATACTGTGTGACGATGGACCAAAGACCTGAACCACATGGCGGGCAGTGGAAAGATGCGGATCGCTCAAATCTGGGAAGAATGGCACTCTTTGGGAGAGGCCTCCGTGCAGCAGTAGATCGCTGTAGGCTGACCGTTCACTCCACCAGGGGTCGTCGGACCCTACCACCATCTCATGGGCACATAAGCCAATCTGACTGATGGGCGTCGCCACACGATGCCGCGTACCGGGCCAAAAGCAGAAGTACCTATAGGGAAACGGACTTTGGCAGAAGCCGGTCAATCAGGGCAAGTGTGATATAATAATGAGTCATAACTGACTTATCCGTGAATGGTTACTGACGTAACCCTTGTGATGTTGCAGTAAGCGATTGATGTCTTAGATGCAGACCTGCTCGGACTTCTGTAGACCAGAAGACGGGCAACTTGTTTTTTAGCTATGATGATGATGATAATCTACTATGATGAGTCAGCAATTCGACCCAGGCGCGGACCCAGAGGGGGGGCAATGGGTGCAATTATACTTCAGTTTTGTCAAACCGACTCTGACTCACAATCGCCTACAGTTTTATTAGCCAAAAGGTCAAAAATTCGAAGCTCGCTGCGCTCGCAAATATTTTTTATTCATTTCATCAATCATATCAACTTTTTAGAACATAAATGTAATTTCGAGCTCGCGTTGTTCGCTCATTCATTGCCTTCAGTTTTGTCATACTATTCATCAATATTCCAAAATCTAAAATTTTCAAATATTCATTTTAACAATCACCCCAGCTTTTAAGAACCATAGGTAATGTTAAAAGTTTCGTGTGCGCTCAATTTTAATTTCTGTTATTGTTTTTTATTACGATCAGCATCACACATCATCACAGTTCCTAAGCCAAAATGACAAAGATTTCATACTCGCTCCGCTCGCTCATTAATTTATTGCTTACCCCAGCTGTTAAGACCCTAAATACCAAGCTCGCTTCGCTCTCTCATTCATAGATTTCAGTTACTTTTCTTACCTTTTACCAAGCTCGTTGCGGTCGCTCATTCATTAATATTTCTTTACTTTTGTAAAGATTACCGATTGCTGTTAAAACCCAAATATTTAAAATTTCGACCCAAAATGTCAAAAATTTCGAGGTCGCTTTGCTAGCTCATTCATAGGCTTCAGAAACTTTTCTTATTATTCGCCTAGCTCGTTGCGGTTACTCATTAATTGTTTTCCTTAAATTACTATTGTTAGGACCATTGCTGTTAAGACCAAATATATTTAAAATAGCGAGCTCACTTCGCTCGCTTATTAATTTAATGATCACCTCAAGCTTTTATAACCCAATATTACACACACACACAAATTACAAGCCCACTCCGCTTGCTCATTCATTCAGTTTACTCCAGCTTTCAGACATCAAACGTAAAAAATGTCGAGCTCGCTCCGCTTGCGACATTCGTTGGTCTTCCTCAGGTTTTAGAGAGAGAGTTTGAGTAGAGAATACCTATAATTAGATGATACGTATAGAATATACCTATAATTTTGACCTTTGCCCCCCTTCAACCAAATCCTGGAGCCGCGCTTGATTCGACCGCCGTTTCATCTGGTTGGAATTGACAAGGAGCCTGAAGATAGACTATTAAAAACGTGGAGCAAAGCAGCGCTAATGGAGCGTCGACATTTTAAAATACCGATAGACGCGTTCACTACAGTCGGATTTTTACATCGACATTATAGCATATAGGTCATTTTGCAGGATTCGAATGGTACGTTTACTGGGGATGAGGCCATCAGCACAAATACCCGGCCCGGATTTGCCGATCCAGTGCACGTAGTTCCATACGGATCCACACAAAGCAAGAAATCATATGCAGTAGGTGCACAGCTTAATTTTTTTTAATTACCTATGTATATAACATTGCATTCACTGATTAGCAATTAACCTTAGGAGCCTTAACTTCATCTCATCAGATGGGAAGCGACATAGACAACGGTGCGTAGAAAGATAATTATATCAGCTAATACAAACTTCTCCAAATCCGCTGGTATGGCTTGCACATCGAGCAGCTGACACGCCAGGGCGCCGTGGTACTGCCGGTTGATGCCGCCCACGTTCATCTCCATCATGTGACTGCCCTCCATACACTTCTTTGCTGTGGCTAGATGTGTGATATGAATAATGAGCTCAGCGGAATTCTTTCTGCTTGTTGTCTTTTTGGATATTGGGTCCTACAATACAGGACAGGCGTATCAGGCGTACCATGTCATATATAGTTGAACGTTTTAGCACTAGGCTGCCCAAAGATAATTGAAAGAAATCATCGTGAGGGATTTGCGAGTAATATTGCGGCGACATGACTGTAAATTTATGTGAAAATGAGTGACGGTCTTTGTCCGATAATAAAATTTGTGGTAGCAATTATTACGAGAAGATTATAAGAATAATAAGAATAAGAATAATTTATTGCCTTAAACAAAATATCGTGCCTTACCACTACATCTTAACAATAAAAATAATTAAGGCAAATGGACCTAGCTCAGCTTATGCTGTTACGGGACGGTATGGTTCCGTACAGCGCTGTTTTTCAGCCATGCCCATTCAGTAGGTGTTTGAGAATATAAATTTTATAAAATAAACAAATAAAACATAACTAAATAGAATAAAACAAAGCAAAACAAAACAAAAACAAAACAAAAGATAACGAAACAGCTGTTGTTGTAACAGAAATAAAAAAAAAGATGAATAGTGTTTTGACACATGTCTCGATCTTCAGTTTGAAGGATCGAGTTAAAAATTAGACACAAATAGAAAGTATATATGTATAGTTATATAAGATATTGTACATAGTAGCTGAGAGGAGGTACTCATAATATGTATGTGGTTGTTTGCGTATATGTATGTGTGTGCATGTGATGTGTGTGTGTGTGTGTGTGTGTGTGTAAGTGAATGTGAGTAGCTTTATTTATTTAGAGGGTAACACTTCAAAATATTTTTTATAGGTAGCAATTTCCAATAGGCGTGATTCAGATCTTCTGCGTCTAGTCTTTTTATTAAAGTTTTTTTGTATATATTTTTAATGATGATTTGGGTGAACTGGTATAACTAACCTTCTATTTTTTTAGTTTGAATAGACGTCGATCATCGTCCTAACCTAACCTAATCCTTTTTAATTATACATTAGGGAGACAAAACAAGCAAAAAGTGTCACCAATATGTAGATAGAATACCTACCATAATACAATACAGACAGGCAGATCACACTCATTTATTTCATTCCAATTCTCCACCTTTCACCAACCTGAGAGCGGCACGTCGTCGACGGATATGGTGAGTATCATGAACACGCTGCCCGAGTCGAGGAGGATGGCCAGCATCCGCCAGGACTCGTCGTCCATGGCGCCCGCCTCGTTTATGGCCACCACGTGCAGTGTGCCGGAGGACTAAGAAACAGAAAATATATATTTTTTAATTTTAGACTAACCGGGCATTTGACCGCCATCTCGCCTGATGGTAAGTGACGATGCGGTCAAAGATGGAGCATGCCTGTCTAGGAAAAGCCTAGGCTAGAGTGTAGCCTTGAAGTACCCGATGGCGGAAAGGGGCCGGCGGAATGAGGTCGTGCAACTGTTTCGCACACTCTCCGCAATGCAACCCGTAGAAGACCGACAGACACGCAACCCTACGCCGATGCTCGAGGCTCTGCAGCTTAGCCCAATCACTTGCGGGTCACAAATTATCTTCTTTGCACGTTTTTCCACCGAATCTTCATATAACTTCATCTTCAGCCTACTGCTGGACATAGGCCTCCCTTTAGAGCGCCAATGCAATCATCCCTCGGCTTGCCACACCCAGCAACCACAACCTGCACTTTCGTAAACCGTCACTCCATCTGTACTGAGGGCATCCTCGGCAATGTTAGTCAAGTGTAGATGGTAGACGCGACTCGGCAAAATAGAACTTAAAATTACAAATTATGGGAAGTGGCGACTCGGCAAAATATAGCTTAAAATTAATAAAATATTCAATGTTACATTTAATTTACTTGGGGAACATTGAGTGTTAGTTGAATCGGGAATTCGGGACGCAATTGAAACGGGTCTAAACTTGAGCAGCGACCATTACTGCGACTAACCAATACATCGAAAAAGCGGAAACGAGCATGTCTAGCTGTCTCTAAAATAGCTAAATTGGGTATAGTTGGGACATCATAAATCAATGCCATATTTTTCATAGTTTTTGTTTTGGTAGTCAGTTTTCAGGACACGACATCGAAGCATTTATATGGCGACTGCGCGCGTCGCGCACTACGAAAAAAACCCTGACGTTATATATGTATATTTTAACCCCACTAACGCTCTTGCAAAGCTCGTGCACGAGGCTCTTGACGCAGGGCTCGGCGATCAAGTCCCCGCAATGCTCGAAGCGCTCCGGCAGCGGGAACCGGCAGTCGAAGATCGTGTTGGCCGCGTGGATCAGCAGCGGGGTCAGCGGCATCTTGCCTAAGCTGGGAGTAAGCAAGTGAAAACTCTTTATTGCACACACGAAAGTAACAGATACATTAAAAAAAATTATATGCGCGCAAAGGCGGCCTTTTCGCTTTAATACATATCTTCCAGACAACCTCTGGGAAGAGGTAAGTTATCACAGTATCTTATAGTAGTGTAAGAGCAAATAAGGACAAAAACTAAAATGTGTGCTTACACACGTCATCATAAATAAATATATAAAGAGAATACCGTAAATATATTATTATTAACTATGGCAGTGTGGAGGACTAGTTATCCTCAGAAAATTCCCAATATCAACGAGTCTTCCTTGTCCGAAGTGGAGAAGTAACATTAAAGGGACAACGATGTAGATAACTTGTAAGGAGTCAAGAAAATGCGCGATTTAGAAGTGATTTAGAAAGAGCTTACGGCAAGTCTCGGTGGCGATAGTCTCGGTGTTGCTAATGTCTTTAGGCAGTGGTGACCACTTTCCATCAGGTGGCCCGCTTGCCTGTTTGCCTATCGTATGACAAAAAAGAAAAAAAAAGTACAGCGCGCACCTCCCGTGATTCACTCCGTGTACCGAGGGTGGGCAGGAGCATGGGTTAGCGGAGGGTTTGAGTCTACTAGTTATCATAAGGAAATTCACAATTTCAACGAGAGCTCCTAAGTTTAAGTTAGGTAACTACTGACAATTTTTTCTGACTTAAAGTGACTGATCCAAGATTGTTAGTTATCCTCACTTTGTCCATCCCTGTGTTTTCCAGGAAGCTCTAACTGCAGCCTTAACTACCTTTTTTTAGGAAACCTGCAAAGGTAGCAAACAAGCTTACGGCCTGCCTGATGGTAAGCAGTCACTTAGTAAGATGTAATAGTGGGATAGTAACTTTAGGTATATGGGAGAAATATGGTCGATATAGAACGTGGCCGCAGATATCAAACCTCAAACTTGGAGCTCTAAGTAATATTTTAACATCTGATACAGATAATGCGGCATATCAGTTTCGTATTGTGTTAAACCGTGATCCCAGCAAATGTAGTGGTCATTAAATGTACAGGGCACCTCAAAAGGATTCTGCTCTCCATGATGTCTCGCAAACTTTTCGGTGATCCACTGTCGCTGAAGATCTTGGCCATAATCGTCCTAAACACTCGAAATGGCGCCATCTTAAAAAATATAACATTTATTTTAAAACACTAAACTGTTACGTGATACATGATTACGTGACCTACTGTGACTCAAACAGTTTTGGGCCAAAAATAGTCGGTAGCTAGATATAATGACATTACCTAATCTAGTTTTAATTTATGAAAATGGACTGAGATCTCCATAGCTAAATGGGTAACGAGGCCACGCCAAGCCAGCCAACTACGCATCTATCTCTGCTAAAAGTTTCTAGAATAGAACTATGAAAAAGAATAGAAAATATAAAAAAAATTAATGATAGTTTCGTACTTCCTGATGTTCTTCAATCAAAACGATTTTATCAACCTGTATGTAGTGGGGTATTATATTGATGAATTCCGTCATCAAGCGCGTTTTGCCCGCTAGCTTGACACCCTGGGAAAAGAGGTAGGCCAGTGAGTCTAGGGGTCCAACGAGGGGTAAGAATACCGATATCAGAAGGGTGTGGAAGGCTGGGCTGAAGTCCCGGCACCAGCCTGTGGTGTGGACGTCCAGTGGCTGACATAATGTCAACGATGATGAGGCCTAAGAGTCATGTGATTGGGAGCCCTCCACGCCCTATCACTAGGAACGGACGTCCAGCTGTGGAGATGACTATGATAAGTACCGAAAATTATATCTTTAACGACCGATGCAAAAAAGCTTTTATTGTCCAATGGCTAGCAACTCAGGTAGCGAGGTACCGAGGTCGATCCCTAATGCCGTTAGGTACCTACCAATGTTTTTTTCTGAATTATGTTTCATTACTTTTCAGCACATCCTGTTATCAGGGTCACGGAGATCAGATGGCAGTCGCTCTACTGTAATTACCGGATCTGTCAAATCATATATCACGGTCACGGTAGACCCCTGGCCCTCGCGCTCTCCAGATCATCATCATCACAGCCCATAACAGTCTACTGCAGGACTTCGAGCCTCTCCCACGAAGGGTGAGGTTATTGCCATAATCTCCATGTTTGGCAGGCGGGTTGTTGTCGCAGTGTTATAAATTTAAGAATGGAAAACGCTGCTGCCCATTTTCCAGCCTACAGAGAATTTTGCCTCGAAAACATTAATTGCCTTGTACGACACCCACGAGTGTAAGCGATTGGTGCTATTCTACTTTGCCGGATAACACACGGCCGGCCGGCCGGCGCTCGAGATCACAACGGCGTTAATGTCCAAGTTGTGCTCTCGTGCACGAGGGGCCGGGGTCCGCCTTGACCATGATGATCCAGGATCAATAGATACTAACGTTACCTGTTAAACATAATTTACTTCCAGATCTTTACTGCTACTCGTCTACTACATTACGCCAAGATAATGATCGGTAGGTTATTCTTCCATCGTGCTAGCTATGTAGTAATGTAACCTTGATAGCGATCCCCGGTCGTCGCGGCGCCCTCCCCGGCGTCTCGGCGGCGGCCGCGAGCGCGGCGTGCAGCAGCTGCTTGAAGCGGCGCACCTCGTTGTGGCGGCCCAGCAGCGGGTGCCGCCGGGTCGTGTGGTCCGACCACCTGATGGGTGGTACCGAGTGGAAGTCTTTTTGCAATAGTAGTGTTGAGGGCGCTTTTTGTAAAGGTAAAGGGCTTCAAAGGGAGAGCAGGAGGTAGAAAGCTGGCCAAAAGCGCAGAAGATTTTGCAGGGGGAAGGGACTGGTCGAGAATTATAGAGAGAAAAGTGGGAGTATAGGTAGTCGAGAAGTGTGCGCGCTCATAAAGTCACTGGCAAGTAAGCGCTCGCATCTCCAGTTATTTGGACTGACGCGGTCCTTATGGCCGAGAGGTCATTCGTTCTGATTTCCCTAGTGTCCCTTTTACAATGCTAGTGTTGGCGTATATGACTGCTCTCACCACCCGCCTTACATGGCGGTCAAATGTCGTCTTCATCATCGTGACCTAGCGGTCAATCTCAGCGGATACCTATCTTTAATATAGGGATGCAAACAAGCAAGTGAGTAAAATCGGGTCGGTCACCTGATGGAAAGTGATCATCCCCTCCCAACACCTGGTGAATCGCGAGTGTGTTCCCCGCCTTTAAGATTATGCATGCTATGCATCGTATAAGGTGGAACGAAATACGAAATTATTTCTAAATAAAATTATGTATTGTATCGGCTAACCCATCGGTTTTAAACTCGTAGATGGGCCCCGGCTGCGCGATCCCCTTCAGCGGCAGCGCCGGCATCAGCCGGAACGACTCCGCGGTCACCTTGCTCAGCACGAACGTCTCCTTGTCGCACGTCACTTTTTGCGGGTACGCGATCATTAGGCGGGCGGCCTGGCGATGGTAGTTGGTATCGTTATTATTTTAAGAAAAAGAATAAGAACATTTATTGCCGCAAGCCAACACGATACGACATAAATAAAAAAAAGTTAAAAATTATACAAAAAAGCCAGTAAAATCGTTGTCTTAAGTTACGAGTAAGTACATACACCATCTTTGTCCCATCATTCGTTCTCACCGCTGCAATAAAACTGCTGTGTAACGAGGCTCTACAGCGGCGACCACACACAGGTCCTGAGTTTTGACACTCAATCACGTCCAAGGACATGTGTCTTGGAACCCGCAACAAATTGAATGAAGAAGTAACAGGTAGGAGGACATACACCATCGGCAGTAACTAATTAAACTAATACCTACATAAGTAAACGCACACCTATAGTGTCAATGTCGCGGCGGACAGTGCAAAAGGATCCTACTCAGCTTATGCTGTGAACCGCGAGGCGTCTTACAGCGCTGGTTTTCTATGGGCCCTAGATTCATTTCAGCCAGGACGTCTACTGCTGGCCATAGGCCTCCTCCCAAGCCTGCCACAGCGACCGGCTCTGTGCTTCTTACATCTTACCCGAACAGTCGAAACTAGAATAAAGACTTTTCCGTCTTGACGATCCTTTTTTTAAGGTTTAGGAAACAGACAATATGGGGACAAACATTCAAACAACATCGTGTCAATGCACGGATTTAAGATTTTGCTATTTCGTGCTACATATTGTTATACGCGGTGTTTGGCAGATTCGGGATAAGGCAGAAACTTGATTAGTCTGAAACTGGATTAGGCAGAATCGTGTTATGACAGAAATGATGCACAAACAAAAAAATAAAATTTTCCTTCTATATATATATATATACAGCCTAATTAACAATGGCAATCACAACGGGCATGTAAAAATTATCGTCGTCCACCCCGCAATGAGCAGGTGGATAAGACTTTTAGGTAGTCGGTTAGGTATTTGTTGAAAAGTTACTTGTGGAAGTAGATAACATAATCATACCGGTTCCTCTGGATACAGAATTTGAGGGAGAAAATTACTATATGATGTTTCGATAATCGTTTGTTATACGACTTAAAATCCCATACGAATAAATAAATAAACCGGTTCCACTTTTATAAAATAAAGGTAATTACTTAGATGCTTACCTTATTTACAGCTGATCCGATAACAGTGTATTCACGGCGAAGCGCATGTCCCACAACTCCACAGTAAGTTCGCCCTGAGATTTAATAAATCATTATTTTTTTAAGAATACGTTCATTCTTTTGCTTCCTACAGCAATATACAAAATTCCCACTCAATTACGAAAACGAATAGCTAAACGATTCAGGGTGAAGCATATGACGATGACTAAACATTATTGGTAACTGTTGCTATCTGTGGGCATGGGCGTACCTACCTAGAGATATCTATATAAAAAGACCTTAAAGGGGCGTTTTCACTAAATTTAGAAATCGTCTAAGTTCCGTCTTAAATAGTTTTTACCCAATCGGCAACGTCCAAATTGATATACGAAAGAACTTAGCCGAAACCCAAGTTTAGTGAAAACGGCAATAAGTGGTTTTGGTTTGGTACCTAAACCCAGGCATAGCCCAGACGCAGTATGTACGCCCACCCATCACGGTAGGCACACTCAACAGCATATCCACCTTCCCAAAATATAAGATAAGCTAGCGTCTCTACGCAACGTTAGCTCCTTTTATACTGGTTTGGGGTAGGTTGAAATGCTGTCTAGTTTTTTTTTCTACTCAGTGACAAGGAAGCAGACAGTTCACCTGATTGTAAGTGGTAACTGACACCTATAACATCTACAATTCAAGCATTTAGGTCGCAGGTACCTAAAATGCAGAACCGGAGGTGCGTTGCCCCTGTGAGAACTAAGATGAAATGCCTCACGCCAGTAATTTCGCTGGCCACCTGATTCCTCAAACCGGAACACAACAAAGCAAGCATTGTTGCTTGGCGGCAGAAATAGATAAAGCGATGGTAGTCACCCAGGCGGATTCCTCAGGCTTGACAGAGTCCTACCACCAGCGGATGCAGTCTCGACACACATAGCGATCGCAAACTTATCGATTTCGGTCGCTATGCCATTTCAGAGGCTGTTTTTATCAAAATAAATAACTCCCAGTTATAATTTGTAAGAAATTACCAGAAACTATCCTGTCTATTGTTTTGTAACATTACCTACTGTATGAAAATTCCTGTAATATTACTAATCTAAGGACATTGAAAATTACATATTTACAAAACTTTGTATACTTGTCAATTGACATTTTGGCAACGTCAAAGTAGTACACCGTGACGTGTTTGCTAACAATTTATCGTTAACTTTGCGGGCTGTCAAATTTGTTCGCAATATCTAACGTAGAATCGTTATATTGACAGCTGAATTCGCTAAGATACCTATCTTTATCGATAGCTTCGAATCTACAGACTCAGAAATATTGATAAAATCTAATCACTTGCAACTTTTAAAACCAAGTTGCATGCCTCTCTTCTCTCCGTTTGCAATTAGTTGACATTGTCCTCTGCTGACCAATTTATCATATTAATATGTACGTATATTATCTATATATATTGTAGCCTATAGTATATACTAATGTATGTAGGTGTAAAATTATTATCTTATAATATAGTAGTTTACCTAGATGATTAATGCTATTTTTGTTGCTTGTCTGACTCATGTTTATCTTTTTCTCTTTCTAGACAAGGGTTTACTGGGAGAGATCGCTTGTAGCGATAAGGCCGCCTTTGCCCACAATATTTGAGACCTTTTACATTGTCTTTTTTGTAATTTTGTGTGCAATAAAGAGTATATTATCTATCTATCTAATCGTTATGACATAACGACCGAAATCGATAAGTTTGCGATTACTACGTATGTCGAGACTGCATCCCCTGACCTGATACGGAATGCTGTTTTCTGTACCTATCTAAATGGCAAAACAACAAAGGCTTTTACGGGGTCGGCAACGCGTGGGTGATGCCCCTGGTATAGTAAACGTCCATAGACTACGGTGACTGCTTACCCTCAGGCAGGCTGTAAGCTTCTTTGCCTTATATATTTGTATTATAAAAAATATAGTCGTCGCACCACAAGTGACCCCAATGGAGACAGTGTTGATGTTGTCATCCACCAGCTCTTCGCACAGCTGCTGCGCGCACAGCAGCGCCTTCTGCTCTTCGCATCTCGCAATGAATGCATTGTTGCTTGGCGGCAGAAATAGTTAAGGCGGTGGTACTCACCCAGGCGGACTCCTCAGACTTGACAGAGTCCTACCACCTAAACTGAAATGCTGTCTTCTGGACCTATCTAAAGCCTAAACAACAAACTCCGCGCACCACAAGTGACCCCGATGGAGACGGTGCTGATGTTATCATCCACCAGCTCTTGGCGTAGTTGCTGTGCGCACAGCAGCGCCTTCTGAGCCTCGCGCTCGTGCTTCAGTCCTCGCAGGCCGAACACCATCAGGAACATGAGGTCCTTGTCGAACATCGACACTTTGTTGACGAGCCCGTAATTCTCTGAGGTCACGCTGGAACGGAAACGGCGGTCTTTACAGCTAGCCTTAACTAAAAACTGAGTTTCATCATCACAGTCCATGACAGTCCACTGCAGGACTTAGAGACTCACCCATGAAAGGAGAGGTTATTGTCATAATCTTCACGCTTGGCAGGCGAGTTGGAGATCGCAGTGATAAAAATAGAACAATGGAAAACGCTGCTGCTCATTTTCCAGTCTACGGAGAGACTCTAGAATTTTTGTCTCCAAAACATTAGTCGCCTTGTACGACGACACCCATAATTGTAAGTGGTTGGAAAGTAGAAACTCTACTTGACACCACACGGCCAAAGTGAGTTTACTAATTGAGAAACGCGTTGAATTCGTTTTTTCTAGAAGAAAGTGAAAGAAGAGTCACTATCTTCGTAAAAAATAAGTCGAAAACGAGCAAAATAATTTATTTCCTACTATTTATGGTTGCCTACATTGGTTAATAGGTATGTAGATATATCGATTGCGAACAGGTTTAAGATCTTAGTTCTTGCCCTTCCGACACATCAGAAAGCCATCGGCATCAAAACAAAACAACTCTCCATGCCTACCTGTAAACGATCTTGATGGCGTCATTCAGGATCCTTATCAGCACGTGTTCGGACACGGAGCGCGTGACCACATTCAGGAAGACCACGACAACATGCCGCACTTCCGTCAGGAAGTCCATCGGCTCGCCGTTGTCCACCGCGCGCAGCACCGGCGTCAGCACGAACCGCCGCATGAAGGGCCACCACCAACTCCGCAGTGCGGTTATCACCGACGGACGCACTGACGGTGGTAGTAAATACCTATTTACTTGAATTTTTGTCATCTACGATTCGTAACTTCAGATTTAATGAAAGGGAAGTGCGGGAGAGACAGTAGGTAACCACGGCTCCCGCGCGCAGCACCGGCGTCAGTACCGGCGTCAAAACCGCCGCATGAAGGGCCACCACCAGAACCCTGCGCTCAGATTTCATGTTCGTGCCCTAAATTTTAATGTAGGGGAAGTCCGGGAGAGTTTACCAGGGGGAGACAGTAGGTCGTTCAATTTGTAGCTGATTGTACATAATTAATACCTTTCGCGTGAACTGTATCCATTATTTATTTCAATAAACCTATAAGTGATATAAAGTTGTGTAGGTATACGTACGCGCAAATTCCCTGTAATGCACTTTCATATCATCTTCCAAACTTGTCGACAATCTAATACTTGGATCGTCTGTAACATTAATTAAAAACGTTCAGTCTGATTGTGTTTGCACGTAAGTACCTTTTATGTAAATATATACATGAATTAAATCACCTTCTATACACTCCTTACACTTTATTACACAAATCAATTTAAGAAATATTTAGGCATGTGTTGAAGTACCTGTTTGACCGTGCTCTTGTATCGCGAAACCAATTCTTTCAACTCTCTTCCAAGTCACACCAACACCCAAAACCTGGAAACAAGTGTAAGTTTGGATTCGTCCAATTTTTGTCCATCCATTCAACACAGGCTTTCGACCGTATCTTCAAAGCTTGACGGTGATAGTGTAAGATTTAACGTTTTCATAAACGACACCATCGGGGTTCAGATAATGCAGATATTGTGTTCTGTGATCTGTATCCCTCTCATGGAGAGTATCACTCAGGGCAGGGCAGGACAAATACGGGGTCTGCAACGAGCTGCTCATTCATACTTTCCACCAGTTGATATAACGATTGCAGTAAAAAGCCTTTCGAAAGTATTTATTTTTTTGTATTTCAATTAGTCTAGTTGGTAGACCACAGCCTGGTAGTTACGCTGACGCAGCGAAACCGAACTTGGTGGTGGGGGTCACCAACCAAAAAAATCATCTGGGACGAGAACAAGCCACTGAGGTGGAACAGATACTCTGCCAGAAAATTATGGAGGCAGCAAGCAACAACTTGAGGCTGGGCCCGGGCTTCCAAGGGAAACCAATTTACACAGATGGTAATCTGAAGCTGTGGTGCCTTAGTACTGACGCCAAAGAGTGGGTCAGGAAAACGCTACAGAATGTCATCCTGAGCAGTGGAGATACCATCTGTGTAAAGGAAGAACACGAGCTTCAACGACGCGTTCGCTGTGGGATACTCGTACCCGGTGAATGGCCTGATGCGAAACTGATAGGTAAGACACTGCGCTACCAAAACGATTGGGCTCAGGTGGACGCGTGGCGAGTACACAAGGTAGACGTACAAACGGGCAACACCTTCGTCGTGGTCAGCGTCCCGGAAACTATCGTCCCCACACTGCTGGAGAGAGAGCGTAGGCTGTGCTTCTGTCTAGGGTCAGTCTACGTGAAGTTCCAGGTCGTGGGGGGGAAGTTTTCGGAGCGCCCGGCGGGAAGAGCCGAAGAGGAGGAGAAGAAGGACACCCCACCGGCACAGACGGAAGAGCCTAGCCCAATCGTAGTGGTAGATACGGCCATTCCAGGCCCAACAGCACTCCAGACAGAGTCGCTACTACCACCACCGTCGGCGCTGCCGATGGATTCCGCCATACCGGGATCCAGCGGCAGCGACGACGAATGTTCCCGCAACCTAGGCGATATGAGCCTAGACGAGGAGGAGAGAGCGCTCATGGATGATGGCGCTGACTTCGCCTAATCCCAAAATTAACATCATACAAATAAACCTCCATCACAGCCAAACCGCCACGGCTCAACTACGCAAATGGCTGGAGGTTCACAACACCACCATCGCCCTAATCCAAGAGCCCTGGATTAGAGCGGACCGCATATGCGGTCTCCTATATACAGGAGGTAAGATATACAATTCGACTGAATCACCCAGAACATGCATATACACTAGTAACAATATACATGCACAACAACTCCTTAATTACTGTTCCAGAGATCTAACAGCTATAAGGATAACCAACAAACTAGATCCCACACAGCAGGACATGGTCATTGCATCAGTCTACATGCCAGAACAGGACGACCCGCCACCTAATGAGCTAATCCAACTAGTGAAATGGTGCGAAGAATCCAAGCTGGAACTCATTATTGGGACGGACGCAAATGCACATCATCCACTATGGGGGATGAACAACGAAAACAACAGAGGTAAACTGCTAGTTGAATACCTATTCACAACTAACCTGCTAATTATTAACAACGGTGCAGAACCGACCTTTGTAAACAAAAGAAGTCAAACGATAATTGATCTAACACTAGCTACAGAAACCGCGGCCAAACTAATATCGAACTGGAGAGTCTCTTCTGAGGCATCCTGTTCAGACCACAGGTGGATTCTGTACGATCTAAACATAGCCAATACTAACACGGTGCTACGTAGAAACCCGAGAAAGACAAACATTAATAAATACACAGCTCTGGTTGAGGAAGAGGTTAAACGCATGAGTAAGCCACTAAAATTAACCGACACGCAACAAATAGAAAAACAGGTAGAACAACTAACAACGTTAATCATTAACTGCTATCATAACAGCTGTCCCGAACCGAAAGTCTCTAATCCCACCGCCAAACAACAACCGTGGTGGGGTCCCAAATTAGACAGAATTAGGAAAAAAGTGAGGCAACGGTTTAACAGAGCAATGAACACTAGATCTGAGGAAGACTGGGAATTATACAAGGAAGAAAAAGCAAAGTACAAAAAAGAAATCAGGCACATGAAGTATACAACATGGAAAAAGTACTGTACCAACATCGAATCCAACGAACAGGCAAATCGGGTAAGGAAAGTCCTATCCAAACCTATGGAAACACAACAAGGTGTACTGCGCAAACCAGACAGTACAATGACAAGCACTGCTGAGGAGTCGGAAGAAACCCTGCTTCAAACACACTTCCCCGGTTGTAAAATCCAAAATACAAACAACTCGGATATCACCGAGGAGACATACACAACCACCGCAGAGGACTGGAAAATCGCAGGTGAAGTAGTTACCAGTGAGTCAGTAAACTGGGCCATTAACAGTTTTCAAACATTTAAAGCAGCGGGGCCAGATGAAATCTTCCCTGGACTCTTAAAATGGGCAGGCGAACGCATGATACATCTGCTGACGGATATATTAAGAGCATGCTTGGCTCACAGATATATACCGTCTAATTGGCGGAAGGTAAGAGTCACATTTATACCGAAGCCAGGGAAAAGTGATTACACCGATACGAAATCGTTCAGACCAATCAGTCTTACCTCCTTCCTCCTCAAGACCCTTGAACGCCTATGCGACAAGGAGATAAGAGATAAGGCGCTTATAAAACATCCCTTGCACAAAAATCAACATGCATATACAAAGGGTAAATCTACAGAATCGGCACTGCATGCAGTAGTTGGGAAAATCGAAAATGCAATTCAAAATAAAGCAATATGTCTAGGTACTTTTATAGATATAGAGGGAGCCTTTGACAAAACTAACTTCACAAGCATTAAAAACGCATTAAACAAACACAATGTCCCGGTAACTATCTCGGGATGGATAGAGAACATGCTTAGTAAAAGAGTCATTCAGCTAGATAGTAATCCTAACAAACAGGTGTCAGTGGTAAGAGGTTGCCCGCAAGGCGGAGTCCTGTCACCTCTTCTATGGAATTTGGTGGCTAATACACTAATATCTAAACTAAACTCTAACTATTTTTTCACAGTAGGTTATGCTGATGATCTGGCCATACTCATTACTGGAAACAACGCGGACACCGTCACTGGAGTTACACAGAGAGCTCTGAAAATGGTGGAACTGTGGTGTAATGAGTATGGACTCTCAGTTAATCCAACGAAGACAGAGATGGTAATGTTTACTAATAAACGAATTTTAGGTAACTATAGACTACCCAGTCTCTTTAAAACACAACTTACTCTATCAACGGAGGTAAAATATCTAGGAGTAATACTTGATAACAAATTAAACTGGAACAACCACATTGAATCAAGGTACAACAAAGCTACAATATCCTTCTGGCAATGCAGGAGGATGATAGGGAAGACCTGGGGACTATCCCCCAAAGTCATAATGTGGCTATACAAAACAGTGATTAGGCCTATGTTCTGCTACGGAGCGGTAGTATGGTGGACCAAAACCAAACAATCCACCACAATAGCAAAACTACAAAAACTACAAAGGATAGCCTGCATGGCAGTTAGCGGCTGCATGAGGACAACCCCAACTGCAGCCCTGGAAGCTATGCTCAACCTAACACCACTCCACCTTCACGTACAACAAGAAGCGACAATAGCTATGGTACGTTTAAAACACTCAAATCTATTGGACAAAGTACCGCTCCCGCATACGGTACTTTACTACGATGAAGCAAAAAAGGAACCAATGATTGAGGCCATTAGCGACCGAATACCAAAGCAGGTAGAAACGGTCAAGAAGTACAAGATCCAACTGTACGAAGACCCGCGGGAGGGGCAAAACATACGAGAAGTAAGGATATTCACTGACGGGTCCAAAACAGACTCAGGTACAGGTTGCGGAGTTTTCTCTGAAGACCTAAACATCAAAATAGCGGCCCCACTGGGTAAGTACAACACGATCTTTCAAGCGGAGTGCATGGGAATCATCCTAGCCACACACGCGGTACGGGACAAGAAGGTAGAACTACAGCCTATCAGGATTTTATCAGACAGCAGGGCAGTACTCATGGCCCTTGAAAATAACAACACAACCTCGGGACTTCTACTCGACTGCCGCAAATGCTTAAATGAGGTATGTAAAACAAATCCCATAACCCTACAATGGATTAAAGGACACAGCGGATCGAGGGGGAACGACGCAGCTGATGAGTTGGCCAGAAGAGGCTCAAGTATGAAGCCCACTGGCCCGGAACCAATTATACCCATGCCATTTGCATGGACCCGTAAACACCTGATGGATAGAATCAAGGTAAAACACAACCAACTCTGGTCATCACTAGAGGAATGCAAACAAGCTAAGGAGGCTCTACCGAAAATTAACCCTCCCCTTTCCGAAAGGCTCTTAAAACTAACCAAAAAGCAACTCCGTTTAGTAACCGGAGCATTAACGGGACACGGTCCATTTAATAAACACCTCTTCACCATAGGTCTCACCGACAGCCCCTTGTGCAGAGCCTGCCTGAGTGAGGAAGAGACAGCAGCACACATCCTGCGGACATGCGAGGGGGTGGCAACATACAGACATGAGCATCTCGGACAACCACAAACCCTTCCAGAGACGTTTGCAAAACTGAAAGGATTGCTGCGTTTCCTGGAGGAGTTAGGATGGCAGGAACAATAGGGTATCTTGGAGTACACCATATCCACGCAGAATGGGCGCGAGTTCGCCTGAATGCGGAAAATGGCCCGGATACATCTATCTATCTATCTAGTCTAGTTGGTCATTTGATCGCCATCTCACCTGGTGGTAAGTGACGATGTGGCCGATGATAGAGCATGCCTGTCTAGGAACAGCCTATTTACTCAGGCCTTGAAGGCGTCTACATTATAATGATCAAGAAACACACTCGCAGGTAACGCGGTTCATTCCTTAGATGTGCGCATAAAGGTTGATGGCGGAAAGAGACCAGCGGAATGAGGTCGTGCAACAATCAAAACACACCTTCGTATGCGAGCCATCGCCACACGGCTCCGTGCAATACTCCGCTTCGTTGATATACAGCCAGACGGAAGCGGAGGTGATGACGTCACCGGCCGAGCTGCGGTACTCCGCGTCCTTGACGTCCCACACGGGCGGGCCGACGATCACGTATGTGGAGAAGTTGTCGTCGCCGATCAGGGAGAAGTAGCAGGTCCCAGCCGATATTGCAACTTTTACTGTTGGTTGGAAGCAGTGAGAGATGTTGGTATGTTTAGAGTTTTAGGTTATGGGCCTATACTTACCAGGAGATTATAGGTATTCGTCCACTCAGAGGCGGGCAACATATTGGTAGCGCCCCTGGTGGTGCTAATATCCATAGGCGGCGGTAACCACTTTCCATCAGGTGGCCCACTGTTTGTCTGTCGTACCTATTACATAAAAATATCTTTGTCGACGATAGTAATGGCAATCTACCGATCATCGTAGTGATAGTCGGGGAGATATTTTTATGCTACGCAGTGACAAACGAGTAGACAGCCAGTTAGGCGGTAAGTGCCGTCCATACCATCTACGATTTGCAGGTTGCATTGAAAAAATGAAGAACTGAAGATGCGTTGTCACTGTGAGAACGTGATATCCTTCAAACCGGAACACAACAATGCAAGCATTGTTGATTATGCGATTGTGATTATATCTTTTTTTATTTACTTAAGGAAAACCAACAGCTATAATAATACTGGCTATAGGTAATAATTATAGGTTTACACCGACAGAAATTGGATAAACTAATACATACTTAACTAAAAGTTAAGCATACCGAACAGCCGATAAGACTACAATTTCATACTTAAACTAAAATATACCTACAATACCCGAAAGTAATGTAACAATAATTGATTAATAATATGGTTTGAAAACATGCTACAACGTGTCGAATCTGTCCATTTAAATAAAGATTGTAATACCTTAATTAGGAACTAACCCTTAAGAACAATGCCGACATCAGTCGCATATTTCCCGTAATTCTTCTGTATGATGAGTCCACAGTCTATAGCCGTGTGCACCACGTTCTGCATGGTGAGCTTCGGCGTCTTCTTCCACATTGACAGGAAGGCGTCTCCGGAGAACTTGAGGACATCGCCGTTGTGGGTAAGGATCTCTTGGACGATGGCCCCGATGTATGAGTTCAACACTTGGGTCAGTTTCGAAGGTCCACCACGGCCCGTTCTCGTGTATCTTTCGCATAGTTCAGTGAATCCTGGTTTAAAATATTTGTAAGTGATTGAATTTGCGTCGGATTTTGCACTAGCCAGGTTGAGGAAACCTCACCGGCGACAAGGATTCTCGTTGAAGACAGGGAGAGAGGCGTGGCCCACGTGCCGGCGGCTCTCTCGCGCAGCGGATAAGCATAGACATCCAGCGCGGGAATGCCGCCGCCATTATGGGCAACTTAGCGCGGGGCCCAAGTTTTTTACAGCTTTTATTAATTTAGATCTGGCCGTGTGGTGTCCGGCAGAGTAGAATAGCACCAACCTTTTACACTCGTAGGTGTTATATAAGGCGACTAATGCTTTCGAGGCAAAAGATCTAGTCTCCGTAGGTTGGAAAATTTATATATTTATAACAATGCGATCTCCAACCTGCCGGCCAAGCATGGAGATTATGGCCTTTCGTGGGTGAAGCCCTTAGTCCTGCCGTGCACTGGCCGTGATCTGGCCGTGATGGCACGAACTATACTAGATAATGTATAGGTACTTACCAGACACATCGACAAACATTAACGCAACGTCATAGTTTCTGATGGTATAGTCGTTCAGGTTATTGCAGATTACTTCATCGGGCAACATGGAAGAGATTGTCCCAATGCGTGTGGCCTGCAGCAAGTCTCGGCTGGTCTGCACTGCCCTGAGAATGTTTAGGGAACTAAATGTTTTGTCTGGTTGCTTATTTCGTACTGTATTCTCACATAGTTATTATTCTATATATAGTATAAAACAAAGTTGCTTGTCGCCGTCTGTCCCTATGTGTCTATATATAATGATGTAACATTTAAACTACCCAACGGATTTTAATGCATTTTTCATCAATAATAGTGATTCAAGAAGAATGGTTCGTAAGCAAGAAAAAAGGGGTAGGTAGGGGTAAAGTAGATGTACGCGAATGAAGTCGCGCCTGTTCCACTAATTTTATAATATGCAAGGAAATTAGTAAAGTAGGTACCTACTAAAGAATAAAGTAGGTACCTACTAAAGAATAAAGTAGGTACCTACTAATGTGGTGTGTGGTGCCGCCAGTGGTGTGTGGTGCCGCCCCCTCAAAGAATAGCACCACCCCATCTCTTCCCGTGGGTGTCGTAAGAGGCGACTAAGGGAAAAATCCGAAAGGTGGGCATCTTTCTGGGTAGATTTACATCAACTGCACTGCGATCTCCAACCCGTCTGCCAAGCGTGGAGATTATGGCAATGACCTCCCCTTTCATGGGAGAGGCCCGAAGTCCTGCAGTGGACTGTTATGGGCTGTGATGATGTGATGATGAAAGAATAAAATCGCTTCCTGCGTCTGTCTATGAAATAGCCGCTATCTCTTAAAGAACGCGACGTATTTTTATGCGGCTTTCACCATTATTTAGAGAATTTATTTAAGAAAGTTTATATGTACCTACCTACCTATAGGTATTAATACATGCAATACCTATAGGATAACACTCATATATAATGTTGACTAAGAGTTCAACGCAAGCGACCAACCCCTTGATGTCTTTCATATAAATATCAATGTCATTAAAATAAAAACATAAGATATGTATTTCGTGTACAATTCTGTCTCATGAAATATGTAGAACTGTGCATTAATGCAAAACTGCAAATGAACACCATACACTGCGTTAACGCCACTGTGGCTTATTGGCATAGTATGTAACTAACCTACCTACATTATGTAAAATGTAGGATGTATGCATAAAAACGTGTCTTGACGTTGCACCTTTTCATAAAGCTTTGGATGCACTTATATCACTTAGGTAACTACCCAGCGCGACTTCATTCGCGCGTTTCAATTTAGTCCTACCCCCATTTTCTGATGCAGTGGACATTCTGGTACAGTGGGCATTCTGTCTGATATAGTGGACGTTTTGATACATTGGACATTCTGAAAAATATATAAGTTCATATGGTTCTGTGGACCATATTTTTTTTATGTCATGCGGTAGGCAAACAGGCAAGCGGGCCACCTGATGGAAAGTGATCACCACTGCCTATAGACATTAGCAACACCAAGTGTATCGCCAATGCGTTGCCAACCTCTGTAGCACGTTGCTCTAGCAGCAAAACGGGCAAATGCCCCTCCACTGCCAAAGCCACGGTTCCCCAAATCCCCACCCCATGGAGCACTGAAGACCTTACTCACCGGCAGAAACACAATACCATTTAAAAGAGAATAATACGGATTTTCCAGCACTACCACTCAATACGTCACTTTGGGTGATGTGCAGTGCTGTCAGTGCTGTGCAGGGGACAAGTCTGTACAAACCTACTGACGGGAGGCCGGAGGTTGGTACCTGTAGGTACATATAGCTCTGACAGTCAGATAATCGAGATCAAGTGACACGCCAAAAATGATTTCACTCTGACCCAGATTGACCGCATGGAACTCGCTCCTGCATCCATTTTTTTTATTGCAGGGAGGTAGGTCAGGCGGTCCACTACCTGATGGAAAAAGGTAAACGCCGCAGTGGCATGACGAGCTTTATCGCATGAGAGAAGGAGAGCGATGTAACTCTCTCTTTTCATTAGTCGGAGTGCGAGACTCAAAACATAAAAGTATCTATCTCGCGCGAAAAAGCGTCGCGCTACGCAGGCTGGTTGCCATGAAACAATGTTCTGAACATCTCTCTCAATCCCTCCGCTAAGGCTCTCATAGACATCTTAATCTCTTCGCGCAGGCGCTGATATTCCCATATATGCCTCCCGCCACATCAGTGAAGACTGGTGAAAGTCATACTAACTGCTCGCTCTCCCTGCTCTGCCGGCGGTAGCGCTCTCGCGGAGACATCATTTCCTTGACCTGCGAAGATCGATGGACGCGCTTCATCGCCCTCAGGTACTCGTCATAGTCGTCTCGGTCTTCCTTTGATTCTTTTGAGAAACATGCACCTTTTTATAGATAGGTGTTGGATTACAGAATCTCCTAATAGCAACACTTACACAACTTTCTCTCTCTAGTCTGTGGTCTGGGATCCGAACACTTCCTTCCGTGTCCTTCGATAAAATATAAGTTGCAAAGCTAAGTATAAATAATACTTTGTGTGTTATTTATCTGCCCCGTAATCCTTTATTCAGTACAGTAGGTACTAGATTTTTTTACGGCAAAGGCCGAGCCCTCGCACCCGAGAGCGCAAAATGGACGGACGCCATGATGATGATGACTAGGTTTCTTTAAGCTACTCAATGACAAACGAACAGACAGCCCACTAGATACACACATAACATAGGTACAAAGGACAGCACATTAAACTAACGAAAATCAGTATGAGCTAGCGTCAATAGCAAGCGCAAGGTTTTGAGTAGGTTGAGGTGCTGCCTTCTGCACCTATTATACCTTCATTATTTTATGCAGTACCTACTCCTGACTTGTCCTTTTTGCTTTGTTTTATTAATTGTACGTACTTTTTTTCTAAAGACTTGTAGTCCGATAGGTCTAGGTTATGCGCTTATTGCATTTGGCTAAATTCAGTCCTCTAAATTCAGAAGCAAAAAGCGTGACAGCAAACCCAAGAGGATGGTATTGCTCATGGATTATGGTCCATTTATCTATTAGGTACCTACTTATATTATGTTACGCGTCGCTATGCTTGCCAAAAAGCATGATACAAAAATGTACCTTTTCTATGAGCAATACATTCCACTTTGGTTTGCTCTCCTGCTTTTTGCTTCTGAGTTTTCTTTAGCAATAGATATATATGCAGTGTTTCGGAAGATTCGGTTCGAGTCTCGTTATTGAACGAGGTACAGAAGACATGACCTACCTTGTGTAGACTCTGTACCGACTATGGTTGGTACTCGCATCCATAGCGATGATAGCTCTTTTATACTGGTTTTCGGCAGGTTAATATGCTGTCATTTGTAGCTGTGTATGTGGGTGGCTCATTTTATAATGAGAGAATATCGAGCAGCCATACGTGCAAATATATGGGCTGAATAGCCGTCACGTGCTTGGTGGGACGGCCTAGCCTACCTAGGTACCTATCGATGGATGGACGAAATCCGGAAAGACCTGCGCGAACTTCAGATAACTCACTGGGAACTCGCGCAAGATAGGGACCAATGGCGAATCTTTGCGTCGGAAGCCAAGATCCACTTCGGGTCGCTGAGCCAGCACCTAAGTGGTACTTTCACTATATACCTTTGATACATTGAAAATTCCCATGGTGAATAGCACTGTGCCCATGGATGGGGTTTCATCCTCTCATCGAAGATAGGTGAAGGTACCATAAATAAAGTTAGGTACTATAGATACCTAGCGGAATATAAAGTCTATTCTCTACTATAAGATACTGAAATAAGTGTTCCTAATGGGAATCATAATAGGTAATATAGTTAGGTTTGGAATTAGAAAACAACATACCCCATTCTTCACTTGCCTTATTTTTCAAGCTATCTTTTATACTCTCATTCTTTACCATATCTTTGAAGTTCATAAACATTTTGTTGGTATTTTTCGCAGTTCCTACAAGTTGTTTTTCTTTGGCTTTACCGTTTTCTTTTAAATTATAAAACTTTCGCTTGCCCGTTTTCACAGTTTGCCCAGAGACAAGATAACCACTTGCCAATCTACCATTCAGAACCAGAGATAATTTTGATCTGTTTTCTATAAAGAGATCTAATAATCCAAAGGTTTATATTATTTTTAAGAATGATCATCATCATCCGAGCAGCCAATCCCGGCATCTGTCAGTATGTGCTTTCTTCTACACTTCATCCTCACGTCATCGCTAGCCGTTGGCTATTGCATCTGACTAAGGTAGGTATTCCAGAATCTGACTAAGCTGTGTCAATGAGGAGTTTTCCAGTAGGTATTGAAAGTTGGTTTCAAAAAGCATCAATAGATAGCGCTCCTACAATTTTGGTAATCTTTTTTAAATCTGTATGATGGTGGCAGTGATTTCATGCAGCCAACTAATACTAAACTATAAATTAAAATGTTTATTAATATAAACATAACTGTTAAAGGTTGATCGAAATGTAAAGAGAAATATTTATATAAGTTGGCACTATGTTCCATTATTATTACAACCTCTAAAATGGTTGAAAACTATTGACAAATACAATATTATCCAATACAACGTACCCAGTGTTGATATCCTGTTTGCTAAGACCATATTTCAAGCGATTATCAATTACCAAAATTGTCGGGGCGCCATCTAGTGAGCGGTTAGGAATGCTTTAGATACCTATTGGAAAACTGCTCATTTAATCGATCGCGGCCTCCCGTGCGTCCTCTCTTGTTTTCGGCAGGTACATAAGAGGTTTTAGGTAGCTATATGCTGTCTTCTGTCTACCTATTTCCCACGTAACGAAAAGCCTTAAGCAGCACGTGACCTAACTAGCCCAGGCGAGATTCTTCATTCTTATCCGTGATATCTCTCACATACCTACACGAGAAGTAAATAATAAATCCACGCATCAAGACTATTCCAGACGGAAGATCTCACACCAAGAAAGTTGCTGCCACGGATGTACGATATTTACTTGATTTACTTCTAGGTACGTAGATCCACCGTCAACATTTTCATTGGAGATGGTATAATACGGGACGGAAACCTCAAGTAAACGAACAGAGTGATCTCGGTATGTTCTATATTTCCTAATCTAAAAACTTATTTAGTTTTTAAAATATTTACAATGAACTTTACAAAACTTTTCTACGAGGGGAAAACTCCATCTGTCATTACACTTTTTGTCAGACATCTCACCGGAGTTGATATAGGTACTATTTAATTAAATTGATTGTTTAAATAACAAATCATATTCGTAGCAAACCCTAAAAATAACAAGCATTTATAGCTGAAGAAATTACATACTCTCATTTACGTAAATATTAATTTTAAAATAATGGGAAGTTTAACAGAAAGCACCCGGAAATACCACAGATAATAACAATTATGGGGCTCTGAATATGCCGTCTATTTGGGTGGGTGGGTGGAAGTTTTAACAATATTGGCGTGTGGAGTTCACGGACACGCTTAAGACATATTTGTTGTTGTTTTATGGTCAAAGATGGTACCCGTGAACTCGGGACATTTGGCCCATACAGGAACTTGGCATCAGAATATCTCCAGACTCATACAGCACGGATCCGAGGTAGTTTAGGTACCTAACTACCTACTACTTGAAATGAAATCAAAAGCTTCGTTCCCTATGGTTTCGTGATTCGTGCTGCAACCATGTATGTATATACTTACCTACCTATAGTTCTGTCGTAAACCGTCGTTTTATCTTCCACTTCCTTCCACGTGCTTACCCTGGTCTCAAGATCCTGCCTAACCTTGCTTACTAGTGCCATGTCATCAGCGTATTTCATGAGCCATGAATGAATCCGCCGTGTCCATAATTTCAGCTGAGGACATCCAGTACATTGCAGAATAGGGAAAGGCTAAGGACAGATCCCTGATGAAAGCCTACGGAAATCGGGAAAGATTCTAGTGAGTCTACGATGCTTGACAACGTCCACAGATGTCCTCGATAGTTTCAATGTACCTACACCTCGAGCACAGATTTGAACCTTAGCGCCCACTAAGATTACCTGCGTAATTTAATATTAACTCCCGAGGAACAGCAACACTGTAGAAACCCTAAACGAGATGCGAAATGCAGAAGTTAATTTTTACTGCATTAGGCCCTCCTGAAGGATTGGGCAAGGCAATGAGTTTTCCAGAAGGTATTGTCAATTGGTTTCAAAAAGCATCAATAGATAGCGCTCCTACAATTTAGGCATAAACTTTTAAAATTATGACAGTGAGGTCATGCAGCCACCTAGTTTTAATAATATAAACATAACTTTTAAAGGTTGAACGAAATGTACAAAGAGAAGTATGCACTATGTTCCATTTTAATTCATATTTGTATTACGTCCATTCTTAATCCTAGCGTCCATGAAACGAACTGACTCAGTCAAAATGATGTTTGTTTTGCTTGCAATAATTTATTACAACCTCTAAAATTGTTGAAAACTATTGTTAAATACAATGTTATCCAATACAACATACCCAGTGTGTATATCCTCGTTACTAAGAACCTATTTCAAGCGATTATCAATGAGGAGTTTTCCAGTAGGTATTGATAGTTGGTTTCAAAAAGCATCACTGGATGGCACTCGTACAATTTTGGTAATTAAAATAATTTCATGAAGCCAATACTAAACTTAAAAATAAAATGTTTATTAATATAAACACAACTGTTAAAGGTTGAACGAAATGTAAAAAGAAATATTTATAGAAACTTAGCACTATGTTCCATTATTATTACAACCTTTAAAATTGTTGAAAACTCTTGACAAATGCAATATTATCCAATACAATGTACCCAGTGTTTATATCCTGTTTGCTAAGAACCTATTTCAAGCGATTATCAATTACCAAAATTGTCAGGGCGCCATCTAGTGAGTGGTTAGGAATGCTTTAGATACCTATTGGAAAACTGCTCATTACCAAAATTGTCGGGGCGCCATCTAGCGAGTGGTGATGAATGCTTTCGATACCTATTGGAAAACTTCTCATTGGGAATAGAATGATATTAATTAAGAATGAAACACTACATTGGGATATAGGAAAACCATTTATTATTTTTAAGCATAACCAGTTCATACAAATTATGAAGTTACCTTACCCTACCTTAAGGTAGTTTACAGTACCTACCTTAATAGGTGTAGTACCTAATGGTACTGTAAACTTTGCGCACAGGGAGCAGTTTCCAATGCAGTAGATACCTGTCAATTGAAATATTTGTAAGCATGAGGTTAACTTATTAAAATCATGTCCTTTTTAATCAGGAAATTATGTGGATCAATCGACGACGCTCCTCCCACAGCCATGTCTTGATGTCTAGGAAAGCGACAATGCTTGCCAAAGTTCCGGTTTGAAGGATAAGGCATGCAGTCTATAATCTGTTTATACTGACTTGTCTTATTTGGTGAACAAACAATACTCAAAATCACGACTTGCCGTATCAATCACGCTACGTACATTGTGTACATTTTGTCTTGAATTATATAAAAAACTCACCGAATGTTAATTTCAACGAATACTGTATCTATTTAAATACATAATTTCCGTAACCAAATAAGACAAGTCAGTTTGGACAGAATTTATATACAAGCACGAGTCGTCCGTCGTAGATACTCGTCGATGTTACCGTTTCCCATCAGCTGGTGACTGTCTGCAGGGTTGTATAAAATAAAAGTTTATTCCTACGCAGGCAATATAGGTTTTATTTACCTATCTACAGGGTGAGCAATACAAACGGGTCACCGAGGAGTAATCTGAGAAGAGAAGGTTTGAATTCGGGAACCACGAAGCCGATTTTAAAATTTGAAAATTTAAATCGGGTACCCGGTAATTGCACAGTAGGTAGATAGAGGTTCCATAATAATATGTGATCCACACATGGACCAGTTTTGGTATTTCCCGGAACTCCACTGGAAAACCTTGAGTAAACTGTGGTCCGTATACCTACTGCTAGGCTTGAACCTCCTTCATATTACTGGCGGGTAATTTCAATCTCTGCCTGGCAGGCGGGTTGATTTTCTGGTTTAGATCAGGTAATTACAGTGGAGCGACAGCCATCTGACTTCCGTGAACCTGTTAATAAGAGAACCTGACCGGATTGGATCATGGATACACATGCAGTCGCCTGAATGTGCTGTATAGGTTTTATCACGATGTTTTCCCTCAACGTAAAAGCATCCGTTAGTGTTCCGCTATGAGAAGAGTCTCATTTGTGTACATTAGCTGAACACTAACGGACTGTCATTGGTACGTGGCGTTCAAACCCGGTACCTAAGGATACGAGTCGGACCCCTTAAGCATTAGGCCAGCAACGCTCCTGCTCTTAAACCGAAGAGGTTGGTGCTAGGTATATTCTACTCTTCCAGACCCCAACCACACGCCATAAACCTACCTTCAAAGTCACAAAAAAGATAAAGAAGACAATGAACCAGTGCATTGACCTGAAATGTGTGTTGTAGTGAAGTGAAATCGATTTAAAATGAGCTTACCCTTACAACTGTTACAATTTTGAGCCAACACGCATAAAGCTACACAGAGGCTCTAACACAACGCGTTGTTTTGCAAACAGACTCTGCGTAGCTTTAAAATTGTTCGACCGAATCACACTTTTAGAATGTGATTATGATTACCTTATTGAATTATTTGACAAATTCGATTTGTTTACCTTTTCTGTGACTTGGTTTGAAAGTCAGTTTAGTGGCAGCATGTTTGCGAGACCGATAACCAAGGTTAAGCAACCCTCGCAGAGTTCAGGAATTGAATAGATGACCGTTTCATACTTTGAGAATATTCGAAATTCAGCACCGTAACGAGCTAGCTCTTTGTTCCCATTGACCAATAGCCCCATTTATTGGTCTGAAAAAAGGGTACCTCTGCCTTGAAAAAGGTCAGGTTTGGGCGATTTTTGCTTATGTTATACAAGTAAAGGCCTTCATGAAAAATCTAAGTTTTCGATCTCGGGGTACTGCCACGGGCTCTGCATCCAAAACTGTTAATTGGTCCTAATACAAACCTGTATAACATATCCAAAAATGACCTTTTGCAAGGTAAATATTCGATTTAGGCTACAAGGTCTTCCGATGGGAACCCTGGGACTAGCTGAACAGTCTCTGAAGCCAATTCACCCTGAGATGGTGTATTGAAATATATAATTACCAAGACACACCTTCATACTTACATAAAATTCCAGTTGAGTGGTAGGTACCTAAGGCCAGGTCAGACCAACATTTCTACACACACACACGCACATTAACACATAAAATAATTCTTCAGTTTGTGGCATTATTCATTAACATTTTGTAGGCAGATGTGCACATAATGTGGTAAATTAAACTGTGCTTCTAGTTGCAGTGTCTACGTTAGCGTAGATAATCTTTTGAGACAAAGTGAGCTAAATGTTTAGCTCTTAAATGTTCTTTCATGGTTAACTTGTACTATACACAGTTCACTACTTCAACAATAACGTAAACACAAACACTTATTTGCACAATGTGCTTTACAACAGCACTGCACTAAGTTCATCTGAGTGCACTATAAAAAAACATCTGTCTTGTAAACTGTTGCATAGGCTTTTAACACAAGTTTGCCCTTTATAACACGTCAGCCACTTCGAAACCTTTGCACACTGATAGCACTCTTGCAAGATCCACAAGGTTTAAAAAAACAACAACATCGGATGAAATAATCTATTTAAATGGTCACACACTTACACTACACATCACCTACTGTCATACACTGAACTAATACACTATCAACTTCTGGGAATAAATACACTTCATTAACTTTTCCATTGGTGACAACTCTAGCAAAAACTAAGTCAATTACATGAATTATTGCAATAGTAATTATTGCTTGGCATAAAACTGTGCACTAACACAGGCCACAGCACTTACACAGAATTTTAGGAAACATTCACATGGTGTTTTCTTTACAAACACCTCACAGTTACACTACACAACACAAGTTATACAATCAAAATGTACAAAGTTTGTAAATCTAAAGTAAACTTCCAAACTTAAGGCTACAATATAACTCAATATGACCATAACTTTCACAAGGCTATGATTAGGTATGAATTCATAGTACTATGCAGAACCCCCACGAACCACGACTATGACCAAATGGTCCTCTTTGAGGCTCTCCTCTGTGAGGTTGTGACAAGTTCTCTTTAACAAGTCTGTAGAGAATTCACATGGTGGGAAGGAGTAGAGTACACCAGTCGCCTCTGTTTCTTTGTTCAGTAGTGATATGACACCAGCAGCCTCTTTCTGTTTTAGATATGATACTAGATTTCTCATGGGTCTAGTTTGAATACTTGAGTCCTCATTTGTGACAGAGGCTGTTGATCCAGCTACACCCAAAAATATTGCATGGGAACTGGAAGTAGCAATCCGTTTTTGGACATCATCCAGTTTGGGTTGATCTAAACGCAATCTCTGTGTGATTCTTAATTGATTTTTTCCATCTTCATCTTTCATAAGACTATCAACAATCTCAGAATCACCATCTGTTAGGTGGAACTTAGTAGGGAACAAAGAGTTTTTAAGAATCAGTGCTCCGTTCCAGAATGTTGTAGCTTTGCGTACTACTTCTGGAAGAGTTCTCGCAGATGCAAGCATGCCACTGCTGCGGCGAGGTGACCCATCTGAATCACTGTCAGGAGAACGGCGTCGTGGAGACCGGGAACGAGATCTGTCAACACCGGGTTCCCGAGATCCTGACCGTCTAACTCTGTCATATTCACCATCTACTCTGTCATATTCACTGTCTGCTGGTGGTCGCCTCCAGCCCACATACATACCACGCCCACGGCCTCTATGGCCTCCTCTTCCTCTATAGCCAGGTGTACCATATCCACTATATCCGTCTTCCCAAGATGCATCATAACCCTCATAGCCTTCTGCAGGGCGGCCATCCTCGCCAACTGGAGGCTGATATGGTTTAGGTCTATAAGATCCTCCATTACCTACGTCTGCAAAATCTATACGAAGACGTCTATCTGGTCCACCAAGAGGAAATCCTCTCATTTCTTTAACGGCAGCTTGAGCAGCATCTATTGAATCGTACAAAATGTAAGCATGAGCTTCTCCCTTTGCATATTCAATTTTTTTTATAGCTCCAAATCGATCAAATTCTCTTTCCAGTTGGGCTACAGATGTCCAAGGACCTAATCCACCTACCCACACACGGGTAGTAGGAGTAGCTTTCCCATAGCCAATTTTACATTGAAATTTGCCAATGTATTGACCCGACAGCTCAACTTTAGCTCTGTGAGCCATATCAAGAGTTTGATATCTGACAAATGCAAAAGCATTGCCAGTGCCTGGAGGAGGACGTTTAATATCAATGTCTTCCACTATTCCATATCTACCAAATATGCGCCGAAGCTCCTCGTCTGATATATTTATTTCTAAATTACCAGCAAAAAGAGTTCGAGTTGCAAGAGGATCATCCTCAGGTTGGACATGGTGCAAATAGTTAGGGAATTTATCTTTTTTGTTTTCCATTTTCTCAAATGGAGGATGGTGAGGTCGTGGCATGTATGGTCTGGGCATATAATGCGGATGTGGATGTGGGGGGTGGTGCATAGGTGGACGATGATGCATTGGAGGGCCATGAGGCCCTGCCATTGGATAGTCATGCATGGGAGGACGAAAATCTCTATGGTGAGGTGGCACTGATGGCGGAATTCCATAAGCTCTGTCATCAGGGGGTCTTCGCCTATCAGGCACTGGAGACCAAGTGTATGAATATGGGCGGTCATAATCGGGTGGAGTAATGCTACGAGGCCTGCTTCTATATTCTGAACGTACAGGTTCATAAACAGGATCAACAATAGCGACTTTGTCGTAAAGTATGATTCTCGGCTTGCCATGTTTCGCTTCTCTAGCGTCTTCTGCACTACGGAAGCATACATATGCGACACGCTCATCTAGCTCATGGGAAATCTTTATGCTGAAATCTCCAAATTTCTTAAATTCCCTGTAAAGGGTGTCCTTCACGATCTCGTCTGATGCTTTAGGGTGTAAAGCACTGACACAAAGTACTTTATAATACGGGCGTGTTGAGTCTTCCCTCAACTCGCGGGAGCGGACGTAATCGTCACGGTGCGGAGACACATAACGGCCGCGGGGACTGGGCGAACGTACTCGCCGGCGAACCCGGTCTGGCGACACCCGTTCATCCGAACTGTCGTCGTACCTGCCAATACTACTGCGTGTTCGCTTCGAACGCGGCATGCTGTCCCTTGACGAACTTCTCTTCATATTTCGTATTTTCACCGTAATTCGATCTCTATCGCTACGCGGTAATCCAATCATGAAAGCTCAGTTCGCCGAACCACTATCTGAAATGCACAACATTACACGTCACTCCAAAATGTCGCTTTGTTCCAGTACGTAGACAATGAGATCACTGTGCACAATAAGTTGCGAGTCTTACCACCACCAACTAGGCTTTTCAACGTACTTAACGAACACTTAAACTGCACACCACGTTCTACAACAAAAACAAATCACACACAATTATTGTAAGAAGCTACACGGAACTGCGTCGTAAAGCCACACTGCTAATCGAAACGCAATGGCTACGACGCTATGGTGAAAAAAACCAACCACAATGGCTGCCCGACCGAGCCCCGAAAATGAAAAGAAACCGGAAATGACGATCGTCGGTCATAGGCTGATTACACCTACCGAGTAGAGTGGCGAGAGAGTAAAATGTTAATGGGCGGAGACAGTGCTGTGGCCGAGTGTGTTTATGTTTTTTTTTGAAGTTGCGGCGATACAGTCAGTTCAGCTTAAACCCTGTACTGCGACAATTGAATCTATGATATGGATCGGAAAAAATTATTAGAAAATAAATCGCAACGACTGTGTGGCGAGTGGTCGTCGAGTGCGCGTGTTCAGTAGCCGTATTCACAATGGCTCGGAAATCGAATTCGGATACGGATTCGACAAATTTGTCGATCAACTCGGAAATCGGTATATGTCCAAAAGACAAATTTAACAGTTCAAATTGGAAGATCTGTCGAATATTCGGAAAATGAGGAGTTTTCCAGTAGGTATTGATAGTTGGTTTCAAAAAGCATCAATAGATGGCGCTCCTACAATTTTGGTAATCTTTTTATAACCTGTATGATGGTGGCAATGATTTCATGCAGCAAACTAATACTAAACTTAAAAATAAAATGTTTATTAATATAAACATAACTGTTAAAGGTTGAACGAAGTGTAAAAAGAAATATTTATAGAAGTTGGCACTATGTTCCATTATTATTACAACCTCTAAAATAGTTGAAAACTATTGACAAATACAATATTATCCAATACAACGTACCCAGTGTTTAAATCTTGTTTGCTAAGAACCTATTTCAAGCGATTATCAATTACCAAAATTGTCGGGGCGCCATCTAGTGAGTGGTTAGGAATGCTTTAGATACCTATTGGAAAACTGCTCATTACACGAATGCTATTTAGCTCTCGGAAAGTTATTGTGATTTGTGAATTATTAAGTTTTTCTTGGAAAATGCAATTTGTACTGCCGATACAACATCTTCATAGGATAAGGGCGAAGCAAAGAGTCGATACAATGCACTTAAATCGGCAAATAGAGGGTTTGTCGAGCCCATTTAACATGCCCAACTTTAGTAGAGTTTATCGCTTCTCTGCGGAGACTGCGATCCGCATTATAGAAGACATAAAGCCTTATTATCCTAGGACCTCATATGCTTGTGCGATTTTGGTGGAATTTAAAGTAAGTACTGACAAAAATTGTGCTAAATACTGTAAAAAAAACCATTTAAAATAACAACAATACGAAATTATTGAAAATTTCTGTATTATTTTCAGTGTCTATGTGCGCATAAACCCCCAAGACAAAATGGAAACTGAGGTTAGTGATTCATTTGCATCTGCCACTGAATTTCAAGAGAGAGACATAAATACAGAGGCACTGACTGTGAGAAGGCAGTTAGTACAGAGGCTCTGCCATTGATTATGGTTTAATGATTCTCTATAATTACCTGGTTGCATAAGCACCAGCATATCACCTTGGCCCTTGTAACTCTATTAAAAAACGTGCTGTGAAACTTGTGTGATGTTTTTTCTGAACAAATATTTGACTTGCTGCGACAGTTACTTTATATAAACGCACCGCTCGCCATCGACATTGTTGATCCTCACATCTTAGTCCCAAAGAAACATAGAATTCTTCAAGAAAGTGGTTAAAAGGTTTTTACAGGGTCGGCAACATAGGAATTTTACCACTGGAATTGCAAAGGTTGCGGTAACTGTTTACCATCGGGCAAACTACAAGCCTATCTTCTTTGTTTTGTGAACAATGAAATGTTTATTTTTAATTTTCCTATATGCACTATATGTATTTTTTTATATATTTCCCTTTATATTTGTTAAGTTTAAAGTAGGTAACTAATTTAATTATTATTTATAAAATTCTATTATTCTCTTTTTCTAACAACCCTTAGAAATTAAAACTTCGTTTTTACTTACAAAAGTACCGATCAGCTGATCAAATTTGTATAGAGAGCTTAATACAATGAGTAGGACTTTCTTTATGCGGACTTGTTACACCCTTTCTGATATAGGTATATTAATAAAATGATACACAGTTGTAAAACATACTTTACTAATTATACTTTATAAATCACAATTCAGTTAGTAATTTAAATCAGACTCAGTAAAATCACAGCAAAAATTAAATGATCACTACCTTATTTAATAAAATCCTAATTATAGGTACATTTAAAATCACAATTCAGTTACTAATATATATCACAGAAAAAATGCTGCCTTAATGCTTTTTGCATTTTCAAAGTGTCACTTGGTAAGTGATACATACAAAAGACAGAAAGAAAAAAAGAAAGAAAAAACATTTATTAACACAAACAACAACACCACAATATTGAAAAAGATACAAGGAAACATAAAGACATACAAATAATACAATTATAAGTAGAACATAAATTACACTGTGCCGATGTAAATACCTAGGTATCTGATTATTTATTTTTTGTGTAGTGTAATAAATAATATACGTTCTTCTATTCCTCGGGAGAACCACAGACAATTCCGAAACGGTAGAGTTTCCGTGGCCGAATCGATCGGAAACGTTTTCAAATTATTGTGAATAATGCCACAGATCCATCGAATGAGCGAGCGAGACAGTGCGGGGAAGCGGAGAGTGGGTACTCGGCCCAGTAAATAGAATGGGAAATGAGCGCTCGACCGAGCACTCGACTGTGTGTTTACTAATACCGAGCACTCGGCCGAGGGCACTATTTCGCATCTTTTCGGATAGGTGTAATCAGACCTGGTTGTTGGACGCGGTGGTGGTGGTAGGGGAAGGATGTATTATTACAGTTTTTGATTGGATGAAGCAGAACAGAGCTACCAACATAAAATTAGACTGTTTATGGTTTTTGTGGCCTGGCTTCTTAGCCTATAGCATAAAATGTATTCGAAAACCTTTAGGAAATCTTGAAATACACCGATTCGTGTTTTTATTGTCGAGGTTTTGCTTGAACCGTTTGTATGTTCTCAAGTGTTTATAACCTCTTTGTAGCTTGTTTGTTTTGTGGTGGCATTGAGTGTCATTAAAGTGTCAATTTTCCCGTGTCTGCTTGCTTGTGTGTTGTTTTGTTTTGGTTTTTCTTCACTTTTCCAACTAATTGTTAGTTGTGTTTCGTCTATAATATTATTTCTTCAGACCGGATTTAAATATTTCCTGTGGTCACTAATTTACGTGTCTACTTTTAGGTCCATAAAACACTGCCTCTTACGGCAAAAGTTACTTAGGGACAAAGTTCGCCAATATGGATATTATCGTTCAAGTAAACAACCAGTCGAATGGGCGAGATAAATTAGCTAGGTACATAGTTACTATTACCTATCGCACCTTTACTTATATCTTTGTACCGTGGTACCAAGATTGATTGTGTATCTATAAAATAAACACTACAATTTAAGTTCTTTACAGGTTAGTGCAGTACACAAGCAGATTAATTTGGCATCAGCTAGAATCTAGAAATGCGAATAAATACTCAGTGGATCGTGTTAAAAATTTAGAGTTGACACTTGGTTCATTTAGAAAAAGTAAGTCTTCATGTTTTATGTATGACAGTTTAATTCTCTTTACTCAAATTCATAACTTGTAACATTTATTGTCTGTATTTCAGTTCTAAGGTTGGGTCGCTGCATTGATATTTGTTACACAGCATTAAACACCGTACATATTGATGATCCTGTGTTGAGAACCACACTTACAGCAAGCAAAATAGCTCATGCTCTATTCCTATACTCTGACCACATAGTGTGGCTGACTAGAAGTGGATTTCTTAAAACTGACTCAGATGGATGGAACAAAACGGCAAATAGATTTTGGCTTTTATCTATTATTGCCAATCTTATCCGTGACCTCTATGAAATATGCCATGTTCTAGAACTGAACAGATCTACATATCTAAGACCAACAGACCTTATACCTAGTTCAAGAAATGAATTGTCAGACATATTAAAACATGTATTGACTATTGTTAATTGCCACAAAGATGTTTTTATTGATACTGTTAAGAATTCTTGTGATTTGTTTATTCCTTTAACAGCATTAGGCTTTACAAAACTGAGTCCTAGTGCTGTAGGCATGTTAGGTGCTGTGTCTTCATTAGCTGCTTTAGTAACAATAGTGAAACCAATAACTAAGCTGGTTCCTTCATAATTGGCAATAACTTTCCGATTACTTTCATTTAATGTAATGGGATGGGCAAATGGGATGGTGAATGTATTATAGTAATCACTGTTTTAGTAATAAGTCATGAATCATGCTCATTATGTAATGTTACATTTTGTATCATTGCCTATTTTTAAGGAATTGAAATATTTATTAGATTATTATGGTCTTATTTATAGGTTTACACAAATGAGACACAAAATAATGAGAATTGTTAATAGCTGAACTGAATTTTGTTAAACAATGTGATATGTTTTGATCAAATGTTTAGTGTTGAAGAATGAAGGTTCATAATAATAATATGCTGGGGCACTGTATAAAACACTATCTGGTACTAGCAGGACAGAGTTTGATACACATGTCCATGTATTTCGTATGGTCTAAGGACATTCTTTAGGAGGTTGTTAAGCCAATTTTTATACTTAAACATGCTATTAAATACGATTTATTTTTTTATCAGTTTTGTCCTTTTCACCCTTGTTCAATTTTCACTACCTATGTTGATTGCTTTCCTTATATAAGAATAATGCTCCTATAGGTACTGATACTATGCTGGTATGTCAATCAGGACTGATATTGGCGCACGTAGTCATCCATAATACGCCAAAATGGATATCAAGGACTTGGTCCGACTTCCACGCATCGGAACCAATGCCTATATAAGTACCTACCATCATGGCTCGATGTCAACGCCTCGAACGCATAAATTACTTGATGTTTGCCACTACAGTGGGCGATTTCATATAGCTCAAACATCAACAGCTGTTATGTTAGGGATAACGTGGTATCTAGCGAATGCTAAAGCTGGAGGGAGGATTTAAATTTGCCGCGGTTTTTGCAGTGAGGTCACACATAAATACAACAATACCCAATATCATTGAAACAATATTCTCCACAAAGATAATATAATTTTTATACACTAGTGAGTTGAATTTTTTTAAACCCAACATCTCGTGAACACTCCACGGCGAAACTTGATATTAATGGTCCGTGCCCATTCTTGTTTACTTGTCACTGTCAATCACCACCATTGCAGTTTATGTAGTCTGTGGTGTTTGTTGTTTTTTCGATTTTAACCAAAATCCTCAAAAGATAAAAAAGAACTATTAAATCTTAAGCTATAAAAGTTGGTTTGGTGTTGTGCATTTTAACTAATGAAATGGCTCGTAACTTAGCTGAGGCTACTAAAAAATTACTTTTATTAGGCCAGTGTGTTCCAACAGTAAAACAGAATGCGATAAAAATTCGAGTGAAGAGGTTAGAATTGGATGAAAATTTACTAATGGTTAGTATTACAAAGTGATATGAAAGAAAAAATGAAGTAAATGAACATCTTACAATACTATAACTGTTTTATATTTCAGTACTTCAGAAAGGATGAATTTTATTACTGCCATGATCCAGAAAGTACATGTAAAACTGGAGATATAGTTCTCATAAAAGCATTACCCCAGAAACTTACACAATTGATAACACATGAAGTAAAAGAAGTTGTTTATCCATTTGGTGACATAACAGACCCAGTTACTGGCAAGAAAGTAGCTAAAGAGAGATACAGAGAAGATATAGAAAAGCAAATGGATATTTACGGAAAAGTAAAATCTGCATTCAAGTATGATAAAGCGCCCCCAAGAGGTTGGCAAGATGGAAAGAAAGACTTCACTTCAAAACCATCTTACACTAAGTTTCACGTTTTTGATGAAAATGATCCATATGCCATATAATAGTTTTAGTGATAGTCCAGTGTAAATGTATTAATTTAGTTAGTAGCTTATTGAGTGTATCATAGCTGTTGAAATATAATTAAAACTTTTAATTGCTACAACAGCACAGGACTTTTGTTCCATCTAGATGTTGGCATGTTTATTTATTCATGTACCTCTGTATTCTGTAGTATTTCCAGGTTGGAACTGCTGGCAGGTCCTCAAACATTCCATAAGGATTTGATGATACATTTGTTGAGAAACAGTTCTACCTAGCTACATACCACAATTTTTTTGGTGGTTTGTTTTTGGTTTTCCTAAAGTGGACATCTCAAGCAACTTAACCTTTTGGCCATCTCTCCTGCAGGAGGTGGCACAGTCCGACATAACCATGATCCAGGTTTTGGCAAACCTGAATGTGCACGTTTTATCAGTGTTTTCCCTCACTCGGTTAGTATGCAACTAACATACATACATAAAAAAAGCGTCATTGGTACAGTCCTACAATTCATTAGCTGACATATTGTCATATGGATTATAATAAGATAGGGGGGTCAACTAATTAGTTGAATGACTGTACATGGATAGTGGGATTCGAACCCGGTACCTCTTGCTTACGAGTCGAATGCCGTAACCACTCAGCCGCCGACGATCTAATTAGAGACAACACATTAGATCTTAATACCATTGCAAAAATATTAACCTTTATTTAAACTGTGGCCGTGCATAGATGACGAAAGGTGTATGGATTCAAAAAAGGAGATAAAAATAAAACACCTATTGCTATTGTATCGAGGAGCATTAAGTTTATTGTGTGTCGCTCGCTCCGGTGGGTATCAGTCCTGGGCGAGGAATTCCCGCTCGAGCGCGGCGCCCATGAGCCGCCAGGAGCTGTCGTCGTCGTCCGGCGGCTCCTCGTCCGACGGCGGCGTGGCGGGCCGCGGCCGCTTGCGCCGGGGCCGCCCGTCGTCGTCTGGATACAACGCATAATGGCACTTATTACTATGTACGAGTATACAAAATGCATTGTCACAAGTTGTATTAATGGCACTTATCAGTCGTAGCACTCTTGGCGGAGTGGTCGTGATCGTTATGGGTTGGTTGCGCTTTACCAGTCGCCGCCATTCTTCTCATCAAAAGCCTTCTTACTTGTCTTACTTAATGTCACTAGGTAGTCATAATGTTACTAGGAATATATACTGCATCGCCACTAAGATTATTATTGGGTATTAGGACAAAAACGATTTACAATATATTTGGGAAGTATTAGTTCAATAAGTCACATTTGGGATGAAGGGATTTACTGATTGCAGAATGGGCCAATACCCATTTTCTTCAAAGAATTCCTAGGTATCTTTTACTGGACGTGAAACAATCAATGGAGGGTCAGTGTTTTACAATCTTTGGCTTTTACTACATGATGATCATAGCCAAAGAGATTGGAATGCTAGCGACCTACTTGCCAGTCTAGCATTCCAATCTCTTTGATCATAGCTCTCTCCTGGCTTATGCCTATGTACTATCATACCATCATCCTCATTCCTGCTAAAAATAAGAATCGTTTTTTTAAATAAAGTATTAGGACACCCACCGACATCTGATTCACTGGATTCATCTCCTCTCACATCTCGTAATCTGCAAAGAAAGGAATTGTAAGATAAAATACAAAACACATTTACAATACATACATTCTGAATTATTTATGGTGTAATGATGAATTTTAATATTATTACAATACCTGTCTTGTGTATCCTCCATTTCCATTGTAATTAGCCTGTCTTCTGGGGGATTCTCTTCATCATCAAGGTCATCACCTCCCATTTTTGTGTCATCCTCGGACGAGCTCTCGTCGGATTCATTGAAAATGTCTTCCACCTATAAATTTAAAATATTTATGTTTGCCACAAGAAGTAACAGAGTGACTACGTCTATTGGGAATATTTCGTTCAGGGGATCCACCGAGGATAGAACAATGGATTGTGAGTGGATCACATTTTTGTTTTGAAGAGGAAGGTTTTAGAAACTATGATGTTGTGGAATTTGGGGGCAACTTTAAGCCTGTAATCTGTGTGAAGTTGAGAGCCGACTGCTAATGAAAACTGGTCGTATTTGATGCCGCATAAGAAACGATGGTCTTAAGGTGCGTACGAATTAGAGGCAGCCTCAGGTTGAGGCACGCACGGCTCGCCCATTTGCGTAAATTCGTACGTGGCTCACGCGCAGCTCGAGGCGCACCGCGAGCGTGTGCGCCGCGAGCCGCCGATTGTCGGTTTTCTGTCCATGCTCAAAGGTGCCTCGGCGTGCGTGCCTCGCGATGTTTGGACGTGACTACGACTGCGCGCGTATTGTTTATTGACACTTGACAACTTTAATATTTTCATGTCAATTAAACTGTTGGTCTTCCTAATAAATAAATAAATAAAATATAACAAATAAAATAAATAAAATGAAATAAAATAAAATAAAATTAATGAAATGAAATAAATAAAATGAAAAAAATAAATAAAAAAATAAAATGAAATAAATAAAATAAAATAAATAAATAATTTGGAAAACTTATATACTAAACAACATGGTAAGCAGAAAAAAGCGTTATGGCATCGAAAATACTAAAATTATTTTAACAATCCCATCAATAATGATAAAAGCAACATCAACATTTTATTTGTGCGGCGCATTTGTGGCTCACCGCGAGCACGTTGCCTCAACGCACAAACAAATGCGCAACTGAGCAGCCTCGCCGCGCGCGGTGAGCATCTCGCTGCGCGCGGCGAGCATGCCTCGGGCTGAGCCGCTCTAATTCGTACGCAGCTTAAAGGTGCGTACGAATTAGAGGCAGCCTCAGGTTGAGGCACGCACGGCTCGCCCATTTGCGCAAATTCGTACGTGGCTCACGCGCAGCTCACGGCGCACCCCGAGCGTGTGCGCCGCGAGCCGCCGATTGTCGGTTTTCTGTCCATGCTCAAAGGTGCCTCGGCGTGCGTGCCTCGCGATGTTTGGACGTGACTACGAATGCGCGCGTATTGTTTATTGACACTTGACAACTTTAATATTTTCATGTCAATTAAACTGTTGGTCTTCCTAATAAATAAATAAATAAAATAAAATAAAATACATAAAAAAAAAAAAATTAAATAAAGGAAATAAAATAAATACAATATAATAAATAAAATAAAATGAATAAAAAAATAAAATAAAATAAATAAATAAAATAAACAAAATAATTAAAATAAATAAAATAAAATAAATAAATAATTTGGAAAACTTATATACATGGTAAGCAGAAAAAAGCGTTATGGCATCGAAAAAACTAAAATTATTTTAACAATCCCATCAATAATGATAAAAGCAACATCAACATTTTATTTGTGCGGCGCATTTGTGGCTCACCGCGAGCACGTTGCCTCAACGCACAAACAAATGCGCAACTGAGCAGCCTCGCCGCGCGCGGTGAGCATCTCGCTGCGCGCGGCGAGCATGCCTCGGGCTGAGCCGCTCTAATTCGTACGCAGCTTTAGATAGACATCCCTAAGTAAAGTCTATTAACTCGTTCGCTGCGGCCGTCTCAACAATTGAATCATTATTGGCGTTACGCGAGTGAGCACGACCCGTATGGCCGTTCCATGCAAAATTGGCGCTAAGCGCTATCGACTCATCTGGTCGGTCCGTACATATTAAAGCAAAAATAAATGGACTCAATCGTCGCGGCGTCGGCCCGCGCATTCGCGTAGCGCCAATATGGACTCAGATGGCCGGCCGTCCGACCACGCGTATGGTATATTTCGGCCGCGGTTGTTAGTACCGCGCCTGATTCTTACATATTTGGGATGGTGAAAGTGTTAACACAAGTCGTACAAGGCGACTAATATTTTCGAGGCAAAAGATCTAGGGTCCGTAGGCTGGAAAATTAGCAGCTTTTTCCAGTATTTTATTTATAGCACTGCGATCTCCAACCCGCCTGCCAAGCGTGGAGAGACCATTAGTTCCGCAGTAGACTGTTATGGGCTGTGATGATGATGTACTTAACATAGGTATATGTATATTGTGTACAAACTGCTGGTGAACCAAAATAAATAAATAAATGATGATGAAAGTGTCAACAGTGTGTATAACTAGTGTCATGTAAGAAGAGACTTGGCCGGTCACGTGGTTCCACTTGCGCAGTAGACGATTACTTGCGCGAAATCCCCTTTACTGCCATTTAACAAGTATCTTTTTTTTTATATCACTAAGATGGCAAACAAGCTTACGGCCTGCCTGATGGTAAACAGCCTCCTATAGACGTTTGCAATACCAGGGGCATCACCCACGCGTTGCCCTCTCCAGGTAGTTCTTCTTTCATGACGCGGATTCCAATCTCACCTCCCGGTCCATGTCGGCGATGTCGTCGCTGGAGAAGCTGAGCAGCGGGTTGAGGGTATCCATGAAGCGGCCGGAGGGCGTGCGGCGGCGGGTGGCGGCGGGCGGCGGCGGGCTGCCGCAGTGCGCCGGCGGCCGGCGCGAGCTGCTCTGTGGGGGAATGGGGCGGTTAGCGAATTAGACGGGTTAGGCGACAGCCTGACACTCGACTGTAGATGAAGAGACAAGTTGCATGAAAACGGGCCGTATCGAGTTTACATCATTCGAAATATTTTTTTTCTTTCAAAAGAAATTATACTCGAGATGCCAATCGCTTCGTAGCGAATCCAATGCGTTTGATGATCGAAATTATAAGATCGGTGGACTAATTACCTACGTAACTGTGTTGCCAACAATTATCTGATTTCAATTGTTATTTTTGCGATTACGTACGATCGATTTAATAGCTTCAGTTTAACAATTTCAATAATTGTAATCAGAGAATTGTTAGCAACAGAGCTTCGTAGCGTATTCACAGCATAGGTTCGCAGTACTGCACTGACCTACGAAAACTGGCCGAACGTGGCCGACTAGTTCCGATCTTAAGTTGCAAAAATAAACTACAAAAATGGACCTTATTCTATGAGCAATACATTGATTTGCTCTTATGCTTTTTGCTTCTGGATTTAGGCTACTGAATAGCGCATATAGTTGCAACAGAAGCTACAACGCGACTGGGGGCTAACCATGAGTTCTTATAGCAGAACCTACATTTCAATGTACTAGAATGTTATAGTCAATTTGTGAAATTTATCTGTGGTGTCTCGTAAATGGCTGATGGAAATTATGCTATTGTACTTATCTTATTGTTGTAAGCTGTGAGACATCCAAATACAATAAAATAAAATAAACAGAACGGGCCTGCTTAGAACGAGACAGCGCTATACGTGTCACATAAGCTTGTGTCGTTTTAAGCAGGGCAGTTCTGTTTAGGTCCTCCTATAAGAGCTCATGGTAAGCCTGTCCCCACCTCTGTAGAGGGTACAGTCGCTCATCGACTCGCTCCCAGCGCTCGGCGCACGCCCACAGCCAGTCGGGTGTCACCACGTGACGGGCACTGCCATTGGAAACACCCCCACCCCGACAGGACGTGTTCACCTTCGCCGTGCCTGAGGAGGAGGCCTCCCCCAGGGACCTCCACAAAGGCCGGTCCCCGCATCCAGCTGGTACCAGGTCGTCGGTCCACCTAGAGCTACCCACGGAGCCGCGTCGCACTGTAGTCAGTCACACAGTACCTGTCCCCCCCTCTGTAGAGGGTACAGTCGCTCGTCGACTCGCTCCCAGCGCTCGGCGCACGCCCACAGCCAGTCGGGTGTGACCACGTGACGGGCGGTGCCACCGGAGACACCCCGACGGGAGGCGTTCACTTTTGCCGTGCCTGGGAAGATAAAGTTAACATTATTAGTTTTTTTTTGTAATACGGCAGACAAACAGGCATGACGGTCATCCGATGGAAGGTGGTCACCGCCGCCTGTGGACATCAGCAACACTAGAGGCGCTACCAATGAGTTGCCCACCACTAAGGAGACCTCTAATATACTTTGGAACGATCCCATGTCATAGTCCAAAAGAAACACTGTGGCTGGGAGCTTATTTCACATTCGAATCGTACAAGCGAGAAACGTTCTTTCGAATCTTCGCGTGGATATCACTAGAGGGTCTACGAAATGGGGATGAATACTCAGTCCGCGATGGATTTTTTATACAAGGGTTTCTAATATCCATAATATTCGATTCAGCCACTGATTAAAGACTCGAAATCGAAAATTATTGTAATGAGAAGCATCAAGCTAGAGACCGACCAACGCGCATAAAATGCATGCGCCGGTAAGGTGCAGAGCACGGCAGCACTGTATTAGACGTGAGCGCATTAGCACAGCATGGTTACAGCGCGCACAGAAGCCCGTCACCACAAGTAGGCAGACTGACTGCCACAATCTACAATCCTGACCTGACACACCTCTTCTTGTCTCTTCCATATTCATACGCACCGATTTCACCTTTGCTTAATCCAGCAACATAAGTCATCAACTTACAGAATAAGATCCAAAAATATACCTTATTCCGTGAGCATACATTCCATTTTGATCTGCTCTCTGATGACTTAGGTTGCTGGATTAAACAAAGGTGTAATCAATACCATACTTCTCACACAGTTACGCCGATTAAGATAACTGTGACGACGTGCAAAACGACTGCCAGTGACTACTTGCGTAAAACTAGGTCTATGCTAGCAAGAGGCTGCAGTAGGCGATAATGATATTGATAGATGGATTCCAAAAAATACCCTCATGTCATATCCAAGAATGAAAACCAACGCATCACATACCTGATCTAACAGCGACGAGATGTGTCGTGTTTTCCGTGAAATCCTGCGTGATCTCTGCCCCTAGACTCTTGGCCACGAGATACGCTCTCGAAGTCTCCAACCGTTGGTGCGTGGGCACCAAACCGCTGAACACCAAACTTGTACCGGACAACACTTCACCCTTGACCTCGGGTATGACAGCTTTCAAGTCCGGTATTTGTTTCTTGCCCATCTTATCGTAAAGGTCATAGAAGTGCCTGCAATGCACAATTGAGATATAGTTATTTATTATTTTTTGTCTAAATAAGCCCACAGTTGTTGAAGCCTTATTGTTATTTGTCAAACCCATTCTTGGCAAGTCAAACTAATGTGGCAGAACTGAATTGGTGAAATTTACAATACAATACATTGAAAATTGGGAGCTTTGGTGGCCGAGTGGTGAGGGTATCCGGTTCGTAGGCGAGAGGTACCGGGTTCGAATCCAACTGCGGCCATGTACCAATCTTCTCTGAATTTTGTGAGTTTTCTGAGTTACGTACGGTGAGGAAAAACATCGTAATGAAACCTGCACATTCGGGCAACTGAATGTATAACCATGATCCAATCTGGTCAGGTTCTATAACCATGATCCAATCAGGGTCAGAGAGGTAAGATGGCAGTTACTCCACTGAAATATTATCTGAACTGTCAAATCCTGGATCAAGACGGACCCTGGGTCCTTGTGCGCGAGAGCACAACCGGGACTTTAAAGCCAAGATGATGAGACATTGAAATAATGTGTATTTCAGTATACCTTTTATTCCCTTAGATAAGGTAAGCAACATGTCAAAAAGAGGATATTAAATGAGGAACTGAAATACTAACGTGTGTATCCTTTTCAATATATCTTCTAAATATATTAAGTAATCATCTGGATCTTCTATATCTATTTGTCCATCTGAGGTTTCCACCCATTTTTGTTCAACTGGCTCCTCATTTATTTTTTCTTCTTTATCCTCTGTAACACCTATAAAGACAATTGGAATACGATTAAATTTCATACGATTTTTATGGAGAGTTTTTGGTCAAGCCATGACAAGAAAAGCTCGTAAGATCCCAGCCACAGTGTTTCCTTTGGACTATGACATGGGATCGTTCAAGAGGTATATTAGAGGTCTCTTCAGAGGCGTGCAATACATTGGTAACTCCACTGGTGTTGCTGATGTCCATAGGCGGCGGTTACCACTTTCGAACAGGTGGCCCCCGCTTGCTTGTTTGTCTGCCGTATAACATAAAAAATATACCTTTTTCTAGCGTATTTTCTGATTTAGTTTCACTGGCATCATCCTTAACTGGCGGCTTTTCTTTTTCTGGCTGATCTTTGTCTATCTTTACTTCCTTTCTATCTTTGTCATCAGGTTCCGGATCGAGTGTAGGCATTTGATGTATGACTTGAGACCCGTTCTTTCCGCTTGGCAGTTTCGGTTTTTCTTCATCTGTAATTATAAATAAAGTGTTATACAATATTATGATAATTTAATTTAATCTTTCACCAGTCACTAGTGAAGACCTAATTAAAAATAGTAAATAAATATAAAAAAAAACACTAATTTGCTACCATACGGAAGTGTCCGATAAGGATGACGGCGTTACCTCTCTGAATTGTCAGAGGCAATATACTGAGAGGCCTATATACTGTATATAACAATGTATTATCATGAAATAAATAACATTTGTCAAAAAATATGTCGTCCTCGTATCTGTCTTTCTTACAAAGCTTTACATAAGAAAGTCTTCAGTAGGACAATTTTTATTTGGACTTAATGTGGTGTTACATAAAGTTTTAGATATGTAACGCGTATCTATAAGTCCAGTGTAAACTACTTAGCTTTTTCCTGTTTGCTTGTGATAGCAAGAGTGTGCTGTGGCTTACGATTAGATTTTATCATAAGACATTACAATACGGCACACGAATCAAATGCATCGTAGACGTTTAGGCGATAGTCACCTTTTTCCGTCATGTTCTTGTGAACTCATGTTTGCATACAAAAAATTTGTGGCAAGAACTAAAATTTATCGGACTTTACTGATGCTGGCCAAATCCCAATGCGAGATATGCGACAATAAAACTGTCTAACTATAATCTTACTGTAATATGATAATGATAACACAATCACAGCTAGAACTTATCAAGACAGGGTACTAGTTTGTATTTATTGTTACGTAGCATTATTGGAAAATTTATTTTATTTTATTTTAATTTATTTATTGGTTCACCAACAGTTTATACAATACATGAAAATCTTATGCTAAAAAAAATTGAAAATTTATATTGTTCACTTTCTTAAATGTTTATTTACTTTGTTAATCAAAGTAAATAAACATTTAAGAAAGTGAATAGACATATAATTTGTTAACTTTGGTTTTTGTTTATTTGTATTTGAACAATGTTAAAACTTTAAAAAATATACTGTCTCTTTAGCACTCTGAACAGTTAGATAATGTCCAGTTGTGATAACAATTAATTGTAAATGCATGCTGTGTTTACCTATCATTGGTTTTACACTTAAAACTAGTTTTATGCTCTACTTTACATAATATAAGATTTTCATGTAGTGTATAAAATGTTTAATATATACCTCTAATTGGCTAATGTATCAGAAAACTTGTTATTTTATATGTTGCTTATAGTATTGTTTGTGTACCTTAGAGGATAAAATAAAACAACGACCGCCCACAGACAAAAAAACAGTAAAACCTGAAGTAGCTGACTCATTTTTCCCAATATTTTTGGGTAATACTCACTCAGTGGAGGTGGTGCATTGATATCACCAGTGGACTGGAAGAAGGAGTAAGGCCGCACATGGATGAGGTTCGCCGCGTGCCGCCACACGTCCTCCCGGTCGTCGATTATACACACCATGTTGTCGCCGCACGGGAACAGGGCTCTGAAAGAAAAGGGAAACTAGGTTAGGAATGTCAATTCTAGAAACTTTTGCTGTGGGAGTGTTGAGCATCGTAAATCCTAATAATAATCAATACTAGAGATGAAATGGATATCCGGTTACTATCCGGTATCCGGCCTATTCGGCCTTAATGTACTATCCGGCCGAATACAGGATAGTGTGTTAATATCCGGCCGGATACCGGATAGCGAAAAATGTATGAAAAGTAAATAAAGTATTCATAATCAAGTCATTTTGTACATCGGAGAAAAGTAATTCAAAAATGAAAAATATGAATCAAAGCACTGTTGACTGTCGGTACCTGTTGTTCATTTAGAAACTTGTAAAAAAAAATATTTTTGCAGTTATTTCAAGCTAAATTCTTATAAATTGACCTAGACCTTATGAGAATCTTATACTGCCCTCTGGTCCACAATGCTGTGGGCTATGGGTAAACGCGTATTTTGAATCTATGGGACTGGCGTAGGTCGAAGGAATAGTTCATATCAAAATTAAAATTATTCACTTTGTACGAAAACTTGAAATCACGGGCTTGTTCAGATGTCCTGTTCAATATCCAGCCGCCGGATATCCGGCTACCCGGCTTGCGAGATGGCCGGATATCCGGTATCCGACCAAACAACGATCCGTTTCATCTCTAATCAATACATAGTATAAAACAAAGTCGCTTCCCGCCGATTGTATCTATGTATATATTTGTGTACGCTTAGATCTATTAAACTACGCAACGGATTTTAATGCGGTTTTCAACAATAGATAGAGTGATTCAAGAGGATGGTTTATAAGCAAGAAAAAAAGGGTAGGAAGGGTAAAAGTATGTGTACGCGACCGAAGTCGCGCCGGGTCCACTGGTTCTATTATAAATGCGAAACTTTGTAAGGATGGTTGGATGTATGAATAGATGTGTGTTATGTCTTCCCGCAAAAAGTACTAAACGGACTATAACATTGCCAGGCCCAGAATAGCACACAGGCTGTAATTTATCCTGAAATTCAATGTGGTTCTCGCGGGAATGGGTCTGGAACGACATAACCCAATTTTATGCTGACGAAGTTAGTGTACTGTATAAATGACCACATTAAGTAATCATGAATTTAGTTACACTGTAATTAAATTCATATATACTTAATGTGAAACAGTCTGTTACGGACTTCAAGTCTAGATTTCATGGATAAGAGTCCACAGCAAGTCATGAGTAAAAGGGGTAATGGTTTCCACATTTACTCACTTAAGATTAGCAGACTTCGTCCTGGCATCGAAGCACTCGTCTCTCGACAGTATTCTGTGGGAGAAGTATTTCTTCTCCGGATCTAAAAGCTCGGCGATTGCATGCGCGTACTGCCTCGCGCCGAACGTGCATACATGCAGTTCGTAGTACTGGGATGCTGCCTCGAGGAACTGCTTCGTGCGAGGCCGGAGTCGCGTGTGGCACCAACGGCCTGGGCAGCCTGGTCCGCGTAGGAAGAAATGCAGGACATCCTGTAATGTAAGTGAGATGGATGACAATCAGTTTGATTCGTATTTTATGCGCTGCCATACTGTTCTTCAAATAACTTTGATAAATCTTAAAAAAGTTATTGCTTGCACTAAGGCAAAAGTAAGAAAGTGTAGGTAGGGGTAACACATCACGTGACCGTCGTCGCGCCGGGCCAGCTAGTAGTCAATAAATTACAGTTGTAAAACAGAAATGAGCTTCTATGGTTACCCAGTAGTTATAGCTTTCTGCCCACATGGACTACACATTATATAGCTCAAGTGGGATAAAACTAGCATACGAGTTATTCCACTTTAATCTAGCTACCTTCCAAATGAAATCCAAATATGTTCATCCGTTTAAGAGTCAATGGGTAATCTGTGAAATGTCTTTCTCATTTATAATATGAAATGAAATGAAATGAAAATATTTATTTGCTTTGCATAAAAATTAACAATTTAAATAAATTCGACTAGTGTCGACCATCAGAAACAAAAAATAAATATGAGTAGGATATACCATAATTTTGGCCTTTACTATTCTATAAATGATTTCAGTATTATTTTTACCTTCAGGTTAGGAGGCACATTGTCATTGGTTGTGTGTACCAGAGTTTGATCTAGATCCACAAGCAGGACCAATTTTCGATCCTTTAGTAGACGGTCAGCATCTTCTCGACCCAATTTCTGTGCAAGTTCTTCTGAAACCTGACAAAGCACACAAAAATAAATACATATCTTAAAAGACTTTTTGTATACCCAATCATGACACAACCAAGCAGGTTAGCCAAAAGATTGCCTCAGCTAAGACAATAAAAGAATAATAATAATCATTATTATAATGAGTTAATAGGCAAGCAGCCAAAGGCCTATATCTGGGCTGGTGTGTTTAGTTATTGTCTTCAATCAGCCAAAACCATACATACACATCACTGCAAAGTTTTTGAGATAACTTATAACCACTTCTCAAACCTATTGGTTGATGACGCGTCAACTATCTCTTGGGGCACCTTTTATTTTGTTATCAATATTTATTGGGAACTTTTATACATAATTGTACATGCCAGTTTCGTATTATAAATTCCATGTACTTATCACTCTATTGTTGTGTGATTAATAGCCAACTGTTGTCTTAGTAGTCCACCTAACTATAAGATTATGGTTATGGTAATTAATAATGAAATAACCAAATACCTTCAGCTCCGGAACCGAATGAACCATGGGCACTATTGCCACATCTCTTTTAGCTGGCTCATCTGTGCGGAGGTCGGCTCCACACTCTGCACACATCTCCTTCATGACAGTAGGGTGTTTGCATTCTTCTAATTCGGCTAAACATGATCTGAAATACACAATAAAGATTGGAAGTAAATAACTAAGCTTTGCTGATGTACCACATAATTAATCTATTAAATATTTGTCTTACAATACATGTTTATTTTTGTTTATACAATAGAGAAAAAACACAACTTTATAGGAATGTCACTAAGTTCTTTTCTGATTAGGATTAGAGGATTCGAAAGAACTTAAATCGAGAAAAGGCACCTAGGGGTTCAATTGTACAAAATTAATTATTGCAGACATGGCTAAAAGTAGGTGTAATACAAAAACAAAATGTAGTGTCCAGCTAGATTGTTACATACATATGTAATTTAGGTTTTATAACACATAAATATTTTAGTAGAGTTTGGAAGTGTTTATCGAAGAGGTTATTCGGTTTGGGCGGGAATAATCTACCGCATTCAGTAGAATTCACATTTACCGCGCAATTACGTCTGTTCCCATTGAACCAATAGGGATGTCGTAAAAATAACTTAGAAATCTAAATAAAATATCTAACGCAATAAATCTAAGTAGGGGTTAAAAAAGAAATAATTGAATAATATTTTATAAAAACATCTGTGACGTCACTTACCCAGGTTCTACGACGTCTCCTTCCTTCACCTTGATGGATGATATTGTACCAGCGCGTGTTGTTTTATATCTCTTCAATTCACTATTTTGGCCAGAAGAATCATTGTATAAAAATAATATTTGGCCTTGTGATACAAAAGCACCTTGTTTCACTTTCCATTTTACGAGTTTTAGAGGTTTTTCTGATAGAACAGAAATAGGCTTAGTTTTGTCAGCCATCTTGAACGGAAATTGCGCATTGTTTTCATGTACGTGGACTCCTATTGGTGGATAAATCTTATTTTTGGCGGCATGTGGATTTCAACCAATGGTGTTTCTGGATACATAAAATCGATAATACTATAAAAACATAATTTCCGGCAAGGCGTTGCGTCTTGTCAAAAATGTCCGTAACTTTTTTAATTCTCAGAATGCGTTCGAAAACATCCGTCAATAATATCTATGGTTTACTTTTTTTTCTTAGTCCGCGGTTTGCAACGAACAAGTGTAGTATCCAAGGCCGAAAAAAAAGTGTTTACAGGGATTGTCACAGGGTTATTGGTTGTTGTGTCGGATTCTTGATTCTTGCTTGTCTTGTGTCGTCCGTTTACGTTTTTTACTTACATTTTTGTTTCTAATTATTTGCATTTCATGAAATTGAGTTTCAAAATATATAATAAACATGACGGAGGAGAATATTACAGTTAGTGATAATTCTGATTTAGAAGAAGGATCAAATCCGGAGCTTCGTGGGTATCTGAGTAAATGGACAAATTACATTCACGGATGGCAAGATAGATTTATTGTTTTGAAAGATTCCACATTATCCTATTACAAAAGTGAACTTGAGAGTAATCTTGGATGCCGTGGTGCCTTATGCCTTAAAAAAGCCAAAGTCAAGGTAACTAAACCATTTGTTTACTCTTAGTTGATTCGGTGGCAAAGTCCGACAAAAAATTAATTTGCCCTTGCAGCTTCTACAATTTTACCTCGTGATGTGCAATAATTTAAAGATGATTTTATTCTAGTTTTGGCCTTGAATCTTAATGTCTTTTTTACATGATTTTGTATTGTAATAATGTTGTTTGTATTGTAACAATCCTTTAATGTTCCATGTTAACTTTAACAAAGTAAATACAAATATTATAAAATAGTTTATTGCACTGAAAAATACTTAAAAACTTGAAATAGTTATATACATTGCAATTGTTCTCTTTTTGTTCTAGCCTCATGAATTTGACGACTGTAGGTTTGATGTTTCTGTAAATGACTGTGTCTGGTACCTGAGAGCAACAAATCCTGAGGAAAAGCAGCAATGGATCGATGTATTGGAATCATTTAAAGTTAGTATAACTATTCTATTATTTTGTCATATTTAACATGTACCATGGTCAAGAATATCCTAAATGGATGTTCATGTCAAAGGTTAATGAATGTAGAAGAGGACTGAGGTTGGTCATGACCGTAGCAAATGGAATGATGTGATCTATACCTATCCCTATGGGAAAAAGGTGTGAAATTATGTGTGTATGTCTTGTGCTGAACACCAGAATATGCAGGGTATCCTGTTAGATACATTAAATATTTTCTATTGCTATAAGTTTCTTGGCGCTTAAACATTTAGAATCAGTGTAGCTACTACAGACTACAGGCCTTCGGTAGGTAGTCAGCATAATCAGGTTTGATTTTATTTGGGCATTTGTTCTGAAATATGTGGCTATTTAACTTTGTGCTATAGGGGAAGTACCTGTTTAGAAAATAGTATTAAACTATTATAGCTGACTAAACTGATAATTAAGATGTTGTAAGTATATTCCATTGTTACTACAAATTGTCACCAATGTAATATGGTTGAATTTTGATTGTATAGTACATACAACTGAATTAATCAGTATACCAATTAGAAAGAGTACTCTTAACGTAATTTATTATGTTATACTGATTACTCTCCTAGTGATGGTGCACTCTGCATACATTCTAATGTCCCATTTGATATCCCCAGTATTATATTTCTGAGGCTATATCTTGTTACAATCGGGAATTATGTGTCTAGCCTTAGACAATAAAACATTTATCAGTGTTGTAGTTTTAGGGATTATCCCCAAATTCTTTTTAATTGTGTATTGTATAATCATTTATCACCACTTGCTGTGTGCTGGGTAGTCATCCCCACTACGTAGACCCTCTGTTGGTCACCATGTGAAGGTTCGAAAGAATGTTTTTCGCTCGCATGATTCGGAGGTGGAATGAGATCCTAGCCACAGTGTTTCTGGACTATGGCATGGGATTGTTCAAGAGGTATATTTGAGGTCTTTTTAGAGGCGGGCAACACATTGATAGGGCTCCGGTGTTGTTAATGCCCACAGATAGTGGTGACCACCACCACAAAAAAAGACCACTTTCCATCAAAGGGCCTGTTTGCCTATTTGGCAGTTTATGCAGCTTAAAAAAATTCATTGAACTAAGGCAAGTCATTTTCATTACAAAAACAATGACGAGTTCAATTAACAGCTCCAATAAAAGTTGAGACTTAAATTGATGATTTGCAAGCGGTAAACAATGTGAAACAAATTTAGTTGTACTCACTAACATTTGAATTATGGTGAGTATTATGTCACTTGGCAAATAAGACTTGATTGAGCTAACAAAATTCACAATAGAGTGTTAGTGTGTGAATGGTTTCTTTAAGCATACATTTGTTAGAGAGATTTTGCTAAAGGTAAATTACTTCTACTATACTTTTGATAGAACAAAATAGTCAACTATTGGACTGCATTCCGTAGATAGCCATTACTGTAACTGTGTTATCTTATTAATGGCTTCTTAATTATAACAATGTATGTAATTAAGGCTTTGAATAAAATTGCTGAAGGCTATCCTATAAATAAATAAATATGAATGTTTGTCAGCATGTTTGTTACTCCTTCACGCAAAAACTACTAAACGGATTTTAATAAAATTTGGCAGCAAAATAGCTAATAGCCCAAAATAGCACATAGCCTGTAATTTGTTCCGAAATTCCATGTGGATCCGGCGATAATAGGCTGGAACGTTATAACCGAATTTTACGCGGACGAAGTCGCGGGAACAACCTAGTATGTAAATACTTCGCTTCTACCTCATCCATCGCGTCAGATCACAGACAATACAAGCATTAGTTAATATGTGAAATAATTAATATAAAATGATTTTAAATAGCTATATCAATCAGGTTGTGAACACAATAGGATGCTCTGCATACTTGGCATTCATTTTAATATTGAGTGTTTATGGAATTAGTCATGCATTTGACGTTTTTTATTTGGTACATTCCACTTGTTATCAGTGGCGTGTTGGCAGATTATGGAGTATTATCGGAATGCCGATAAACACTGACTGTACGACATCGTGTTTCATAATGGCAGAGCTCTATGAATAATAATGTACTTAGCTGAATTTGTAGGTATTGTGGATTTATGACCAAGGCAAGCAACATGCCTTAGTGTCAGGACTCTGTGGTCAGGTAGTCCGTGGCGCACAGCCGGTCTATTCCTAGCTAAACAATTGTTGTATGAGTAAAATCTTCATACAAACGTCAGTCATTACTATCGGCGGCGCAGGAATGATATTTTAAATATAGATAGAGCACTATCTCGCACGTCCAATTTAAAAATATCGCGTGAAAAATCACTAATGACGTCATTGCACGCCCTCCGGTACCGAATCACTACCGACACACCTATCGACTTAGCACTTCGTCTATAGCTCATTAGTTCCGGATTCGCACTGATGTATTCCGTTTTGACGAAACTTCCTGTGTCACCAAAATGTCGCCAAGGTTGAGCCTAGAGTATTATTGAAAGGGGAAATCAACCTTGCTTCATGATGTACAACACAACTTAAATCTTAGGGCGGTAGACCACATTTTGGATGCCTGAACCTACCTTTGGGAAATAGTGAACTATAATTAATACTAGCGGACCCGGCGCGACTTCGTTCGCGTAGACCTATTTTTTTTATTCTACTCAGTGACACGCGAGCAGACAGCCCATAACATCTACGATTCTTACATTTAGGTTGCAGGTAACAAAAATGCAAAACCGCAGGAGCGTTGTCACTGTGAGGACTAAGATAAAATGTCTCATGCCTGTAATTTAGTTTACCTACACTTTTTTCTTACTTATAAACCTTCCTCTTGAATCACTCTATGTACCTCTGAAAACCGCATTAATATGCGTTGTGAAGTTTAAAAGATCTAAGCGTACGTAGATACATACATCGATACATAGAATAGAGACAGACGGCGGGAAACGACTTTTTTATACCATGTATAGATTACATAAATTAATCATCTCTCAGTTGTTTATTACTATGTATAATCCCGTACGAAGTCAGGGCATACCGCCAACGTATGATATGAAAAACACTTGTTTTCTTTCCAGGTGGAGTCAGGCTATGGGACCAGCTCTGATAGCAGTTCGAACGGCGGCGGGCTGCGGCGGCATGGCTCGGCCACTTCCCTGCAGTCCACCGGCTCGCAAGGTGAGTGTTGGCGTGGTGACAATTCATGCTGGTGTAAAGTCTAAGCGATAATTATCTAATTATTATAATTAATTTACCCTTATCTGAACAACGTAATGCTCATTCTGAGATAAAAGGATGCGCGAATTCGCGTGCATTCTACGGAATTTCTCCGTCACTGTAATGTATCTGCTGACACATGTCTTATTCGATCCGTCATGGATCTGTCCAAGGGATCAGCTGAGGTAGTTCTCGGTAGATCCACACAGGGATCGTAAGTAATTATTATAAAAAATTAATCTTGGCGTCAGTATCCGGGTTGTGCTCTTGCGCGCAAGGGCCCGGCGTCCTCTGTTAATAAGGGAACAGGTTCTATATTGGTTCATGGTTACACATTCAGTCGCCTGAATGTGCAGTTTTCATCACGATGTTTTCCTTCACCGTAAGAGCATCGGATAGTGTTCAACTAATGTACATAACTCAGAATAAGGTCATTGGTAAATAGCGGCACTGGGGATCGAACACGGTACATCTAGTTTACGACTCGGATCCGCTAGCCATTAGGCCATTGTATGAAAGAGGGTTCTCGCAATTCCTAAATTTGCGAGATGGCGCTACTACCACGTGAGCTCTGATGTCAAAATAAATCCCTGTCATTGGCTGGAATAGATTCGTCATTTTAGATCAGATGTTTCTGTCCAATAGCACGACAGTATTTTGAACAGACCTTACGCCTCACTAGCGCCATCTGAAACCGGAAAAACGCTCATTTTGCTACACGTCATGTGGTAGAGTCTAACACAAGTAGTGTAGTATAGCTTGTCCGCGACAGAGGTGACCTGTCAATTGTGGCGCTAGTTCTGCGTTTTATGTAGTAACACCGGAAGGATGTAGTATTCTGTGTCAGAATTCTAATGTCGCCATCAACGGGACATGGATAAGAAGGTACGTGACGGAAAATGAAACTAACATGTCACGATTGTGAAATAAGAATAATGACGTTTCGGAAAAAGATCTACCGCTCTCCTTCATGGAATTATGATTCTTGTCAAATATGTCAACGACCTAGAAGACATTGTGACCTAAGTTAAACAGTGTTAACCAACAAATTTTAAATGGTGTACAATAATGATGATGGCTTATTAGGGTTATAGACTTATAGATTACTCAATAGCGTCAAGTTATATTTCCTCTGTATAGTTTAATGGCCAGTAAAATAAACTTATTTATTCTACCCTATACAATTACCATTCCTCTCCCACCCAGACCGCACGGCCCGCCGTCTCACGGAGAAGATAGCCGAGTTGGAGACCTACCACGACTTGTTGGCGAAGCAGGCGGCCGAGCTCCAGCGGCACTTCGACTCGAGCGCCGCCGCCGCGCCAAGGATCACCGACGACGGGGAGGTCATCGATGCTGTGCGGCTCGCTGATGGTATGATGGGTGCATAGATATCAGAATCCCCTACGTAGACCCTCTGTTGGCCACGACGCGAAGGTTCGAAAAAACGTTTCTCGGTCGTACGATTCGGATGTAAATAAATAAAATAAATATTCGCGGACAAATTCACACAGCGCCATCTAGCCCCAAACTAAGCAAAGCTTGTACTATGGGTGCTAGCTAACTGATATACTACTTATATACATTTTTAAATACATACTTATTACACATAGATGCGATAGCTATCTTTTGCCCATAGTATCTGATACTACACATGCCATTTATATTTGCTTTTCTTATTTTAGTTCTGTGGCCATCAGCCATCGGATCTCTCACGTGCATGTAGTGATATCTATCGCTAGAGCAGGGACACTCAATAGTCCACATCATTACGTGTTCACGAGCACTCAGTTGACAAGCATACCTCAAAGATGGCGCTGATCAAGACAGTCCATACAATTAAATAAATAAATATTCGTGGACAAATTCACACAGCGCCATCTAGCCCCAAACTAAGCAAAGCTTGTACTATGGGTGCTAGATAACTGATATACTACTTAAATACTTTATAAATACATACTTCTTATACATAGAACACCCAGACCCGTAACAGAAATTAAAATTCATCATTCCCATTTCTGCCCGGCCAGGAATCGAACCCGGGACCTCTTGCGTGGCAGACTGGCATGTTGTCCATTGAACCATTCAGGTCGTCAAAATTTCAACTTTCTATATAATCCTACATCACGCTAGAGAACTGTTCCAACTAATTTCGACGTTTATCTGTCGAACCCTTGTTCCCCCAATGCGAGCAGGGTTTATAATTAGATTATTAAATCCTTTTCCATCACCACATCTTCGCTTGTCAATGTCGCCAAACACAGACCACTTTATAACCAAGCTGGAGACTTATCACGAACTGCTTACCATCACGTGTAATTTTCCTTAACTAAGATTACGACGAAGATTAGTTAAGCGTGCTACATCATCCTACATCGTTACTTGAAACGGTGAGATGGCGATAAATTTTATTTATTTATTTAACAGTTTATTGTGCACAGGAAATACATAGCAATCTCTTGTATTTGCCTTAACTAAGATTACGACGAAGATTAGTTAAGCGTGCTACATCATCCTACATCGTTACTTGAAACGGTGAGATGGCGATAAATTTTATTTATTTATTTAACAGTTTATTGTGCACAGGAAATACATAGCAATAACAGGCAAAGTAATAAATGGCACAACAGGCGCTACTTATTTCTAAAAGAAATCTCTTCTAGCAGGCCTTCGGAATGGATGCTCAAGTAGAGAGAAAATCTACTAGATAGCTTTACTGGTGTCTGCTGTCAAAATGCTTCTGTGGACAGAAACGGTTGCTTATTTGACAGACTAGCTTTTGCTGCTTAGTCCGTGTAGAATTCGGTTTTTCACTCCGGACCAATTTTCGCGGGAACCACGTTATAAATCGAGCAGATCTTACGCCTCAGCAGCGGCATCTGGTGGCTTTTGAACACGCAAACATTTAGGTTGTCGTAAAGGCTTATTACACTTGGTAAATTAAATCAGAGCAAAAATCATGTGAATCAAAATCAAATCAAAGTGAAATGCTCATAGAAAAAGGTCCATTTTTGTATCACTTATATTGTGTTACGCGTCACGGCTAGCTTTATAAAAGGCGTGATATAAAAATTTACCTTATTTTTGGAGCACATGACGATGTGAGTGGTTTAGTTGGTTAACATGCCGCACAGAGGTTCCGGGTTCGATTCCCGGCAGAGGTAGAAATTGAAATGATGAATTTTAATTGCTGCCTAGGTGTTATATATATGTCGTCGCGTGAAGGAAAGGGGTGTATCATATTTTAACCCCATTGTTTAAATAGTTATAAAAGCAGCATTGTATGCTTATAAAATTATTATATGTTAAACTAAATTAGTTATTACTAATGATTTGTAAAAGTTTATGTTAAATTAATAAAGACTTTTTAAAAACAAAAAAAACTCCTCGGCGGCGGTCGCGCCAAGAATGGCCGCCACTCGGCCCGAGTCGTGCCGTCGAGACTCTGTCAGCACGCCCCACCAGAGGGCGCACTCCCACTTCCGTTTTCATCGTCATGAGTCCGTACTATTGACCACATGAGTCCATACTATTGACCGTGATCCGTCATATATATATATATATATATATATATATATATATAGAAGATATAGAAGTGGGAGTGCGCCCTCTGGTGGGGCGTGCTGACAGAGTCTCGACGGCACGACTCGGGCCGAGTGGCGGCCATTCTTGGCGCGACCGCCGCCGAGGAGTGACGCGTCTTGAAACTGTCTCCACATTTCGTTTGTTTACGTTTGAAGTTCGTTAATAGAAAGTGTTATTTACGTTTAAAAATAAAGTAATTTTAAAATCACCTTTGAAAAAAGAAAGTAAATTACCTCAACTGCCTACATTTGTAATACCGCTCTGAATTCTAGTGAAATTATAAGTGATGTGCAAAAATGAAATGGAATAAATACAGTGGAGTAAATGTGAACCTTTTCTTTAATTTATCTGGACGAATACGACCTAATACTGATATCACCACCCTGATGACAATGATCCTGATACACCCCTTTCCTTCACGCGACGACATCAGAAGCGGTGATGACGAACGCAACGCCCAAGAGATGGTATGATGAAAAGCAACAAAGAAAATGCAGATACGCTACGTGAAAGCGTAATAATAAAAGAAAGGTGATTACTCGATCCAGTTGAGTTGCCTACATTAAAATGTAAAATGATTTAACATGTTCAAAGCGCAGCCAAGAGTCCAAACACCCCGAGATATAAGACAAAGACTTTGTCAGAAAGATTGGGGGATTCATAAAGTAAACAGCAGATCATCTGTACCAAATGGGTCATGGTCAAGGCAGACCCCGGGCCTTCGAGAGCACCACTGAGATATCGACAACATTATTAAAAATCGAGTGAAACTTACTATGGACGGCACTTTGGTATGGCTTCTTTGTTTTTGTTAAATTTAATTTAGATTACTCATGTAAAATATTTTCCTTTTTAAATATAAAATTGAGTTAGTTAAATAATTTGATTAGTTCTAAATTAGCCAGCTAAAGTTTATTCAATGACTTTAAAGTAAACGCTTACATTTAGATTCATTTAGCAGTGTGGTTTGACACCACAAGTAAATTAATTGCTTAGATTTCTGCAGATTAAATAAAATCAAACAATTGAAAACGGTGTATATTAATTTTTTATTTTTGTTTTACTAATACAATTATTTTCTTCTATTGCATAACAATGGTGCACAACGGTTCGCTTCACCTACGAGAACAACATTGGAATGCAACGCTGCACTGGTAGCCTCAACGTGATTGTTTCAACATGGGACGACGATGGTAGACAATCTGCGAGTGTACATGACTGAGAAATGATGTGATATTAACAGTTCCTCTCTATCTGGTGAGTCCTATACATAATTAATATTTAGTAAAAACCTGTGCTGAAGAGGCTCCCTAGCGGATTTTAGGAGTTATTTACTTTGACAATTAAGAAAAGTATTCTGACAGAAACACTATTGATACCCTTAGTAGAGAGAATGGCAGGTTTATTTGTATCTTTAGTGAAACTACAAATAGAAAGAATGTAAACAAAACATAAACAACGTCAGTTACGTCAGTGTTACAATTTGTTGGTAAAAATGTCAAAAACTACTGCTAAGTTTAAAAATGTTAGCTTTTGCGGGTACCTATGTCAATTAATGTAGGCTGTCTGATAGAAAGTTACTAAGAAAAAAAATCACTCCACAAAAATAGTAAGAATTATGTTAAATCCGTCCCAATGTCAAACAGTGTTTATAGTAAAAAAAAGTGTTATTTAATCTAAGATTATTTTACCATCTTGAAACATGGTGCGCTATGATTTTACGTATTACCAACATCACGTCAGTTATCAGAAAACAAGAATAAGAAATACTTGGAAAGCATAGTGCTATTATTTTTATAAATTGAGTACGTAAGCATAGTTATGGTGGTGCTGCTGCTGACTGACTTCTTCTTCTTGATCGTTGCCTCACTGCTGAGGATCCTGACATCTTCGGTAAACTGCATGTCTCCATCGGTTTCGATGAATCGTTCGGATATTTGGTCCACCCATCTCTTCGGACTTCGGCCTCTGGGTCTCTTGCCTTCGACTTTTCCCGTCACCATAAGTCGTTCCAGATTGCTGATTAAGTAAATATTTGATAATAACAGTGTGGCAGGGATGCCGTAGAAGTGAGTTTGTGGAACAATTAGCTGGTGTACTTTAGGATGTTGTCTTAGAGATAGGATAGGCTTCACATAGGCTTCGAATGTGCAAATTCAATAACGACCCCGCGATCTCCGCGATTTCATGCGAGCGGGAGGGTGCAAACATGTATCGAGAGAAAAAAAAAAGAGAAAAATTATTAGCGTGTTTGTTTACATTTAACAGGAGAAATTCGAACGAAATTTTCCATATTTCAGTATAATGTTTGTTATTGTGGTCGTAGTTTCCCAATGTTGTAGAATAGAGAGATAAGATATCCGCGGTAAAAATGGGGTCACCGATATACGTTTCTTTTAATACTACAAAAAAAAAGGTAGTTTGGTTAGTAACGTAATTTTATATTAGTATCAAGTTATTTAACGAAAAAAAAAAGTAAACACGATTAAGTGAACTGATTGACGGTAGATAATTTCGAATTATGTTTTGAGTAACTAAAGATAAACCTGTGACTTAGTTCGACCGAAAACCATGTGTACTAAGTCAATGTGACTTAGTTTGACCTGGATAAAGACTTTGTTAGTCGGATCGATCTAAGACGCTAGCCCAATACGTGACGACTATCGAGCCGAGGTTTTTATGAGATTTATGTGATCGTTTTGTTTTCTCAAAATTTGTTGCATCATCGGATGAAGGTGGTCGTGTTTTATCAGTGATGGTGGGCTAATGGAGCCTATGGGAGAGTTTTATGGTTGCTTACCGGCCTGATGGAGGCTATGGGAGCGTGGCTAATAGCAGGTAGTTGTTTTAAGCTTTATGAGAAAGTGTTGAACGATAACGATGATGAGAAAATCCAGATATTTTGGTGATAGTTCAATAGCCGGTTTTATAAATTATTTTTAGCTTCGAGTACTGAAATTTCCTTGATTACTGATATAAAGTAACTATTTTGAGTTCTGTTGTTGTGCCAGTAAGATGAGACAGTGTAAGCAATGGTGAGATTTCATATCCTTCTGCCAGTACAAGTTTTTAAGTACCTGAATTGTTGTTGAGGTCAAACATCCAGATTTATTTGGCTGACTTGGAGTGACCCGGGAGTCATGTGTGTGACTCATTGGGCTAAGAGCCCCGAAAGTCTCGGATGTTGTGGCTGTAGATAGCAAATTTTATTTTGTAATTTTTTTAGAAGGCGGCTTTATATGGGATGCCTTCGTTATTACAAACATTGTTAAATGGTTTCAAAATGGGAGCTTAAACGTAACGTAAAGTCTAGATAGAGTATACTCGTTCGAACAGTTAAAATCGATGACGATGATTATTGCTTGTTTAGTTTTGGTGTGGCAACAAATGGACTATTGTTACATATAACTGGCTTAACCTATTGACCGGGTTATGATAGCAAATAGACTGTTACCTATCACTGACTTAGTACAGATTTGGTCGAAGGATTGACCACGACCTGAGAATCTATAGACATCTTCTATTTATTTGTCCCGCCTGTGTGGCTCCCGCCTGTGTGGCTCCCGCCTGTGTGGCTCCCGCCTGTGTGGCTCCCGCCTGTGTGGCTCCCGCCTGTGTGGCTCCCGCCTGTGTGGCTCCCGCTTGTGTGGCTCCCGCCTGTGTGGCTCCCGCCTGTGTGTCATCTCGCCTGTTTGGCATTTCGCCTGTGTGGCATAGTCTGTGTGACATTAAGTCTGTGTGGTATTTAGCCTGCGAGGCATTCTACCTGTATGGCATTTCGCCGGTGTGGCATTTTTATGTGTGGCATTTTGCCTCTGTGAAATTTACCCGTGTGTGACATCTTACCTGTATCGTGCTTTGAAAGACGTGACACAGGATATATGATGAATAAACTCATAGTTTGACGATTAGAGTGGCACTGACCAGAGTGACACCCAACCTGTGTGGCACCTAGTCTGTGTGGTATTTCGCTTGTGTGCAGGTCCAGTTGCGTGGCGGCCTGGTTGCGTGGCGGCCTGATTGCGTGGCGGCCCGACTGATGGCGTCCGTCGTGTGGTGGTTCGTCGCCTGTGTGTCATTTCTCCTGTATGGTAACATTACTTATTCTTTTTAAATTAGGATGGCGCTGACGGATGACCAAAAATCATATGGCATTTAATGAAGGAGTGTTTCAATCCCACTCGAAGTAACATTGGGTCTTTTGCTGAGTACTGAAAATTTGATGTAGGTATGTCACATATTTGTAGTTAATCTAAGTACCTACAGTAATGGACGTCGGGGATGATACGCGAGCTCTGTGATTGGGGCTTGTTTCCCACTCAACAAGAGCATCAAGGGGAAAACACTGGTGACGATGATTAAACCTTCTTCATTGGTGGTAATTGTGATACGGTTTATGAACCGTCTGGTGTTATACCTTGTCACGCCTCTCTAATGAACTGAAGTCGTAGCTGAATTTATGTCGGCAACTTATAAAGAATAATTTATGTACAAGATGATATTGTTATCTCTCAATCTACAGAAGTTTAGTATGATAAATGATAATGGACGTATGTTTTATGTGAAGAATTGGTGGGTTAATGCAGTCGTGATAGGTCCAATCACATGATTCATAAGACTTATTTGGGTGATGTGTTGTGGTCAGAAGTGACCGAGCGAATATAGTACTGTGCTATGGTTTTCATGTTTCAGATTACACACGAGGACGTGTGTACAGCAGGACGGCCGTGACGGATCACGGTCAATAGTATGGACTCATGTGGTCAATAGTACGGACTCATGACGATGAAAACGGAAGTGGGAGTGCGCCCTCTGGTGGGGCGTGCTGACAGAGTCTCGACGGCACGACTCGGGCCGAGTGGCGGCCATTCTTGGCGCGACCGCCGCCGAGGAGTGACGCGTCTTGAAACTGTCTCCACATTTCGTTTGTTTACGTTTGAAGTTCGTTAATAGAAAGTGTTATTTGTCTTCCCTTTCCTTCACGCGACGACATATATATATATATATATATATGTCGTCGCGTGAAGGAAAGGGGTGTATCAGGATCATTGTCATCAGGGTGGTGATATCAGTATTAGGTCGTATTCGTCCAGATAAATTAAAGAAAAGGTTCACATTTACTCCACTGTATTTATTCCATTTCATTTTGGCACATCACTTATAATTTCACTAGAATTCAGAGCGGTATTACAAATGTAGGCAGTTGAGGTAATTTACTTTCTTATTTCAAAGGTGATTTTAAAATTACTTTATTTTTAAACGTAAATAACACTTTCTATTAACGAACTTCAAACGTAAACAAACGAAATGTGGAGACAGTTTCAAGACGCGTCACTCCTCGGCGGCGGTCGCGCCAAGAATGGCCGCCACTCGGCCCGAGTCGTGCCGTCGAGACTCTGTCAGCACGCCCCACCAGAGGGCGCACTCCCACTTCCGTTTTCATCGTCATGAGTCCGTACTATTGACCACATGAGTCCATACTATTGACCGTGATCCGTCACGGCCGTCCTGCTGTACACACGTCCTCGTGTGTAATCTGAAACATGAAAACCATAGCACAGTACTATATTCGCTCGGTCACTTCTGACCACAACACATCACCCAAATATGTCTTATGAATCATGTGATTGGATCTCTCACGACTGCATTAACCCACCAATTCTTCACATAAAACATACGTCCATTATCATTTATCATACTAAACTTCTGTAGATTGAGAGATAACAACATCATCTTGTACATAAATTATTCTTTATAAGTTGCCGACATAAATTCAGCTACGACTTCAGTTCATTAGAGAGGCGTGACAAGGTATAACACCAGACGGTTCATAAACCGTATCACAATTACCACCAATGAAGAAGGTTTAATCATCGTCACCAGTGTTTTCCCCTTGATGCTCTTGTTGAGTGGGAAACAAGCCCCAATCACAGAGCTCGCGTATCGTCCCCGACGTCCATTACTGTAGGTACTTAGATTCACTACAAATATGTGACATACCTACATCAAATTTTCAGTACTCAGCAAAAGACCCAATGTTACTTCGAGTGGGATTGAAGCACTCCTTCATTAAATGCCATATGATTTTTGGTCATCCGTCAGCGCCATCCTAATTTAAAAAGAATAAGTAATGTTACCATACAGGAGAAATGACACACAGGCGACGAACCACCACACGACGGACGCCATCAGTCGGGCCGCCACGCAATCAGGCCGCCACGCAACCAGGCCGCCACGCAACTGGACCTGCACACAAGCGAAATACCACACAGACTAGGTGTCACACAGGTTGGGTGTCACTCTGGTCAGTGCCACTCTAATCGTCAAACTATGAGTTTATTCATCATATATCCTGTGTCACGTCTACCAAAGCACGATACAGGTAAGATGTCACACACGGGTAAATTTCACAGAGGCTAAATACCACACAGACTTAATGTCACACAGACTATGCCACACAGGCGAAATGCCAAACAGACGGGATGCCACACAGGCGGGAGCCACACAGGCGGGAGCCACACAGGCGGGAGCCACACAAGCGGGAGCCAAACAGGCGGGATGCCACACAGGCGGGAGCCACACAGGCGGGAGCCACACAAGCGGGAGCCACACAGGCGGGAGCCACACAGGCGGGAGCCACACAGACGGGAGCCACACAGGCGGGAGCCACACAGGCGAGAGCCACACAGGCGGGAAAAAAATAAATAAATAGAAGCTGTCTATAGATTCTCAGCTCGTGGTCCATCCTTCGACCAAATCTGTACTAAGTCAGTGATAGGTAACAGTCTATCTGCTATCATAACCCGGTCAATAACGGTCTACGAGTTACACAACAAGTAATCGTCACAGATCCGAACAACTGTTTACGGTGTCATCTCTACAAAAACAACAAAATAAAATAAAATAAAAATAAACATTATTTCTACTGCCCAATATCAAAACTAAATCAGAAGTTTAATAATAAGAAGCTCTCACGTCTATTTGATACGCCAGTTATAGGTAACAATAGTCCATTTGTTGCCACACCAAAACTAAACAAGCAATAATCATCGTCATCGATTTTAACTGTTCGAACGAGTATACTCTATCTAGACTTTACGTTACGTTTAAGCTCCCATTTTGAAACCATTTAACAATGTTTGTAATAACGAAGGCATCCCATATCAAGCCGCCTTCTAAAAAAATTACAAAATAAAATTTGCTATCTACAGCCACAACATCCGAGACTTTCGGGGCTCTTAGCCCAATGAGTCACACACATGACTCCCGGGTCACTCCAAGTCAGCCAAATAAATCTGGATGTTTGACCTCAAAAACAATTCAGGTACTTAAAAACTTGTACTGGCAGAAGGATATGAAATCTCACCATTGCTTACACTGTCTCATCTTACTGGCACAACAACAGAACTCAAAATAGTTACTTTATATCAGTAATCAAGGAAATTTCAGTGCTCGAAGCTAAAAATAATTTATAAAACCGGCTATTGAACTATCACCAAAATATCTGGACTTTCTCATCATCGTTATCGTTTAACACTTTCTCACAAAGCTTAAAACAACTACCTGCTATTAGCCACGCTCCCATAGCCTCCATCAGGCCGGTAAGCAACCATAAAACTCTCCCATAGGCTCCATTAGCCCACCATCACTGATAAAACACGATCACCTTCATCCGATGATGCAACAAATTTTGAGAAAACAAAACGATCACATAAATCTCATAAAAACCTCGGCTCGATAGTCGTCACGTATTGGGCTAGCGTCTTAGATCGATCCGACTAACAAAGTCTTTATCCAGGTCAAACTAAGTCACATTGACTTAGTACACATGGTTTTCGGTCGAACTAAGTCACAGGTTTATCTTTAGTTACTCAAAACATAATTCGAAATTATCTACCGTCAATCAGTTCACTTAATCGTGTTTACTTTTTGTTTTCGTTAAATAACTTGATACTAATATAAAATTACGTTACTAACCAAACTACCTTTTTTTTGTAGTATTAAAAGAAACGTATATCGGTGATCCCATTTTTACCGCGGATATCTTATCTCTCTATTCTACAACATTGGGAAACTACGACCACAATAACAAACATTATACTGAAATATGGAAAATTTCGTTCGAATTTCTCCTGTTAAATGTAAACAAACACGCTAATAATTTTTCTCTTTTTTTTTTTCTCGATACATGTTTGCACCCTCCCGCTCGCATAGAAATCGCGGAGATCGCGGGGTCGTTATTGAATTTGCACATTCGAAGCCTATGTGAAGCCTATCCTATCTCTAAGACAACATCCTAAAGTACACCAGCTAATTGTTCCACAAACTCACTGCTACGGCATCCCTGCCACACTGTTATTATCAAATATTTACTTAATCAGCAATCTGGAACGACTTATGGTGACGGGAAAAGTCGAAGGCAAGAGACCCAGAGGCCGAAGTCCGAAGAGATGGGTGGACCAAATATCCGAACGATTCATCGAAACCGATGGAGACATGCAGTTTACCGAAGATGTCAGGATCCTCAGCAGTGAGGCAACGATCAAGAAGAAGAAGTCAGTCAGCAGCCACCATAACTATGCTTACGTACTCAATTTATAAAAATAATAGCACTGTGCTTTCCAAGTATTTCTTATTCTTGTTTTCTGATAACTGACGTGATGTTGGTAATACGTAAAATCATAGCGCACCATGTTTCAAGATGGTAAAATAATCTTAGATTAAATAACACTTTTTTTACTATAAACACTGTTTGACATTGGGACGGATTTAACATAATTCTTACTATTTTTGTGAAGTGATTTTTTTTCTTAGGAACTTTCTATCAGACAGTCTACATTAATTGACATAGGTACCCGCAAAAGCTAACATTTTTAAACTTAGCAGTAGTTTTTGACATTTTTACCAACAAATTGTAACACTGACGTAACTGACGTTGTTTATGTTTTGTTTACATTCTTTCTATTTGTAGTTTCACTAAAGATACAAATAAACCTGCCATTCTCTCTACTAAGGGTATCAATAGTGTTTCTGTCAGAATACTTTTCTTAATTGTCAAAGTAAATAACTCCTAAAATCCGCTAGGGAGCCTCTTCAGCACAGGATTTTACTAAATAATAATTATGTATAGGACTCACCAGATAGAGAGGAACTGTTAATATCACATCATTTCTCAGTCATGTACACTCGCAGATTGTCTACTATCGTCGTCCCATGTTCGAAACAATCACGTTGAGGCTACCAGTCCAGCGTTGCATTCCAATGTTGTTCTCGTAGGTGAAGCGAACCGTTGTGCACCATTGTTATGCAATAGAAGAAAATAATTGTATAAGTAAAACAAAAATAAAAAATTAATATACACCGTTTTTAATTGTTTGATTTTATTTAATCTACAGAAATCTAAGCAATTAATTTACTTGTGGTGTCAAACCACACTGCTAAATGAATCTAAATGTAAGCGTTTACTTTAAAGTCATTGAATAAACTTTAGCTGGCTAATTTAGAACTACGCAAATTATTTAACTTACTCAATTTTATATTTAAAAAGGAAAATATTTTACATGAGTAATCTAAATTAAATTTAACAAAAACAAAGAAGCCATACCAAAGTGCCGTCCATAGTAAGTTTTACTAGATTTTTAATAATGTTGTCGATATCCCAGTGGTGCTCTCGAAGGCCCGGGGTCTGCCTTGACCATGACCCATTTGGTATAGATGATCTGCTGTTTACTTTATGAATCCCCCAATCTTTCTGACGAAGTCTTTGTCTTATATCTCGGGGTGTTTGGACTCTTGGCTGCGCGTTGAACATGTTAAATCATTTTACATTTTAATGTAGGCAACTCAACTGGATCGAGTAATCACCTTTCTTTTATTATTACGCTTTCACGTAGCGTATCTGCATTTTCTTTTGTTGCTTTTCATCATACCATCTCTTGGGCGTTGCGTTCGTCATCCCACTTCTGATGTCGTCGCGTGAAGGAAAGGGGTGTATCAGGATCATTGTCATCAGGGTGGTGATATCAGTATTAGGTCGTATTCGTCCAGATAAATTAAAGAAAAGGTTCACATTTACTCCACTGTATTTATTCCATTTCATTTTGGCACATCACTTATAATTTCACTAGAATTCAGAGCGGTATTACAAATGTAGGCAGTTGAGGTAATTTACTTTCTTATTTCAAAGGTGATTTTAAAATTACTTTATTTTTAAACGTAAATAACACTTTCTATTAACGAACTTCAAACGTAAACAAACGAAATGTGGAGACAGTTTCAAGACGCGTCACTCCTCGGCGGCGGTCGCGCCAAGAATGGCCGCCACTCGGCCCGAGTCGTGCCGTCGAGACTCTGTCAGCACGCCCCACCAGAGGGCGCACTCCCACTTCCGTTTTCATCGTCATGAGTCCGTACTATTGACCACATGAGTCCATACTATTGACCGTGATCCGTCATATATATATATACAGGGTGTTTCATAATACATGTATAAAGCCGAAAGGGTGTTAAAGTATAGCTTGCAAAGAGTACACTGGCGACTTCATATTATCCAGACATTGAATTTTAATTTTTATAAAAAATCTTCGTTTTTAAAGAAAAATAACCATATCGACTACGTTGATGCGCAGCTCTATTTCAAGTTGATGATCCTAGAAGGAGAAGTTTAACCTTTTAAATTAAAATTACAGTATTTTTTTGTACAGAACCCTCAAACCAAAAAATACAAAACGGCTAATTTAGATCTCCTTAATATCCCATTGCGCCTAGTACTATGAACTTGAGTGACCTTTTACAACTGATTTCTAGAGATGCGGTCTTTCGTTTTCAAAATGTCGATTATCGACATTGAAAAGGTAAAAGTTCGATAGTCATTTTCTCGCTTACTATTCCACGCACGAAAAAAATAATTGTACCTATCGTTTTAATACGTTTAGCACTCCATCCAGTTCACGGCTTTATACATGTATTATGAAACACCCTGTATATATATATATATTTATATTTATATTTATATTTATATATATATATATTGTATTTAAACAATATATAAGTAGTTTATCAGTTTTCTGGCACCCATATCACAAACTTCGCTTACTTTGGGGCTAGATGGCGCTGTGTGAATTGGCCAAGCTCTTTTTATATTAATTATTAAGGAACAATACATTTCACTTTGATTTTCTCTCAAGCTCTTGGCTTCTGAATTTAGCCACATATAAATAGCGGCATCTGCAGGCTAACTACGTTACTCTGTTGCTAACAATTATATGATTGAAATTCTTACTTCTGCTATTACGTATGATCGATTTAATAGTTTCAGTTAATTGAAACGAATGTTTGTTAGCAACTGAACCCATGAAATCGACGATACGTAATGCAAAAGTCACAATTCAAACAATAATTGAAATCATCATCATTATATCAGCCGGAAGGCGCTTACTGCTGGGCATAGGCCTCCCCCTGATATCTCCGCTCCTTCCGCATCCAGCTGGTACCTGCGATCTTTAGCAGATTGTCAGTCCACCTTGTGGACCTATAAATGCCGCTTATATGTGGCTAAATCCAGTTAGCAACAGATTTACTAAATTAGCCTGTTGGTGGCTTTTGACAACGCAATCCCCCTGATCCCTCATCGTCATAGTTCCAAGCGGACCCTTCCCCCTCAGGCCAGGCCTACTGGTGGCTATTGAAAACACTATCCCCCTCATCCCTCGTCACAGTTCTAACCGGACCCTTTCCCCTCGGGCCAGGCCTACTGGTGGCTATTGAAAACACTATCCCCCTCATCCCTCGTCACAGTTCCAAGCGGACCCTCCCCCCTCATACCAGGCCTACTGGTCGCTATTGAAAACACTATCCCCCTCATCCCTCGTCACAGTTCTAACCGGACCCTTTCCCCTCGGGCCAGGCCTACTGGTGGCTATTGAAAACACTATCCCCCTCATCCCTCGTCACAGTTCCAAGCGGACCCTCCCCCCTCATACCAGGCCTACTGGTGGCTATTGAAAACACTATCCCCCTCATCCCTCGTCACAGTTCCAAGCGGACCCTCCCCCCTCATACCAGGCCTACTGGTCGCTATTGAAAACACTATCCCCCTCATCCCTCGTCACAGTTCTAACCGGACCCTTTCCCCTCGGGCCAGGCCTACTGGTGGCTATTGAAAACACTATCCCCCTCATCCCTCGTCACAGTTCCAAGCGGACCCTCCCCCCTCAGGCCAGGCCTACTGGTGGCTATTGAAAACACTACCCCCCTCATCCCTCGTCACATTTGTAACCGGACCCTTCCCCCTCAGGCCAGGAGGCGGAGTCCGCGGCGGGGTCGGTGCGTGCGGCCGCGGCGGCCTTCCGCGCCACGAGCGCCGCCGCGCTGCAGACCCTCCGACAGACCGCGGATTTAGTACGCCGCAGGCAACGACAGGCTGCTCAGGCGGAGGATCTGTATATGTGAGTATTGTACACGTCTAGATTTCTTTTTAATGTATGAGTCCCCGAAGGCCTTATTACGATTGCCAGACGGAGCTGTCAATAGTGCAAATAAATTAAAATACCTCGGATCCATGCTGCGCGAGTTTGGCGATATCGACCCCGATTTCAAGTCACGAATCTGCAGCTCGTGCCAAATGGGAGCTCATGGCAGTCGCCTGTGACACTAACATCCCGATCAAGCTCAAGGGGCTAATATACAACAGCATAGTGAGGCCTGTGATGCTTTACGGCTGCGAAACCTGGCTGGCGCTGACGAAGCACGTACGCAAACTCCACGCCAACGAAATGAGAATGCTGCGATGGATATGTGGCGTTATGCGACTTGATCGAGTGCGTAACGAGTACGTGCATGGCAGCCTTGGCGTGAGAGATATCGCGGATAATATCGAAGAGGCAAGGCTGCTCTGGTTTGGTCGTGTATTGCGTAAGTCCTAGGGATACGTGGGAAATAGGTGCCTAAACCCGACTGTATCAGGAAAGAGGTCCCGCGGGAGACTCAGAAAGCGATCGATTGCGATGTGATGGATTATATCATTATGACAATCGCTGCTTGGACGCAAGAGCAACAAGATATATTTTCTCAAGGTAGGTATATGAAAAACCTAGTCATATTATAAGCATAAATTCCATTTTCACAGCACAATTAAATCGAGTCAGTTTACGCTTGTTGCGACTCATGTCTTCCTTAGTTATTGACTGTACTCTTTGTTTCAGGGCTCTGAAGAATCAACTGACCGAGGCGAGATTGGCTTCCAAACCGGGACCTGACCATGAGGTAGGATTTTGAATTTAGATTATAGTGCCTATTTCGCGAATTGACCACCAAGTCTGCAAAGGACAATAAATTCGTGAGATGCTCAATGTCACCATGAAATAGTAGTTTATGCAACTGTCATATAAAAGGGGGTATTAAAACATGAGTGTCTGTTTGTATCCGAGTATGATAATAGTTTGACACGAGTGTTTTAATACCTAATTATATGCAGTTGCATACACTACTTTATCTACACTCTAATATTTTTATGTTAAAATATCGTACCTATAATTTTCTCAACTTAGCTGGAAGTAAGCTGCGAGTCAGTTCTGTTGTATCTACGCGTCAAGGATATCAAGCGGCGGGAAATACACTTAACTATATTCACATTTATCTATTTATTTGCTTAAAATAAGGAAAACATTCACAAACACAAATTACAACAATTACTAAAAATATTCTGTTTAGCGGGAAAATAATTACACAGAATATAAACATGAAAATTTAAATTTTGAATTTGAATATGTTAAAGACATCTAAGTATTCAGCCTACATTACGCCGTGCAAAATAAAAAAATAAAAGTGTTGCATAATGATTAAAAAGTTATTTTACGATACAGCTGTAATGAAAATGGTATGGGAAATGCTGTATCGAAAAGTAATTTTTTAGAATTTTATAATCTGGCGTGAAAACAGTGTACCCTTAAACGACTGTTTTCGAATATGTAATTGGAACATTATGCTATGAGTGTAGATAAAATCTCTTAAAATATTGTAATAAGAAAATATGGTGAGACCATATTATTAAGATACATATACATATAATCATATCAGGAAGTTATCGAGAAGTTTAGACTTGGATTAAGCCATGTTTTGTAATAAGACTGAGTAGGTTCGGAGTTAGGTGGATTATTTCCAGAGGCGAGGAGGGGTTTAAAATGACAGCAAAGATATCGTTGAACTTATTATGTACTTGCTCAAACACGTCGCTTTAGGCGAAGCCGTGATGTCCGAGGGAGAACCCAGGGCGTCGCCGTGGGCCAACACTAATTAAGGTCATTACTTCAATGCTCTGAGCTAAAGAAATAAGATCGGCTACGTAAAATAACTCAACCGTGTTGGTATAGTTGACAATAACATTTCCCGTCAGGTAAGAAGAACAGGGAGGAGGATTTGTCTGTCGCCTTTATGTAACAAATTTCTGATATATTATATTTCATACATAAAATTGGCCGTGTGGTGTCCGGCAGAGTAGAATAGCACCAACCCCTTGCACTCATGGGTGTCGTACAAGGCGACTAATGTTTTCGTCTCCGTAGTCTGGAAAATGGGCAGCAGCATTTTCCATTGTTATATTTAAATACTGCGATCTCCAACCCGCCTGCTAAGCGTGGAGATTATGGCAATAACCTTCTCTTTTGTGGGAGAGGCCCTAAGTTGTGCAGTGGACTGTTACGGGCTGTGACATAAAAAATGGCCAGCGTTCTTTTTATTTTACGTGACTGTAACTATACTTGTACAACACGTTGACAAACCAGCGGGTCCAGCCAATATGCAAATTAAATGCAGTCGCAGAATGGAGTCGCTGTCGCTAGGCGACTGCTACTGACGATCGGAACCCTACGGCTGCGTTTGGTCGACTTCGCAGCGTTCGCAGTACTGAACCGATCTACGAGCGCCGGCCAAACGCCGGACTGCAACTCCACTCAGCGCGGTCAATAATTTATCTTGGCTAGCAGGGTCTTCAAAATGACGGTACTCCGACGATCCCTCGCCGGCCTGCGGGGCCATTAGCTATCTCAGTGGACAACTGAATTTGACATATTATTAATCTTACACTACTCTAATTTGGCAGACGCTATAGTCAGTGGCCAACGTAAATGACGTAGTGTATAATTATCTAGTGTCAAATTCAGTTGCCAACTAAGTTAGACAATAGCCCCACTGGTAACTGACGTTTGTGAAAATGTGAATCGCGACGGAGCACTTGACGGGACACGGGTGCACGATTCTGTCACTGTCACCTCCACGACACATCGCCACCTGGCGGGCTCGACCCCTGGGGCTGCTCACTTTACTAGCCCAACGGTTCCATTTAGCCCGTTCGTAATTTGAATTTGACAATTCCTTTGACTTCAACAAATCCGTAATTTAGATAATAATACTTATAAACCAAACTACTTTCTAAAGTGGACAATCGCAACCATATAATAAATAGGTACCTGTATTATAGGTATTGCTATCTCTTTCATATTTGTATTGAGGGAAGCAAACAAAAACTCTCTCGTGGTGCGAGCTGCGCTAGCCGTGTAGGTAATGCCAACATCACTCGATCTTGCTATGAGCCGTTTTCAAGGCTCGCTTCCTACAAATTCTCATAGATGGCGCGCTCTAACGACTGACGACATTATCATAATGTTGGCTTTATGGCTCTTTATTTGTTTATTTCGATGCAATTTATTTTAGATCTATTAATTTAACTGTTTTTGAATGTCAGTGCTCCTTAGGGCTCAACTTTATATGGTTGACTGGAAAATAAAGCTTTGTTACTTTATGTCCGCCTTTGTACGTCATCGTCCATGAAGTTTAAATAAATAAATAAACTTTAGATTATAAGTTCATTCGCGATATGAAAATAGTGAGTTATCGTTGTCCGCCGGCTTAGCTCCGCCCCTTGACCAATCGGGTCGTAACAAATTAGAAAGCTAAGTACACAGTGCCCAGTTGACGGCAGAAAATAATAAACATGAATACCTCGCCGGTTGGAATAAACAGAAAATACTAGACTGACTGCTAAGCAAAGGGATATATATATGCATGGGATATTTATTTTAAATTTGAGACAATTAAATTGATTTATATCCATTAATAAATTTAATCTATTTTTAAATATAAATTGTTTGAATTTTACTCCATTGTGAAAACACCTTTACACACTATTTTCTTAATGCAAATGGATTATAAAATGGTAGCGTTTTAGCAAATATTAAATAATAACTAGCGTTTTAACGAGGTTTGATTTATTCCGAAGCAATGAATAATCCTATATAGTCAAAAGATTATAATAATGTTTGAGTCCTTAGAGCGCGCCATCAATGTTAATTGTTGAGAAGCTATTCTTGAAAACGGCTCATTAACCACGATACATATTTTGTGGAGATAATTTACCTAATGCGAATACCTTACACTTAAATATGTCCGACGAAGTCTCTTAAATACTTTGTTTCTATGTTGGTGATGCCCCAACAGAGGTTCAATCTCGGTGTACGTTTCAGTGTTTGTACAAAACTATCAGCCTTGTATGCTGCCAGGGTTTGTTTTTGGTTTGGCCAATAGGATTTAATTTCCTAATCCGGTTAAGGTCTTTTGTAGTTCGGGTGTCGTAAATCACTGCTGTCATGGAATGATCAGAATTAATAGTTATCTACAACGCTTCTGTTCTGTTTTTTCGAAGACCTTGAAAAATGGACTGGATGGGGGCCGCTAGCCGTTCAATTTATTATATTATGTTCATTATACGCTGGCGTGCACGACAGTTCTTTTAGCGATGGATGGAACAGATTTGAATCAGAGTTGGGTTTATCGATGAATTAAATATTATTTTTGGACAAATTTTTATTGGTTAGTTGTTAATGTGTTTAATTGATTGATGATATTTATAATACTAATAAGTAATTACTTAGTACAAAAAATATTTAAAACCATCTAGGGGGCAGCGCAAGAGTTCTTTCATGTCTTTGAAAATTGTTTTTGTGACAAAAGTATTCTGCTTACAAACCTAAATGAACGACGAACAAATAAATTAGTTAGTATATTTTACTAAAAATACCTTATGTATTCCTCTTTTGTTTTAGGTTCTGGCACTAGATTTCAGTTATTCCAGTATCTTGTAATTTTTTAAATAATAACTTTGGGTAACAATATTTTTTGTAAATGCCACATAGTGATATTATAAGGAGTTTTGGTTTAAAGGGCCGGAGGAATATGTTGTATATTATACCGTCACGGGGTGCAAATCGGCATCACAATATATTTTTTCATTCTACTGGCCTTAAAAATATATTAATATACTTATCTTTAAAATTTCTGCTCGCCCGAACTATCGAACGCGGGACCTCTTGCATGTTGACCGACCACTGAATAACTCAGGTCGTCGATTTTAATGTGTTCAAAATCAATCATAATAATGACTACATCAGCCGACTACCTGTGTCTACTACAGTTTCACATTTACCACCCGTAACGTATTTCAGTTTACAAGACTAACCGTTAACCATCTAAAATGTGAGCTTGTCAATTATCCACGGGGCGGCCCGCCCGCCCCGCATCGCTCGCTCTACGTCTACATTCCATACATACATACACACAAAACAGTCGACCAACCAACTCAACGTAAACATTCGGGCGCGAACGCGGCGCCAAGCGGCCGCGTCTTTCCCGCCATTTGCGCGCAATTTTCTTTTTTTCTTCCCGCGCTTTTTTCAGTTTCCCGCTATTTTCGTTTCGTGCTACCTACGAAACCAATCAAGTTGAATCGAGTGTGTGGAGACCTTGAGTGTCCCTGATAAAGTGCTGTGTTTTATTGTATTTATTTATTTTCAACGTCAATTAAATTGAAACGTATTTTTTCATTTGTGGTGGAAAATGAAGTTCAAGCTTTTCAAGAAGAGTGCGCGACGTCAGGTATTGTTTGCGCAAGTGTTTCAAAGTTTAGTTCACTATGTGACTAATTATTGGCTTTACCTAAATAATTATCGCAGTTTTTAAATTGAAATGCCTAAATTACTAATTACGTTTACGGCTTTACGCCTATTAATTTGGGATTTCTGTAATATTCTTGGCAACTAGGTAGCAAAAGAAATTAGGTAGGTACTAGCTTTCTCTACTTTTAGTAGAGAATGTAAACTAGAAAATAAATTAATGCCCGATTCCCGAGACCATTCACTCTCCTATTTAGGGGCTCACTTTTAAGTCACAGATATTTCAAGTAGGAAATTTTTCACTTAATGATGTGAAATCGATCATAAATCTCTTGTATTGTGTTGTGATCTACATCCATTATTGTAGTCGTATTGATACATTTTTACGACTACCGAGCCAATTCTATTAACCAAACGAAAATAACCAAGAAGCGTTATAACTAACCGGGAGTTGCTTTTTCTCAATGGGTTAAGAATAGTTCGTTTTTTATCTTCTATATTGTACGAGTATACTACTTTAGCTACTATAGGTTGGTGTTCTGTTTCTGTTTGGGTGAGCGTTTGTGTATATTTTCAGGCTTACGATCGTCTATGGTGATTTATTTATTATATTCAATGCAGTAGAGTCGAGTACAGCACACCTGCGTTGAATCATTTATGGGACGATGATACATTTGATTCAATCACGCGATTCTTGTTAGTCCACTTGTTTACTCTAAAATAGAATTCATTTTATGTTACTTCTAAGTAAATATTCCTAGACGTGACTCATGGAATCTATGCGTATTGTCATTTACACGTTGTCTTATGAAATCATTGCCCTCCTTGTGTTGTCTTAGAAATGATTCCTACTATATAATATGAATCTATGTTTCTTATTGACGACGAGTAGGTATAATAACTTTTTATCGGTATGCTTTTAATTAATAAATATAATTTATGTTAAGAAAATTAACACAGCACCATCTAGCCCCAAAGTAAGCAAAGCTTATGTTATGGGTGCTAGACAACTTTATCATATGATTAAAATTCATCATTTCAATTTCTGCTCGGCCGGGAATCGAACCCGGGACCTCTGCATGGACAAACCGGCAAGTTAACCACTGAACCACTCAGACCATCCCATAAATTGCATTGAATTTGTAAAAAATAAACATTGTGGTGAGAAGCAATAACGTTCAATACTTACTATGTAATTAAAATAGTGCAATAAATAAATTAGCCTGTTTTGCTTGATGGACGTATCTGAGGTAGAAATATATCAGAGGAATTTTGAAAATTTTCCGTCTGGATTAAGGTCTGATTTTCTTTCACCAAGATTTGGACGAATGAGGTCTGTGCCTCGTAATGATGAATATCAATGATGTTGACAAAACTCTATCAAAAAGGCCGACAAGATTCAATCTGTTGCCGTAATTATTTGTTTCACCAAGCGATAATGCTTGCGAAGCCTGAAAAGCCTTCCCGGCAAGGGGGTGTTAGCTGATATGCGCTTTGGTTTCCATAACGAGTCGAGCATAACCAGCCGCTCTGCCGCGCTGGTACTCATGAGAGTACACCTTCACCTCCTCCCTCCACCGTTAGCACGGAGGACGCCCTTTACCCGTTGCGGTGGGCGCAAAAAAAGGACATTTCAGTTTGATATTCAAACTGCGCATGCGCTTCTCCCTTTTCAATCCGAAATTTATATGTCTCAAATTATAAAGCCTAAAAATTATAAGTGATGTCTGGTTCCGGTTCGTTGGCACCACATGACACTACTCTCCCTAATTAGAAAAGAAAAGGTGCACAAAAATCAAGCGCAGTAGGACCTAGCACATATTACGATGCGTTTCCCCCGTAATGGTTTCATTTCGCAAGCTAAATTAGCTCACGCCGAAGAATCATATCTTGGAAATTCTTTCACTATCTCCAAGCGACACTCTCAAATGAAAATGAGATATTGAAACTTCACGGAATCTAGTGTTTCACTAAAGCGAAACCTCGGCAAACAGCTGGCTGCCACCTAGTACTCTGTGCCTAATGTATAGCCTCTACCTACGGCTAGCCGTGTATAGCTATACACGGCCGGTTTGCCATCGACCCACATTACCTGCTCCCTGCTCTCGCTAAGTCTACAAGCCAGATAGCGACCTATCGCGGACACTCGACGTGCCAAAGATAGTGCATTCTTTACTAGAAATGGCAGTGAACCTGAGAGATGATGATGCGTCACTTTACTAGCTGATTGTGTATGTTCAATCTTTTTGTATACTAGATACTCAGTGACCAGCAAACACAGCGTACCTGATGGGAAGCGGTAACTGTCACCCTACCTAATGCACATATAGGTTTCACGTAACAAAAAATGCAAGACCGCATGTGCGTTGCCTAAGTATGATTGTTTTGCTGGCTACGTTATCCTTCAAAAAGGAACATAACACTACAAATATTGTTTCTTAGCGGGAGAAATAAATAAATCTGTTGTAAAATAATAAATAAACAGAAAAGCAATTTAGAGGGTTTGTGGAAAACGTTTTGTACGAACTTACCATGTAGATTAGACAATCGTTACAAGGCCTTTTGTAATTTTTAAAGAATCATGTTTTTAACGATCCAGTCATCAGGGTTGTCCTTCAAAGTAAAAAGTATTTAGTTTTAATTGTTACAATTGCCTTTTTGTTCGTTGAAATGAAATCAATCAATGATTAGGTATATTTATCGTTTTACAAAAAAAGCATCGGCTATTACTTCGCATGAACATGTACATTTTTTAGTAAATGAAAATTTACTTTTGTTAATTGTTAAAGAACATATTAGTTAACAATATACAATATATTAAATCATCTATTAATCATTATAATTCTCATTATATTTACTTCCCGGAGAACTCCGCACGCACCCTGGTCTGCATTTTTCGCAAGTTTACGTAACATAATTACCCGCTGTATGCAACGTCTGACATAACTGCATCGGAGTAATGACCGGCCGGTGGCCGGAGATCGTCATTAAGGTGTAAATAATGGTCACGCATTTCTTTTGGAACAATGACCATTCGCTTATCTTATGTAATACGGGTAATTCGTTCCTTAATATTTTATTGATGAGGGCTGCCTCTGGTAATTGCAAAAGTATTGACCCTATTTCGTTTGTAACTTCCATCGATGGCGATTGAAAATTGTGTACACGCTCTATAACACAAAAACAACGTGGTAATGTTGTAAATAATTATGTTAATGTTTACACGTGTTCAAAAAGCCTAGAAAATAGTAAATGCTATCGCGTCACCTCTATTTTTTGTAGGACTGCTGGAAGAGATTTCTTGTTAGATAAAAGTAGCGCTTGTTGTGTTACTTCTCGGTAAATATTAACAACAATAAACTGTAGAATAACTAAATGCTGACGGACTCTGAGGTATGCTTTTAGCATCTGAGGCTTGGGGTGAGTGCTTTTTGCTTTGACGACTAGTAAATTTTTTTTTTTTAATGTAATACGATAGGCAAACAGGCAAGCGGGCCACCTGATGGAAAGTGGTCACCACTGCCTATAGACATAAGCAACACCAAGACTATGCGTTGCCCACCTCTATAACACGTTACTCTGGCAGCAAAAAGGCAAATATCCCTCCACTGCCCATGCCACGGTTCCCCAAATTTCCACCCCATGGAGCTCTGGAAACCTTACTCACCGGCAGAAACACAATCCTATTTAAAAGAGTATTGTATAGCTGCGGTATTCTGTAAGGTGGAGGTACTTCCCCAGTCGGGCGGCTCCAATTCGAACGGGATACCCCGCTATGCCCTACCTCTCTTACTCGTAAGTATACTTTGTGTTAACTCTGTAATGATTTTAAGTCTTCCTTTCTAACTTCCTCTCTGGCTAACTTATGCGCTCTAATTTGTTTTTTATTCTTTTCTCTATGGTTCAGCCCAAGTTCAGTCATTGTCAGAATTGAAGTTCTTTTAATTTGTTGGTTATTTTGCTCTTGATTTGTTGATATTTATTTTTGTAATGGCTATATTTTTTCCTATTGTAATATAATCGTAAAAGTACTGCCGTAAAAGAGTTCTTTAGTTGTTTCTGACGAGTTCCAGTCGTAGTGTAAATTTCGTCTTTTTGTGTAGCAACTAGTTACGTACAGTGGTGGAAATGATCAAAATAACTTACGTGATTAGCTCACTGATGCCCCGCATCAAGAATATACTGCCTCGGCTGCCATATATTGTGAGTAATAAGAATAACAACTTGAACCTACCCCTCGAAGTGGGGGGGGGGCTATATACCTGTGTTTACAAATAAAGACATTATGAATTATGAACCCCCCGTAATAATAACGTTGCCTAGATGGTATAAATACTAACTTATTTTAGAACAAATATAATCACCGTGGTAGTTTCTAAGTCGCGCAGTGATTTTGTTCCAATCTAACAATGCCAATTCATATACTTACCAAAAAAGTTCCACATTTTTGTTAGCTAGGTAGACTATGTATAAATTAGTTTCGTTTTGCTCCTCATGGTGCTCTAAATTGCACTTTATTTGTTCGTAATATAGTGATGAAATACTGGAATCGTACGATGATCGTGGTAACGTGCATGTAACGTAATAGCGGTCACCAAGGTCCGTGTTTGAAGGGACCCAGATACATATAGTATGACTAGGTCGCCTGGTGTCACTGGCTCTGATCATACATAATAGTCATTTAAGTAATACATAGTTCTATTTCAATTTCATTTATTCATCAACATGGGTAATATACAGCTGTTATGAGATAGTTATACGAATTCGTCGATGTTGCACCGGTTGGTACATGAATGTTCGTTAGGTATGAATAATTAGAAAATACAATATTTCAATTTATTAAAGTTATAGTTAAAGTTAATGAAAAAGGATTAAAATGTTGTACTAAGAAATGTCAGTTATAAAAATAATAATTAAATAATCCAATTTATTAAAATTACAATAATACAAGTCCAATCAGTTAATAACGCTATTACCATATTAGTCTTTTAAGGGGATTCCTACCAGGTTAGCACAAACACAAATTGTAACGATTTCTTAATATATTTAGGTACTCGTACATCCTCGTTGATTGATGTGATACTTAGTATACTTTTGGTGTAATGATCTATTACTTGTTAGGTACTCTTATTGTTATCTTTCTTATTATTTTTCAAGAACAAAATAATTAATACGTGACCGGCTGGTTAAGGGGTGTCAATAGTACCAAGTCAAGTTCGTAGTAGTAAAACAATAGTAACGATTTCTTGGAATATTTATTGTTCCACTTGTAGTCTGTATTACTAATAATGTACTGAGGTACTTGTGTTGTATTTGTTTTGTTTGTAAAAGTAACTGTTGTACTTTCTGTATTTAAGTTCATACTATAAAATAAGTACCATCAGGCCGTAAGCTTGTTTGCCACCTCAGTGGTATTAAAAAAAAGTATTTTTAATACCACCAGTATTAGTAGTATTTTTAGATATCTAGTTTCAGATTTCAGTATAGCAAGTCGATTACAAATCTTTTCGATTGTAAATTTCATATTAAAAGAGTGACGCGTTATATTTCAAGCAAGTTGGTGTCGGTACGCCATGCAATGACCTCCAGTCTGCCCTGAATGTAATTCGTACATCGACTTCAGTCGAGCTTAACATTGTGTGCTTTAACAAGTCTTCGACGAATTACATGCAATTATTGGGCTTTTACTTGGAATAAAACAAGTACTATAGATATTATTGCTAACTATAAGAGAACCCTGTCTGTTATTAGTTCGTTTATAGTAAGTCGTGCCGCAGCCAACATATATTGCATTTTATAGAGGGTTGGCTATTTTTGAGCAGATGTGATTTCTAAACCTAACATAAATCCATAGTAAGCCAATAAGAGTCTCCTCCTGTAACGCTATTTAATGAAGATTTTTCCATGATCGGATCATGCTATGCCATGGTTGGATCGCAGTGTTCAAAGTAATTTACAATTACAATAGAAAACATCATATCGTGATCTAGGAAGGCCTTTATAATCTTTGCACCTTTGAGTGGAAAGAGTTGATGCAATTTTCTACCACCCATCCACATTTATAATAAAAAATCTGCCCTTATGTTGTGGACAGATAAGAACACAACACAGACATTACTTAAAATTTGGGGCGAAGACGGAGATGAATACGTACGGGATATGCATTGTTTTGCTTTATCACTACTATGGTATTTCACTTGTAAACGTTGCTAATTTACACGTGCCATGACGTAATTATGATTGGCCGAGGAGAGGCGGGAGCCGTGACGAATCCATGACGAATACAAACGTCAAGTTTTAAGCCAAAACACTGCTTGGTAAACTTCCGATGCGTTTTATATTCGTAGTAGTTACTCATTGGATATTTATAGTTTGTTGTTATTTTATAGTTTGGATGACTTACGTCAAATATGTTCCCTTCCAGTATACCACATTTCAAGATCTTAAATGAGCCATTTTAAAGATAAACTTCTCAAAAATTTACGTAGATGGCGCGCTCTAAGGTCTCAAACATTATTATAATCTTTTGACTATATGCGGCTATTGTTGTAGTTTTATTTCAAATCATATGTGTGACTGTCATCATTAATTGCCTCAGATCAAATGAACCGCGTTAAAAAGCTAGTTATTATTTAATCTAACTTAAAGTTTATTTATTTATTTAAACTTCATGGACGATGACGTACAAAGGCGGACATAAAGTTACATAGCTTTATCTTCCTGTCAACCAGAAATTGATAATTATAATTTATAAAGTTGAGCCCCAAGGAGGACTGATATTCAAAAACCGTTAAATTAATAGATGTAAAATAAATTGTATCAAAATACAGATAAATGTCAGTACCATACAGCCAAGAGATTATGAAAATGTCGTCAGTCGTTGGGAATTTATACGAAGCGAGTCTTGAAAACGGCTCATTGAAGCGAAAATGTGGTAGCTACAAGGTACGATATTTCATGCAAAAACACACAGAATGATCAAAGCGCTGAAATATTAATCAATCTTGTCCCGTATCTATTGAATTTTCATATAGATAACTTTGTTACCGTAACCAGAATATATGCACCAGTAATCCATCACGTTATGTAACAGTAAACAAACATTCCCTAACAAATTGCGTTCATCAGTCAGTTCATCAATCTGTTATTTCTTCAAAGCGTCGTTCTTAGCCATCGCTCAAACCTAATTAATGCTAATTTTTCCCACTATTCGTGTTTCAGTCCTCGTTAACACTCTCATACAAAATACGCCTTCAAATGGAGTCGGTATCCTTGTGAATGGAATCGGAATATTAAGTGCATTGTACTACTGGTGTATAGTAATGAAAGCATTAGCCACACTGTGTGGTCCACATATTAGCTTGTTTTCGTCTGAGTAGCAAAGAAGGTATAACTAGTGACAAATAAAAAGAGATATGGCGGGTCACGTGGTTCGACTTGCGCTGTATACGATTACCTGCGCGAAATCCCCTACTGCCATATGACAAGTCTCTTCTTTCATGACGCGGATTATATAAAGCAAAGCATTAACTTTCATAGAATATACTGTGAACTAAATATCCTTGATCGTATGTACGTGATATTTATGAGAAGGATAAATAACCTTTCCAAAAATATATATTGGTTTATTGCCTAAGGTCTAGGGATGGACACGGATGGACGGTCCACCTGGAAAGCGGCGGGGGTGTGTACACAACTCTTGACTTGTTTACTTACTTATGTAAGTTTACTTACTGTGGATATTTATTTCACAATCACTATTTTATATCCTTTTGTTCTCTCTCTGTGTATTGTGATTGTATACGAGGTTTTCTGAGGACGTTGCTTCTCTTTGTATCGGTCACGGCTGGGCGATTGATATCAGATCAATTAAAGATTTATATGTTCTTTTTACGCAACATTTTATAAACCTAACCGATTACATTAATAAATAATAATGTAATGACAATGTTTTACACTGTAGAAGTTCAAACATTGTCTTGTCAATCGATTCAATTCAATTTATTATTTCGAAATTATACATAAACAAAATTATACAATGAAATTGATTAAATTACATACTTAATATTTTCATGTTAATGTCAAAAATTCTATCTAAAATAGCCAAATTAATTCATTTAAAAGGAATTTTACTTCTTTTCATGCAATAATATTTTCAAGATTGCTGAATGTTATACGTGTATTTGGGAGTCTTTTCTAGTGTTGACGACTAAATAGCTCGCAATTGTAACCGCAACCGCAATAACTAGCTGTTAGCTAGCATGAGACACCCAGCTAGCCGAGCAACGTCCACTCTCCCTTCCGTAACATATCCACTGTGTTTAATTGCGCTTCCTAGTATTAAAGTATCTTTCACTTTAGCTGTATGTGTGCACCATGCGTAGATGAAAGGACGCACTTACAGATTTAAATGTAGGTACTAAAGTTGTTGCTCATTACTAGCATCAATTGGTGTTCTATAGCATTGTCACGGCGGCATCTATACATTGTATAAAACAAAGTTGCTTCCCGCAGTCTGTCTCTATGTACCTATGTACGCTTACATCTTTTAAACTGCGCAACGTAATATGCTGTTTTCAGCAATAGATAGAGTGATTCAAGAGGAAGGTTTATAAGCAACAAAAGCGTAGGTAGGGGTAAAGTAGGTGTAGGCGAACGAAGTCGCGCCAGACCCACTAGTTGTATATAAACCAACGAAGTTGCTCTAACTAACAGCACGCCTATTAGTTTTCTTATCAACAATCAGTTCACCGGCTGAGCGAAAAGGCACATCAAATTGGCAGACGGTCGTTCGCTTCTCCTATACTAGACTACCCTACACCTAGTAGATACAACGTGGCCCCAGCAACAATCGCAACCTCGCAGTGACGTCACCGATGACGCGTCGACCTTTCCCTCTTATGTCTTCCCACCTCATTTAATCTGCGAGCTTTTTGCGGCATTGTCTCTGTGTTAGCGTATTATGATGTAGCCTTGTCTGGCTTGTGAATTTGTACTCTTCATTGTGTATACACGGCGCTAATAGCGCCTTTGTTTTTGGGGAGTATATGATACTCAACTGTAGTATGTACACGCTCAAGTATTTTGATTAGTATGCTAATTGTATGTTCCTTTGATTTGTCTGATTTGGTAGTTACTTAGTACATTTAATCAAACATATTTTCTCTCATTTCTCCAATGTAGATGTGATAAATATAATACCATTGTCGTAAATCATTTTAGTCAACGACTTCACTATGTAGTAACGAGTAAATCACGACGACGACTTCTCTCATAAAATAAACAATTTGGCAAAATAAACACCTATTTCAGCCAAATTTTTGTACATTTTCATGCGCCACAGATCAGCAAGACGGTTGGATATAGATTTTATGCCGATTCACGCCAAGGACTCGTACCGGCCACCGTTAAATGGGCTGACAGTGACTGCTTTGTTCTGGGATATGCCCGTGTCAGAATTAGCACACAAAATTATCAGACGTCATCAGCTTCGGTTGGCTGTACGTTTTATCTATCTACATATTTAGTTGGGCGCTAAGCTCGTGATTTGTTAATATTCGTCTCATTTATGCATTTTGGTTTTATGTTACTAAATCACAAACGAACAGACAGCCCGCCTAATGGAAAGGGAACTGTAGCTCACAGACAACTGGTAATTGTTATGGGCGGGTTGTAGTAACACAAGTGCACAATCGTAGGAGTAAGATGAAATGCCTCATGCCTGTAATTGCGCTGGCTATAAGGCGGTGATGCTCACTCAGGCGGAATCCTCAGGCTTGACAGAGCCCTACCACCTGATGTATTTAATAATTTAATTTTTCATCGGATAAATTCGTATAATGAACCATGAGCATAGAGTGTAGTCCAATAATAACTATAACCAATTTAAAGAATATCCTTTTGTCTATGTTGCGTTGAGATAGTAGGCGCGCTTTCGCAAATGGTTACTAGTATTTCCAGTTTTTCTTGGTAATCTATATTGTCTACTATGGGTCTATTATGGGTCAGTAGCTCTATTATGGGTCAGTCTGAAAACCAGCGCTGTGTTTGGCTGCTGCCATTCATAGCATTAAGCTGAGGCTGGTCCAATTTGGTTCGAGGACGCATCGCCCTGCTTTCCTAATATGTATTTATTATGTTAGTTTTAAGTATTTGAATGTGTTATTGGACCAAATAAAGTTACGTCTATGTCTATGTCTAGATGTCAATGACGGCACACGCTTTGCAAGTAAATATCTATACATGCGTTTGTAACACGATAGGTGTGCCAATGAACTTACCACTATAATGTTACGAGAAGCGTACTGTTCAGAATTTAGGATGATGTGGAAAATAGCTTTAGCAAATATTTTCCTCATGTTAAAACCATCCATTTTGTAGATTGCGATATCGTGTTAGACGTGTCACGTACAATTTGATGGCAAACGTTCACACAACTACAGTTTTAGATACAATTTTCGGGTTGGGTAACCGCATCAGTGTCAAGATGAAAGCCAGTCTTCGAGATGCAGCCGCATGCTGTAATAAACCTAATTATAATGATCGCATCGCGTGTGATGTCGACGTATTCAAAGCAGACATGTTTAAAAGCAGCACCGCTCATACAAACGCCGTGGTTATAAATCAGACTAATGTGAGCCTGTCAGATATAGCCAAAAATAGACAACGTATTACCTTGACGTGTCGACAGGGTTGCTGACTGTGTATCGTGGAAATTATGGAGTTGGGAATCATAGAGGGTGTTTTGTCACTCGATGCTGAGATTTCCCTACTCGATCTATGCGAGCAGTTTTATGTTATGAAAACCTAATTCCTTATCGCTTTTTAATCTAGAAGTAGCAGTCTAAATACTGACGTCTGGTCTAACTAAACTGAAATGTGCTGTCTAAATGCATTTTTCTTTAGAGGTCGTTTTTATGTTGTTTCGCTCGGGTCGTGATGCTTACAAAGTTGTCATGTTTATGGCACCGCACTGGTTACTATCTTCCAGCTAACTACTATGCTAATTACGTTGCCGTCTTCGACTTTTAATGAGAACACGTCGCTTATTTGTGCCTACAAAACATTTTTGAGGATTTCAACCTTTATGATCTGTTTAAACTGACTTGTCTTATTTGGTGAACAAACAATGCCCAACATCACGACTTGCCGTATCAATCACGCTACGTATATTGTGTATAGATGTCGAGAATTATATAAGAAACACATAGAATGTGAATTTCAACGAATACAGCTGCACATTATCTAGTTAAATACATAATTTTCTTAACCAAATAAGACAAGTCAGTTTGGACAGATTATACTATAACTGTCTTTTTAATAGTTATTTAATTTAGAAATATATACTTTATATATAAATTAAATGAAATAAGGTAGAAATTTAGTGGAAGTAAGTGAACTAAAAGAAGGGTGAAGGAAAGTAGTTAAATTCAGATTTAACTACTTTCCTTTTTACGATTAAAAGACATATTTAATGCCCTAATTCATAAAGAGATTTTAATTTGATTTGAATTGAACCAATATCGTTTTCATAGTACCTACATATCCTATACTGCGGTATATCGAAGCCATCCTATACCTTTACAATCCGACCGGGCAGGGGAGTGGCATTGCTGACGTCACGGCGAAATGGCCGGTCACGCCATTGCCTAGGGTGTGTCTGTCTATTACCCTTCCGCGCGGAGTCTATTTGAACCGACGACCCCGAGGCACCATAGGGAAATAATGAGAATATACCGGGGGACCGAACTTGAATGTTATCGCTTATGACTGCAATCTGGCTCGCTCGCGAAAGATGCCGCAATTGGAGCCAGCGAGATGTAGTAATGAAGCTATTGCAAATGCTTCAAGAAAGGGGTGAAAAGGTTTTTACTGCATCGGCAACGCGTGGGTGATGCCTCTGGTATTGCAAACGTCCATAGGTTGCGGTGACTGCTTACCATCAGGCAGGCCGTAAGCTTGTTTAGGCCGTATAGAGTTGGGCGGTTGGGTCCCTGTTAAGCTTGAGTCTCTCTCAACGGGCACCACAACCTAATCTATGTCTGCCACCAAGCAATAATGCTTGGGTTATAGTGTTCCGATTTGAATAGTAAGGTAGCCAGCGCAACAACAGGCATGGCACATCAGCTTGTCCTTACAGTAACAACGAATCTGTGGTTGTGGCATTAGGTACATGCAAGAATCTAGAGTAGATGTTGATGGTTTGTTACCGTTTCCCATTAAATGGGCTGTGAGCTCGTTTACGCTAAGTAATAGAGAACAAAATAAAAAATACCCGCTCGTCCATGCGGATTAGGGTCAGTTATATGGAAGTGGAGCGACTTTGGCAGTGTAGTTTTATGATTAACGACCTACACTCTGAAATAAGGAGATTTCGATCTAGAATTCTCAAAATGGCGGAATATACATTAGGGTCAGCGATGACATCCTTTCAACGGGCAAATAACCTCTCGTCGCTATAAATAGAAAGCGCCTGCGTTGTTACTAGATATGACAGTAATGCCACGTAGTTTCAATCCTTTTTAACACTCGACGCAAAAATACAGATGGACAGATTTCGATGCGGTTATCTTTATTGGTATGGCTGGAAACTGGATTTGATATTGTTAGGACAAGTTTTGTATGTAAGAAAAAAGGGTAGGTAGGAGAAAAGTTGGTGTAAGGTGTAGCGTACCTTGGGTAGGGTACGGATAGAGTGGGGTGGGGATAGAATAGGGTAGGAGTACAGTTGAGTAGGAATAGGGTAGGAGTAGAACACCACGCGAACGAAGTTGCGCCGTTTTTTAGAAACTTGTCAAAACGTTATAACTTTACCTAAATCATAAAGTTGCGACGGGATTTCCTAATCTCACACATTCTACTTACTCATCATCGTATTCGTCGTATCGCTTATTTGTATATCCGTTCTCGATATCGTCCATATTCGAGTTAAACAATAGCTATTGCATTGTTATTACTTTGAATAAATTGGAGTAAAGTTTTGTCTATCTGCTAAGTACATCTGTGACGCAGTACAATTGTTACAGTGGCGTGCCCCTTGTTGTATTGTCTTTTATTTAAATATGTTATCGTCGCTCTTATCTGTCCTCAACTGAAAGTAATCAACTGGTACATTTACATAAATTAAGACCGAGCTATTTCCTCCTAACAAGGCTATGCTTGCACAAGTATTATTTTAGGTATAAGTAAGTGTAATAGTGACGTCTTTTCAATGTTGTTAGAATTTTCTTGTGTATAATTGAAATCATTTTCGTTGGAAGAGTATCATTCAAATTATTAGTGCAAGGTACAAATATATATACAAATATTTATTTTGGATCAATTGAACAGGGTTACGCGAACACGTTGGCAACCGTGCTATAACAAAGACTGGCGCCCTCTACCAGCGCTGACAGTGGCAGTGATTGACATGTAATTAGATAATTTTGTAGATTTTACCGTAAAATATTTTACGTAGTACAGAGGGCATTTACCTAACCTTCTCGTGTGACTTTGATACACTAGTTAGATAGGTAGGTAGCTAATATGATACCTAACTGTAACAAATACTCGAGTGTATTGCAGCTCAAAACGCCAAACCGAATAAACATTATAGGATCGATTTAGTACCCTAAGGCAACGATTGTTGTTAACATCGGCACGTTTGTTTACAAGCCGGGGCCATGGCTTTGTCCTGCCAATATAGGTCGCAACTCACAACTGACACCGTGGCTATGGGTTAACCTAGTTTGTATATGTAAGCGTAATGCCACTGGGGCAAATAAACGGGACTTATTATAATTACTGTCGTTAACCATTATACGTATAGGTATGCGAAGGTGGACGCGCAATAGAGGCACGACTAGGCCTACATATTTTGCGATAATCCTGAATTTGGAAACAATAAACATAGTTTTTTCATTGTAATTATGGAGATTCCCTTCAACCAACAAACATTTGAAAGGCTGGTATGTAACTTCGTAATATAAACATTTTTATCGTGGAACTTTATGACATAATGTATTTACATTTGTGTTATTTTTAATTTCAACGTTCATCACTCAGATTCGTAATCGGACAGAATAAGTCTGCCTCAATTCAGAGATACAGCTGATTGTTTTGACTTGTGATTGTAAAAATGATTACAGTTGAAGCTATTACCGAATACTTAAAATATTACGTAAAATGTTATATTATTAAGATACTATTAATTAGTATCTAATACCATGCAACGAAATAAAATGAAATAACATAATGTTGATAGTTGTAATAAAGCGACCTTCGTGCCATCTGCGTGAATTTATTTCATCGAAAAACTTTTCTTTTATAATACTATAAACTGTTCGACTATGTTATTACAATAATTACACCAACTGTATTTTAGTACAGGTGTCACGATAACATACGAATACGTAGCAAAAAATTAGGTATAATAAAATATTTGTGTTGAAAATTAACTATGACAATTTGTTAGAAACACACTGTTGTATTCACCGTAGTCATGTCTGGGGCCCACTTCACGAAGTTACACTTTGCACATTATCTGGGTATTTGTGGGTCAGAAATATCCTAGTAAATGACCCAAAGATTGCCTCATGACATGGGCCTCTGGTACATAGGTAAACTATGTAATTTCGAACATCGCTTAGCAACTTCGAACGACTAGCATCCAAAAATGTCTTCTCTGCTCTGTATTCGCATTCCGGCTGCCAACAATTATGCCACCGTGTCTAATTGTTATGCGGAGTCACGCCACTCTCTGCTCCCTATACGCAATAAACAGTGTAACAGTCACACCGAATGCTATAAACTGTATAAGGGATATTAGGATTTTTTCGGTAAAGATGTCAATGAATGTGGAAGAATCGATGAGAGCTTTGTCAGGACTGGACAGGAGCAAGTGGAACAATGTGGTCTTTGATCCTGTTTATTTATTTATCAAATTGATGTGCAGATATTACGTTTAGAAGGCAGGGTCTAATACGATAAATAAAACGGAACCAGTCATTGATTGACCTACTCCCATTTTACAAGTTGGGTTTAGTTCGATATGTTCATGCAATAAAAAATATTGGAACTATTATAATAGTCGTTCGTTTTATTGTTTGCAATTAGTGGCTTCACAGTCATTGCTGACAGCACATGATCGTTATGTTTGTGTGTTACTTCTTTTTGTTGTATTAGATTACTAGTGGACACCTACCTTACCCCTACCTAGCTTTTTTTATTGCTTATAAGTCTTCCTCTTGAATCACTCTATTGTTGAAAACCGCTTTAAAATCCGTTGCGTAGCTTAAAAGATCCAAGGGTATAGATAGATAATTATTTCTTTGTGGTAGTTCACTGTTTACGAAATGCATTATTTTGAGGTCTTCCTTTTTAGTGGACGATCAAATTTGACACAACACTAGAGCTTATCGCGCTCGGTGTGTTGACGAGCTACGACTCCAAATTTCAGCCGCTACGCAATCACGATTCGTGCTCGGAATCCAATACTGTGTCTGTCTGCCATCTAATTAATATTGGAGCCGCGAGGGCGCGCCGGGCCCTGAATAGCGTATGCACGAGACCACGGTAGATACAGTTACGTGGGACGCGAAAGTGTAGCGTGTATCGTATCGGATTCCGATGTCAAGGTTAAGGGAAACGTCCGAATAGTGGTGGTTCTTTATGAGATACTCGTATGTGGTTGGAGTTGCAATGAATTTTACAGACGAAGGTCAGCTTTTTGTAATGCCGGTCAGGGTTTGTACGGATGTCTGGAATCGTCAAGTATCTCATGTTTCGCTTAGCAAGGATGATATTTTTTCAACGTATTCTGCTTAAAAAGACCGCCGCGAAAGCCTTCGTCTGTATTGGATTTGTTGTGGATCCGATTTCAAGGTTAAGGTTAAGGTAACGTCCGATAGCGATATTTCTTTTAAGGGGGGATTCATAATGGCGATTGAAATTAATTTACCCAACTGGTGGAGGTTGGCATGCAAAATGTAATAAATGATACACGAGTAGAGCTCGTCTAATCTAAAATGACGCGCCCCACTGCTTAGTTAGTTGATTTCGATGAGTGAGTGCAAATATTAATAACGACACTTCATCTGTGTGGGAGCGTCGACTGCTCCAATCGAACGACGCGAGCTCCTACGTTGGTGTCTCACCGGCAACTGAATGACCAATTACAACGGCATTTGTATTTGATTTTCTACCTCTGCCTGTCCAATGGAGCGGAGAGGAGCGGAGCTGTGCCAATAATAACCTATGGAATTGTGTAAAATCTCTGCTCCGCTTTAGTGATAAGGGTTATTAAGGGTTAGAAAACGGTTCTTCAATTTATCGATTGTATTTATTTATTTATATGGTGGCAAACAAGCCCTCGGATTGCATGGAATTCGTAGTTTTTCTTACAATTGATACAAAAATAGTCCAACTTTGTAGATAACATGATATTTCCAATACAAACGCAAACGAAGCAGACTAAGAATCGCTGTTATGTAGCAGCGGAGTGTAAATTTAGATCAGTGTGTATACACGGTGTAGGCCAGATAATTTAGTGTACGATAACGAATAAAACAACGGAAATATGTCAGATACGATCATTCGAACCAAATTACGATCGCCGACCATTGATACAGTTCTATTACTGTTTTCCATTACTGCTGTAAATTACTTTAGTCAAAGTGACTCCACTGCGTCATTCACATTTGTGTAAACTGAATTTCCAATATTAACGAACGTTATTATGGCATTAAGTGTTTGTCCACCTGTCATCGGTTTGTCTCGTATACTATGGAAATGAATGCAACCCTATGATGTATATAGTATACTGTCTGTGGGTAGTAAGAAATAAAACCTTACCAATAGCTGAGGAACATAATTTTTTTACAATACTTGCTAGAGCTCGTCTAGTCTAAAATGACGTGCCCCACTACTTAGTTAGTTGATTCCGATGTGTGAGTGCAAATATTAATAACGACACTTCATCTGTGTGGGAGCGTCGACTGCTCCAATCGAACGACGCGTGCAACGTGAACGAGTCTCACCGGCAACTGAATGACCAATTACAACGGCATTTGTATATGTATTGCGTCCATATTTTAAACTTGCTTGTGTGCGTTAATGCGATAGTGGGGCGCGTCATTTTAGATTAGACGAGCTCTACTAACAAAGAAGTTTTAAATAGTTAAATCCAAATGAAACTCATTTGACTTTGAGAGAAATGACCTTGATATGTCGACATCTCAAATCCAGTGGGGTTTGCAGATCCATTACAAAACGTAGTGTATCTCTCTATGGACATATATTTATGTAATTCACTTTGCTCAATGCTGATGTGTAAATATTTATGTATGCTCTCGTGTAATTGGTCTCTCGGAAACGGTTCTAATGACTTGGACGAAAATGACACGTGGGTGGTATATTTGGTCAATAATTAGATTTATAATAGCGTTGACCTCGTTGGAAGTGCTTTCCCGGATTCTATGCATGCAGCCAACCATAACATTTAAAAACCATAACACTTTCTATCAGTTGGCCCGCTTGTCTGTTTGCCTATTGTATGACATTAAATAAAATCCCTGTGTCATCAACAATGTCCGCGGACACTACCGCGATACTAAGTATCTAGTTATACTTGTTCCCTCTGACCCTGCTATCACCTTAATTATGATGATATTAAAGATCGCATATATATATCCTCATCTTGACAGTACCGGTGGGGTCAGTTTCAAGGGCTGCTGTCGAAATTCAGCCATGACATTGAGTAGAATGGATATACCTACGAGCAGGTGGTTCTGTCCAATATCTCGGAAGTTTTTTGACCGCAGGCTTACCTCATCTTACATCACCATCGGTACAAAAATTACAATTTGACGAATTAGTCCCTGGTATTTTTATTTTTTATCTTTTGTATACTTAGGTGCTAGTCTCTCTTCATTATCGTTTCAATATCTCTGTCTACCTAAGACCACAGGAATACATTTCAAAATCACCGATAGCGATGTAACTTGAGGTAGGTCATAGATGTTAGCCAGCCAACACCACCAGGATGTAGGTACCTTGACTAGACTGCCGAGCGCTTACAAAGTCGCCTCAATTAACCTACGCCTATCGTACAATAGTTAGCATCAATCTGCAGTCTCTCTGAAGGATCTCTCTGACTGTAGTCTCCAAATCTCTAAAGTCACCCATCTCTCCCACAGGAGGGTCCGCACTCGACGCTGCCCGACGACGAGTTCTACGATGCCGTGGAGACCGGCTTCGACAAGATGGAGGAGGAGCGGTGCGCGCGCGCGCTCGGCCCCGCCGTGCACACGCGTGACGAGGTGGACCTCCCCCCGCCGGCCATCGACAACAGGCTGACTGTGCACCCGCTGTGGCCGGAGGTGAGTTTCACAATCAAATTGAAATTATAGTTTCCATCAGGTGGTCCGCATGCCTGTTTGTCTACCATATTACATAAAAAATGGTTAAGGCCGCATCTATTCGAGCATGAGTGGAAGTACGATAGAGTAGGTTGGAGGGAGTAGGATTTAGAATTTCTAGTTGAGATGATTTGCTTCTTGTGTCGGTAACACAATAAGATAAATCTTCAAGAAAGGGGAGAAAAGGTTTTTAAGGGTCGGCAACTTTATAAGTGATGCACTCTGCAGCCGTACTCGATAGCACGCCGCCATTTTGATGCAATTGAGTGTGGACCAATCGCAGCAAACCAGAACCAGAGCTGTCTTGCTGCGATTGGTTTCAATTCAATTGCATCAAAATGATGGCGTATAATCGGAGATGTGCGGTACCATTGCTGGTACTGCACCGTCCATAGGCTGCGATGACTGCTTATCATCATACAGGCCGTAAGCTTGTTTGCCACCTTAGTGGTATATAGAAAAATAGTTTCACATCCCTCTGGCTAGCGAATCACTGAATTTGGGTCTCTCTAAAACCTAAGTGTACGTTGAAGTACACTTCTCGAACCTTGGTGTTATAGAAGTATCCTTGTAATATGCCAACTGCACTGTTATTAAAAATCGCCTCGTTGCGGGTTTCAGTTAGTCGAGTCTTTTAAACGATCATAAAACGTCTTTGCACGACTGTTAATTGTACGGCCTTTGTCTTTAATCACTGTTTGGTTTTATTACAGACAATTAGTACTAAAATAGTGTTACCATTTAACATTAAGTAAGTTAGGCTATGCTCACTACGTTTCATATTTGTATAGTAAGGCTTTTAAACGTTAGTAAGCAGCAAATTAATAATGTAAATAGGTAGGGGAATCGAGTGATCAAAGAGTTATAGAGATCATTATTATCAGCATATACACATAAATGGCAGTACCATAGAGGTTATTGCCTATTATTGTAATCAAAGCTGAATTTAACATTACATGTTAATTATGGTAACAAACATCCGGGCAAATCGCGATAAAAATCATGTAACTGTTATAAATCACAGTGGTAGTCATGTTTTGGTGATTTTACAAATACTCAGTACATGTAAATTTACTGACCTCGCGAAATGATGTTGTACACAACAAATTACTGCTTCTGAATTAAGGTTGAAATTTTAACTAGAATGTAACAGTGGAAACCAATGTGCTTGTAATTTCTTTACTCATTAACTTTAAAATCCAAACACAAAGTGTACGACTCGTATGTGAAAGGGGTTCTATACACAGAAATCAAAAGAAAAATAAGTCAATAAAAGTCATATATGCGCGTGACTTTGTCGCTCTGCAGATGGCCCGATATATATTTATTTATTTATTGGAGAACCAACAGCTTATAAAACGAATTAAATAAATTAAGTAGACACAGTCAAGCCAATTATAGGTACTCGCTGATAACTCTACCTGGTATCGTTTGCCCATGATATTTGACACTATCTGACACCTGAATTATTGCGGAGTAGTACAGTTACGATAGTTGACCATATGGCATTTCAATTTACTTGTCTTATTTTGATTTCTGTGGTTCTATACGAAGACCCACCACATGTGTTGCTCGATTAAATTTGAATATTTAGTCTTTTTACGTTCTATTATGATCTTACCTTTCGACGGAAAGATGCAAACAAATGGATTTGTACAAAAAAGTAACCAGCTATATTGTTTTTAATGTTCCACTCTCGCGCAGATCGACAGGATATCCAGCGAGCAGATCCAGGCGGCGTTCGAGGGCGTGGGCGGCGAGATCGGCTGGCAGCTGTTCGCTGAGGAGGGCGACATGCGCATGTACAGGAGGTACGTTTAGTACGACAAGAGACAAAGGTTGAAATAATCTTACATACACCTAACGTCACCGCTTATGAGAAGATGCTGGAGTGAAAGAATATGTAGTGCCTAGGATACTAGGCACTACATATTCGTAGGATGTAGAGAGAATGAAAGGAGATTGACGGAAAAGATATATAGGTATGCCACAGGAGTGAATCCCAATACGATAAATTCGAAGATATTTAAAAGAAATATCAGATCAAGAGTATCAAACCGACGAGCTTGTATGAAAAGAATGATAAATATGAAAGAAGCGAGAGAGGTTTATCAGCATAATGTGGTCTCTGCCTGTTCCAATTTCCCAAAGGCGCATCAGTGTTCCTAATAAAAATTCTTTAAATGAAATGTTTCGCAATTTCAAAATCCAACAGATGGCGCCAGTGAGAAATAAGGTCCGTTGTCAAAATACTGCTTTAAATTGTTGTACGCTCACTTCTTCTGCAACACAACTATTTCTTTCAATCTCCAAAGGTTGAGTGGATGAAATCCCCCTGCCTGCAGTCCGCCTTTGTACATATCGCTGTAACATTTATGTAAAATGTATATTTTCTTTTGGTTCAATAACGATTACCAGAAAGACTGCTGTGCTATTGTACAGAAACACGGGGTCGGCAACGCGTGGGTGATGCCCCTGGTATTGCAAACATCCACTACCATCAGGCGGGCCGTAAGTTTGTTACGTTTATAAAAAAAACTGTAAAGTGACAGACAGATCTAGTCTATCCAACGATAGGGCTTTATTTTGACAACAGACCCTATGCCTCCATACCGCCATCTGAACTCGTTCCTACACTTATTGTGTAAACCCCCAACAGGGAGATGGAGGCAGACGGTCTGGTGACGGACCCGCCAACAGACCTAGCCTTACGCCTCACTAGCCTAGCCTTACGCCTCGCCATCTGAACTCGTACCTACACTCATTGACTAACCGCCCCCCAGGGAGATGGAGGCAGACGGTCTGGTGACGGACCCGCCAACAGACCTAGCCTTACGCCTCGCCATCTGAACTCGTACCTACCCTCATTGACTAATCCCCCCCCAGGGAGATGGAGGTGGACGGTCTGGTGACGGACCCGCTGAAGGCGCTGCACCGCGTGCGCGGCGTCTCCGCGCGGGAGATGTGCCACTACTTCTTCAACCCGCGGTACCGCTACGAGTGGGAGAGTGAGTGATCAACGCTTACTGCTGTGTTCTTTATTATATAGTATAGTAGTACCGGTAGACGCAGCGTGGGTAGGCCTCCCACAAGGTGGACCGACGACCTGGTAAGGATTGCAGGTACCAGCTGGATGCGGAAAGCACAGGACCGGTCTTTGTGGAGATCTCTGGGGGAGGCCTATGCCCAGCAGTGGGCGTCTTCTGGCTGATATGATGATGATGATGATGATGATTTTTATATAGAATTCGATTTTTTTTTCTAGCCACAAATACCTATTTAGAAGTCACTGAATCTCTATTGCAAGCAAAAAAACTTTACTCAACGGTTTTCGCTAATCCTTTATTATCGACGATCGTTTTAAATTATACTTTCAATAGAGATATTTAGGTTGAAAGAATGACCAATTCGAGATGTCACAGCGCTAGAATTAGGCCCCTGTGTATAGATGGGGTGACTTTGACCCTCGACATTTGGGTGGTGATTGGCGTTACACGAGTCGTTTGGCCTTTTCAACAAAATTACCGATACGCGAGTGCGCGCGGACTTGTTTGGCCGGTCCATACAAGCACGATCGGACTCGATCGGCTATGGCCCGCGCACTCACGTCGTGCCAGCACGGACTAAGCTGGCCGGGAGTCTGCACACGCGTGTGGTATATTTACCACCGCGCCTGACCTTTTTATGTTTGGGTTCGCAGCAATACTGTTAAATTTAATTCTTGATACCAAGGGGTACGCATCTGCTCGTGATAAAAAACATCTTTTACTATGGCAGTAAGTCTGATATCGCGAATAAAAATCAGCTGTATCGTACATTTTGGCAGAGTACGTTGTCAGTTTCTGTTGTGAAACAGCTGATTTTCTCTTTCGAAATTTTGGAATTTGTGCCATAGTGCTCTAGTGCTTTGTCATCGCGAACACATGTACACCACTCGGCGAGATATCCGTGGAATGCTTTTAAAATGTCTAATAATAACGATCCCAATCCAATCATGACCGAAATATTTTAAAACCTTAAGTAATCGTGAACATTTGACTTCCAGCTACGGTGGAAACGATGACGATAGTCGAGGAGATATCCCCCGACGCTCTGGTGTTCCATCAGACCTTCAAGCGGATATGGCCGGCGTCGCAACGAGATGCATTGTTCTGGTCGCACGCGAGGGCTTTGCCGGCCACCGTGGACGCCGGCGCTGGTTATGCGGTCACCAACCACTCTACTATCAATGAAGAGTTCCCGGTGAGTGTGGGGGAGCTGGGTGAGGTCTGAGGGGGGTCAAAACGGGTCCAGAGTGGTCTATGGGCGGTTAACGAGGTTGTAGGAGGTTCTAATCAGGGGCTAGGGGGTCTAAGGCGGCCTATGCTGCCAGTGTAGTGGTGATATCCCCAACGTGCCGTCTTCAAGCTTCAACCGGATATGGCCGGCGTCGCAGCGAGACGCATTGTTCTGGTCGCACGCGCGGGCTTTGCCGCTCACTGCTTACGCCGGCGCTGGTTATACGGTCATTAACCAATCTACTGTCAATGAGAAGTTCCCGGTGAGTGTGGGGGAGTTTATTAGGGATCTTTGCGGTTCCAGGCGGGTCTATAGGCGGTCTACGAAGTCCTAGGGGGTTCTAAGTAGAGTATAGGGGGTCTAAGCGGAGTTTACGGGGAACTAAGGCTGTCTACGCCGCGACCGTAATAGAGGAGATATCAGGCATAAGGCATTTCATCTTAATCCTCACAGTGACAACGCACCTGCGGTTGTGCATTGATGTTATCTGCAACCTTAATGTATGAATCGTAGATGTTATGGTCGACAGCTACCATTTACCATCAGGTGGGCTGTCTGCTTGCTTGTCACTGAGTTGCATAAAAAAATATATATATAACTTTCTTATTGTTCTTCCCAGGCGAATAGCGGTGCGTGCATCCGTCTATTCGTGACGGTGTGCCTGGCGTGCCGCACGGAGTGGCCGGCGGGGCAGCCGCCCTCGCGCGCTAACATCACCACTAGCATCGCCTACTGTAGTACTGGTGAGACACGACGACCCTTCGTCACAGCCCATAACAGTCCCCCTTCGTCACAGCCAATAACAGTCCCCCTTGATCACAGCCCATAACAGTCCCCTTTCATCACAGCCCATAACAGTCCCTCTTCGTCACAGCCCATAACAGTCCCCCTTCGTCACAGCCCATAACAGCCCCCCTTCATCACAGCCCATAACAGGCCCCTTCGTTACAGCCAATAACAGTCTCCCTTCATAACAGTCCCTCTTCGTCACAGCCCATAACAGCCCCCCTTCACCACAGCCCATAACAGTCCCCCTTCATCACAGCCAATAACAGTCCTCCTTCATCACAGCCCATAACAGTCCCCCTTCGTCACAGCCCATAACAGTCCACTGCAGGACTTAGGGCCTCTCGCACAGAAGGGGAGGTCGTTGCCATAATCTCCACGCTTGGCAGGCGGGTTGAGTGGCAGTGTTGTAAATATAATAATGGAAAACGCTGCTGATTATAACCATGATCCAAACTGGTCAGGTTCCCCTGGTAGTAGGTCACAGAGGTCAGATGGTAGCCACTCCACTGTAATTACCTGATCGCCAAATCCTGGATCATGGTCAAGGCGGACCCCGGGCCCTCGTCCTCGAGGGCACAACCGGGACATTAACGCTCAGATTATTAATATTGTTTAATGGAAATAGCTGCTGCCCATTTTCCAGCCCACGGAGACTCTAGATCTTTTGTCTCGATACCATTAATCGCCCTGTACGGCACCCACGAGTGTAAGGTTGGTGCTATTCTACTCTGCCGGACACCACACGGCCATTCCCCTTAAGCTCCTTGAATAACTTAAAGCAAGGCTCTCGACAAAACTTCGCAACACACATGTTACAATCGTGACTGTACATTCTTGTAATGGTTTAACGTTTTTAATGTATGTTTGTGTAAATTTGCCGCGAAATGGATTTCTACATGTTAAAAATATAAAACAAAGCAATGAAAAGAAAAATAATAAAATGACAACAACGCCATCTAGCGGCGAATCGTGGTTTTTCGATTTAACTGCTATATTTTGTTAACCTATGAAAAGCCATTTCACGGTTAATTTGATACATTTACCATAATACAGAGTATAAACCATAATACAATTACTAAACACTCTAAACGAATAATAATAAGAGAAATTTAGTATGCACATCAAACCAACCCTTTTATTTATTTAGTTAATATAGTCAGGTATTTGACTCCCATCTCAACTGATGTTAAGTGCAGATGCATGTATTTAATACTTATTATTGTCTTAAACAGACCCAAGATGTAGCGCTCAGGGAAAACATGTATAATAACACTCGTCTTTCTGTCTGCAGTGAACCCTGGCGGCTGGGCGCCAGCGGGCGTACTTCGCGCAGTTTACAAGCGCGAGTACCCGAAATTCCTGAAGCGCTTCACCCACTACGTAGCGGAACAGTGTCGCGGTAAACCACTCGCCGTATAACACATCGCGATGCCGCCGGGGGCGCCACCAGCGGCGCACTTGCCACACAAGACACCACGGGGACAGTTAGTTCCGAAAAATGCCACCCGATCAGGACACTCCACGCATCGGGTGGACCCATTTCAAAGTCGAACGTGGTTGGAACGTGTGCCGTAGAAATAGTTATACATGTACCTTTTGGTCGACTTGGGAGTTGAAGAGTTGGCTATCATTTTAATGCTATTTTTAAAAGTATATATTACTTTAAAATTGACGTTTCCTACTCATTTTGCGGGTGCGAATATTGAAAATTGACTCCAAATGATCTCAAATGCCGTTCACCGTACGGAGGATGATGTTTTTCTTGTGCTCATAATCGCAAAACTGATGCGATGGATATTTCTCAAAGCGAACGACATTGCTAATGGTGTTCCCGTAAACTCTCCGGAACCGGATTTTATTTGACGCACACAACGGATGGCAAGTTGAGTGATTTATATCGTCTGGAGACGTCTTATTTTACAAGTAGCTTCATAATTCACGACGTCACTGTATTAAACTTAGACTACACAACACTCGCTGTCGAATTTAGGAAAGCTGTAAGTATTATGTAGGTATCCAATACATTTCTGTTTGTTGAATGGGCTTGCTCTTAGTTCAGAATTTCTTTAGTTTATTGTTCGCTGTCTAAAGCGCGAAGATTCTGTTGCTACTGATCTGTACATTATTTGCTATTCCAGCATGTTTTCATTGTCTCTGTCTCAAGCCCATAATTATACAATTTGGACATGTCCTTCTGTCGACTATCATGTGAGCAAGCTACAATTAAAAGAGCAAGCTTTCTTGACTTCGACAATGGGTAGTATTATCTCGTAATGTTAGTATTGGATTAGGTCTAAAATGTGTCCATGATTCTAAAAACACTGAAGGTCATAGCCATGCTTGTACTATTCTATGTATTACACAATTTAGAACATAAAAACGGCGTATATTAGACCTAAATTTCAATACGCCTCTCTATATAAAACTGAATGGTTTTACATCTATAATTCTGTCAATTCCATTGAATCATTATTTACTGTGATATTTATTCGAATAATCGGTAGTTCTATTGCAATGGAATTGACAGAGTTATATAATTTTGTTAGATATATGATAAAGGGTTACAAACAGGATATTGGCTATGTAAACGTAAGGCCAAGGTTTCCTACTACTGTACAGAAATGCACCTAGAGTTTTAAATGGAGTATGTAATGTTAGAACTGTCCACCTTATATTGGTAACGATGGTGTGTGTAGGGTGTGAAGTGATTATATTGTTTGATACTCATGTATAAAACACTGTAATGTCGGAAGTACGTCGCAGAATGTTCACAGAGAGAAGAGGTAGCCCAGAACACTAGTAGACTATTGTGTCGACTTTGGTCGAAGCGAAACCGCCTAAACTATGTAGATACGAGAGAATTTATAATTGTTACTCTTTTCATTAGTGTGAACTTTACTGGATCTGAGTGCGACGATGGCGTTGCAGACTAAAATGTCTGTATATCCTTAAAATGGATGATGATATTACGATAATTTCAGATGAAGAAGTGTCGCAATCGTAGATAGAATACTATTCAGGTTGGCTTTAAATTCGTGATACCAAGGGGTATGCACGTGCTGGTGATAACTAGTTAACTTTTGCTGTGGCCCCAATTCGGAAATCGCGAAAAAATATCAGCTGTTTTATCATCATCACAGCCCGTAGCAGTCCACTGCAGGACTTAGGGCCTCTCCCATGAAAGGGGAGGTTATTGCCATAATCTCCACGCTTGGCAGGCGGGTTGGAGATCGCAGTGTTTAAATATAACAATGGAAAAAGCTGCTGCCCATTTTCCAGACTACGGAGACTCGACAGATCTTTTGCCTCGAAAACATGTTGCACTGTTTCATACATTTTGGCAGAATCCTTTTTCAATTTTCTAGTAACAGCTGATTAATGTTGCAGCTGAAAACGCGAAAACTATCGCGGTTATCACATATTTTACAAGTATGTACCGGGTTTCCTACCGCGTACCTTTATTTACGTGTAGCCCGGAGCAAACTTTCAAAATGTGAAACAGCTGATTGTTTATCGTGATTTCAGTTGGTGCCAAAAGTTGTTCAACTTGTAAGAACGAGCACTTGCATACCAATTGGTATAATGAATTTAAAGTCACTGTATAACAAAAATTACCCTTTGCACACAACTCTGTTGTGTTTCTCGTGTACATAATAAATAGTTATGTATCATAAAATGGGAGGCGGATAGGGATCGAGACGAGAAGTGATTGCCGATGTGTTCAGTTAGTTAGGGCCGAGAATTTCACTGGCGAAGCATTACATACAGGGTGGGTATTAATGTAACGTTACTATACTTTTGATCATACAAGACAGCTTAATCTGTTTCCGAACTTTGCAGCGAAGTTCTTCAGCAGATTACGCTGCCTTTTAGTGTATTTCGTATTATTTTTAATCACAGAAAGTACTTACAAGGGCACGCAGTAACCGTCGTATTTATATCTGTGTCTATTTGTATTGTTGAAGTTGTTTTGAATTATTTTGTAAATGGAAACAGTTATTTCATTCCATTCTCGTACAGGAATATCTCACAGTTTTCCCATTATGTATTACTTACATATTATTGTGTACAGGTCTTCACGATAAATAATTGAAATGTCTCAAAGTATAATTAAAATAATATAGTAATATAATGGAAGATATATAAACTGCATTTACTATTACGCAATGTTGGAATTGTAATTAGTTATACAGTGTAAAATATGTTTTTTTAATTATTGTTTATAATAAAATGTTTTATGATGGATATAAATGTTTTTTTTTCTAAGTTAAATAAATAGACCACAGGGGAACGCAACCAACTATATTCTCACTTCAGCTTGTAGACAATCTCCGTCTGATACGATACGAGTGGAAAAGTTTCTGTTGTACCATTGTCGCAGCGGACGTATTAAATAACAATAAAAGTTGGAATTATTTCTTTATTTACAACACTTAACAATTTCATTCATCATTATTTTAAACATTGACATTCATGTAAAACCAGGGTTACTCAAATAATAGTTGCTTAAGTTTTAATTATGCCATTTAAAACTAAAAGAATAGTATAGTCGCTTTTGTTCGCACAGATTTCTAAATTACGTAGAAGGTAACAGCCACGTCAGATCAGCTGGTGAGATATTAATGAAAGCGTTGTCTGTCTGTCTGCTCCAATAGTCATGAACCGTCGCATCCTTAACTGTTGTCTATTGTAATTTTTGCAACTTATTAAAAATGGAAAACGTTATTACGAGTACGATTTATGTAAATAAAACGCGACGATTCGAAGCACAGTTTCATTGCTAAGCGTTATTTGATTCATACACTAGTACGTAGTCAGCTTTTTGAGGGCTACTTAGTGAAATTACAAATGCAATGTGTATGCCTGAACGACTCCGTTCTAGCAATTATAGGAACAACTAAGCGCGACAACGTTATGTGTAAAGGTGGCGTGAAATGGAACTAACATGCTACCAATAGGGAAACTACTGAAGTAAAGACACTGACGCTCCCTCACGGTCATTAATAACATTGTCGCGCGAAACACATTTTTGATAGGTATATACTAATTTCTGCTAGAAGTTGGGGTTTACAAAGTACGTAAAAGATGTGTTACAATCTAGATTGAATAGCAAGAAATCGACTAATCAAGTATTTGCATAGGTATTTATAAGCCCTCATCGTTGCGCTGCTTACAGGTATAACTTTGAATACGTATCTCACAACAATATAACTCCAAATACACATTATATACGGGGTCCAGCCCCCTCACTTATATCTAAGTTAAAAGTTTCTCAAACATGACCAACTTACGTACTAAATGCAAGAAAAGCGATAAGTGATTACCATATGGATTACCTACGTTTGGGTAAGTTTTGTTCTATGCAAGTCTCTGGTTAAAATAACATTGGTTTATATTAAGATAATACTAATTTTTAAATTGATATATGAAAGCAATTTTGTCGTCACCTCTCTTGCATTGAATATTAAATTAAATTACTATTCTACAATGTATTTGTTAGGGTGTTGGCTTCAAAGAGTCATTAATTTATGTCACCGTAATTATGATGAACATCTTACCCGATTTCGATTTACCTTAAAACCAACATCGGAACATACTTGTTAATTTAAATTAGAAATTAATTTAAAATTGAGCTAACTATAGCAAAATATTTTTTTTATAATTTAAACTAATATTTTCTCTAATATTGGATAATAATAAATATTTGTTAGTTGTAAACATTCATTTTAGATATTTATTATACATATATTTTCATATTTTAAATATAAAGTATGAGATTGAACACCATGGATCTAAATTTTGAAGTACCAAAAATTACTTCACATATGAATATAGGGTACACAAATTTTATATACCTAAGTAAGATTGAATAGAAGTATATAACGTTTATATTTTAACCACTTTAGACCGTTATGTATTGACATTGAGCACAAGGAAGCGTATTCATAATGTTCTCTTTAATTGTTTATTTTCTATAAACCAGCGCCATACAGACGAATACAAGTTACAATTATATTAATATTATTAGACCTTACCTACTCGAATATAAATTATATGAAATATTTAAATGACTTATATGTATAAAATTTACTCCATAATAAATTAGTTAACATTCACTACTTAATAAGAATATAAAATGTTTCATAAATGTTGTATTCCACTAGGGAGTGAAAGGAAAAAAATCGAGTTAATTTCTCACGTCGGGTTGTATGATATGATGCTGAGGCCGAAAAGTCCGGTTCTTCTACAAAAAGTTCAATATAAAAAATAGGATATCTCTGAAAGCTCAAGTGTATATACGTGGACCGATTTACCAATTTACAACAATACAAGAATCGAAGAACAATTTGGCAAAGATTTAAAAATAAGATAGACGAAGGTTATAGGTACCGCTGTCATGGGATGTACGACATGATATATTACAATTGATCATGATCGATCACTGCCAATCGCTTATTATGGCACTTCTATCACGGATTCTCTTTGTATAACATTACAATACATTGTACTTACACAACAAACTAAGATACCCGTGTAAATGGCAACTACAATAATACGTCTTCATCAATGGATATTAATCAGATATCAGTGAAAATACAAAGTTCTGATACATTCAATCAATACGATAGTAAATATTTTTGGATCCAATTATCTCTAATAAATACTACTACGTAAAAAAGTAGATATCAACTGTTACAATTCCAATGATATCTACACTAACACGGATATAATAAGTATAAAATAAGCGTATTTTCGGACATATCCGTCAGGCATAGTTCATGCCAGTGATCCATTTCAGACTTTTTACGTTGACATCCAAATGCAATCGGCGAGTCTTGGACTGCGGATCGTAGTCGGCTCGTTACTAGCTTCCATTCCATTCGGGACCCCCTCCTGGCTCCCTTTCTGACGCTGCGGCTTTCCACAGGGGTGACAGAGACGGAGCGCGGCAGCCGGCGAATGTCTTTCAGTGTTGTTAACAATCACGAATAGCTTGAGAGGCACTATCTCGCGCGACGATTTCTTACTACATACCTATATCAAATCACATGTTGACACCCGTAATGTTTCTGATTCTTCCCCCAATGTTTATCATTTGGCACAGGCCTGCCTCGCCTTTCAATGTAGGGATATCATATATAATATTAACAATTCTTAAACATAGATTAGGATACTTCCCATACTCTCATTTCTTCCAAGTATAACTTTCTAATCGGAAATAATTAGATTTTTTAATTTTAATCCAAATAATCGATCTCTTTCTTCTTTAATAAAACACGAAAAACCTTATCTTTCAGCTTTAACTAGGTATAATAACTTGTCCCTCACTTTTAAATTAAGGTTCACAATCATATCGACAACTAGTTATTCCCCAAAATTTGTCGAAAACATTTAAGTAAGTCCGTTCCTAATAGGGTTACTGACTAACAGCCAATAATATTAACATTTAATACTATTAATATAACGAATCATCAATTTATAGAAACCTAGTAGTAGTAGGATACCTAGGGTAGTTTACCCGAATCCGAATACGACACAATACAAGTAAATCTATACCACACCATTTGTAGTCGTTACTACGTACGTACGTTACGTAATTAAATAACTATGGCCTTCCGCGCATACCGCATACTCTCAGTTTCATCACATAAGTCAAGCTCGGTAACTGTTGTTTACAATAAGCTTTGGTAACTGGCCGGCGGAAAGTCAAAACCCAGTTTTCTTGTTGTAGGTATTCTTAGGGTCAAATCATTCTCTTTGAGCTTTACTTATTATTCAAATGGTAGTCGGAGGATATTCTTCAATTGTGGATGTGGCTTCATTACAGGCTACCGTCTTTAGGCTGTATGGTCAACGTTGGGTCTGGTAGACTGACCTGTAGCCGTGTCTGCTGCTGGCCTACTCTTCTGATCAGTACCGCGGGCTGAAAATATTCCTCAATACTAGCTATGTCTGTCCTCAGTGGTGAGGTTGGAAGGCTATATGGTCAGTGGTGCCGGTGTGTATGGTGAGCTGCCCTATATCCCCGTCCTCGCCGGTGAATATGGAAGACTATAGTCGGCGGAAAGTATCGTGTGCTGTCCTCTAGCCGTGTCTGCAGCTGGTTTACTATTCTGGTAGGACCGCATATATTGTTGCGGGAAATATTTGTCAATTGTAGCTATGACGGTCCTCGGCGATGAGGATGAAAGGTGCCGGTTTGTGTGGGGGGTTGCCTTCTAGCCTGGTCCTCTACCGTAGACATAGAAAGCTCTATGGTCGGCTGAAAGCATGGTGTTCTGTCCTCTAGCCGTGTCTGTAAGCCTAGATCCTCTTTGGCTTGGAAGTTGCTGTAGTTCCTGCAGCAAGAAAGCTGTAGTTACAGCCTGCTGTAGTTCCTTCTGTCGGAAGGCTGTACATGGTAGTGCCCTCTAGCCGTTAGGCTATTCCTCAGCGGTGGGCTGTGCGGGCTGTATGGCGGGCTGTCGCTGCGCGCGGCGCACGTCGGCGATGGTGGTGACGCCGGCCTCGTCCAGCTCCTTCCAGCGCTGGTGGTTCAGCCGCGCGTGGTTCACCAGCTCCGGCATGTCGATGAACGCTGGAAAGGAGGGTTAGGTTAGACGTAAAGGTAACTCTCTTTATGTAATACGGCAGACAACCTCCGTTCTGCAAGTCACTGGAGGTAGAAGACCCGAACGCGCATTGGTGATGCCCCTGGCGTTGGTGATGTACTTAATCGGCGGTGACCACTTTCCATCAGGTGGCCCACCTGTCAGTGCCTATCTACAGTAATAACATGAAAAATATAGGTAGGTAGGTACTTTTATTATACTACGGTTTTCTCTATTTCTGAAAATGTGAATTATTTAACCGCGAGTCGGTCTTAGAAAGCATCTCCTACTTCCTCCTGACTCCTCAACTCACCCGCCCAAGCCTCCATCATGTCGATAATGATGTAGTCGATGAAGCCGATCTGCGATCTCGGAATGGAGCAGGAGGCGCGGTCGAACATCGGCATCACGACGGGCAGGTCCTTCGCCTTCTCCTCGTCCGTTTGCAGGAAGTACTCCTCCGCGATCCTGGGAAGGTATGCGTTTTTTTTTTAAGTTAGACTTGCCAGTATTTCGACTGCCATCTCACCTGGTGGTAAGTGAAGACCTGGAGGTAAGAAGAAACGTTACTCCCTGCTTATTTTTTATATGGGCATTGTTCCGATATTCAGCACCTACTTATTTTTGTTCTCTCAGACATCTACAATCACTGAGACTACGATCCTGACATATAGAGTGCCACAAACTACGATCCTGACACACCTCTATATTCATACATCTCGTACAGGTGTCCGGGATAAGAGGGTGAGTGTCTATGTATGAGGAGACATCTATTGACGGTCCTTTGGGGTAAGACCGACTCATATTATAGTCGGCGACTCCTATTCGCACGGTGTATGACAAAAGGACGTCGTGACAGAAATAGGTCGTCAACGCGGACAACGCGCGTGGCATAACTGACAGACTAATCGACTGGCAACGCTATCGACCATCTTCATTAAGTGTTTCATATGCTATTATACAGTGGGTATATACTGCCTTTAAGTACCTAAGAACATAAAAAAACACTTTCCAAAACGAACTTATGTATAGTCCAGTGTCAAAATCGGTATTTGAGGCTGGCGTCTTCGAAACATAATTGCGTAGTATTTTTCTCAATGATTTTTGGGGTGCTGTCTTCAAATCACGTTGACATTGTAACGTGTCAGTTTCACAAAACAAGGCAAAGAATGTCATTTTCAGTATGAACTTTCAGAGAAATTCAAAGATAAATTACCTTCTGGCCCATTCAAAGGCGAACTTCTGAGGTCGCGAGGCGTTGGACACGTCCGCGCACTTGATCATCATGCGCTTCACCAGCACCACGTTCTCCGGTGAAGACAACGCCGTCATGTCTAGGGCTAGGGGTTCCTGGGGACATCATCAAGAAGCATATAGTTATTCGGATGCGCTTAGAATTTAAAAGCGTCACACAGATAACAACAATATAGCTAATAGAGTGTATGGAGAGAAACTCTACCTATCAACCGTTTAATACATGGAGCGAATCAATAAGCTTTGTACATCTTGTCGATTCTTTCAATTAATGCGGTGTTTGGCTTTTACGTGTGGCGACTGCCAACTGACCCGCACAACCCGTTAGGGAAGAGCTGGAAATCGGACTGAGTGAGTCGGAAGTCGGAATGAGTCGGTAGCGGACCCTGGCAGAAGCCGGGACCAACCGTTCGGATGATGATGATGATGATGATACCGCTTGTTGATTCTACGTCTTATCCTCTCTCACCACGATGGTGGAAGTAATGGTTTGGAGAATGGTCGAAAATGACTACGAGAAATCCATATTACTCACACGTTAGCCGAACATGGCAGTTATATGGCAAAGCCGAGAGTTTCGAAGACCGCGTCAGAGGCCCGTTGGGCGGCTCGAAAAATCCAACGCCAGAGGTGATGCCTCATTATCGTTACCTACGGCAGTCCACGTAGACAGAAGAGCTCTATCAGTGGCTCAAGACAGAAACATCACCACTATAGTTGTCCACTTTCCGAGCTTGTCCACCTCCTAACCAATCTACAATTCCACAATTTCTATTTCTTAACTCGTCCATGTTCCTAGCTTGTTCACTTCCTAACACGCCCATATTCCTAACTTGTCCACTTCCTAACTCGTCCTTATTAACATTATTCTACCTACTTTATACTCGGAATTTTTTTCCCAGACGTACCCAATGGGTACGTTCCGAGTGGGTACGACCAGGAATATTGGCTACTTGCTCCTTATTATTGGTGCAAGCTTTCATAACTTTGTTCTACCAATCTGTCCACCGTACTATACGTAATATAAAATGAATTTGGACCCTATGTCGAGAGTACCTATATAGAGTCAATAGTCGCGTAGCGCTAATAAAGTTATTTCCTTAATAATGAAAAAATAAAAAAATAATAATGTGTGTGAGAATGACAAGATCACTCACGTCAGTCTGCATTCCATCCTCCTTGCTGCCACTGCCCTTCGCGTAGAAGACGTTGACGAACTTGGCGAGATGCTCGAAGTGCTTCGTCATCTCCGTGGCGAGGATCATGTCGATCACGTGGTGCCGCATCGTCTTGTACGTGTCCCGGTCCAGGTTCTTGAATATGTTCGCGCGGTCGTCGTCTGGAATTGTGGAAGGTGTGAAATGGATTATCAAGGGACTGAAATTCGAGTGTTGTCTATAATTGTGGAGCAAAAGGGGTGAAATGGATTATAACCTTAATGTAAGGAACTGAAAGCAGAGCGTTCTCATTCCAGTCTCAACAATTTTGGCTTTGCGAGATATCGATCTTGACGAGAGTACTCACGGACTATTTGAGTGTTGAGCTGATCGTGACGTGTATTAGGATCACACTGTGATAGGTACATACACTCTGTGGTACTCACAGTTGTGAGTACAGATGTTTGCGATACCTAAATAATACCGGCTATATAATATAACTTTGTGGCCGTAGCCTGTATCTGGCGCAGTGCTAGTGCGGTAAATAATGTTGGCTTCGTAGTTTTACCTACTCTCTCTGTGTTTTTTTATTTCTATATTTAAGATATCTAGGCATTTGACCGCCATCGTCGGCATTGTGTATGTGTATGCACTATGCATGTAGGTACATTATAAATACTGATACTCACTAAGCGTAAGCTTGAACGTCAACGCCGCATGGTGCGACTCCAGCACGCTGATATCGTTATACAGCACTGCGAGCGAATGCCGCGCGTTGCAGAGGAACACTGACGACACCCCCGGGTGGTCGATGTCGTGGGCGGCAGCCGCGATGAGGGCTGCGACAGCTTCTAGCGGCTCCAGGACGGACTTCAGACGCTCCTTCTCCAGGAAGTAGGCCACCGCCTGGTGGTGGGGGGAGAGATTTGTGTGTTGTATATGTAAATGGTGTTTTAATAGTTCGTACGTAATGTCTCTGGAGTCTGGTAAAGATCGCAAGTACCAGCTGGATGCGGAAGGCACAAGACCGGCCTTTGTCTCTCTGGGTGAGGCCTATGCCCAGCAGTGGGCGTCTTTCGGCTGATATGATGATGATGATCTATGTAGCGTCGGGTGCCTAGTGGTTAAGGTATCCGATTCGTTAGCGAGAAGTACCTGGCTCGAATCCCACTGCCGCCATGTACCAATGAGTATTTTCTGAGTTATGTACATTAGTTGAATACTGATGCTCTTACGGTGAGGGAAAAATTTGTAATGACACCTGAACATTCAGGCGACGGAATGTGTAACCATGATCCAATCTAGTCAGGTTGTCCTGGTAGCAGGGTCACAGAGGTCAGATGGTAGTTGCAATTACCTGATGTTCCAAAACCTGAATCATGGTCAAGCCGGACCCCAGGCTCTCGAGAGCACAACCGGGACATTAAGATCAATTAAGGGAAGGAAGATTATTTTTTATTATACGTTGGTAGCATCTATGATTCGTGAACTTATTATAGGTGTTACGTGTAGGTAACAAAAATGCAGAACCGTACGGTGCGTTGATGCTCTGAGGACTTTGTCTGCTGCCTACTACTCAGTGACAAACCAACAGATATTCAGCTGCAGTAACTGTCGCGCACATCTACGATTCATACACTTTATTTTAATATTTATGCTAGCCAGGCATTTCACCATCTCACCTGGTGGTAAGTGACAATGCGGCCGATGATGTGGCATGCCTGTCTAGGAATAGCCCTTTCACTCTAGCCTTGAAGGTGTCTAGATAATAATGATCAGGGAACACATTCTCAGGCAACGCGTTCCATTTCTTAGCCGTACCGCATTATAAAGGTTGAACTAAAGCGGCTCGTGCGGATAGCTGGAAGATCCACAACATAAGATTGAAGCGTTTCAGGATTTAGTTTGTAGAAAATAAAAAGAACGGAAAATGCAGGACTGCAGGACACTCAATTATCTCCTAATCTGATTTTCAGGAAACTTAAATATTAACCATGGTAAAACAACTTTAATTTTTATAGATACTAAAATTGATATTGAACCTGGTATTCACGGTAAACCAAAGCCAAACAACCCCCAAACTGACCTGAAGTACATCAGCCGCGTGCGTGGAGTTGTGGTATGTGTTGACCGCGTGGTAGTTGGTCTCCACCACTGTGAGCCAGTGCAGCAGAGTGCGTTCGTCACACTCGAGGGTAGCGCACACGTCGAAGCGTCCGCCCATGATGGCCAGACCCAGGTGGGCTAATGGCCTGCCTCTCGTCAGATCCTCTAGACGGAAGATCTCGAAGTCCCAGCTCATCGCTGTGTCTAGCAGCTCACGGAGCTGGCCCGTTGTCTGGTGGTGGAGAGTATGGTGGTTAGTGTTGGAGAACGAGTAGGCTAAGTTGTTGTGTTTGAAGAGAAATTGTGAAAAAGGATGATATGCTTTATTTTTTTTAAATACGTACCTATATTGGGTAGGCCCCTTTTAACCCAAAGGGGGTTTTAAATTTCTTTATCAAGTAGGTATTCAAGTACCTATTAATACTTACTACTAGTAACACTTTAAGTATTTCTTAAGTCTGTTTAGTTTTTTTGTAAAAACATTACGTTACGTCTGGAAAGATAATACAGTGTAGTGTAGTAGATTATCGCTATCTTCTTGAGAGAGTGGTGGTCACACATGTTCATTCATCGCCAATGTTATCGGGTTTATTACCACGGTTAGAATACTAATATATGTGCGATGAAAGTATAGTAAATAACAATGAAAGTCTATTTACTCCAGGTAGGTACCTTATGCTTAATGTTTGTCCTGTTCGTCTGCGACCTGACGACGGTGGAGTCGTTGCTGCTTCTTCGCGACGAGAGCACGTTTGAAGGCCCTTGCTGGAAACACCAAAAGATAAACATTACATATAACGCCATTAGCTAAGGTGGCCATGTTGTACAAGTATTACTGTGTAGTTTCGTAGTTTCAGTGAATTATTTACTAATTCAATTTAAATTGTCAAAATGAATAGTAGTAACTTTGTAGTTTCAATAAAATATTTACTGTGAAGTAATTGTTTTTCGTATGTTTGCGTGCCAAACTGATTAGTAGTAATTTTGTACGTTTAGTGAATTATTTACCGTGCTATAATTGTTTTTCGTATGTTTGCGTGCCGAAATGAATAGTAGTAACTTTGTAGTTTCAGTGAATTATTTAAAGTGCTATAACTGCTTTTCGTATGTTTGCGTGCTAAAATGAATAGTGGAACACAAAGATAGATGTATCGATGATTTAAAGATGGTGCGTTTTTGAATATATTAATTTTGAAGAATAAGTTGCTTTGTTGGCCTGGTTATAAATGTCTTGACATCATAATGTTGACTGTGTCGGTATAGTGCTGTTTGATGGTAGTTTAATCATCGAAAATATCAAGCTGCGAACAGATATGCATATGAAACGATCAAGACGGTTTAGATCAAACAAAACTGACGAAAATGTTAGAGAAAAGAATTTAGTAAGTACCAAAGTTTAGGAAAACAAACTAAAGAGAAGTAGTAATCTAAAAAGCACTAACGAAGAACCAAATTCCATTTTGAATTGTTAGTCTATCGTAACAATATAAATCACCTAATGTGAAAGCTTGGTCTAGATCTAGGCAAGCTGCTGTTCTAGACTAGTCTAGGCCGCTAAGAAGGCTGGACAGAACGATCGGAAACAGAGATAGATCGAGATAATACCAAACCTCCTACCATAAAGAACATGTTTGTGTTCGCTTGGTCCCTCTAGCCGGATCGAACGGGATCATAAAAAAATAAATACATGTTAGTACATTTTACATACATAGTAATAAATACTGGGGTTAAAGGGTAAGATCAAATGCTGTATTACAGGAACCCATCTACAACGAGGAAATTATAAAAATAAATAGAACAGAAACAAAAGTAATATTAAAAATAAATGAAATTAAATAAATGTTATAGTTACATAGATTAGCTACACCAAAATACTGATGCTTAATTGTTATTATATTAATGCCCTACCTACATTAGATAATATTTACAACATCTACATTCGTTTTATTATTATTATTATATATTGGTAGTTATTGTCGATTGACATTTAGTTGTACTCATTACCTTACTTACTTTAAGTACTGCTTTGTTAAAGTCCAAAGAAATATACGCAAATAATCCAGGATGGCTGCGTGATTTGTTTTGGTGATTAAACAATAAATATAATGTTATTCGTACAATCCTGGTCATGGAACCTAATTGTAAAATACTTGTACTAATCCTGGTCACGGTACCTATATTGTAAATACTTTTTCTGCCCTTTTCTGGCGGGATGATTAAAAATTTGAAGGGAATACATTTCTCTAGCATTATCACTTAACAGCAATTAACTTACCGATAGCAGTGCTCCAATCAGATCGGTGGCGATGGGATCCTCGACCCTCATCTTGGGGTCTTCCCTCATCTGAGGCAAATATAGCTCGGAAGTCCTGAGCATGTCCACAGCGCGCTCGATGCAAGCCACCGTGGAAGGCGGCGCGCCTTCTGTCGCAGTTGACAGTAGCGATATAACCTGTTACCATAGAAAATAGCCTGTAAAACGCAGTAGTGTTAGTGTTTCAAGTCATCGTCATCATCATTATATCAGCTGGAAGACGCCCACTGCTAGCGTAGGCCTCCCCCAGATATCTCCACAAAGGGCAGTCTTGTACCTTCTGCATCCAGTTGGTAGCTGCGATCTGTACCAGGTCGTCGGTCCACCTAGTGGGAGCTACCCACGCTGCGGCTTCCGGTATGTGGTGGCTATTCGATAGCTTTCCTGCCCCATTGGTCATCTGCTTTTCGAGCTATGTGCCCTGCCCATTGCCATTTAAGCTTGGCAATCCTTCGGGCTATGTCGGTGACCTTAGTTCGCTTAGACCTTAGTGTAAGTACCTTCCTCGAATTTCTATTTCAAGCAAGTACTTGTATATTACGATAATATAGTAAGTCAGGAATTGCAGGCATTGTGTAAGAGATATTTTATCTATGAGAATTTATCTCAACAGGAGCAATTTCGGTGGCAAGGGCTTACTTTCCCAGCTTTGTATTTGCTAGATCTCATGTAATCAGAATCAGAACATACATAATAGGCTTCTCATGAGCATTTCAAAAAAGGCAAGCCCTGCAGCTTTTACGAGCGAGGTTGGTGCGTCTAAGTCCGTCCGAGGCATATAAGCGTACGTCCAGTGAGTCCGGACAGAGCTACGAATACGACATTTTGCAGTCACGCACGATACACGGGAATGCTTATCCTCATTAGTGATGAGTGTCTCAAGCGGCAATCAACTTTGCGATTGAAGCCCTTCTAATTCCCTCCAAAGCCCCTGAGCGTACGCTCATCGACCCATCCTGGACGGAGTTTGCACATACACGGCTTTCTGCAGTCACGATACATGGGAACGCTTGCACATACGACCTTCTTCGGTCACGATACACAGGGACGCTCATCCTCACCTTAGTAATGGGCGCTTCAAGCGGTAGTCCTTGCAACTTTGCCAGTGATGTCCTCCTCAGTCCGTCCGAAGCTACCGAGCGCACGTCCAGTGAGCCGCGCCGGATGGAGTGGAGGGAGCCCCGCCCCCGCTCCTCGCCCCCCGGGCCCAGGTTGCCGGTCTCGCAGACGAATACCACATGCGATGTGCTCCTGAAATTGTGTCGCTAGTTTAATATTGGCAGATTAAGTTAAGTATGGAATGTGTTACGTAAAAATGAGCATGATCCGCCGACACTAACAGTATAGGTATGCCTAGCGTTTAACAGTTTACTAGCGTCAGATCAGTGATCAATGTCCAAAGTCAAGACAGTGATCATTTGATGTCATATTAGATAAAGAGATTTGTGTGCAGTAGTTGTAACGTGTGAAAGCTAAGTGAAATCAATTGATTATTACAATTAATTATAGACACGTCAGAGAGTTCATTGTACAAAGCGTGATTATAATGTGACAAATTCATGACATTTTATTCCAGTTAACACATCATCATCCGAGCGGTCAGTCCTGGCTTCTACCAGGGTCCGTAACACATTAGCAAACAATCAAAAGTATTAAACGAGGTCCATACATACCTGGTTAAAGCCACAGAGGCGCCCCTACAAGGCAACAGCAGAGGGTCCGTTGTCGCCCGCCGCTTCAGCGTCACAGGGGCCTCCCAGTCTCTGGCGCCGCTGGTGGCCAGCCGTAGAGCTTCGCCCGTTGCAGCGTCGGCCAGCGGCCGCGGACCCTCCTCCACGCGCCAGCCCATGACTCGGCACCAGGATTTGTTTGTCAGCTGGAAATGGATTTAATTAAATGATATGTGGATACGTTGTTGTAAAATATAATTATATGAGAGGATAGCGAAACTCTGTCTGAGGTCTGTCTGCCTTTACGTTGAGGAAAAACATCGTGATGAAATCTGAATAGTCAGGCGATTGAATGTATAACGATGCTCCAAGTCTGGTTCCCCTGTTAACAGGGCCACGGAGGCCTCGTCGCTCCACTGTAATTACCTGGATTATGGTCAAGGTGGACCCCGAGCCAAGATAACTTACGGCGAAACTCTGTCTGTTACGCTTTCTGGACAAAAATGCAGAACGATGACATAGAGATAGCCTGTACATCGTGGGGCCGCGCAGGTATAGTCGCAAACCTAATAAAGGTTGTTTTCAACTCTCTAGGTAAGTATGAATTTAGCGAGCCACCTGATGGAAAGCGATTACGGCCGCCCATGGACACCCGCAACACCGGGGAATCGGGAATGCGTTGCCAGCTTAAGAGTCAGATGAAAAGATAGGCTAAGAACTTGAAAACACTGCTGCAAGAAGGTCGTTCGAGGTCGTACAAGGCAGTGTTTCGTGAAAATTGTACGGTAGTTGACCGCCACTCATCCAGGGGTAGGGATGGAAGTTATTTGCGGCGCATATTACGGCTAAGTGCAAGCTTCGCTAGAACGGATTCTATAACATTCTACACTTTATTTAACAGAACAAAATTAACCGATATAGAATATATATCTATTCGTATAACTTACTTAAGCTGCTAAAGATATGTAATGTCTCGTTGGTATAAATAACCTAACTGCACCTTGTTATTCTGCACTGTCGAAGTAACTTCTGTAGTGCTTGTTAAATCCACTTGTTGACAACAATTCACGTGGAGAGAGTATTATTATGTTAAGTACAGCTGATTCACGGCGACGTACGTCAGAGGTGATAAGGAGTTTATCGATTTACCATCGCTCACGTCACGATTAGGTACCTACGTTGGTTTGCTCAGGAGTGTTGCTACGTAGGTCTATAAGGTCACCATTGAATATTACTATTTTGTGTACTAGAATGATCTTATCATCGTCATAGACTATAACAGTCCACTGCAGGACTAGGGCCTCTCCCACGAAAGGGGAGGTTATCGCCACAACCTCCACACAGGCGACTAATGTTTTCGAGATAAAAGATTACGATTACGTAGGCTGAAAAATGGGCAGCAACGTTTTCCATGGTTATATTTATAACTCTGCGATCTCCAACCCGCCTGCCAAGCGTGGAGATTATGGTAATAACGTCCCCTTTCGTGGGGGATGCCCCTTAGTCCTGCAGTGGATTGCCTGCTATGGGCTGTGATGATGATGATGAAAGTAACAATTCAACAAGTCAATAGAATCAAACAACAGTTCCATCTGGTGCTTGATTCTATTCTTAGATATTTTATTACTTTGTGTCATAGATACGTTTACTAATCGTGTTTACGATCATGGTTCACCTACCTACTCTATCAGAAACTAGGATTTTCCTATTTATACTGATATCTACTGCTCAACAGATTTTTTCTTTGAAATCCCCGAAACTATCGAACAGATTTCAAACCTTTTTTCAGTAATACGAAGCTACATTCTTTTGAAGTGTCATAGAGTAGGTATTTTATTTCCCGTGAGAGTAACAGGATCTCCCGGGATAGTCGAATATTAGCGGAGTTTCGAAAACTGAAAACCGCGGGGGACAGGTAGTTGAAAATAAAATTAATACAAAACTAACACGATGCATTGAACTTTAGGCGACGCCTAAGTGGACTTCAGATATTCCTTCAGTCCACGGAAACAAGCTGTTGATAGAATAATTAGTTCGGCCGCGATTAATCAACGTTACGAGTGTGTTCCGGCCGTGATTGATTGATTTTCTGATTCGCCAGGGTGCAAATCAACATAAGTAGACCTGGTAATGCGTCCAGGTTTACAATGGCATATAGATACGCGCTTATGCATCCATTCTGGTCAGGTTCCCCTGGTAGCAGGGTCACGGAGGTCAGATGGTAGTCGCTCCACTGTAATTACCTGATCGCCAAATCCTGGATCATGGTCAAGGCGGGCCCCGGGCCCTCATGTTTGAGAGCACAACCGGGACATTAACGCCAAGATGATGGATACGCGCTTAACCGAAGATAACAACCTAGACATGCGTGTATTGTGGACTACTCAATGTTATCAAGCTACCGCTTGGGTACCGTTGAGTCGGGACTCGGGCCTCCATTGTAGATACTCACATGTTGAATCCCATAAATGGAATTGGATTTTGGTTATCGAAATTGTTTGCCGTTTGTGCGTTGTCCGTTGTATCAGATTGCTCCTTAGGAGTGTGGCCGGAACTAGGTCCAGATGAAAGGTAATGTGTCTATGTATACTTGCGGTGGCGCAGATTTTATTATACCTACTTACCTACTATGTAATCATTGCAATGTTGTTGTGTGTGTATTATTTGCGTGAGTAACTCGAGGTCGAGTGATGTCTAGGAGTATCCTCCAACGAAAAATACAATCAAATATCACCAGGAGTATCCCAAACGCAAGAATGAATCTGGTTACTAGCTACTACCTATAGTTATGGATAATATCATCATGCGCCATCTACTTACTTAGACTAGTGACATTTTTAAAAATGTCAATTCGGCCTACTGATGGAAAGTGGTTACCACTGTGACCACATTAGCAGCGCCAGGGACATCACCACCCACCTCAAAAACACATTTCTCAGGCACCAAATAATCAAATACTTGGCTCCTCCACTGTCAAAAATCCGCACTTAAACGTCAATGAAGCATCGTCAATCGTCGGTACCTAGATACTCACGAGCACTCTCTGCTGGTCGTCCGTGATCGCGACGAGGTCCCGGCAGCGGTCAGCAGCTGCTACGAGCGCCGCCACGGCTGCTAGCTGCGCGCGCGCAGCCGCCGCCGCCGCACGCGCCTGCAGCACCTCCGCGCACCATGCGCTTGCGACTACTGTCTCGACCATCACCTGTGAAGGTTAAATTCAAATTAAAATTCAAAATTTATTTATAAAGTAGGACATAGATACATAGATATACATATAAATTCTTTATTGCACACACAAGAATAATTACTTTAAAAAGTTCCGTAAAAACCATAACTAGTTGTGGGTAAAGGCGGCGTTATCGCTGTAAGCGATCTCTTACAACATTAGGTTATTTTAGACATTTAATATATCTTTCAATCGTTAAAGAGGAGGGGGTAGGAAAGTATGGAAGGAAACACATAGTGACATGTTTGCCGCCCCAGGACCGGATCACACCAACCCCACGCCGACTGCAGCTTATATAGCTAAATTATAATCAAGAAAATTAAATTTTGAATTCTATGAAATAATGAGTCCTTATTTGGGTATTTTTTTGAAAACCACTGTGAAAACCACGTGATAGGTAGCTGTTCCTACCCTATCCTACCCCCTACCCTAACATATCCTTACCCAACTCCTACCCTACCCCAGCCTACCTCTACCCTATCCCTACCCACTCCTACCCTACCCACTCCTACTCTACCCCTATCATATCCCTACCCAGAGCTATCCCCACCGCCACCAACGCAGAGCAACGCCGCCATCACATCAATGACCTGTCTGTCTATCCGTTGCTGGAGCCTTCTCAACATTATAGGATAGCTGGAAAAAGTATCTATAAGCGCTAAGGACGTCTGATGCTTTTTGAGGGCCCGATGCAAAAAGAGGGGTGCTGCCTGTGGCATGGTAGCTCAAGAATGGTTGGAAAATAGGATCAGTAGTTTGGGAAATATTTGGGTACCTATATAGAATTTGTCCTCCTTCTGTTACTCCTTCACGCAAAAACTAGGTATTGAACGGATTTTGATGAAATTAGGCAGCAATATAGCTTATAACCCAGAATAGCACATAGGCTATAATTTATACTATAAATTTATTAATGAGTTTGCCGCGGGAACGGGTCTGGCATCCTATTTTTGAACCGCTCGCCTTGAAACGAACAATTTTAAATTACATTGGCAATGCCGAAAGCGAACGGTTCAAAATCAGCGTTATGTGTCCAAATCTTAAATATTTTATGTCAAATATGAAAATTTAAAATTGTTCGGTCCGAGCGGTTCTAAAATAGGGCCCATTGAACGTTTGGCGGTGCAGGGATAAGGTAGTCGCCAATGTTGGCAAGCGAAGATGGTGAGAAGGTAGAAAAAGGTAATTAACCACCTGGCCGGGTGGCCCGACAGTTGATCGTCGGAAGTTGTATATATTTCTCTAGCGCGATGTAGGACGGTTAGAGCCATCTATGTGCGGATGCTTGCCAACCTTGTGTTCGTGTACTCGTAATGTGAGTATCGTTGAGTCTTCCCTATTGGAGCAGTAGAGCGATAGATGTCGCCACAGTACTCCCCCCGGAGACTGGAGGTCGATACCGAAGCGAGAAGCGTTGAAGCTGACTAGAGTAGCGTAGTCAGTGTGGCGATGCGGTGAGTCGTGTTGAAGCGATGCGGTGAGTCGTGGCGAAGCTCTAGCGTGAGCAGTGCCGAAGCGATGCTGTTCCCAAGTCTATAGTCGAGACTGGGTGGGGACAGTGAGAGGCCGCAGATGAGCGATCAGGTAGCATGCGTCCGTGCAGTCGAGGGTCGTGACAGGAAGCACGCGTCCGTGCCGCCTATGGTCAAGGTAGCGTAGGTAGTTCGGTAGGGAAGACGTAAGGATCACGTCGGGGTCACCACTTTTGGCTGTGCAGGGATAAGGTAGCCGCCAATGTTGGCAAGCGAAGATGGTGAGAAGGTAGAAAAGGGTAATTACCCACCTGGCCGGGTGTCGTGACCAGGGGACCAAGGGCCCGACAGTTGGTCGTCGGAAGTTGTATATATTTTTTTAGCGCGATGTAGGACGGTTAGCGTCATCTATGTGCGGATGCTTGCCAACCTTGTGTTCGTGTGCTCGTAGAAAGTATCGTTGAGTCTTCCCTATTGGAGCAGTAGAGCGATAGATGTCGCCACAAACGTTATAATAGAATTATACGCGAACGAATTCCCGGGCAAAAAGTAGTAAATTACAATTAAATGTCAAATATAGGTATCTACATCCGTCTTTAGTTGTATAAACTTACCCTATTGTAGCCAGCTTCGAGGTAAGGAAGCACTGCGAAGTCGTCTTTGATATATGCACTGAAACAAATGAAAATCACCATGAAGATAAACTCTTTTATTTGTGCCAGTAAAATTCCACTCCAATTACAGCGAGCACAATTTAATTCCTCAGAGATTATTCTGTTTGCCTTATTTTGTTTTTAACTTAAGTCCTATAAAAATATTATACAGAAGTAAACCTTAGTGAAACATCAAATACACGACTTTGGAATACAATGTTGCGATGTTACATTCGAAGGCAATGACAAGGATCATAATGAACGCGAAGGATAGCGCTAGGGTCTTCGCCCAAATCGTCAGTGTTCAGTTTCCACAATGACGACAGTTAGTTCCTTTCCCCGCCACGTCATTATGACCCATGTCGCACTACATTGTTGGGACACGAACATTTTCAAAATGATAGAATAGGCCCAATGAAATGGCCTGTCGCAAATCCCTTCATTAGAATAAGACAACATTTCAAATGTTATCTTTAATGGGATTGTGTGTCCCAAAGGGCTATTATCTTAGCTAGGATGTAGTGTAGTAAATGGACGGTGTTTCGGGTCTCTTCGTGTCCGGACCTCCGGACGGAGTCAGATGGTATTGACGTCCGGTTTGTACAATAGCCTGACGACCGGATGACAAGACGTCGTGCGTAGGGTAGGGCACTGGTGTCTTGTTTACTATATTTTAACATGTTCGATGGACAAAGAAAACAAGTATGTATTACCCTGGACGGCTTGTACGAAATTCTTAATTGCATTTGAGCTTAGGATAAACAAAATTTTTTATACAAAATGACATTAAACGTCATTAATAAAATGTCTAAGAATTTAGTGCAAGCCGCCCTTAGATAGAGAGGATAGTTGTGTACTAATTTCTATGATATTAGGTTCTATGCAAGGCGTTTTGTATTGCAAAAGTGATGGAAAAATAAATCGTACCACGTACAATCGTACACGGGTACCTATTTTCAAAGCCTTAAAAAACAAAATCTAAACACCATTTATAATTATAATATTAATTTTGATAAACATATGTTATCTACATTTTAAAATAAGTATTTAAGCAAATGCACATGCTTTCGAAAAAAGCACCCATATATTATAACACCCAGTGTCTATAATAGACTACCACAAGACGTCGTTGACGCTCCGAGCACCGCATCATTCAAAGACAGATTACCTCGATGGCTCGTCAAGAGTGCTTTTTATAGTTATAATGAATTTTTAAATCTCAATATCTCAAATAAACTTGTGTCTACACTCTAGTAACTATAATAATGATTGAAATATTATTTTATATTGTTGACATTTCACTATTTAATTATTTTATTATTATTATGTAATATGACATTGCAAATGTATTTAATATGTAAAATAATGACTTGTAACGAATGTTATTAATAAATTATGATTATGATTATTATCCAATAATTATTGTTTTAGGTGGGTTATTTTTTATATAGTAATACGTTACCCGTAATCCTTTTATTTTCCATTTCGACAGTAGGTGTATTTTGTTTTAGGTAGGTACTTACTTACGCATTAATGTACGTAAAAAGCACTCAGGTGCCCCAATGTTTCAAATACGTCACGTACTAATGGACACAAATGTTTCAGGTTTTTTACATGTATTGTAATGAATACAAATCGGGGTTTCGGGAGAGAAGAATGATTAAACTGATACGCATCTGTCCATTAAGCGCTGCTTGTTTTAAAAATGGCCTTTTATGTTGAGTGGGTCCTTTCATTAAGATGAAAAATTGTATTTTATGATGGGGACCTGTGTCGCAGTAAAAATAAGCGGCACCAATTAAGTTGGGCATATTTCAGTTTCTACCAATTACTACCTAATAGGTACCTGTAAGGTCGTTGATGATGATAATGACGAAATAGCACCTAGAAGGCGAGGCTCATGAAAAACAAGAATTTATAAAAAGTCGATTCCCGCCGTCTGTATCTATGTACGCTTATATCTTTAAAACTACGCAACAGATTTTCATGCTTAATAATTTATAATTTTCACCAATAGATAGAGTGATTCAAGAGGAAGGTTTACAAGCAAGAAAAAAGGGTAGGTAGGGGTAAAGTAGATGTACACCAACGAAGTCCCGCTGGGTCTACTAGTACTATACATGGAGAATACCGAGACCCGTAACAGAAAATACAAATTATCATTTCAATTTCTGCTCTTAGGATCGTCGGTGGCCGAGTGGTTAAGGTATCCGACTCGCACGCAAAAGGTACCGGGTTCGAATCCCACTGCGGCCATGTACCAATGACTCTTTTCTGAGTTATGTACATTAGTTGAATGCTAATCGATGCTCCTACGGTGGGGAAAAAATCGTGATGAAACATGAACATTCAAGGGACCATGATCCAATCTGGTCAGGTTACGCGAACGAAGTCGCCCAGTCCACAAGCGATTTCATAAATGATTCGTTATATCTTAATCAATACCGCGGCAAACACACGAATACATCGTATAGATAGATACCAGGAACACATCAAACTCTTGGAGTTCGTAGCAATTTTGTATCCAAATCGTATTGTTTCACGGAAGTGCGCAGAGTATATTCTCGAATGAGGCGTGTAGTCCTATTCATTGTGAGACGCTTTGTTCGACCTCTCACAATTCCATGAAAGGATACTGCCGACTGAGATTCTGAGTCGAGGAGCTTCAGAGCGGGATTTAGGGCATTAAAGCGCTCCCTTTCAACCATGCGCCTTTGTGTTAAAGGAATAAAGTCCTAAATCCTTGAATTAATTATTTCTCTCCGGGTATTCTTGGAGATTATACGGTAGAAACATTAAATTTTCGACAAAATTAATTTGGACCTCCTTTGGTGTCAGTAGGTCTTCAGAAAATGATGCCTGAAACTATGTTTTGAACGGAATACGTTAACATCAAATATATTCAATTCACTCATAACAACCAGCTCACCTTCTAGTATTTATACAAATATATATGTGTATTAATTAGTTAATAAACAATAATAATAAATATACAAAGACAATTCAGATAGCGCCATCTAGAGCCTAAGTAAGCAAAGCTTGTGTTATGGGTGCCAGAGAACTGCTAACTACTTTTATATTTTTAAATAAATAGTTATTATTTCAATTTCTGCCCGGCCGGGCATCGAGCCCGGGACCTATGCGTGGCAGACCAACTTAAGTATTCAGGCTGCGTTACGTTACCACTTACCACTACCGAAAAGAAACTGTCTTAAATTTAATAATTAAATAAATGTTAGGGCACAAAATATCTACCTATACAAACGTCAGGGTAGGGTATGCTATCTGCGTTGTCGATAGTAATTACACGTACTCCTTATATAACAGTAAACGTACAAATATCCTAACTTCTGCCATTCTGAATCCGTGACTGTCTCAAATCCGTGTGAATTATATCGGAAGCTCGACAGAGCTCCGTGGTTTGCATCTGTGAATGATGTCCGAGGGTGCGGTGGCATCACCAGCTGCGACTACCGCTTTTACTCGTTATATAAAGTCTAAAATATTACATCGAAACATGTATTGCTATGTTCGGACGGCAGGCCGGGGAAGTCAGTTTATTATGTTTGTGGTGTTAGATATTTTTTTTTGAGTTTTTTTATACCTCTAAGGTGGCAAACAAGCTTACGGCCTACCTGATGGTAAGCAGCCACCGCAGACCATGGACGTTAGCAATACCAGGCACACTACCCACGTGTTGCCGAAACCTTTTCACCCCTTTCTAGAAGTTTTAAATCTATTTTTGCACTTGTCCATTTATTTGAAGTAAGTACTATTTTTTATGACATACGGTGGGCAAATAGACAAGCGGGCCACCTAATGGAAAGTATCGCCAATGTGTTGCCCACCTCTATAACACATTGCACTGGCAGCAAAAAGGCAAATGTCCCTCCGCTGCCAAAGCTACGGATCCCCAAATCGCCACCCCATGGTGCACTGGAATGGAAACCTTACTCGATTTCAAACAGAATATATATTATTTTTGGCGGTGGCTTTGTGTGTCTGTCTGTGGCATAGTAGCTCCCGAACGGATGGATGGTTTTCGATTTGGATGCGGTTTTCTCTATTTGAAAGCCAGTTTAATCAAGCTGTTTTGTAGCTTTGTTTCATTAAAATCGGTTATGTAGTTTAGAAAATATTTGAGTCTAAGTAAACTTGGTTGGGGCTTATCCAACTTTTTCTATCGGTTAGGTTATTAAAATGGGGTGGGGGTAGGTACTACCCCAGTCGAGCGGCAATTATTCTAACGGGATAACCCGCTACCCTACCTCTCTTACAATTGCAATGGAACATTCAATTTACCGCGACAATAATAATAATAAGTGTGACGTAAAAAGCAACTCCTAATAACATCGTTATTAAACAAGACACCTGCCCTCTGACTGGTAATATTCTTGAATGATTTCAGATTCTAACCTGGGAATTAGCCAATTTAAAGTCAGCTGTTTCGATATGGGAACTTATAAAACATTTAAGTTGTTATTGGAGGCATAGAATATTGATTTATATGCTGGAGGGCTAGTAGGGAAACTAGTAAAGAAAAGCCACTGATTGTCTCCGCATTGTCATTATTGTCGTTGTATAACCTGGTTCTACTGCCTTAAGATTGTGTGGAAACGGAACAAAGTTCGTTAACTCTCTTTAAAACTCCTACTCATACTAACCACAGATAACAATGCAACGTCACTTTAATTAGTTTGCATTTTACAACTGGCAGTTTGAACAAAGGATTTTTGTCTGTCATGCCTAACTTTCCATTGTCGGCTGACTATCGATCTTGGCTGTGCAAACTCCAGGTAGGCCATCGTAGCGCATTAACGACACGTTTATAATGATCCTTGTCGCACTGTAGGTACCACAAAGTACCTACCTTTCAGTAGTCCTGCCATGTCACCGGTCGGCTACCCCTGCCCCCCGCTGCCCGCCCGTCTCTAGCGGGTAGTCGGGACGCAACCTATTTCAGGCAGGGCATTGAACTTGACACAATGCGAGATTAGGACAGGTACCCGTATCGTATACAGAAAGATAGGAGCTATAATGTGAGCTAAGCTATGGTGCGTGGGAGTTATTGTCGTCTCGTTTGTAACTGAGTTGTAATAAATAAATATGCTTGGACAATTAGCACAGCGCCATCTAGCGCCAAAGTAAGCAAAGCTTATTATCTAGCGATGTGTTCGATGCGGTATCTCGCTATGTTTTAAAATGCAACGACATTGCCTTGTATATTGCAGAAGTTTGTTAGACTAGTAGGTGGTAGTAAGTAACAAGTTACTAGTTTGATGCACGGCTGGAACTTTACATTAGACTTGGACGAAACTTACGGAACTTAACAATTGAACTTTACAGACAGGAACTAGGAACTCTATTGTATCGACTAACGAACGAATAAAACTATCTTCGGCGATCCTGCAACACAAATAGATAAATAGAAAACAAATGGAATACTCATGATATTTTTTGGGGAAGCCATTGCTGAGCGATTCTTCAAATTTCAAAGGGCCTCAACTTTTAATATGGGATCACCTTCGGTCGAGACTTTAGACGAGAGGTTAGCCGTACAGTTGTTAGTCGGTTTGAACGTGATAAACTGCAAAACTACATAACCGATTTCGAAAATTCATTCAGTGACAGTGACTTTCAGTGACATAAAGTATCCTTATACCTACAAGTGTAGGTATAAGGATACTTTATGTCCTCGAAAAGTAACAATATCCCTCGCAGTAGAAGAATGTTAGCAGAGTTCCTACAACGCGCGCGGATAAAAACCTACCAAATGTAAAAAACTAATTCTGAGAGCACCAAGCATCTAATACGAGCACGCCGTAAATCCGCACCATAAACATTACCAAGACCTTCGGAGTTACGTTACCTGAAGGGCTTCCCATTGGTTGCTTGGCAGGGGTCGCTGGAACACAAGAACAATGGAAAACATGTGGAGTATTTGCCGAAACCACCTCCGAGTCGGGTTTCGTTTGCCGTGCCAAAATTGCTTTTCGATTGTTCAATTTGAAACAACTTGTTCTGGGTGTAGAATAAGTGTGTGGACTGTTTTAAGTACCTAGGAATAAGATTGAACGCTTTTTTTTTTGGGAGCATTAATTTTAAGATGACGCTAAGCTTTTCGGTTAGTAAAGGTACCTAGGTAATTCGTTTTGCAAGTTTGAAGTGGGTGTTTGAAGAAAGAATATATTATGAAATAATTTTGCGCACGAATTTGATAACATCAATAAAGATTGTCTATTCTATCTATGTTCCATTCAAAAGGACAATTGCGGACAAAGGACAAAGGACATTCTACCTTTTCAAATTGACGAACAAAAATCCTAAGAATGTAATTGGTACATTTCACAATTCCAATATTCGCTTTCTTTTGTAAATGTAAATAATTATATCCATTTTACGGTAAAGTAGCTGTGAGCTTCAATCACAAGTAGCATTCTTCAATTTGCTATTGAATTTCACTTGACAACTTGGAACTTTCATTGTTTAAATTTCTCGTTGACGAACACAAAACCAGACAAAGGAAAGAGTTGCCAAGCCACCGTTACAAACTGCGGCACACAATCCAGTAATTTAGTCTCATAACCATCACAAAGCCGTGGCCGGTTAAAGGAAAAATTGTGCCCGGATAACAATTACCCGGCGGGCAACGGGCGGGTTGACCGGGCCGGTTTCCGCGCCACCGACCCGGAACGCTGGGAAAAGTCCGGTCAAAGATATTTCACGACTGTTGCCCGCCACGTTGTGCCGCGTTGCTTCTCTATTTCCACAACGTGTGCCGTGGACCGGTGGATTGCGGAGTTAGGATCACGTATAGCTACCTACCTATCTACCATAGGCATAGGCAGTAGCAATGGGCAGAAATTGAATGATGGTCTGTTCGTGGCGCCAGTTACATGGAATGGAACGTGATTGAAATAATTTTTCTAATTTGATGAGTCTCAAACAGTGGACTGCTACAGGCGTTGATTATGATTAAGTATTAAAAGATTAGCCTTTGCCAGCTGCTTTTACCCGCGCGCAGGTCGGAAAAATATCCGAACTTTCAACTTTCCAATTCCAACAATATGTAACTCGGGAATAACGTAGCTTTCTATTAGTGAAAGAATTTTTAAATCGGTCCTGTAGTTTTTCAGTTTACCAATTACCTACAAACAAAAGTACAAATCTTTTCGCTTTAAAATATTAATAACATGAGGACGCGGTGAGTGGGAGTTTCGTCTTCTCAAAAAACTGGTCTGAGTAGACAAATGAGAGTAAGTATAGCTTGATTATTTGTTACAGAAAACAGTTACCAGGCTTATGGAATATCTACAATATCCAAGTATTAACAACTTACACAGATGCGACCGCGGTCGTAGATTTGCTTACGATAATATTAGCTTTATAAAGGAACCATAGGTCGGAGCAATTCGCTTTGTGCGCGGATAATACCTCCGATATTCTTCATTGTATTTTTCTAAGCGTGCAAATAAAAATAAACCTTGACGAATAAAGAATAAAGTTCTGTCTAACGTCGCAGGACTATGTTGAAAATTTGAAACTCACCATCATCATCGCCTTATGTCACGAAATCCTGGTTAATGGTAAAATTCTTTACATCTATCGGCTTCATAAAAAAAAGGTGTCTGAGTACTCTAGGACGATCTAAGACAGATATTACCTACTTGAGTTTGTACGATTCTGAATCCAGTAATACTGAATCTCGAAGTTCATAATAGCGATCATAAAGTCTATGAAAACGAATTACTTACTTGAAAATGTTCATTATCCCGATGTAAGTACGAAACTTCGAAAAATTATGTATGCAACTTCGAAATTCTCAATACCTACATTGCGATGATGATCCTTTTTATGTAATTCGTTCTCTTAATAATTTGAGTTCACAGTACTTCGCTATTTTTAACTTGGCCAGTTTCGAAATCCACTCAGAAAACTCTAGAATTAGTAACAGATACAGACCAAAATGGGCTAGTTAAGACATTGTCATCGTTAAAGCAATATGAAAGGAATCTTTGTCTAATGGCAATTAGTTATTTGATACATAATATTCTTGATCACTAACATCGTATTTGATCATATTAATTACGTCTAATAGGCATACGCTTACAACAATCTCAAAATACGGTAACATTGCGTAGGTACCTCGTGCTCGTTTCGCACATATCCGTAGCTTTATTCCCCGCGCATTGCAAAATAATTTACGACGCCAAAGTGGGAAATATGCGAGCAAAGTGAAGTACTGTATTTCATCCAGACAAGTACCGTCGCTCGGGGGAAACGTAAAAAATTGGATCGTGACCTGAACGTGCTTGGTTATACCTGTATTACTATATAAACATTATTGCTCTTTATTTGCCCTTCTTGCTGCCAATATGATCGCAGTATTATCAAAGGGGAACTTGGTTACATTTGTTTGTTGGTGAGGTATAACAATATCACTTATAGTACTTATAATTTGAGGGCGCTAGACCCACTTTAACGAAGTGGTTTTCTAACATTAAGTGTGTTTAGACCTTCGAGCGACATTTCGTCTCTTTAAATTTTATGGAGTTCCCGTATATAGGAGATGCAATAGTTTACAAGTAGTGTAGTAGTTAGTTAAGTCATCATCATCATCATAGCCCGTAACAGTCCACTGCAAGACTACGGGCCTCTCCCACGCTTGGCAGGCGGGTTGGAGATCCCAGTGTTTAAATATAACAATGGAAAATGCTGCTGCCCATTTGCCATTATTCTACTGTGCCGGACACCACACGGCCAAGGGTTAATACAAATTAGTTAAGTAGTTATCTAGATACACTTTAAGTTAGTTAAAGTGTATCTAGATACAAGAATGTATAACAAAACTTTATGCTAGCCATTTTTTGGCACCAATCTTCAGAGAATTTTAATTCATCACTTCAAGCACAAAACACTTCTTTGTAAAATGGTGTTAGCCCCAATCTTATTTATATCAAGAAACCTCAAGAAATTCATCTAAGAAGAAGTCAAGTCCCCATCTAAGAGAAATGTCATGTCAAGAAATAGCATGACGTCACAGCCAGTGTCACAAGAATGTCAAATTCGGTTCAGTCTAGCCGCCGGTCGCTGGAGTGTAATAAACCGTTTCGTTGACCTTCAGGCTGAGATAACGATTTGAAAATCTTGAGAACATCTTCGGGAGAAGTAGTAAACCACAAGTGTAATATCCTTCGGTCATGTTTCAGCGGCGTAAGCCTTTACTGCCTATAAAAGGTCCGACGACCGGGGTTTTCACCAGGGCTGCACTAAGGGACGTGGTCAAGGGGGCAATAGTTTTATACACAGCTCAGTGGCAATAGAGCAAACATCCAGAAAGCGGCGGCTGTCGCTCATAGGCAACATTTACTTACTACTAAGACAACAACAATGTTATGAAAATCGCTCAATCTTTACTCATAATTTCTCACAGTCTAGTGTAGTTTAATTCATGTTCTATATTGTGATTATTAAAATAAACTTCTTGTGTTAAAATAACTTAGGTTAATTGTTGTATTGTACGATCAACGTTCAGTTTAAGTCTGGGCGAGGCAGACTACCAGCGAGTGTCGGTTTCGCGTTAACCCATACCATACACTGAGTCATGCACCATTTTGTCCCTACTAGACTTTTGTATTAAACATTGTTACTAACATCTGTAAATTATAGGCCAACAAACATTTCTATTCTATTCTAATGAATAAATTGAAAATGTTATGATCAACCGTTGCAGCCTACCGAATATATTTGGCTTAGTTCCATCAAGTTAATCCTTCGTATAATATATTCAAGACGTATCAGTGGAGCCTAGCACCGTCCCTCCCCATTCGGGTCTGACGGCACTAAGTATAAATTGTAGGTATGCGTCATTGGTGGGTACAGGGTTATTCACTTTCAGTCAATGGACTGCCTCGCTCCTCGCGTCAATTACCGACGGAAACATCGGTCACATTCCAGGCCTTTGGGGACGAGAATATCGGAATTGAAATTCAGAGTTTCACTCTAACAAAATGTGTGGATTCGACTGAATTATTAAAAAAAATGATAACCAATCTATCTTAATGTTTCTAATGAATAAAGTTCAGTAAATATAAATACCTACACAAACCATTTCAATTTTCTGAAAATTACCAACATTAGGTACCTTACGTCAGTGTTGTGAGTGTTGTGTTAAGGGACTAAGGAAGTTATTACGAGATCCGAACTTTGCGTATATTGTAGTCTTTATAGAAGAGTATTAGAAGGAGAAAATAAAACATCACCGCAGCCTCTACATGCACACCTAATTTTTCACCACCTTTAATCTCTAATCTCACTGCCACGGATTGATTTTAAAATCACAACCGTAATGGACAACGAACACGTACAAGAATATTAATATTAGCTTGTATGGCCGTAATAATTCAAAATATATTAATTCCCTTTTATAATGTTCGTTGAGTAGGTAGCTACTCTGTTGTTAAAAGGTTTAAACCAGTCTCCATTACGCAAAAGCACCGCAACCCTTCGTGTGGTAGCAAGATTTTCATTTAATTAATTTTAATTGTCTCATAATATGGCTATGGTTGGCAGCGGTAACCTGATTATTGTTATTTTTTGTTTGTGTTTGTGTATGTTTATGTGTATAATTGGCTACTTAGAAAGCATAAACGTTTCATAAAATATCAGAACCTATTTATTCTCTAGGTATGATGCGTAGTTCAAAGCTACGAATTTCTCCGAAATAGAAACTCAGAGTGCGCGTTAACGTCCGAATTGTCTGATCTACATACGAAAAGTGAAGCCCCTAGGATGGAAAACATTCGTGGTAGTTCATAGTCACAGGTATAGCTTTCAGAATAGCAAAAGTGGTGATGGGTAGGCCACATGGTTCGCAGAGCGTATTGCTGACAAAGCGACAAGGTTCAGGAAAGGCGACTGCGTACCGTACCGTATCCGCAGCGTAGGATAGTCCCTTCAACCAAATAATGAAGTTATGTCTATGTCAACCATGGATTGACGAGCTCATGAAAACTGTGGTATTTGCCAAATAGAGTGGAACACCCTGGTTCTATTATAACCGACCTGGTTTTATTATATTATTAGTCCGACAGAAAAACGTCGGACAACCCCCGACCAAGAATACATATTCTTCAATGTTTCCTAAACTACTCAAATTAATTTAATGAAACAATGCTAAGAACTATCTCAATTAAACTAGCTTTCGAATACAGAAAACCGCATTAAAAGATACACAGATCCACAGATACATGCGTCAAACTCATAACACTCCTTTTTTTCGTCGAGGGTTAATAAATAATATAAAAATTCAAAAAATCTCAAAACCGATAATTGAACCTATGGTAATGTAATCGAAATGATATATTCAATCATCACCTTTCACAAACAAATAAGTCGAAAGCCAACCCTGATGTGAGAGAGGAATTCTGATATTAGATCGTAATTCAAGCCCCATTGACAGCTGCGAGGAATATCCACTTATCAACGTTTGGAAAATGGAAGATTGATTTAAAAACAAATAGGTAGGTATGTAACTGAGAAGTGAGATGAAATAATTTCGTAGGTAATATGATTAGAAGGAGTCTCGTATCGTTTGTCATTTTTGCTGTAAATAATATGTCGTAACTAACCAACGCTCAGGAATGGATGGCCTTAGGTAAGTCTGAACTCTTTTGGCTTGAACCTTGAACAGTTGAACCCACGATTAGGGCATGTGATAAGAAAAACAAGAGATTTTAAGGATTTATTATTGTAAATATTCGGCTCGTTTTTCGGTCAGAGCTTTCTGGGCACACTTCCGGGGGGCAGCGGTGTGGACGACCTTTTTAATTTTTAATGCGAATATATAGTGCTTTTAATGTTTTTTCCTCTTCTTTTTTCAATGTACCCTGTCATATTGTCTGTTTTATGAATAAATAATATTTTCAATCTTACGAAACAAGCATAAGACCAAGATAACATACCGAGAAACGAGCAGCGTTCTCTTTGAAGCAGGCTCCTTTCAAATTCACTTTGTTTCACTGAGTAAGTTTCGTTTTTCGTTCGTATTTCGTCAGTTTCGTACCAGTACAATTTTTTATACCTAAACTGCTTTCAGAAGTTTTAATAAAACGGTTTTTCTTCCAGTAGGTAATTACTCGCCGCCGGTCGCCAGGCAGCGGAACTTTGCTCATGAAAAACCGAATGAAACAAAAGAGTTGGTAATGCTTCATTGACTTGCTAAAGTTTGAATTCAAAAACAAATTCGAACAGTGCTTCAACAAATGTTGTAATTTATGTCATATGTCAATTCATAATACGGGTCTATTGACAAATAAATTACGTCGACGTGGAGATTAAGAAAGCGATTACAGAGTAACTGATTAGGTAAATTATAAAATAATGTGATACGTTTGTACCTATTAAAATATAATATTATACTAGATATAATACCTAGTTAGTAGGTATTTATGGTTATAGACTATATTATACTATAACGGAATTAATTAGAATAAGCAGATAATACCTACTTATAATTACTAGTACCTACCTACATAAACTGATCTCAAAAATATATAATTTTAAAAATATGTGTCTTGATGTTATGTGATATAAATATCTTTATCTACACTCATAGCGTAATGTTCCTATTTCATATTCGAAAACAGTTGTTTAAGGATACACTTTTTTCACGCTAGTCTATAAAATTTTAAAAAATTACTTTTCGGTACAGCATTTCTCATACTAATTTCATTACAGCTGTATCGTAAAATAACTTTTTAATCATTATGCAACACTTTTATTTTTTAAATTTTTGTCGGGCGCCGAGACACAGCGAAATGTAGGCTGAATACCTAAATGTCTTTGACAAATACAAAATTCAAATTTTCTAATTGTTGTAATTTGTGTTTGTGAATGTTTTTTCTTGTTTTAAGCAAATCAATAGATATATATGAAAGTAGTGAAGTGAATTTCCCGCCGCTTGATATCCTAGACGCGTAGATACAACAGAATTGACTCGCAGCTTACTTCCAGCAAAGTTGAGAAAATTATAGGTAGGATATTTTAACATAAAAATATGAGTGTATATAAAGTAGTGTATGCAACTGCATATAATTAGGTATTAAAACACTCGTGTCAAACTATTATCATACTCGCTACGCCTCTTATGATAAACAGACACTCATGTTTTAATACCCCCTTTTATATGACAGTTGCAAAAACTACTATTACTTACTAAAATAAAAAGTGCAAAGTAAAATACATAAGTACCAATTATGTTTCATATAGTTTATATAGCCCTTACTTAGTCTAAGACTACTTCCATAAATGTACTTGATTATACAATAAAATTGAATAACTGAAAAGATAAAACCTCCAAGAATATGGAGGACGGTCAGGTCAAGTGGACTGTTATTGCCCGATATTGATAAAGTTGGAGCTTATGTTGGTATCTGTATTTGATTGTAACTAAATGTGATTGGTGTAAAACTGTGAAATAAATATATAAAAAGAGAAGAGAAAGAGAAGAGTTATATGGTACATTAAACGCTTTTTCGATTAAAAGGAAAGTTCGCTCAGTATACGCGTATTTCATTTTCGATGTGCGCTCTATTAATCTGGCAATGTCTGAATGGAATGGCTCTATTTCCTGGAATTTATTTACGAGTGGATATTTGCACGAGTTGCCTAGTGAAGTTGAAATTGCACAAAGATATTGCGAACGCTTCTGGCGTTTAGTTTGCCTGGTTGAAAACTGAAAATGGTTTGAATTTATGAATATGTCTTTTTTATTCGCTTTCGTGATGAAAATCGCAAAATATCTATAGCTACGGTAACTTTGACGACTTGAGTGGTTGAGTTAGTTAACATGCCGGTCTGCCACGCAGAGGACCCGGATTCGATTCCCGACCGAGCAGAAATTGAATTGATGAATTTTAATTTCTGTTACGTGTCTGGGTGTAGTATGTATGATAAGTATGTATTTAAAAATTAAAAGTATATAAGTAGTTTATTAGTTATCTAACACCCATAACACAAGCTTTGCTTACTTTGGGGCTCAATGGCGCTGTGTGAATTTGTGCAAGCATATATTTAACTACTCACCATCAGGCGGGCCGTACGCCTGCTTTCCACCTTTGTGGTATAAAAATGTTATCTAGAAGATCTACAACGACTAGGTACGATTCATACTAAAGCTTCCCAACAAACCTCAGTACCTATATGAGTAGGTACCTAATCAAAATTCAGGATCGCAAGCGACACATGAAGGTTAAATCATTCAGGCAAAATGTCTCAAGTACCCTTGTAAATATTTATTAGATTGTACCCGTAGATTCTTGTCCTAGTAAGATATAAAAGGGTTTTTACGATTTCAGATGGCGCTAGTGCGGCGTAAGGTCTATTGTCAAAATACCGTCGTGCTATTGGACAAAAACAACTGCTGCAAAATGACGTATCTATTCCAGCCAATGAGAGGGCTTCATTTTGAAGTCGCATTAGCGCCATCTCATGGATTTTGGAATCAGCTTAAATGGTTTGTGAGTGCAATGTAACCCTGTTAACAGTGCGACATGACCGATTTGATCACGGTTACACATTCAGTCACTTAAATATGCAAGTCTCCTGTAGGCCTAGCACAAGTTGCTCTCGCGCGCGATAAGCGAAGAAAAGCGCGACATAGGTATTGCTATCTCTTTCGTCTTAGTATTGAGAGAAAGAGACTAAGGCTCTCTCACGGCGCGAGTTTTATAGCGGACGCACATGTCCTAGGGCCACTGACGATATTTTCCCGAAGAGCATCGGTTATTAGTTATACAATTTACCTATGCCCCAGCTCGGAAAATGTCATTGGTACATGGCGACACTGGGGATTGAACTCGGAATTGCCAGCTTACGAAGCCGCCCTGCCAACCAATACGCCACCTATGATACACCTGATAAGAGATATACCGAACACGATTGGGACTGTCCCTTTTCAACATAATGCCAAACAAACACTGAACACAAGATTTAATGCAGCTGCATTACATTTCCATTCATTGGAGTTTTACGACCTTTTTTACATCGAATTCGGCATTTGGCACACCAAATTCTTTTATCGGCCCTTGTGTTTATGTAGAACATTTTTATGTTGACCGAGTTTATGTTGCACACGAACTGATGCGATGGGATGACCGCCGTAATCGGGCGCGGCTGGCGGCGTGGCCCAAGCTGGCGGGGTCATTATGGATGTCAGACGTTTTCGTGTCGTTTGTCGTTAACGTTTTGATTTCGTTAGCCATCGAGTCAGTGGCGCTGGGCTAATTGGTCGGTCGTGCGACGGACGTCGACCAAAGGAGACCTCAAAACCGCCTGTCGCACGATTATGGTCGCACGACATAGCGCCAGTCGATGGTGTTGTTTCTGTATACTTACTTGTATGCAGATCGAGCAGCGTTTTTGAGTTCTTGACCCATTTATCTCGAGTTCTCTACACATATTTTTTCGATCCGATTAAGCAAAAATTACCTGTTAATTCTCGGTTTAGAATTCGTAATCAAAAACCTTAACATAACACCGAAACTGGCAGCTATAGGTACATGTTGGACATGCTTAAGCCAACACGAGCGAAGGCTGCCGTTCATAAACGAACAGGTGTTGCGGTTGTCATCCATGGGCCGTGGGCCGGTAGTGATTACTTACAGTCATTCGACCTGCTGGCCGTATGGTGACCGGCAGAGTAGAATAGCACCAATCCCTTACACTCGTGGGTGTCGTACAAGGCGACTAATGTTTTCGAGGCAAAAGATCAAGAGTCTCCGTAGTCTGGAAAATAGGCAGCAGCATTTTCCATTGTTATATTAAACACTGCGATCTCCAACCCGCCTGCCAAGCGTGGAGATTATGGCAATAACCTCCCCTTTCGTGGGAGAGGCCCTAAGTCCTGCAGTGGACTGTTACGGGCGGTGATGATGATTCGACCTGCTTGCTCGTTTGCGACACTCATTTATAAAATAAATATTAAACATACTATAAAAATATAGTATAAGTACACGTATTACGTTTATGACGCTTGTGAATAGCATGAAACTTGTAAACTGCCACTTACACGAAACGATTACGACAGAGACACGTGATTACACCGCGGCGCTTTACTGCCGCTGAAAAAAACGCGCGGTGGCGTTACGTGACGCTTGTTTTGCGCCGGGGATTTACGCGCGGAATAATAACTTTTTGATGCCCGCCCGTGGGTCGGATCGCGTTTATGCGCCCCGTATTATTTGCTCGTAAAGAAATGAATAAGGACGCGCAGATGAGTGCGGACTGCGGGCTCTTGCCGTGTGGAGGTGAAACTGTGAGCAATGGTTACGACATCTGTAGGTAGCTTAGGTAGGTAGTGCGTCGGTGGCCTAGGTTATGGAGTTCGACGCGTACCCGCACGCGTAGTATAAATAGGCTGTTCCAAGACGGGCATGCTCCATCTTGGACCGCATCGTCACTTACTACCATGTCAGAGTGTTGACGGTCAAATGCCTTCAAAAATTCATCATTATCATCATATCAGCCGAAAGACGCCCACTGCTGGGCATAGGCCTCCCGAGAGATGTCCACAAATGCCGGTCCTGTGCCTTCCGCATCCACCTGGTACCTACGATCTTTACCAGTCGTCGGTCTACCTTGTGGGAGGCCTTCTACGCGGCACTTGTAAAACTGTATATATGTATTATTATTATTATTATTGTCCTATCTTATTCATTTCTCCTTTTTAAAGGGTACAAAATTCTATCACGCGGGCCATAGCCAAACGTGATAAGAGCTAACTTTAATATATTATCAAAACTGTATCACCGCGACTGTGATGGTCGAAGATGTCAAAAACTTGCGGGTGATGCGGCAAAATTGTTTCGTTTATTTCTTTCGACCACCAACACATTCTTCTTCGTATAGTTTCAATGGAGTGTGGTGCGGTGTGAATTGGATCATGTTCTATGTATGTGGCAACTTCTTTTCGAATTTCTTCGAGTGTGTTTGTTGGCAATAAATTATTATTTATAATGGCGCGTCGCTGATCGCCAAGGTTTTGCTATTATTCAAGCTGATGCGTGCATATCACTAACACTCGTGTCGGTCATTTGTTTAGGTGGTCCAGTCTGATCTTGAAGGCATTGACAGAAGGTGCTCCCATCACATATTCTGGTAACTTGGTATGTAAAGGTTCTCGGGGAATTTTCGAAGATCTGTCGGTTAAGTAATGGAGAGTAGATAGGGTTCATCCTGGCTTCAGTGACTGCGGTCGCTGTCCGCGCCGCACGACGCCCCAAACGAATAGCCGCGCCACAGCGGATTGGCGACAATTTAATTCTCCCCGGGATAAACTTAATAAACTGCGCACGCTCACTAACTCAGTTACCGGGTGCAAATTGTGTCCTAGCGGGATAATGTTGGTGTTTACAAGACGAGGGCGCCGACTTATACGAGATTGGCAGGAAAATATGATATGTCTACCGGTCAACGATGTTGTAGATTTGCTGGTTGTTGTTCGTTTGACCTTACGTGTACCTACATCAATTTCATACTTAACAGGGTTTCGCAAACTTATGGCTCCACGTACCCCTGTCAAAGTTTCCAGGCGACAGCGAACCCCTTAACACCCCTTAACCCACACACATTAACTGTTTATTTCAATATAAGGCAACAAACCAGAAATAAATTTTTAAGCAAAAAAAAAAAGAATTTTTTAGTGTTACCCACCGTATTATATGTAAAAAATTAAATTATTATTCAAATTTTCGAATGGCTAACCTTTAGGGGTTTGCGTACCCCACTTTGAGAAACCCTGCTTTAATACAACGACTATGATTATAGTTATACGTATATGATGTTTAACCACAGCTACGACTAACTTGAAAAACATAAAAATTCCCAGTAAGTAGCTGGCTTCAGAATTGGAAGTTTTATGTCCATTACGTAGTTAGCTACGAATTCTGGCTACAAAATGGGATGAATGGACAACCACTACAACTATGAAGAAAACGTTTTAGATTAGAAGAACTAGTTATGCGACTATTTACAGATATTGTTGGGTATAATGAGTACCTTTTGCTTCTAGATGTTTGCTATTATGTTTTGGGTCGCTATGGGCATGAGGAGAGGTTGCGATGAATTTCCCCTCGGCACCGGAAGGCTTTGTTAAGTCGGCCCCTGGGCCAAATCCGCATTGATCAGTACCGTAGAGGGCACTCTAAAAGGATTCGCGGCTTTTGCAGTTTACTGTCCTTTATATTCGTGTAATCTTGAAAGATAAGCTAAAAAGCTATGCATATGTAAGTATGGATATGGAAGTGAAATCTTCAGAGGGATATTTTGATGGTTACGGAAAAGGGTTTTCTCTACCTAATAATGTTAAGTGCTTAGGTCATCAATTTCTTCATAATACAGTAAACGGAGCTTCAAAACGAGGTTGACTATCGGTTGCAATGGATATGTCGCAGTTATCTGGTTAAATCAGCCATTTAATGTGTAGGCTAGCCTGTTAATTAATCGCTGGCATTCAATTGAATGCCTAGGCCGATAGTTGATAGAACAATCAACGCCTAACGTTTAACTAGTTGGCTTATTGGAAGCCAGCCCTTTGAAGACGGATGACGTAAAATCAGGCAAGTGATTTAAATTTAGTTCAAATTTTATCCACTGCAGCACTGGTAGTCATTAAAACAAATATGGCGTCAGACAGCTCGCACAGCAAGCAATGTTATTGTATTTTTATCGTTTTAACTAAATTTAAAGTGTAGTACCTAGATGTTTTTAAGTAACAATAAGGATAACTTAATTTGTTCATTTTCTTTTCATACTTACAATTAGAAACAAATGTCTAAGAAAGCTTCGTGCCATTTTATATTTAATATTATAAAATAAGAAAGTGCATTGTTCCTATACTACATTTTTGCAAATAGTTAATAAGTTTAATGTTATTATTGTGGTAAATACTATAAATTTTATAAGTACTCGCAATGCAATTACTAATTGAATTTGTTGCCACTAACATTTTCGTTTCTAAATAAAAATTATATTTATTAATTCGTATTTTTTATCTTAAGTAAAGTTATCATATAATTTACGTATGGTCACTCAAACCAAACATATATATTCTATTAACTAAATGGCTAAATAACGTTCAACCAAGTAGCTGCACGTTACATTCAACTACTTGGCTAGTTGCCCTTTAGCCATTCAATTGAATGCCGGCGTTTAATTAACGGTTTAGCCTTCTAATTAAATGGCTTATTTAACCAGATGGCTGCGACAGATATATCAGCAATACAACGATAGGTACAAGGTATCTTCATCAGCCAACGTGTCTTCGTCGACAGCCAGTGGAAGCCCGAAGGTCTCAAGTATAACTTAGCCAATAGCAAAGAAAAACAAAACTGAATTTAATTTGGATTTTATTTCCTGCCATGTGGGCACTTTTGAGAGTTGTTGGGTTAGTTAATGCAGTTTACAATTTCATTTACATATCAGTGACGGTATTACCGCGATCTAAAAGTATATCAGCGACATCTAGTGTCCGTGTATAAAACAATACATTTTAAAAAGTTCTACAACAAGCATTCAACTGCAACTATAGTTGAAGTTAATTCATGTCATCTGTGAAATGGTGCATGTCCTTCAGTTTTATAGTGCGATGGCTTGTGTTGCGTCATGCAACGTCACAGCAAAGACATTTTATAGTAACTTTATGCGTCACAACATAGATATTGTAGTAAGTTTATACGTCACAGCCATGCACCCATGGCTGCTGTAATAAATGGACGACAGTTGTTAGCTTTTATATGCAGTCGTAACTGCAAACGTTTGGCATCATGTTCGACTGTGAAGTTTTGGTCTCAGAAATACACAAACCCAAATGATGCCGAAAAGAAATCATTTTAAGTAAAGAGGAAACTTTGTCCTAAGTATTTTTCGCTGAAGTAAATGTGGAGAGTCATACGAAATGGTCACTGGAGAATGTGCAACGAAACTTGATAATTTTGATATTGTGTCATGAAGTTAGTGCCATAAAGTTAGTAGGTCTATTTGAGCTATGTAGATTTATGAGGCATACCTGTGGCATCGAAAATGCAGTCCAGCATTTTTATTATGCCGAGCCTAGACATGTGTCAAGATGTGTACAAAGATGCGCAAAAACGATGTGTGGGCCTAATATGTGTACAAAATTTTCAGATTTTGTACAATTACTTCGTATTTGCCTTTCATGATTTAGATTTAGATTTATTTATTTCTCTCTTAAGTTCTTACATAATTATAATATTCTTATTATAGATTACATTTGGTCAATAAAACAGATCGTCAAATTATAATATTAGAATTATTGCTTTCATAAAATTATGCAATATCAAATAATGAATAAATCGAAATAATATAGTGAACAATGTCAAAATTGATACAAAACATGTCAATACCAGTAAGGCAGGTAATTTATGCAAATAGTCAAATAATAATTAAATGTCCGTTATTGGATACAAAATACAAAAATAGACGACTCCCACACTCTTTGCAAAGACTTAGTTCGCTGTTACTACAATGGACACTACAATTTCAAAGTATAAGACGTAGCAGAGTCCTAACTTATTCCCTTGAGGCGTAATACATTTTTTATGGCTTAGAAGTTAATTATGAACTGCGGTCCCCCTCTCCGCCCACTTATATTAATTAAACTCCCAGAAGTTTCCATAGAAATAGAATGTTAATTATGATTTAATGAGGGCGAAGACAAAAAGTACCTTTATCGTTTGTTAGCTTCTATCGAATTATTTTTATCGGGGTATTTTAATTTCTGTTGAATTTTCTTAGTCATAATTTTTTTGCCAATTTTGGCAATTGTCAGAGTGGTACAGGTTTATACAGATGAGCAATCTAAATGTGTCAGTGAGGAGGAATCCGAAAGCTTAGATACTTTGTTCTTATGAACCTGAGGCCGATTACAAAATAAAATACATTTGGTCGTTCGTTTCAGAAATGAGGAGTTTTCCAGTCGGTATTGATAGTTTGTTTCAAAAAGCATCAATAGATGGCACTCCTAAAATTTTGGTTATCTTCTTTAAATCTGTATGATGGTGGCAGTGATTTAATGCAGCCAAGTAATACTAAACTTGAAAATAAAGTGTTTATTAATATAAACATAACTGTTAAAGGTTGAACTAAGTGTAAAAAGAAATATTTATAGAAGTTGGCACTATGTTCCATTATTATCACAACCTCTAAAATGGTTGAAAACTATTGACAAATATAATATTATCCAATACAACGTACCCAGTGTTTATATCCTGTTTGCTAAGAACCTATTTCAAGCGATTATCAATTACCAAAATTGTCGGGGCGCCATCTAGTGAGTGGTTAGGAATGCCTTAAATACCTATTGGAAAACTCCTCATTAACACGCTTATTGATAAAGTGTACGGGTAGGTATTGTTGGAGGGCTGTTTTTTTATTTTGTGGTATGACTACAACATTAAGGCGACTGAATGTGAAACCATAATCCAATCTGGTCAGCTTACAGGGTCACGGAGGTCAGATGGCAGTCGCTCCACTGTATTTATTACCTGATCTGAAAAATCCTGGATCAAAATAAAGGCGGACCGCGGGCCCTCGCGCACGAGAGTACAACCGGGACATTAACGGCAAGATGACCAACCATGACAATTATGGCAAGATTTTGTTTTCACGATGTTCCAAAAACTAAGTAAAAATGGTACCTACTATATTTATATACATAAACCTTCATTACAGCAGTATGAACATCCAGAGATATACAAGAGAGCAATTTAAATCACACGATGTGGGTACTAGACTAGATGGAGGGTAGAAACCGTCGTGACATGTCAAGAGGGTATACTCGACTTTCAGGAGAAGCTGGGTCGTCGAACGGACGAATGTTTAGTTTCGGGTGATGCGTGAACCCAACAAAATAACTATCTAAAGAACCTGCAGGTCTCAAGTTATTTAGTCAACTACATTAGCGGTCCTCCAAAGGGTTACTTCATTAACAAACAAAATACAAATGCGAGCAAATTACCTCAAATTGATAGACATATACAATTATTTGACAATAACTACAATTATATCCAACAAGTTGTAACAATATCAACAATGATATTGTTTAAACTTACATAGCATGGGTACAAATGTTTAATATTTGATACTCTTAACAAATTATCCTAAAAGCTTATTTGTGTTTACCCATTTTTCCGGCTATAACTACGCATTGGTAGAAGTTGAAGCGCAGTTGTCCCTACCTTATTGAGTTAAGGATTTACTCAGCAACTTCGGAGAGTCCTTTTCTTGAGCGGAGTTCGGGACTCCTTACAGACAAGACATGTTGTTGAGTTAAAGCTAAGCAAAATTTGGGAGGTAAATCGATAATAGGGCGGCGAATGCCCCAAAAAAGTGCCTGCTTACCTTGCTATACTACGTGTGTATTTGCGTTTGTCGTCACGTTATGCTTTGGAATCGTGTTGTAATGGGGTATGTATTTGTAAATCTAGATTTATTGAGGAATTTTCGAAAAATGTTGGGGATCAACTTGGGCTTTCTTTCTTTTATGTAATCCGTGATTTCTGTAGCATAACTTATTTTGACAGATAGAGATGAAGACTGAGTTTAAAAGGTATCACCGGAGTTTTCACAGTTAAAAGTAATTTAAATTAGTTTGATATGGTAAAATATTTGAGGGCTCTGCCCTCTTGTTCAGAAATAATCCATCTCCTAATCCTTATCTAACTAAAACTAAATTAATCAAAATCTAAACAAATATAGTCTAATAAACCGCTGCCACTAGGCAACGTGCCCAAAATGCTGGCGGCATTGCCACGTTGAGCTGAAGCTAAAAATGAGTAAATAGCCACCTGAGTACGTAAGCAGTTATCTCCACAAGACCATATCTACCCCGCGTAACAACAGAACGCGTCGCCGCATAAACCAAAGTGATTTCACGTCCCAATACTTTGAGAAAATCATCCCAACGAAGGTTTGACGGAAACCCATCCGTCCGAAAGGGGTCAAACTCAACCCGTATGATAGTAATTTCCTCGGCAGCGGTAACTAGTTTCCGGATGAACCGGCAGTCAGTGGCCTAACCGGTCCTAAAGCGACTCCTAAATATCTTATTCAATTTCCGAGATGCTAACTCTTGTTTTTATAGTGGAGTCCCTCAAACCCTCCAAGGTTAGAGTATATACGGGCAGTTTTGTTTGGAAGATATGCGGATAGATACCAATGTGAATTGGCGTGAAAAGGTTTGTTTAGTTAACTAAGATACTAAATTAGAGATAGATTGTAGGTTAAAGTATCTCAGTAGGTATGAGGTAGCTAGAATTTTAATGATTATTATAAGAAAGAATCTGACTTTGTAATTTCAGTGCAAATAGATCATCTCATCAGCATGAACGATGAATTGATATTTCTGCTTCCAGTATTTTTAGAGTTTACGATGATGAGTGGACTCTAGCTAGATCGTTTCTTTCCGTTGTGTCTTAACTTCGACAAATTTTGACACAGTATCCAACATTATCACAATACTTTGGGTAATAACTTCCTCATTGTCATTAAACATACTTATTATTATTTACATGATAAGCTACGAGGATTCGAAGTAACCTTATCTGCTAGCATATAAAAATACTGCGTAATTGTATTCGCTGTGGGGCTAATGACGTTGTTTACTCACCTTTTCTTCACAACGGCGATGAGAATTATGTGTTGAGTGTTCTTTGTTCCCCTTATTGCTCTGAAACAAGGGAAAATTGTTGTCGTTAGTTTGGCGGAAGACACGCGATTACAGGTCAGTCTGCTTCATCGATAACACTAAATAGATTCTTAATACATATTATCTAGTCTTAACCATCATCATCACCATCATCTTGACGTTAATGTCCCGGTTGTGCTTTAGCGCAGGAGAGCCCGGAGTCCGCCTTGACCATGGGCCAATGGGTCCAGGATTTGGCAGATCAGATCATTATAGTGGAGTAACTACCATCTGATCTCAATGAACTTGCTAACAAAGGAACATGACCAGATTGGATCATGGTTACACATTCAGTCGCATTAATGTGCAGGTTTCATCATGATGTTTTCACACACCGTAAGAGCATCGGTTTGTTTTCAACTACTGTACCTACATAACTTAGAAAAGTCTCATCGGCATAGAGCGGCACTGGGATTCGAACCCGGTGGGTTTTTTATATTAGACAACACAGGTATTTGACCGATATCTCATCTGGTGGTAAGTGACGATGCGGCCGAAGATGGAGCATACCCGTCGTGGAACAGCCTATTCACTCCACGCGTGGGTACAAACATATCACTATGGAATCTGTTCATCATCTTAGCGTCTGTATCCTGTATACTGTGGTTATAGCTGAACTCTCGATTACATCGATTATGATTGTTGCTGTTTATATATTAGCACTGCTAAACCTAATGACACCATTTTTATGACACTTTTTCGTAATACTTTTTTTTTAATTTTTTGTTTCACGGCTCTGGAGTCGAGCCGATGACCTCAAAAAATACCTATTTGGAGGTCAGTGATTCAACCCCTTTGAGCCATTTGTTATGTGTTTGTGGTTTATTGTGTGTAAATAAATGTTTTCCATTTCTTTTTCTATAATGTGACGACCTGAGTGGTTCAGTTGGTCAACATGTCGGTCTGCAGAGGTCTGTCACGCAGAAGTCTCGGGTTCGATTCCCGGCCGGACAGAAATTGATATGATGAATTTTAATTTCTGTTACGGGTTTAGATGTTATATGTATAATATGTATATATTAAAAAATATAATAAGTTGTTTATCAGTTTTCAGGCACCTATAACACAAGCTTTGCTTACTTTGGGGTTAGATGGCGCTGAGTGGATTGTCCAAGCATATTTATTATTATTTATTTATCTACGCGTCTTTATCCTGCAACAGTATAGCTGAACTCTCGATAATCTCGACGACGATTATTGTTGTTTGAGTATCAGCACTCGTAAACCTAATATAGATGAACTGTACGAATACACAGTTATAACATCACGAAGGTCCAATGGAGCGCAATTCCCTGACATTATTAACGTGAACGACCCTTTCTTTCGCTTAATTCGCACGCCGCTAACAAAACTCGCTTAATCAGGTTAATCCTAATTGGAAGTGGAAAAGGTGGAATCACTGTCGAGCCCCATGCGGCAGAGACACCAATACTTCTAGCGGAATAGCGCTACTAGGGAGCCTATTCGTTTTTTTATTGGACTAGCTAGGCAATTGGCCTTTATCTCACCTGGTGGTAAGTGACGATGAGGCTGAAGATGGAGCATGCCTGTCTAGAAACAGCCTCACTTTAACTCTAATAGTCTAGCCTTGAAGGTGTTCAGATTATAACGATCACACTAGCACTAGGCGCTGTGACATCTCAAATTCGACATTTTGTCTACAAATCTGTATTAAATCGTCACTGAAATCGATCGTCGACATTATATCTTTACCGGAGATAGTTGAAACAATGTTTTTTGGCTGCAATGGACATTTCAGTGTTATATAAGTAGTTAATGGAGATCTGTGGCTAGAAAAAATGGCGAATTCGAGATGACAGCGCGAGAAAGCCCCCTGACTTTAGTAAGAAAAAAAACCATACACAAACGGGCGCTAAATGTATGAAAACAGTTTCAATAATGCGTACTAAACACATTTATAAAAAAGCGCTGGATTTAGCGTCGACAGCGCTGACGCGACGCTCGGTTATTTGAGGATACTTTGGGATAGTAGAAGTGAATGTGTAGAATGTGTGAAGGATGGTTTTTTGAACGTCGTTTAGCTTTTGAACCGTACTCGACCTTGCGTGAGATGCTGGTATTAAAAGTACAGTTTAAAATTGTTGCCGTGTGGTTACCGGCGGATTATACAAATATATTGGACGACCTGAGTGGTTGTTTTACAGCCGGTCTGCCACGCACAGGTCCCGGGTTTGATTCCCGGCCAGAAAGTAATTGAAATTATGAATTTTAATTTCTGTTACAGGTGTTGTATGTACCTTTAAAAATATGTATGTTTGAGTATATGTAAACTTCGTCTGGGGTTATCCGACTTTTTCTGTTGGATAGGTTATTCATAGGATTCATAGGGTATATAAGTAGTTTATCAGTTATCTAACACCCATAACACAAGCTTTGCTTACTTTGGAGCTAGAAGGCGCTGTGTAAAATGTCCAAGTATATTTATTTATATAGAAACAGGTATTCTTTCGTCCCATTTCATAGCTAGCGACATACATATACTATGTGTGTATCTACCTAGTATAGGTATGTTTATTCCCGGTCGTTCCCACGGAATGTACCCCCTGGGTATGACTAGGAATAAAATTTCCATTTGTAACTTTCTATTCGGTACCTACTACTTATTTTTATCGTTTGAATGATAGAGGTTGAATATAGATAGGTAGTACAGCACCAACCAACCCCATCCATTGACGGATGTGGTATAAGGCGACTAATGTCAAGCACGTTATACTTCAATGCATCTTCCAACCCGCCTGCCAGGCATAGAGATTATGGCAATGGCCTCCTCTAATGTGGATTTAGGGAACAGTCTAAAATTTAATAAGAGCGACACACTAAAACATTTATAATAAAAATTTACATATGAATAAATGTACATTAAATGACTCTTCAGGCGTAAAAAATATGTATTACAATAATGTCGTAGTTTTATTTACAAAGACATATGAGCGTGTGGCGATTGTACTGAACGTAAAAGCAAATGACAACAGAAAACAAAAATGACCCAAGGCCCAGCATGAAAACCACTCCCATAGTAGTAGTTTTCTATCCTGTGCCTGAGGGCATGCTTTTGCAGGGGCACAAACTTTTGTATTCAACATTATTGCTCTGAAGCTAAGCCATAAAACTTATTTATTGTTATCTGAATTGTTTGTTGTGGTCGAGTTTTGTCATTAAATCTCTGTGTGAGTCTGAAGATAGCAAGAGCTTTCATATTGGCTCGTGTTACGACACCTGTGTCTGCTTGATCTCAAAGTCTATTTTGTGATGGCTGTATGGTAGCTCTATGGAGGTGTGTTTGAATACAGTATGAACTAAGGTTAGATTGGCAACGGTATCTAACACAATCAGTTCAAATATTTAACACTTTGTGTTGTCACTTCATGATGGAACTCCATTATTATGAATTAAATCACTTTTTGTACACTAGTTCCACTTTATTATATAATTTTTATTAAATTGCAACCGGTTTCGAATTACTCATCTTCAGGCAATTACTTTATATTTTGATTACAAGCTATATGTAGGTACCGACAAATAATAATTTAAAGTTGATGTGGGTACCGACAGTATACAATAATGTTAGGATGTCACAGTGCAGAGAAATGTACAGTATGTCAACATAATACAAATTACAAGTAGTCCTTGTAATTTGTATTATTTTCTCATACGCAAGCAAAGAGTAATAACTAGGAAAATGTTGGCACCCGCGGCTTTAGAAATTAACAAACCTACAAAAAGATGGGCAACAATTCCCTATGTTGGACCTATCACACACAAATTGAGGAAAATTTGCAATAGCGATCAGCAAAACACTGCATTTTATAGCATAAAATCGCTGGGGTCCTTGATTTGCAACAATAAGGATAAAATACCCATTGAAAATCAAAGTGGAATTTATAGTCTGACATGTGACACGTGTGCTAAAATATACATAGGTCAAACAGGAAGGAAGTTTAAAACAAGAATCAAAGAACATATAGCTAGCTGGAGAAAAAATACACAAACCTCGACCTTTGCGGAACACTTTAATAAAGAAAACCATATTTTTAACCCAGATAATGGCATAAAATACCTTCATATAGCTGGGAAAGGACGTAGACTAGATGGACTAGAAGCTATAGAAGTGAACAGAATGAAGAAAGATAATATAATTAATGACCAAATTTCCTTATCGACATCACCTATTTTAAATTATTTTAAATGACATACCTTCGATATAATTTATATTTTTTGCCATTTACTTAAATGTATAACAATTGACATACCTTAAAAAATTTTGACTACTTGTAATTTGTATTATGTTGACATACTGTACATTTCTCTGCACTGTGACATCCTAACATTATTGTATACTGTCGGTACCCACATCAACTTTAAATTATTATTTGTCGGTACCTACATATAGCTTGTAATCAAAATATAAAGTAATTGCCTGAAGATGAGTAATTCGAAAGCGGTTGCAATTTAATAAAAATTATATAATAAAGTGGAACTAGTGTACAAAAAGTGATTTAATTCATAACAATCAGTTCAATTGCAAACTTTGATAACTTTAATTTCAGTCCGTAATTAGGTAGTATAAACAAAACGGCCAATTTTATTGTTGTAGACGTAAAATTTAAGAAAACGTCCAGCCCTGCTTATTAATGAAAAAATTAAGAATTTCTTTCTTCGTGATAATAAAAATAAGTTTTTATAAGACACGAATCGACAGTAACAACAACCGTCGAAAACAACACGGGCGTATTCCGAAAAAGATCGTGTAACTAAAAAGTATAGGGTATAATAACCAGCTATTTTATCTGAGTCAGAAAATTGAAAAATCGGTTTGTGTTTTGATGTGTTTGATTTTTTGGGGCGTAACGCCCAGATATCGCTGAGTTTAAACTTTTTAGATATCTCTGTTCAAACGCACTATAGCTGATACTAACTTTTTGCGTGATGCATTTTTTTAAACTGTTTTGCATACGACCTTGTTACAGTTCCTAATTTTCTAAGAACAACTAATTATTTTATAATATACTAAATTTTATGATTTTCGGCTCTGATGTACAGTTCGGTTTACGCTCTCATTGTTTTCCACCGTCGATAACATTATGCTTTCTATTCCTCCACTCATTATCAGCTGGCAAACGAGCCATTATTACAGAGACAATCGAAGCCGATGTCAAAGCCTTAACTAGCAAGGCTCTGTTAGCAAAGCAAGACGTGGAAACGACGAGGGCTGGGGAAGCCGGAGTCGTCTCGCAGCGGGAGCTCGTCATCCGCCATTGTACTGGTAATGAGCCAACGGGATTAAGAGGGATAAAACCCCAGCGGAAATATAATGTAGTACAACCTTAGTACAACGTAGTACAAGGTTGTTTAGGAGATGTTCATCAAAAAATCGCTTCGTTTCGACTCGCGCATACCGGTTTTTCATTTTGGGAAAACATGCAACACGCTTTTATGTGTTGGTGTTACTGTAGGAATATTAATTGAAATACTTTACTCGTGACCACGATGGGAAGGGTTATTACAGAAACGTCGGAAAATAAGCGAAAATGTACATATGTCGCGTGTGAGTCCCGATTAATGTAATCATATTTTCAAAAGATTGTTTACCTACCTACAAGATACAATAAGAGTTTACTAGGTAATACATATAGACAATTAGGTAATACACAGGTTGAAAGGTAATCTTACCATCGTCACATACCACAGGTGAGATGGCGGTCTGGCGGTCTAGTCTAATAAAAAAAGCAAATTTTTCTGTTACCCGGTCATAAATCTAATGCCGAAAAAGTTCTTGACCACTATGTGACGAGTGTAGTTACACAGGTAGAGTAGAGTACCTAATTTATTGAAGCCGTGTAAAAAAAACTGTACTTACTTAACTGTATCTACTGTATTATATTTTGTATTAGCAATAAAGTGTTTATCTATCTATCTTATATCTCTCTCTACTAAGTAATTATTTTTTCGTCTCATAACAGTGTCGGCTCTTTTAACCTTATAACCGCCCTGGGAGCCGCGGCCCGTGCCAGCAATTACACGCCGGAACGCCGTGAGGTTAAGTGTCTCACTCTCTTTGGGACTGCTTGAATATTTATATAGAGTTTGCTACGAGAGAAAATTAAGGTTCTTCAATCGAAACAACGTTTCAATCATTTTACAATAATTATCATGGTCACGGGAGATGGTCTATTAATATGTTATATTTGGGGTTCCGTTGCACATAGAATACACTGGTGGTACACGTATCTTGAGATCTAGCCGTATTATAATGAGTAGTCCCTACTTGATGTTCGATTATTTGTTTGTGTTCCAACAGTGTCGGGTCTGTGTTACCCTGATAACCGCCCTGGGAGCCGCGGCCCGTGCCAGCAATTACACGCCGGAACGCCGTGAGGTTAAGTGTCTCACTCTCTTTGGGACCGTTTGTATGTGGATATGAAGTGCGGTACGAGACGAGAACGGGTTTATTGTATTATTATGGTTGTTCTCTAATTTCGTCGCTTTAAAAATGAAGCACCGCTTGCACCAAATTCTTAAACACGTTAATGAATTTTTAACGTTTTTTTGGATGAAGTTTTTTGTTCAAGTATCAGCGTAAATGCGTTTATTAATTTGGTGCAAGCCACTTTAAAGCAGTTTTGTAAAAGTTGACTGTAATCTCGATCCGTTTCGTAGCTAGTGACGTAATGGGAAATTAATTTCCCCTTCGATAGCCGGCCACCAAATGAAAATATTATTGGACAGTAGGTAGCCGGCTATAGAAGGGGAAGACTCCTAGGGGTTTTCGATATGATGAAATACGTAGCTTGTTCGTAGCACATCGTAGCACATCGTGACTGCCTATCCCCGGTTGCATTTAAGCACAAAATAACAAACGGATCTCCTGTTCTCTGATAAAAAATGATAATCATTGTACATGTAAACCAATTCCATCAATCATTTATATTTTGTGATATAAGTTTGTATCTATGCACAGATAAAAACAAAATAATAATTTCGGCGTTAATTTCCCAGTTATGTTCTCGCGCACGAAGTCCCGGGGCCCGCCTAGACCATGATCCAAGATTTGGCAGATCAGTTAATTACAGTGGAGCGACTGCCTGACCTCTGTGACCCTACTACCATTGGAACCTGACCAGAACCGATCAGGGTTACACATTTAGTCGCCTGAATATGCAGGTTTCATCACGATGTTTTCCCTCACCGTAAGAGCATCGAACAACTAATGTACATAACTCAGAAAAGAGTCATTGGTACATGGCCGCAGTGAGATTCGAGCCGGGTACCTCTCGCTTACGAGTCGGATACCGTAACCACTCGGCCACCGACGTTCTATCTATGAACAGATCTCGGCATTATACAGGCTAGTTAGGCTTCGTAGAGCCCACAAACATATGAGTAAGCAGAAACGAGCCTATGCTCATGATTACCCGCCTCCTACTGTATGTAGCACACATTTATGCACACGTTAGTCAGTTCCACACAGCAAATACGAGGTGGGCTTATCACAAAACACAGCGGCTCTAATGATTAATTACAAGGGAGGCGCCGTGCCGGGCGCTGCCCTGAAATATTAATTTCAGGTGCTTATTGTAATCCGGGCTCAGCCCTGTCTCTAGGGTTGCCGCAGTGAAATAAAATGTATGAAAACGAATTTCGGAATGAGGCGGATTTTTTGCCGAAACAGAGGATGTAAACGGGTTGTAATGATTTTAAGGGAGTGTATTTTTTGTATATGTCAAAATCCCTCTATGTATGTGTCAAAATCTTTAATAGGTAAATACATCTTGAATTTTTTTCTTTACTTTATGTACAGGCTGTGTGGTGTGGCTTAAAAGTGAGCAATTTCACCCTACTTTAATCATGTCCTTGTCAGCCCTAGAGCGAAGTTCTTTGCAGAAGGCACAGAAATGCCCAAGTTAAATTAAATACGAAGACTATTTCCATTTATTAGTTCTGCTCCGGCGTGCGCAGAGATATTGTGTTAGTGTTAAGATAATAGTGTTTCGTACACGTTACAGGATATTTCTACCTACTCAAATTGAGACTTTGACGGTAAGGGACTCGACAAAAGACTTTTTGTGTTAGCCGGACGCACATGTAGTTTTTGCAGACTTCGCAATTTATCGTATACTAGTTGACCTGGCGCGGCTTCGTTCGCGTACACCTATTTTTACCCTACCTACACTTTTTTCTTGCTTATAAACGTTCCTCATGAATCCTTTCATCTATTATCATAAACCGCATTAAAATCCGTTGCGTAGTTTAAAAGAACAAAGCATACATAGATACATAGAGACAGACGGAGGGAAGCCACTTTGTTTTATACTATTTATTGTATGTTTCGTATTTTGATTCACGTTAGTGATAGTTTAATGTGTAGCAAATATTTGTGAAAGTGTACACTGATTTAAGAATGTTATAGAGAGCACCTGTGTGCGCTTTCGGGGTGTCCCAAGACCCAAATCCTGCACGTACCGCGTACGTGTAGTCGTGACTTTGTTAAATTGTATAATTACTCAAAATTCACTTGACGTTAGCTAAATGGCAGCGACGGACAGCCATTATTAAGAGAAAGAATCTACGATGATATTTACCTGCATTCATCATCTCTATAATAACACACGATCTTGTTTATCTTGGCGGTATGGTGACCGGCAAAATAGAATAGCACCGATCCTGTACACTCGTGGGTGTCGTACAAGACGACGAATGTTCTCGAGGCAAAATATCTAGAGTCTCCGAAGAATGGAAAACGAGCAGCAGCTTTTTCCATTGCTATATTTATAACACTGCGATCTCCAACCCGCCTGCCAAGCGTGGAGATTAAAGCAATAACCTTCACTTTCGTGGTACAGGCTCTAAGTCCTGCACTGGACTGTTATGGACTGTGATGATGACATGATCTTGTTCCGGGGATTAGCAGGTAATAAAATTAAATATGCGAATAGCTCTAAATCACCATTGTGTCAATATTATGATTATAATTAGAAGCCGACAATAGCCCACTGCAGGGCAAATGCCTCTCCCATTTGCCCTGCTTTCTTCCATTCAGACCTATTTTTGGCCAGGGGCTTTTGAATAGTTCGTCTCGATTCGAACGGTTTTAATTTACGGCATTAAAACTTCAATACTTTTCAAATCACATTAGCGATGCCGAAACTATACGGTTCAAAATTAGATAAAATCGGCATCATGCATAAAAATATCGTATTTTGCCGAAAATAAAAAATGAAAACACAATCGAAACGAGCGATTTAAAAATTGGGCCTCTCCATTCATTCGCATGCAAATATTATTGCAAAATACAAAGTTCCATGTTTATTCAAGACCGGTATTCGATGCCAATACACGTTTCGTAGACATCAACATTTTCAAAATAGAACATTTCGTAGTTTTGCTCTACTGATTTCTTACCTTGCTTTTTATTTGTTTGTAACCTCTTTATTGCATCAGTTTATAACATTACAGGAAATAAAAATACAGTTTATAATGTAAAACATAGTTTATCCCACAACGGGATTTCTTCCAGCTAACTTTTGATAAACCGAAAGGACCTTTGATGAGCGGTGAAGGCAATTCCGACAATATGAAAGCATATAAACTTGATTAAATACTAGTATCGTACATAGATAGCCATATTGATGCTTGAAAATGATATTAGGTTAAGAAGCTTTCAAAGAATGGTGTTTGAAGAAATCTCGCAAAGAAATCTCCCTGTTTAAAGAAAATAAAATTATGTCGGTACAGCGTCTTGAGTAAAAAGTTAAGTATATTTATAAAATTATGTTCCTCTTCAGAAATTTTATGGGGTAGAAGGAGGATGGCGGATATTTGCTTAATGAATGCTGCTGTATGCTGTCATAAACAACCGGAAGACAGCCTGCAGTGGACACAGAACAAAGAAGTTCATAAAGGTACTCGCGGGTACAAGAGCACAAGTGCATTACCTTAAGAATCATATTGCTGTGGAGTTGTTAAAAGTTTTATTTCGCTTCGCGTATAGAATATCGTTGGAAAATGGTTGGCGTAGAGAAAGTTTTCAAATAAAACCTAATAAAACGAAAATCGCAAGTTCTGACTTATGTGACTTTTCTTATTAAAGTATCTTCTAGTGATTTTGTGAGATAATAAAAAAATTATAACGAAAATTGTGAAATTTAATAAAAGAAATATGCCTATAATAAAAATATAATAAGACAGTGACTAGTGATACACCAAATAAAAAAAAATAGAAATACCTTCTAGCATTTGCAAACAAAATTATTCTTAAAGTGGTATTGACTTAATTGTACCTGCTTACAAAGATACAATAAGGATTACATAAATCAATCAATCAATAAATCAAAGACTCAGTAAGATTGTAACTGCTCGTTGCTTGATAGTGGATACTACGAGCTTACTTTAAAAAATATTTTATAATCGCATAAAACAGATAAAGTAGAGATTTAATTCCAAAGAATTTGAAAATTCTGCTTATCTCTATTAGGTATAGGTATACCAATGGCCAGCGCAAACTACGTCTGTGTCTGTTACGTTTAATAAGGCCACGATAAATAGCAAATCATCGGGTAGGCAAATAGTAATAAAAATCCCGTCGCAGTGCGATTCATTACAGACATCCAAGTTCACAATATCGCCCTAATAATAAGCGATGGAAACGCCCGACGGCGTTATTTGCTCGACACGACGAGACTTCTAAGCTTGTAACATTCTCATTTCATAGCTGGGGAAGTACCTCCACCTTAAAGAATATCGCAGCTAAATAATACTCTTTTAAATAGTATTGTGTTTCTGCCGGTGAGTAAGGTTTCCAGTGCTCCATGGGGTGGGGATTTGGGGAACCGTGGCTTTGGCAGTGGAGTGGAATTTGCTTTTTGCTGCCAGAGCAACGTGTTATAGAGGTGGGCAACGCATTAGCGATACTCTTGGTGTTGCTAATGTCTATAGGCAGTGGTGACCACTTTCCATCAGGTGGCCCGCTTGCCTGTTTGCCAACCGTATGACAAAAAAAAAAATTCTTTCCGAACTTTAATGGGAACGTGGGCGAATAACTGGGACTCGGATGCTGAATCACGTAGTTTACAATGCGTTTGCGGTATGCATTTGTAGAGCATGAGCCGTTTATTGCTTTCGTTTGTTTTGCGTGTCAGCTGTTTTATTTGATGAAGAATGAAATAGGCTGAATTTGTGTTTGTGCAGTGCGAATCGCTGTACTTATCTATACACAGTATAAAACAAAACGTTTCCTGTCTGTCCCTATGAATCTATAAGTAAGCGTACGCTTAGATCTTTTTAATTACGCAACGGATTTTAATGGAGTTTTCAACAATGGACGAAGAGAAAGGTTTATAGAAAAAAAAGGTTAGGTACGGGTAAAGTAGGTGTATCCGAACGAAGTCCCGACGGGTTCAATATTATAAATTTAAACGAATTACCCCATTATTTTCCGTCTGAATGCACGAATAACTACTAAAGTAAATTATGCAAACGAGTCCGGTTTCACAAAATTGCCGCGAAAAATGTACAGCGAAAATTTTTGCTCGACTTTCATTTCGAGAGTATTTGCTACGGAAAATCTCCAATTATGCCGAAAATTTCTGTGGTAACGTTACACGTGCGCTTATTATGCTGGTTATACTCAAATGCGTGAATGTTACAAGGGAAGCGGGTAGGCGCCACGCGCCGTATCTCGCGAATAACTGGAATTTCATAATTAGCCCAGCAAATTCCAACAGCTGTTTAGGCGCTCCTCATTTGCGAGAGCCCACGGGTGAGGATTTTCGGGAAATATTCAGATAATAAAATCAGTAGTGTCCGACTAAAAGTAAATTTTTGCCCCAAGCCGAAGCCCATTAATCGGATATCGCTATAACCTTCGGCTGAAGCCAAAGGCATAAAATCTGTAAGAAATTTAGTTCAAGATTAGCCAAACACTACAATTAATAATATTAATGATTTTAAAACTTTAATATTGCAGGCTCACATGGACTGTATAATATAGAAAGGTAATTTAAATCACCCTAGATGTAAATCTAGAGGTTATCAAAAAATTACCTTGCAATTTGACGACCTGAATGGTTCAGTGGTCCACGCAAGAGGTCCCGGGTTCGATTCCCGGCCGGGCAGAAATTGATAGGATGAATTTTAATTTCTGGTACGGGTCTGGGTGTTCTATGTATAATAAGTATGTATTTAAAAGTATATAAATAGTTTATCAGTTATCTAGCACCCATAACACAAGCTTTGCTTACTTTGGGGCTAGATGGCGCTGTGTGAATTTGTCTACGATTAATTATTATTTATTTATAATTATTTATTTGAATTAAATAATAAAAACCACCTTCGGCGAAACCTTAGCCTTCGGCTGGGTCTCGTGCTGAAGCCGAAGGTATCTTCGGTCGGACACTTAAAATCAATTAACTCCTTAACCAATTATACCAGCGATCTAGCGTTTCGATATTTTTTTTATAATCGGGAGGCAACCGAGCAAACAAGTCAGTTGATGGTGATCAAGCTTGTCATAGACAACCGCAACCACCCCTGGTTGATCCTGGTTCATCGCATCCGCGACCCCCCCGGGTCGCGGATGCGATGACAGGTGTACCAAGCCTCGTTTCTAAGGATTAAGATCCAATTCCTTCTTACAGGGCTGATTATGCGTATCAACTGTGGGGAAATTATAAGCTGATGACATAGATACTGGCATAACCATAGGCCGAAAGACATAGTGAGGTCTAAAGAAACAACCCAGAATTTTGCGAGTATCGAGCGAAGAGACCGTGATTTTATTTGTTTTCAAAATAAGTAGGACTCAATTCTAGTTCAAATAAACGCGCGCTCGATCGTTCGCCAACGTAAAGCTGAAACGTTTCTGTTCAAGTGACACTAAATGTGCCCATCGTAACGTTTATAGTCGTGGTTTAGGTTTGGTATTATCTTTCAAAGTCGTTGGGATCGTTGTCCTTGGCAGCGCCACGCTGTCTTTGCCGAAATACGAGCTGGGAGCTCGTTACGGAATCCTCAAAATGTTACTGGGACTCTGCCTGAAATATACGTAACGTGGTAAATATCGCAGCATCTTAATCCGCGTGAAAACCGAGCCTCTGAGAAGTGAGACCCTTACATTTTGCTGCAGCTCTCTAGTTCGAAGGACATTTTTAAAAGCAAATCGTTGCCAATCTGTCAAAAAAGCCGGCGCAGCGATGGCTGAGTATGACGTCAAAGCAGTCATACAGTATTGCAAACTCACATGTGATGTCAAAATATAAATATGAAAGCGGTGAACGTTGCACACCGCCATTTGCGTGAACAACCATTGACTGGAACACTGCATAAAATATTTGAAATTATAAAAAAAAATTATTCATTACAATTTAACGTGACTTTATGACTACGAGAGCGCCTGCTACTGATTAGAATTTGAGAAAATACAGCAAAATAAAAGGGAATGTTTGCGTTCCTCCTACTTCGAAACACTTTGTCTTGAGAAAATACATACAATTATAAAATATTTATTAGATAGCCTTAATCTATCCTGACAGAACAGCCACATTCAAGTGTCCTCTACAATGGCCATAAAAATAAGCCAAGCTTTTAACTGTGAAATCCTTGAACTTGTGAAGCTTCGTAATCTAATTTACATGAAGTATATTTTATGGGATTAAATTTTCTGATAAGCGTGCTTCTTTAGAGCAAAATTGTGTATTTCAAAGGCCACTTTCTTAAAATTTACTAATATCTTCCAGAAAATCCGCGTAATTAGTCTCGCTCTACAATATTAATATGAAAATCAGTATCAGATACCTACAAACCGCGACCAGTGGTGCAATTATGTAACTCTAGTCACTAACGTTTGCTTCTCATCTCGTATTCGCGTCGTTGTCGTGTAATTTCAATTGACAAACTAACGAGTTAGGCCTTTCGTTCGTATACATGAAGGTATACAATAGAGAAAACACTTCCAATACATACTTGGAGCGATCTATTTGTATCTTTTCGATCAGGCTTTCCGTTTTAACTAGGGTGTTGGTATGTGTGTATGTACCTTTGTATGAGAGGTCAGATCAAACAGCTCTATTGGCTCAGCTATTTGACTCAAGCTTTTATTCGAAGTTACAGGACCAGACGTCCTGGTCGACCGTGGTCACTTTATATCCGGTACACCGTCTGACCGTGTGCCTCCTTTGGCAATAAAAAAAGGTTCGCTCTTCATATATACCTTCATGGTATTTCCAGGCGCTAATGTGGTCTAACCGCTGACCGTGTGCGAACCGAAAGTAGAATGTAGCAGGCGTGGAGATTATGGTAATGCCATCCAATTATGTGGAGGAGGCTCTAGTCCTGCAGTGGTCGGTTATGGGCTGTTGATATGTGTCTATGTGTTGAGATGCGTATCTGACCATTCGTTATCTCTGTTCTATAGGAGCTATCGAGAATAAGTACATCATCGGCAATGCCACACTAACTACGGAACGAATACGATATGGTTACACGATCTCCCCACAGCTTTCCAGCGCCGGAGGTTTCCCGGGATCCGTTGCTAATTGAGGCACTAGAGCCGCAGCTCGTTCTGAGTACGCCCCCACACTCGGGCTATATTTGTATTCTTGAGGGCGCTTTGATAAGTACTTATATATTTATGTGGCTTCCAATATTGGGGGGGGGGGGGGGGGGGAAATTGGATGTCAATTGATGTTATAGCCGGTTATATTTTAATATATCTTAACAAAAGAAACAAGGTCAAATGAAAAATATTTTTTCCTAGGCAGTAGTTCAAGGATACATCGCTCACTATCTCATACACCATAGGTGAAGGTCTAATGTCTACACCTAGGAATTTAAAAAACAAAAGGATTATCGATATAGTGGTACCTATTTAGGTACTTTTTATATAAAAAAATATTCCTATTAGAACGGTAATGTTCCTACAAGGTGGACCGACGACCTGGTAAGTAATCGCAGGTACCAGCTGGATGCGGAAAGCACAGGACCGGCCTTTGTGGAGATCTCTGGGGGAGGCCTATGCCCAGCAGTGGGCGTCTTCTGGCTGATATGATGTTCAACGCGGTTGTCAAGAGTCAATATTTCTAGGAATAGGGTAATCAGCATCATCTTTCAAACATCATACCTCAAGGATTTATGGGGATATGGTGTATGAGTGTATGGTGATGTGGAATGGGACACGCGCCCTGCGTAGGCTCATTGGATCGCACCCAGGGGAACCTCAGACGGTCGTAACTCTTTCGAGTCAGCAGTAACAAATCCCTTTCATTTTATGGCACAAGTCGAGGGCGTGTCCTACAAGCCTGACTACAGCTTACATAATTAATTGTGCCAGTGTCTTAACATTCCCTAATAACGCGTAGTATGTGTGTGTATACTAAACTTAGTTAGCTACATACTGCTCATCTGTTGTTCTGCTCATTTATTTACTAGTATTTCATTCGTGGCCGTGTGGTGTCCGGCAGAGTAGAATATCACCAACCCCTTACACTCATGGGTGTCGTACAAGGCGACTAATGTTTTCGAGGCAAAAGATCAAGAGTCTCCGTAGTCTGGAAAATGGGCAGCAGCATTTTCCATTGTTATATTTAAACACTGCGATCTCCAACCCGCCTGCCAAGCGTGGAGATTATGGCAATAACCTCCCCTTTAGTGGGAGAGGCCCTAAATCCTGCAGCGGATTGTTACGGGCTGTGATGATGAAAGAAATGATGGGCTGGAAGAAATCCCATTGTGGGATAAGCCCGCCTTTGCAATGTATATTTATTTTCTTTTGTTATTGTTCTTTATGTAGTTATACGCAATAAAGAGTTTACATACATACATACATACATGATGATGATTTCATTCGAAAGGGATAGATATTGTCACGGATCATTTTGGTCGTCAGTACCCGGTAAGAGCTACGGGTAAAATATATTTTTAAAATGTTGTATTTCTTTTTCAGATGGCTGAACATGGGTCTGAAAATGAAGAAGTAGTTTTATTCTCTTTATTATATGGTTACTCATAAATTTTTGTGAAATTAATAGGGGCGCGGTTGAATACACCCGGGGGCACGGAATTATGAAACCTGTTCGCTAATTACGCGTTTTCTCATTTCTTACAATTTGGCCAATATATAAATTACTCTCCATATTTTTACAAGTTTGAAACTCCAGTACTGAAGCCAGATAAATATCCCGCCAATCTATGGTAATAAGGCTTTCCGAATACTGTCCTAAGGTTATTATAACAAATGTCCTTATAGCAAAATGGCGATTGGACGTTAGGCGCTCGGTATGTCCCAATTCTCCTCTAATAAAAGGCTGTTAACAGACCCTAGTCTTCAGGTTCTGAATCACAGGGCGCTCGCTGCAGCATAATTACCTACATTCTTCCCGCGCCAGACGCGACGCTTGCTTTGCTTAGACAGCTCCTACTTTGAATTCATTTGCATATTTTAATGGCGAGTGACGCGTCACGCGGCAGCCATATTGCAAAATCTTAAATACGGTTCAATGGAAAAGAATGGCGGGAAAAATATTTTCCTATCATGTTTTTTAGACTTCGAGTTTGTGCTGTTAAACAAGAGCGGGAGCGTTCTTTATACTGTGGTCAAACAAGTTACCCTTGAGGGTAACTTCACTTTAGACTTAAAATAATATTTAGTTGGCAATATAAAATTATGGCCGTGTGGTGTCCGGCAGAGTAGAATAGCACCAACCCCTTATACTCGTGGGTGTCGTACAAGGCGACTAATCGAAAAAAAGATCTTGTCCCCGTAGGCTGGAAAATGGGCAGCAGGGTTTTCCATTGTTATATTTATAACACTGCGATCTCCAACCCGCCTGCCAAAGGCAAAAGATCTTGTCCCCGTAGGCTGGAAAATGGGCAGCAGCGTTTTCCATTGTTATATTTATAACATTGCGATCTCTAACCCGTCTGCCAAGGTGGAGATTATGGCAATAACCTCCCCTCTCGCGGGAGAGGCCCTAAGTATTGTAGTGGACTGTTATGGGTTGTGATGTATGTAATATAAAATTAAACACTTATTTATTATTCTTTTGTGTACCGGAATTCCCACACCCCTTTAACAAAGCTGTTGAGAATATTCGTTTCCAAGCATATTACTGAATCTAAACTAAATCCTAGTGACATCAGGGTACTTTTGATCCCGGTGATTCCCGCGGGATGGTAGCACGTACAGAGTTCCGCATGCTAATGTAAATAATTTGAATAGAATTCGTTCAGTGTAATCTCAATATTTAGGTTCAAAAAATTTCAGCAAAAGAATTAGATGTTATCGTTGATATCAGTGCGTAACGTTAACTTTAAAAGCAGATGTTTGATAATTATTGTGGTTAGCGAAAACTATTATCCCTAAAGCGACTTTCGCCCCTCTTAGCGCCTTAGTCGCACCCATGACAATGGTAGCCGTGTCATTCGTGCTTGGGTCATTTATAAACAAAAGTAGTACAAAAACTAAAAGCCCTGACTTAACTAAAATGAAAAATTAAGAATAAGCATTTTTTTAAGTAAATAAGTCTATAATTGTAACTGTATCAGTACCTAAAACTTGAAAGCAAATATATCCCATATTTATTACACGAAAATCCAATAAATTTAGTCCATACGAACTCAAGGTATATCACGAACCCACTAGAGGCGATTACTGACATTCATTGCTAATCTTAGTTCAATTGATGGACATGTATGGAGATATATACGACAAAACTAAACTAGTTACAGCCCTCAAAGTTTCGACCCAGGGATGTCACTTTAGGATAAATTCAGGTGCGGATTTAGAAGCTTATTAAAGCTGCGTCAATAATTTAATTCTGCCCTTCAGTAACTATGAATGCTGGGTATAACTATAAGAAGTAACTTTAATGGGTATAAGACATTGTCTTATGTTGATATGTTCGAAGTTTCAGCAACCTAACTTTCCGCCAACGCACGCTCCGACAATGGGATAGATACCATTCACGCCATCTAGATGCCTGGCAGTCAACTAACGTAAGGGCATCACGGCATTTACCACGCACGAGTAAGATGCGGAATGAGCTTCCTCCCGAAGTCTTTCCTCTGCATTACACACGGAACATGGGGTTCTTCAAAAGCCATGTCTACAGGTACCTCAAATTCCGGCACCGCATCCGCTCCCCTTAGGTTGCAGATGTCCTGGTCGACAGTAGCCACTTTCCATCAGGTGGACCGTCTGTTAGTGTGGCTCCGTAGGCAATAAAGAATAATTTAAAAACTAATAAAGATTTAAAATGGCCGCGGGCAGCTTGGCGCCCAACAAGGGACAAATTAAAAGAACTAAGAACTAATTGCCTGCAACACTGAACAATGGCTTGTGAAAGTAAGTTTAATAGTGAACTTTCTAGTTTGTTTAAAATTATCTATCGCTAGTTTGCTATGCTAGTTATTTTATAGTGGCACTTTACTGGGAGATAGGTTATTAACGGTTTTATTCAGGCTTTTCTAAATATCAATCAGGAACAAAAACGTATTATGTTACGTTAACGTTTACAAGTCTAATTAAAGCGGAGTATATTTGTTGAAAACAAAGTATGTATTTTTAAAAGTGTTATACTTTTATGTTATGAGTATTATGCGTGTGTTTGTAATAGTGTTGTAAGAGACTTCAGTTCTAAAATCTTATAATAATGGGACTTGAGTTCTCTTTGAAGGTTCGGTTGAGTCTTTTAAAGGAAGACTTGAGTCATGACTAAAAGAACTCATGACTGAGTCTTTTCAAAAGAACAGGGGGGGACCCGTGAGTGATGTTTTATTCCATAAACTTTGTTAACATAACACACTAACTATAAGCTCATGACTCAGTTTAGCGCAAATAACTTAAAGGACTCAAAAGACTCAAATGACTCATGACTCGCGAGACTAAAGTCTCGAATTCAAGACTGAAAGACAAGTCTTTTACAAAACAACGATGTAGTACATAATTGGTATCTGTAATTCTCTCGAGGTGTCTGTATTTTATATTCACGTACGCCTGAAGTTAAACTGAGAACATTACCTAATATCTATCCCTTACACTTCGCATACTCGCACGCCCCATATCTTCGAGTCTCAGAACACGCAACAGTTTAAGTCGTCAAGTTGTCTACAAAGTTACTCTATAGAATTGGGCTCCCTAGTTTGTACAGTATCTGAGCTTGATACAAGACAATGGACTGGGTTTTAACTAGGTACAACAACGATAAATTGATTTTTATACACAGAACTGACATTTAAACTTATTGACATGCAATAACTACCTACTTCATTGTTGGCTAAATACTGTAAACAATGCGTGGAATAAAAACGACGCAAAGAGTTGTAAATTAATCATCATCATATCAACCGAAAGACGCTTACAGTTGGGCATAGGTCTTCCCCAGAGATCTTTACAATGCCCGGATCTGTGCCTTTCGCATCACAGCATTGCCGTGTGGGGGCTGCCCACGCTGCAACTTCCGGTACGTAGTCGCCACTCGAGGTCTTTACTGTCCAACGGCTATCTGTTTTCTGAGCTATGAATCCTGCCCACTGCCCATTATGAGGCCTTCACCACAGAATATCTATACTAACGTCCCATAGTGACCGACGACGTTTCAGTTCCGTAGGTCATCACTGGCAACGCACACTGGTCAGACCTTTGTCTTTAGATACTGCAGTAAAGGTCAAGTCTAGCGCCTCTAACTGTCACCGGAGTAGGCATTATACCTATGGATAGTTGGCATAATTTTCGTCTTGTTCATGTTAATTTAAAGATCTGCTATACTTGTGAAGCACTACAGATTTTACAGACTATAATTGGTCCCAGAATTCAATTACAGTTCCCGCAGAAAGACGGCGTAACCGAATTTTACGGCGCAAATGCTAGTAAAATATAAAACTTTTCCTTTTCGGTTATTGCTCGCTCATGGTATAGGATAACCCTGCATGTAATATGCTGAGACGTTCACCTTCATGAATATCACAGATCACAGACGTCTTTAACTCTGGCTCTGTGTGCTTTATATGTGAACAGCGAGTCAAATTCAGTGGAATGAACAAAGCAAAATGTAATTTCAAAGAGATTCGAATAGGACCACAAAGTCGTATTTCGTTATTGGTTTATTTATCTTATTAGTTTGTGTAAATATATTAGTTGAGTAACAGTCTTTGGGCAGCTTGATTTGACGAATCTTTTCCATCAATTACTTTTTAAAAGTTACGCGCTGTTCTAACTGGCAGCGGTCGTGTGACCATGGTCGTCGGACCAGAAGTTGCCGGACCAATAGGTTACCTCAAAACCGTCCGACGCACGACCACGGTCGTACGACCGTTACCTATTAGGACAACCCCTTACGTGATCAACTTGTAGTAGTAGGTAAATGAGAGATTACATCGCTTAATTTTTTTAGACGGCGTAGGAACGAGTAGGGTTGGTAGTAGTTAGTCCCAATCAACTATTGAAGCGCTTAAAGCGCTACTTTTTTATTATTTAAATCTTTAAACTTATAAGTTGCTTATAGGTTGTAACCTAAACTCGAACCAAACAAATCTATCAAGGTTTTTAACGGTATTTACCTGTTTGTTACTAAAAATTTAATTTACTATTATTTTAATATTTAAATAAATATTAAATTCATTAGAATACATTTTCGAACTTACCACTTTGTAATAATACCTACAGCTTCATCGCACGTTTAAATATTGTTTACGGAAGGACGAAAAGCGAGAATCGTCGACAATTTACAAAGTCTTAGCGGGACTTAGTGTCGAGCCCGTAAACAAAACTTTAATAGACAAAGTTTCTCATTCATTCATAAGACTCTGCGAAAATAACAACAGATATTCCCAAATTGTGTAGCAAATTTCCTTCTCTTAATTTTTACAGAGTATCAATATTGGGCGAAGCTTCGTACCTATGCCTTGTAGGTAGTATGTTTTTCTCTAAGGCCAATTTTCACATTTTCCTAACATTCAGTTGTGTTTTATTTCTAGAAAACGCGGAACGCTACGCAACGCAATTAATATTTCAGGACGCAATATGGAGGCATCCAATATTGGTAGGTACGTACATTTCCATCTAACAACGTTGAGTGTTTCTGAATTTTCAGCGGGGGAGTATTCCCTTTTCGGCGACAAATTATGTTTATTCGTCACTCTTTCTTATGGGAAAAGTATCACGGAAAAGAGGTTTATATTTGGTTTTGACACGATGTGATTTTTCCCTGTCTCGAGTGGGAAAAGCTTTGAGCAGCTTATGACATTGGAGGGACCATTAAAATACACCCGTTTTCTTCTTATTTTCAAACGAATGTCATATAGCAGTAGTATTCGATTGAAATAAGTATGTAAATTATTTAGGAAAGATTGTGTACAAATAATAAAACACAAGTTTCTAAAATATTCCACCTCAATAAAAAGGTAGTCAGAAACCTAATAGACTGTGAGGCCACCGTAGGTTGTCCTAATTCATCAAGTACATGAAAAATTCCACTTTGTAGATATAGTAGAGGTACATGTGCACAAACTGGCACATACAAAAAAGGGGGTAGGGATGTAAATCATACCCGTTTTTTACTTCTACAAGTAAGTACTATCGCCCGGTAAAGTCAACAGCCCGGTAAAGTTTGACTTTTTGGGCCGATAGCACTTACTTTTGAAATCAATTTATTTTTACAATTTCGAACGTGCCATGTTGTGCATGGGTAGACCAACGTTTTGTGGGTCTTCTAAGCCTCTACCACTACAAAATGGAATTCTTCTTTTATTTCGACGTAGAATAACCTATAATGCACTCAAAGTAAAAGGCACCTTTTCCTACAATCCCATGTAGTGCAAATAGCGGACTGCTAAGTGTTTGTCCTGAATTTATGCGGAAACGCGCACAAAGTGTTAGGATGAGTTTACCGGGCGACGAAGGCCCTTCCGGCCCGGCGGACGTTCGGTAGGATATACAGCGTGACCTTAGCCTTTGGACAATTAATGAAACTCTGCTTAAGACTGCTTGCTTCTCAGCAGCATAATACAATTTTCTTTAATTAGAAAAAATAACAAAAAGCTGTTTTTCTAATAAATTAAATTATAACTAAATCGGCACAATTATGACATACTGTATCACGACAACACGAATGAATTGATCCTAGAATTAATTATTTACATTCATGACTTGACACATGAGAAGCGAGTGACGTTATGTCATACTTCAAATTATTGTCAAATTACGATACATTTTTTTTTATTCAATTTAATCTGTCATCTGGTGTGGAGTTCTAATGTAATTCAAAAGCGTTTGCACTGTTTTGGCCACTTCCTAAACTATGCTGACAACATACAGGCTGCTCCTAAGTGATCAATTTAAAATAGTATATTTTTCGTTAAATACTGTACTGATTATTATGATACTTTGCAGTTTAGTTTTAAATACCCTACGCAACTAGTATTCGACTTTGTCCAGAGCGTAAGGACAACCTGTATATTATGTGACGCAATGAATACGTCACGCGCCGAATGAGGGCGCACGCACGACTCACAGTCTGTATGTCTCCGACGTTGAATGGAATACATACAAACATTCACACACACCCACTGGATAATGGAAAGGCGTCGCGTTTCAACGTTCCGCCGTTGACGCGAGCGGTCACTCGTGAATGGTAGTTACGTCAGTTTGGTTTGCTTTGATATGACGCGGTATTTTATCGGGGAAAGCCGAAAGGCCCGTCACTCGTGAGCCTGAAACTTTAGCTTAGACTTGTGACGCAGGGATACTGATTACCGATATTGGGGTTTTTACTCCAGGTAAGAGATTATAGTTGTGAAACGCAAACGCGGATTGTTTGCCTGCGTTAAAGAGTCGCCTTGTACGATAGCCGGTCACTGGGAGGGATTGGGGGCTGTCTTGACACTGTACAGCTAATAATGACGTAGGTAGATTACGTGTAATACCAATACGATATCTCCTATGTACGTAGGTATATTACTCTAGGCGTTTGTTTGTTATATCCAATTCCATCCATCCTTTATTTCGATAAGTAATTAAGTAAAAAAAATGTTAGCGTTAATGTCCTGGTTGTGCCCTAGCGCACGAGGGCCCCGGTCCGCCGTGACCATGATCCAGGATTTGGCAGATCAGGCGATTACAGTGCAGCGGCTGCCATCTGACCGCCGTGAACCTCCTAATAGGGGAACATGACCAGATTGGATCATGGTTACACATTCAGAAAGAGCATCAGTTAGTATTCAACTAATGTACTTACATAACTCAGAAAAGAGTCATTGGTACATGGCCGCAGTGGGATTCAACCTCTTGCTTGCTTCATTTGAGATTGTCTATTAAACTATTATTATATACCTACCACGATAAAGGTAGTAGTTTATACGCTTAGATGCAATCGAGGTAATGGAGTTACAGGTAAATTGGTAGACAACGCAACGCAAACCACTTTGCCTGAAATGGACCGAGGACAGCTATGCGGAGAGTAGACGCGCCTATTAAGGTGCCTTGATAGTAAAATAGAAAGGAAGCCCGTATTTTCGGTTTTCGCTATGGTTTCTGACCTAAACATAGGTAAAGTCACTGAGTTAAAAAAATACGGACGTATCTCTCCTAAAATCATGAGTGAAGCATATAAATGGCCGCCCATTTATGTGTGTCTTTGGGATTTGAAGCTGTCACTGGCGTGAGAGCGCGGTACAAAATCGAACAAAATGGCGGCGTATTGTCTGACCTCATGTACAAACGAAATTTTAAAGAAATTGTCATACCCTGCATGCTTTTCTCGTCTTTTGTGTATATGGAAGCTAGAATCTTTACATATATTAGTAGAAGTAGAAGGGATTTTATAAAAAGTTAGGCTTTTTAAAGGAAAAATAAAGTCATCATCATACGAGAGGATATGACTCGAACATACATAGGTACCTACATATATAGTTAGATACATACAATACTGTTGCCGTGGCCGACTACTGGGCAAGCCATATCTAGTTAATAAATAAATAAATAGGGTTTTCGAAAATTGACTCGAGGAAGAAGAAGATTGCAAGTTAAATAAAAGCTTGTATAAATTCTATAAAGTCGCATGCAATATCAAGATCACGTTTTCACTAAAACAGATGTAATTTAGTTGTTTTTAGTCTATGAATTTAGTAGACAACTGTCACAAAATGAATATGGACAGTTCGTCCGTATTCCATGTGCTCCAGGAATAGAGAACGTGCCCATTCAGCGTCCAAAATGGACCCAAACGAAATTTATCTCCACGTGTAAGGACTTATAAGCTTATTACTTGTTACCTGTGTGCTTTTACATCGCCATCGTTTTGGCTTTCGTATAAATAAATAAAGCTTATAGAATTATCGTAAATTGAAGAAAACATCATGTGTTGTATTTTTAGGTATCTGTAGAAACATGGACTTCAAAATAAGCTTATTATTAAGCTTATATTTATGGGACTTATGAATAACTACTCAGGCAGGTAGGTTTCTATTTATTAAATTTTAGTAGAATTATTTGTTATATCACTCGCTGTCTATATCTATATGTTTACTATATAAAACTGTAAAAAGCCGTATCTGTGCATTGACGATATTTCAGAAAAAATTGTCGGTATAAGATTCTGGGACGTAACATTTTTTTTTTCTATTTTTGTCTGTCTATTCCCGCATCACGCAAGAACTGTTTAACGGATTTTATTTCGGTTTGTGTTTTTAATATTTCATCTAATTCGAGTAGGTAGAACCAGAGATACAGCTTGACCTCCCCGTACTACTAGCATTCATACAATGCGGAGGTCATTTAAAATGGTTACTGGGTTAAAACCTACTCATCCATAAACTATACACGTACCTAATAAACAAATAGGTTGCTCCTTTGCATAACTGGTAAAAGGTCACCGCATCAACTCGGGTTATAAACAGGCCAACTGAGTCAAGTAGCCAAAGTAATTGGTTAGGGTAAATTGAAGAAATCCCCACGAGAATTTCATCAAACGAATTAACTAAGGCAAGCGCAAATTTAAATAACAATATTATCGTTGTCCCTAATAAAAATATTTATATATTATTTTATTTGTAGGTGTTTTTTCCATCTTTCGAAGCTTTGCCCGATAGAACATTTCATTAAAATCTGCGCCAAAGGCCTATCCTGATTTTTTTACCTAATGTAATAGTAATGATGTCTCACGTAAACAATATGTAATAAATTATGTAGTAGGCTTTTTCATACTCATAAAATATGAATTTGTATTAATAGTAAATACTGATTTGACGATCAAGCAAAGCTGCAGAAATTGAAATGGGGAAATTAAATTTCTGTAACGGTTCTGGGCGTTGTATTCCAAGTATGTACTTAAAAAGTATATAAGTAGTTTATCGGTTTTCTATCACCCATAATACTAACTTTGTTTACTTTTGGGCTAGACGGCGCTATATGAATTGTCCGAGCATATTTTTTTTTTATAAATATGTATCCTTTTAAATATGTATCCCTCTTTAGCCCAACGTTCCCTAGTCACTTACTAGTCAGGAGTCAAGCACGTCCGTGCGCACACTTACATAATGCCCACTCAGGCATTCCCACCCGTCCGCGTCGGTGCGCGGCGGGAGTGTAATCAGATAGAACCCACTGAGATTCTCTATTTAGCCTAAATAACAAGAAATCACCTCAACGTCAATATCGTACTCGGGAAGGCCCGGGGTCCGCTTTGACCTTTATCCCCTGAGAATTACGTCAAACGAATTAACTATGGCTTTAAATTCAAATAACAACATTATCGTCGTCCCTAGAAAGAAATATTTTTGTTTTATTTTATACTTTGGTTTATCCTTTCCATGCCTAATAGTTATCCTGATTAATTTACCTAATGTATTTGTAATGATATGTAATAAATTACGTAGCAGGTACCAATCGCTTGACCACGATGTTTTAAGTATTTTTAAGATACATAAAATATAATTATATACATCCCTCTATAGCCCAACGTTCCCTAGTCACTTACTAGTCAGGAGTCAAGCACGTCCGTGCGCACACTTGCATAATGCCCACTCAGGCATTCCCACCCGTCCGCGTCGTTGCGCGGCGGGAGTGTAATCAGATAGAAACCACTGAGATTCTCTATTTAGCCTTAATAACAAGAAATCACCTCAACGTCAATATCGTACTCGGGAAGGCCCGGGGTCCGCTTTGATCAAGGTCATCTAGACATCGGTCGTACTTGTGAACTCGGGAAGGCCCGGGGTCCGCTTTGACCTTTATCCCCTGAGAATTACATCAAACGAATTAACTATGGCTTCAAATTCAAATAACAACATTATCGTCGTCCCTAGAAAGAAATATTTTTATTTTATTTTATACCTTGGTTTATTCTTTCCATGCCTAATAGCTATCCTGATTTATTTACCTTATGTATAAATTAGTAATGATATCTCACGTAAACAATGTAATAAATTACGTAGCAGGTACCAATCGCTTGACCACGATGTTTTAAGTATTTTTAAGACACATAAAATATAATTATGTACATCCCTCTATAGCCCAACGTTCCCTAGTCACTTACTAGTCAGGAGTCAAGCACGTCTGCGCGCACACTTGCATAATGCCCACTCAGCATACCTACCCGTCCGCGTCGTTGCGCGCCGGAAGCGTAATTAGATAGACGCCACTGATTTTCTCCATTTAGCCTTAATAATAACCTAGACGATAGAAAAACTCAGGTAATCCTGACCAAGTTTATATCATCATCATATATTTAAGCTTATGGCTCTTGTCGGTGGAGCAATCGCCTTTCTTCTCTCCTGTCTGCCAACCTCTTCATCTCTTTATAATCCCCGGCGGATTTCACTTTTTTCTCTACGGTTTTTAAACTACTGGACCGATTTGAATGAAAGAAACAGAGCTAAGAACCATTGCGTTTAAACTGGCTTTCAAATAGAGAAAACCGCATTAAAATCCGTTTAGTAGTTTAAAAGATCTAAGCGTAGTGTACAGACGGCGGGAAACGACATTCTTTTATACTATCTATAGATAATGTAAAATGTGTGTACCTTCATAAGTCAATAAATCGATGTAAATCGCATGTGCCAGAAATTGAGACACAGGCTTTCCTTAACGAAATTCCTCGAAAAAAGTTGGAGCCCTTTTGCCACATTGTGTAAGTACCTAAAGTAATATAATACAACAAATTTAAAAAATACTATCTTACCTATAAAATATCCTTAAACTACAGATAAAACATTTGACCCAGGTCCCCCGAATTTGGAAAAGTGCCCAGCAGGCTGGAAGCGTTGCCCCGCTGGACAGTGAGGCTTACACGCTGACCCAAGAAGAGGCCAGCCTTTCTGGTCATTCGTTATTTCGACCAGACGCTTCGATAATTCCTTTTATAACCAATGTGCGAATGGTACCTAATATTTGTAATATTCTCAGAGGGCTAACTGTAAGTTTTGCTTCGGTTTTACTTTACTATCGCGTTTGTGTTTACGTAAAAATTAGTATGGAAAAAATGTATAGCGCCATCTAGTATGTAAACTTTTATTTCATCTAGTGGTACGTAAATAAAAAAATTTCTTCATACTAATTTCGAGGCAAATGCAAACGCGACAGTACAGTAAAATCGAAGCAAAACTTACGCTCAGCCCTGTTGATAGTCGATAGTCTTTGCTCTGCGTCTGGGTATATGTAAGCAAGTACCCGACGAGGCCGTGAATGCAATCCGAGCTACGTGAGTGCAATACGATAGACGTCACTGATATTCCAATTACCATTCCATTGTCTTAAAGCGGGTCAACAGGCACTAGGTACGTTCGTGTAACGATAAGTAGGTTATCTAATGGGTGGTATTGGCGTCTGTCACGCAAGTGTTATAGTAGATGGTAGATGTAATTATTAAACATGGATTGTAATTAATTTTGGATAGGAGTAGGGCATCCAGTATACTACAAAAATATATTAAATCCCACCAAAAACAGTTTCATGTTGAATTGATTGGCCATGCCTCGTAAGCTATTTATTATAAACTAGTGGACCCGGCGCGACTTCGTTCACGTACACCTACCCACCCTCTACCCATTTTTCTTGCTTATAAACCTTCCTCTTGAATCACTCTATCTATTAAAAAAAACCGCATCAAAATCCGTTGCGTAGTTTCAAAGATTTAAGCATACAAAGGGACATAGGGACAGAGAAAGCGACTTTGTTTTATACTATGTAGTGATGATACTGTGTAACCGTGAGGTGACTTCATGAGGTGTTATCGGACCTCATGAAGAGCCAAGCTTCTAACTTTACAAAGGGTTATCTACAATTAAAATAATAAATATTCTTGAACAAATTTACACAGCGCCATCTAGCCCCAAAGTAAGCAAAACTTGTGTTATAGATGACTGATAAATTACTTATATACTACATCCAGACTTAGTAATTGCTGCTTAAATGCTGCTCAGCCTTGAATTGAACCCGGGACATCTACGTGACATGTTAACCAACTGAACCGCTCAGGTTAGAAAGTATGTCCGTTTCATAAATTCAAACGTAGTTTTCATAGATTTCAATCTATAGTATATGTAGACAATAATCATCTGCAGTGCAGAGCTGACGCACTATCATGGTCCGACCGACGACGTCAGCTCTGAACGTCGCGTCAGTCCAGTTTGCTTGTGATAATCTTCAAACCTTTTATTTATTATTCGTAACTTCAACGCCTCCGTCATATCAACCGTCAAATAAATCCCGCCCGTCTTCGTTATTCGGGTTACAAGTAAAGGCGGGCAAACAATTTCCCTCCCTTCCTATTTTCTCATAAACTCGGCAGGCGTTATTGTATAAGGAACATTACAATTACGTTTTTAAAATAATTAACGTACAGTCGAACAGACAAAGCTAGACACAGGCTCTAACAAAGCGGGACGATTTGTATGCAACGCCTCTGCAGCTTTCTATCTAGATAGTTGTTCGACCGTACCGACTAGACTAGTCCACTCGTCAACCTTACTTTTTAATGAATAATTATTTTGACATTTGAAGTTGAAGTAGTTGATCCTAATGAACTTGAAGATTAATGTCATTTTCAGGTTTATTTCTTCTGCTAACCATTTTGGGCCTTCTTTTAATGTTATCGGAGTTCACACGAATCCGGCGTGGCGCGTCTAGCGCCTTCTGAAGTCAGCCTAACACGTTAGTTTATCTTATCACTGTGACTAAAACTAGCCTCCATAACCGTGGTTCGCCTAGAGCTTCTCGTCCGGAGTGAAGCTTGGGATATTTACAGGTCACCCTTTAAGTACCGCGCGCTAGACATAATATGAGGGGCTATGCCCCTCACCAGTACAGCGGTTACAATCAAATCATACCTAAACCTATCTTTAAACATAACATCTAGCCTCACCTAGCCAGCAACCCGGCATCCAGCGCCTGCGGCTGCCGCGCGTCCACCACGACCACATGCGGCGGCTTCGCGTCCTGGTCGCGCCGTAGTGCTTCCAACGCCTCGCGCGCCCCCCGCACCGCGCGGGCCTCGCCCCCCGCCCGGCCAACCGCCAGGCACGCGGCTGCGCACACGCGGGATCCACGCTCGGGGAACACGCATAGGAGCTGGAACAAAGGGATGGTGAAGGAGGAAAGGTTCTTGTGTCTGCTACGGACCGACATCTGTCTTGATTCACATATGCTCAGTGACAAATGATGCAGGCAGTCCCTTTGATGGTATGTGGTACCTGTCGCCCATAATATCTACAATTGCTATATTTAGGTTGCAGGTAACAAAAAGTCTGCGGTTGCGTTATCACTGTGAGGACTAACATAAAATGCCTGTAATGCGCTGTCTACCTTATCCTTGAAACTGTAACACTACAATGCAAGCATTGTTGCTTGGTGGCAGAAATAGATAAAGCTGGTACTGAGCCAGGCGGACTCCTAAAGCTTGACAGAGTCCTACTAAATGATAAATGCATGATTAAAATACCCCCATATTACTCCGCACACCATCAAGTTACACGAGGTCCTCTTAAAATTTCTATACACGGTCAGTTGGCTTGAGAAACCTATTATTGTCATCGCACTTTATCAAGCGGCATCAAGGTGAGTGCGGGGCGGTAAATTATGCACATCAACAATAATTTCGGCTTTTTAACTCACACGCGTGTGACAGAGACGATTGCCGACATCCTACAGGCCATTGGTTCTAGCAGCTATGTCTATAATAATCATCTTCGCTACAATATCCCGGTTGAGCTCTCGAAAGGGCCCGGGGTCCGCTTTTACCCATGATTCAGGATTTGGCATATAAGATAATTACAGTAGAGCGACTATCAATGTGTATGAGTTCTGCCTACAGCCACAATATTCAGTAATCACTCATAAGGCCTTAACCACAACTGCGAAAATGTTAAAGAAAAACCCCGAAGAGAACAACTTAATAAGCCCGAGGCGTGAAGGCAAACTGCATTACGGCCTGTAACCGGGGTGGGGCGCTGGACTGAATTATATCACGTCCTGTGGCGGGGCGGACGCCTTCGCAATGTAAATATTAAAATCTTAAATATTGCATTTTAATGGAAATTTAGATATGCCTTCAGCGAAACTTTATATAGTAGCTGGCTGGCTGTTTGTTGTATCTATTCTTGTTACGTCGTGGTTTTTCTGTACTAGAACGAGGCGAATGAGCAAGCCACGGATTTGTTTGTCTATTTGGAGAAAGAGAAAATGTAATAAGTGTTTTTCATCTGACGGGCAGACAGGCTACTAGAATAGTGCAGAATAGTAAAGAAACATTTCATTAAGGTACATAGCAAATACAAAAATACCAGGGCTATGATACACAGGCGAAAAGTACTTTATGACAAATTAATTAACGGAAGCTTTATTAAAAACATGATTTGGAAATCGAAATCGTACTTATTTTTAATTTGCCAAGAAAATATCTTCTCGTTAAAGATATTTGAAATATGTCTCAATTAGTTTTGTGAGGCAATAGTTCGTGTTTGCATACTAGGCTGATCCGAAAGTTTCTAGCCAAAGACTTGCTATACACCCTATTGTTTTGATTTTTATACAATAGACAATAGGGTGTTTAACAAGCCGTTGCTAAAAAATTTCGAACTAGCTAACATAAGATTTCACCTTTGTGCTTGCTCACTCACTGCGTAGATAAGTTAGGCAGTTTCGCCATATCTTCTCTCTCCCTAGACGCCTCGCTAGCCTATATAGGCTCAAGCTACCTCTCAGTGCGGCCGTAGCCAAATGAAACGATTGGATCATAGTTACCTACCTCGAGCGGCTCGGGCGGCGCGTACAGCAGGGCGGCGGGCACATGCGCTGGCGGCGGCGATCTGTTCTGCAAAGATATACGTGCTCTGTAATACACATGCAATATGTAGAAACATAGTTATGTAGATACAATATGTAGATAGATAGTTTTTACATTCAGCTAGGCGATCATTTCACCGCTATCTCACGTGATGGTAAACGGGGATAGAACATGCTAGGCTAGAAAAAGCCAAGTCTTAGGCGCCGCCCTAATTGCCAACGATTGTGAGACCATGGTCATGCGCCGGACAGTTTTGATGTCTTCTATTGGTCGGGAGACGTCCGTCGTACGACCGTTGCCAATTAGGACGGAGCCTTAGTTTATAGGGTTGCCAGGTCTGTTTCAAAAAATACCGAACAGGAAGGATTAAACGATTTACGTATACCGAGATTATAAAATATTGTAGTTTAGAAGTAAGACAACATAAACATTTTATTTCTTTTCGCTCATGCACGCTTCAATCTATTTCTTATTTTCTTTTACTACCCTTACTGAGACTGAAATTGCATGGTATGCACGAGCCGCGATCCCGCTAAAGCAGTGAGCGCGTGCTCAAATTGGCAATATCGTATCAACAAATTGCATCAAATCTGATAGTTTTATTACTGTAGGAAAAAGTTAATACCTAATTAACTTTTCGTAGTCTGTGTAAATAGGAAGACGATTCGGGAAATTAGAAGATTGATTGAAATCAACAAGAAGCAACCTGATTTTGAATGATGAAGACCTCCATCTTTTAGCTACTAACTTGTTGTATACAGATGACGTCTTCATTATTTGATCCGATTTACTTATTTGTTGATTTCGATCAATCTTATAATTTTCCAAGTTGCTTGACTTTTAAATAGATTCTACTTACAAATAATACTGAACCCGAACCCATACTTCGGTATTTTTGTCATACCGAACACCAAAGACAGTGCTGAAATACCGAACGGTTCGGTTAAATGCCGGACACCTGGCAACCCTGACTTTACTCAAAGAGGAGTTTTCCAATAGGTATCTAAAGCATTCTTAACCACTCACTAGATGGCGGCCCGACAATTTTGGTAATTAATAATCGCTTGAAAAAGGTTCTTAGCAAAGGGGATATAAACACTGGGTACGTTGTATTGGATAATATTGTATTTATCAATAGTTTTCAACTATTTTAGAGGTTGTAACAAATTAGAACATAGTGCCTTTAAAAGTTATGTTTATATTAATAAACATTTTATTTTTAGGTTTAGTATTAGATTTCTGCATGAAATCACTGCCAAAATCAGACAGATTTAAAAAAAAAATACCAGTATTGTAGGAGCGCCATCTATTGATGCTCTTTGTAACCAACTGGCAATACCTACTGGAAAACTCCTCATTCGGCATGAGGCTTCTCGTCACTTTGTCAAAACACAAACTTAACTTAACCCCAATTTATACCTAATAACACTTGTCTTGTAAATGGTTTGGTGAATTTTGTTGCAGATCACAATATTTTAGATACATTTGAATAGTTTATTATGTAACGTTTTGGCTACATTAGATGTTTTATTTTATCTAGACTAGCCGGGCATTTGACCGCCATCTCACCTGGTTGTAAGTGACGATGGGGTCGTTGATAGAGCATGCCTGTCTAGGAACAGACTATTGCCTTGAAGGTCTAGATTATGTTCATAATATAGGTAATATTAAACTACCTAATTAAGTGCATAATAACTATCGAGATAGTTGGACGAAGATTGCACCTGTACGTAAGTGGGAAAGTTCTAGAAATGCGCTTTAACTCTCCAACTTAGAATAGTTTGATTGAGAACATATCTCGGGTTGAAATCCAAGTTATCGTGCAACTTGTGAACTTATACAGAACTGATGGTAACTTTCAAAGATGCGGCACAAGATTAAAAGATTTCACGATGACTAAAATTAAAACCGATCATTCAGATAAGGCTCTTAGTTACTAAGTTAATATCAGGGCACTTTGAACTAGAGTAAGTAGAATCTCTTGTACCTCGGATCTATCCTTTTATATCAACGAGCTAGTAAAAAATGCCTAACATAATTAGTGCGTTTATTTAATTTAAAGGAGATTGTACAAATACAGTTTAAAACAATATAGGTACAAGGGCGACCATATCGCTAAGAGCGATCTTTTCCAGACAACCATTTTCACATAAACTGGTGTAAGAATATTAACATTGTAGTCAATGTGCAAAATACAATAAGAACATAAACAATAGCAACTACTTAGATACATATCCAATAACAAAAATAAATAACTTAAAATACAATACAAAATAATGCTATTTCATATCTAGACTCAGACGAAAGTTTCCCTTTTTTAGGTCTAGGAAATGTTTCTACAAGCGTTGCGGTGCGTTGTGACTTACAATTCCTTTTGCAAATATGGGATTTATAATATAGAACAGTTATTCGTGGATGCAGAAAAGATGTGACATGTAAGACCAATATCGAAATTTTATATACGACTATAACTAGGTATCTTATAAGATCTGATAAACATGAAATAACGAAGAAAAAGGCTACAACAAAAATAATGGAGTTAATATCTAATTAATTGACTTGTTAGGTATGAGTTCTATAAGCTTTTCTTTTGAACCATCTAGAGTCTATAAGCTTTTCTTTTGAACCATCTAGAGTCTATAAGCTTTCTTTTGAACCATCAGGCAGACAGTAAGCTTGTTGGCACCTAGTGGCATAAAAAAAGGAACACCGGGGTAGAAATGTAGATGTTGTAAGTGTAACGTAGGTATAGAGGTATGTGTGTCTGGCTGTAGTCTTAGCTCCTAAATGGGTGATGGTTTCATATAAAAGTCACTCTTATCGAGGTAGCTCTAGTCTTATTTCTTCAAATTTCAGTTCAGCTGCTTGAAAAATATTTGGTATTCTTACTAGATCGGGGATGTTTTTCGACTACTTCCAACATCGATTCGATTAGAAACGGAAATGAGAAACGTAAAATTTCAACTTCTATAAACTTTACTACAGTTAGTTCTATTACAGTTAGCTGCAGTCTATTTTACAACAGTTAGCTCCAGCTACAAGATGCTCATGGATGCCTTAACAAAAAAAACATTATTCAAGAGGGACCGATGGCTGGGACATAAAAATCTCGAGTTACAGCCAATTTCAATTAAGCCAGTAAAAGAGGGACATCAAATTGAATTTGTTTTTGGGTCTTACTCTGAACGTGTAACGACCTCGATGTCTGATGGATAAACGTCACTTGGGATCCGATACTGTAAAATCAGGCCGTGAGTAGGTGGGTCCTACGAGAGAGGCATTTTACATATCTATCTCGGCATGTGTATGTATGTATGTGTGTTTCTAGTGGTGTCCATGCGAAGATTTGAAAGAACGTTTCTCGCTCGTACGATTCGGATGTGGAAAGAGCTCCCAGCCACAGTGTTTCCTTTGGACTAAGACATGGGATCGTTGAAGAGGTATATAAGAGGTTTCCTTAGAGGCGGACAACGCATTGGTAGCACTCCTGGTGTTGCTGATGTCCATATGCGGCGGTGACCACTTTCCATCAGGCATGCTTGCTTGTCTGGCGGTTAATATAAAAAAAATGTATGTAAGTAAACTTTATTAATATACTCTTCTTCTTTCAATGTACATACGAACGTGTAAAAACAAAATGAAAGAGTCAAATGTTAAAGGTTGTTTTCTCCATAAAGTTCACAAATCTACTTGCTCGTTAATTTCAATTTATAAAACGCCCGATATTATAATACATCCTAGTTAAAATTTAATAATCCAAATCAATATTAAAAGGGAAGTTATTGTATATCTGTCTTATAGTACATATGTGTAGGATTAAGTAACAATAAGTTCATAGGACAGATGGACTGCTTATTTTTAGATTAAAGTGACAAAGTGTGGGAGCCCTTTCAGGAAATGCCCGAGGGACTTTCCGGTAACTTGGCTTTCCATAGTAACTTTAGCTTTCCCTTTCTAATCTAATTAGATTTGTATACTGGTCCAGTACGGAGCACGTGTATACGTTTTGGCAGGTTGTTTTCACTCTTGTTTTTAGGTGTTTTCGTTAGGTAAGAATAACCATACACAGGTAATCTTTGGTGAATATAAAATATTGATTGTAGGTACAGTCGCGTTCATAAGTGCATGACCAATTTTAGAGAAATATATTTTGTAGGTACTGTCATATATAGACCCCATTTGGAGTATTGCTCCCATCTATGGGCGGGAGCACCGGCATATCAGCTTGGTCCTTGTGACTCAATCCAAACGCACGCTGTAAGAATTGTCGATGATACCATGCTCACAAGTGGTACTGAGCCGCTGAGCCAGAGCGGAGGGATTTCGCCTCCCTTTGTGTGTTCTACCGCTTGTACAACGGTGTTTGTTCTGAAGAACTGTTCGACATGATGCCTACAGCTACATTCTATCATCGCACCGCTCGCCATCGACAGGGAGTTCATCCTCACACCTTGGACCCAAATTGGTCGCGAACTGTGCGGTTCCAAAGGAACTTTCTTCCACGCACACTAAGGTTGTGGCATGAACTACCTGGAGAGGTTTTCCCGGGAGAGTACAACACGGAGTTCTTTAAGAAAGGGGTTAAAAGGTTTTTGCGGGGTCGGCAACGCGTGGGTGATGCCCCTGGTATTGCAAACGTCCATAGGCTGCGGTGACTACTTACCATCAGGCAGGCCGCAAGCATGTTTGCCACCTTAGTGGTATAAAAAAAAATCTTCGCAGCCTATACCAGTCCACTGCAGGACTTACGGTACGGTTTTACGGTAATAATAGGTACTTACTACTTATTGCAAATCAAATCAGACCATGACTAAGTCCCGTTTGCACCAAATTCGTCATTCTTAAAAAGCTTTTTTTATGAAGTTCTTTTTAAAGTATCGGCTTAAACACGTTTGAGAATTTGGGCGGCTTTCACGCCCTAAGTGTAAGTACATACCAATATCGTTTGTAAAAATTGTTCCTTTCCGACCCAATAAACCTAACAGCGGACTACTGGACTGACAATAATTCCGCCCAATCCCAAACACTGGGCGGGACAGAATATATTCTCACATACGGACTCTATCAGCGGCTGATAATATAATTTAGTGGTGGGTAAACAGCCTTTTCCCGCACTTCCCGGGAAATGGGAATCCCGCGAGCAATAACGTGCCCGTTGCCTACATGTGGCGTGTTCGTTATACCGTGAGATGTGCTCAATGACGTGATTTGTGGGGTCGTAGACGCACTGGTTAGATTGCGAACGTAATTTGATCGCTAGAAGGTGCCAATGGCGGTACGTGTTGTTGTTTTTGATTTGTAGACTATAATATTTAGGTGTCTAACTCTGTAAGTAATTGAACGGATACCTAAATCTCCGACTGTTATTGCTTTTGATGGGGTGAAAAGTATCAATGGAAGCAAATATAAATCTGTCAATCTATTATAAGTGTGATTTCAGTCTTTGTATTTAAATAAAGCTAAAGACCAGAGAAAAGCATTACGTAGGTACGTACAAAATTTAAAATTATTGGATTATTTAGTGTTTATTATTAACTAAGACCCGTCCTTTCGTCTAAACCCTAAAATTCACGACCTAAATATTCTCAAATACGATAAAATTCAATATCCCAACCTTTCAAGGTTGATCCTTCTCTTGAGAACCCCTGCATATAAGAAATAAGGTCACATTACACATCACAGGAAGGTCATTCCGGCAAGTGCGCGATCCCGGGGGGCGCGGGAATGTGATCCAGTTATCACCGGCTCGTCACTGATGCGAGAGGTCGGGGAAGGTCAATTATTAAGTTATGGAGACTTTTAGAGCCAATTTAAATATATAGGAGTTTGTAGACTTGTTGGGGAAGTATGATAGATACTTGTAAGTACTAAGTAGATAGTGTAAGCAGAGTTAAGTCCATCGACTCGATAAGAAGAAGTGGGTTCATATACTGTTTGGAGAGTTTTTATATAATTCTTTGAATAAAATTAGTTAGACAATATAGGTATGTTAACTTAGTTGAATTTTTCTTTTGTACCTAGCTCGGTATAATATAAGGAGTTAGTCGAGTATAAACTTTCACGCTTGGATACCGTTAGGAACTATATTAATGTCCGCCAAAAGGCTTTGAAATTTAATTCCAAATAACACCGGGATTATTTAGCGAAATTCGCAGCCCTAGAAAAGTTATATGAAGCTGTTAAAATTTGAGATCAAAAGCTGAGTAATTTTCTTGAAATTTTATCACGAATGTAACCTTAATTAGATTTAGGGAACGTTTGAATGTTGTACAAGGGTTCAGTGAACAAGGTCGATTTTAAAATTGTACTGCTATATTTAAATTAGATTTCAAAGGGTTCTTTTCGTAGAATTTTTACAGACTTATTTTACCAATGTTTGAACAACTAAATCCTGTCATTGACCGCAGAACCGAACAAACTGATTTTCATAAAACCGTACATTGAAGATATTTTGAAATTATTTATTGGACTCGGCACTGGGGCGGGCACTCTATAAATGAAAACAGTATTTTTTTTTTCATCTTTGTTTGTGTGTCTGTATCCCTGCTACACTGTAAACTACGAAGCCAACGTTTGTTCTGAATTTAAATTTTTAGACCGCAGCGTTCTAGACCTCACTTCGCGGGACTCGCGGAAGATCAGCGCCTCGGCTCTGGCCGTGGCTCATGCTGAGTGATGTCCTTTTGTTGACAAGGAGTGCCACAGCACAGCAATTCCGAATCGATTTATTAAATTTGTAATTTGTTATATATGTTTTTATTTGTATGATTATTGTTTATTTTATATTATGTGATTGTTGTAATGTGGTGTCCTTGTTATCTAATAAAATAAAAAGAAATTCAAATGAAACTTTGTATGATTTGAGTTTATACTACGTGCAGGAGACTGGATATTTTTTATCCCGAAATTCATCACGGTTCCCTTGGGAGAGGGGATGGAAATCACAATGTAATTGTGTAATTCATTAAAGCGTAGTCCGATTTCATCATTCCTTTGTTTGTCAGTAAGGTGGTACTTTGAAGATTGTCCCGTAAATATTTCAAGGTCATCGCTGTTGTAGTTTAAATATTACACCTCATTAGTAGGTTAAAATAAAGAGCGTCGGTGGCCGAGCGGTTAGAGTATACGACTCGTAAGCCAGAGGTCCTGGGTTCGAATCCCGCTCCGGCCATGTACCAATGACTGTTTTCTGAGTTACGTACATTAGTTGAATACTAACCGATGCTCTTACGGTGAGGGAAAACATCGTGATGAAACCTGCACATTCAGGCGACTGGATGTGTAACCATGATCCAATCTGGTCAGGTTCCCCTGGTAGCAGGGTCATGGAGGTCAGATGGCAGTCGCTCCACTGTAATTACCTGACCTGCCAAATCCTGGATCATGGTCAAGGCGGACCCCGGGCCCTCGTGCGCGAGAGCACAGCCGGGACATCAACGCCAAGATGATTATTTTATTTTTTATTAGTAGGTTAAAATAACTCCGGAAATGCACAGGAACCTTTCAACGTACGGTTCATTTGAATCTTGCATGCTTGAAAATGAATAAGCCTAGTGTCAAAGTGATATTTTTCCATGAGCGTTACACTTTGACCTTAGGACCGTCTTTATGCCGACGTAATAGAGACTGTTTTTGCAGTGCAAGTACACTCCATGTGCGGTTGATTGTAGCTATGGTAAACATGGTTAATTTATGGGTTTAATTCATGGGCGTTTACGAAAAAACATTAAACTGTTGGAGTACTTTGAGATTTATACCACAATAAAACCAGTTAGAGACTATGGATACAACTGTCAGGCCTCGTTGCAAAAGCTAGGTTCAAAAGAGTTACGTTGGTAACATAATTCTCTACATCTCCGCAATCAGTCTTTTTTTATACTAAACTATCTGTTTTTACTGGCTACATTTCAGTGACTGCAATGGAACTGCACAATCTCCATCTTCGTTCCACCACCAAACGAGGAGAGCCTCGGCGAAATGACACTGTTTTACAGTCGAAATTACAAAGACGAGTAGTCTTTACCACAAACCACTTTGCTTCAATATTTTTTGTACGAACCGCGACGGAGGCTCTACCTGACTTACTGTCTGTCGATAAATACAACCTGGGAGTTTGCAAATCAAAAGTAAAAAGCTCCTTTTTTGATAAGGATGCTTCACCGCAGACCGACAGTGTTGTTTGATATGAATGTCTCCCAAACATCCTGTAATGCACGCAAACGAAGTCGGGGGCACAACTGGTGCCTATTATAAATAATACTGTCGAATAAACGCAAAAGTATGAATAGTAAGCGTTGTTTTGATGATAAAGATAGGTATTGTTAATGTGTGTACAAAATAGGTAGGTATTATTAATGTGGGGACCAACCAATAAATAGCAGTGACCACTTTCCATCAGGTTTTCGCCTGCCTGTATCCCTACCATATGATATAAAACGAAACAAACAATTTGCCCCTCTAGGTATATGTGTATCGGGTAACCGCATCCCATTAAATGTAACCAGCGAACTTTTAAGCACCTATTAATGAAAAGCTTTTCGGCGCTTAATGAGGATTTCTTGAAAACACGATGCTTTCCTAAAACATCGATGGCTCCTGAACGAAACTTGACCTTTGCTTCGTTATATTTTCTTGTATACTTGATCTGTACGATGTTTGGATATTTTAATTAAACAACTCGGCGATGTTGTAAGTTACACGTGTGTATGTATATCTTCGTGGTATTGTAGCTCCCTGACAGCTAGACAGATTTCGGTGTGATTTCTTTTATTTTCAAGCCAGTTTAAACGGGATCGTTTATAGCTTTGTTTCATTATAATCGGTTCAGCAGTTTTGGAAATATTTGAGTTAATGTACCTAAACTTTGTCGGGGGTATGCCGACTTCTGTCGATTCGGTTATTGAACAATAATAAATAGATTTATTTAGATACAAACAAAATATAATACATAAAATTCAAAAAATTCAAAAAATTCAAAATTCAATATTTCTTTATTGATTAGGACAATAAATATCTCTTTCAATCGTCAAAAAGGAGGGGGATAGGAAAGTAGGAAGGAAACACACAGTGACACGCTGACCGCCCTATGACCGTAGATAAACGTATCCCTCGCCAACCGAACCGTGCTCGACAATGCCAGGCAGAGCCGGAACGCTATATTATATTATATAGGTATGTCTAGTATAATTAAGAAAAAACCACCTAAAACTACAGCAAGAGTAAGCCAGTCCACCAAGGCAGCACCCGTACACGAGTATAACGCAGGGCCCAGCCATCGTCCAATTCAACCATATTTGAGGGAAAAGAGCGACCCGGCCCCCACGCCACCGTAAAAATATTAAATAATAAAAAAGTCGTCCACACCGCTGCCCCCGGAATGGTACCCAGAAAGCTAGCTGCGTTACGTCGTTGGATAGCTATGCTAATCGGTTACATAGTAATAATTTTGAGAATTGAGATCTATAATTCTATAATTGAAAATAGATAGCAATGATGCCCATCAATCCCTAGCAATGCCTAGCAATGATGATGCCATCTCATCCAATCAAAAACTTGCCTGCGGGCCAAATGTCTACTTTTTATGATGTGCATGGGCAGAGTCGTATGAACTAGTTTAGAAAAATGGGCCAGAGGCGGTTGGTGATGAGTTCACTTCCTTTATGATTCCAAGTAGAATGAAGGTGCTGGCGATTAATCCGTTAAAGATTACTTCCGTTTAATTGGTTTATCGTTCTGAAACGAGGGTCAAAGAAATTGGACTTCAAATTCGGTTCTACACCGGAACTCTAACTTGACTAAATTCTTAGACAGACCGATTGAGTAATCAGCTGATGGAAACTTCGAGAGAGTGAGCTTCTTAATGTATAATTTACATTGTGATCTCTCAATATAAATGACTAGCGAGCTACTCCAGCTTCGTACGAGTGTAATTAAGAGCTCTCGAGTGATCCCAAGTGGTTATCGGGATATAAAGTAGCCTATATTACTTCTAGATAATGAAGGTTTCTATTAGTGCAATAATTTTTAAAATCGGTTAAGTAGTTATTGAGTTTATCCAAACAAACAAACCGACAGATAAACTGTTTTTCTCTTTTTATAATATTAGTATACTGTAGTATGATTTTAGTAAAATAAATACGCAATGAATTTAGATATCCTTAGATAGTTTCATCGATATAATGAGATTTAAATTCTTTAAGCAAAAACATTTTTTAACCAGTTTTAAAATGTTAAAATGTTAAAAAACAATGTATAGAAGACACTTCTTCTGTACATTGTTTTTTGGTTGTATTAGCTTTGCTCAGTTTTGGCCTAGATGGCGATTTGTGAAATTCGTTAACGACTCGTAAACGAGAGGTACCGGGTTCGAATCACACTGCCGCCAGGCGGACCACGGGCCCTCGTTCGCGAGAGCATAATCGGGACATAAACGCCAATATGATTTTATAAATTTAATTAGTTCAAGTTAATAAATATTGCCTACCTACCTAGTTCAGGTAGCAACCAATTACAGCCTACGTAATTACACTAATTAATACCTTTACAATGTTACAAATAATGTTAGGTAAGTCAGCTTAAGAACCTTGTTATTTGATATCTCCTTCGGATTCAATTACTGACTGATAGCCTTCTATGAAGCATGACAACGCGGTCTGGACGGGTGTGGCCCGGTTTCTATTTCTACCGGCGAGATACAATGCTTGCTTTGTGGTAACGTGTGTGTGTATGTTAGTCCACTGTGGTTGTAACTGTAACACTACAGTGAGCGGCGATGTTTACCACCACACGTGTATGTAATTAAGTCGATATTTGATTTGGTTATATAATCACACAGAATGTAAGGCCATATAGAAAGAAAGAAAGAAGAGATTTATAGCACGAAGACACCACGACACGATAATTAGGTACAACAAAATAAACAAAGAGCAAAAATAACAATAATTATATTAGAAAAAAGAAAAAGATTAATAATAATAAATGTATCTACCTACAGTTTATCTATTCCCAGTGGCATTGTGTAAACAGAGTGTCGCGGCTTTCAGTGCAACTGGACTGGATATAGGCCTACGCCGAAGAACCGACTACAGCTGGGATAATTTTTTTTTTATACGATAGGCAAACAGGCAAGCTGGCCACCTGATGGAAAGTGGTCACCACTGCCTATAGGCAAATGAATTAAATAGAGATCAAGACCGCGACTCGGACGAGTATAGGACGGAGGAGTGAGTACAGAACGTCCTCCAGCCATGTACGTACGATGATGATTTGCGAAAGGCTGCAGGCGAAGGCTGGATGAGGCAAGCCAAAGATAAGTTGCTTTGGAGCTCATTGGGGAATCTTATATCCAGAAATGGGCTAATATAAGCTGATGATGGTGACCTTAGAGAGGCTTTAGTTTACTAATTTGTAGAGATGTCAAAATCCTTTCTCAAAATTTACACCGTAAGTAAAAATCAATAACCTCTCGCTCTCCGGAACTAAATCGTATAGACCCCTAACCTGTAACACCACTGCAAAATTTCCTTTCAAAATCCGTTCAGTAGTGACGTGAAGGAGTACCAAACAAACAAACGCACACACACGTGAATTATTCAGACTACCGACCAAGTTAGTTTCAAACAGCGCGTGCGCACGCTGGAGCCGCTTAAATGCAGTGCCACCAGCCTATGTAATCCGTAGACAAAATTAGAACTAAGCCACCGTTGTAACAAGTGGCGACGCCGTCAACCAAACAGATAAGTTGGTCGCGTACACGTAAATATCAATTTGGTGGTTCCCGCGCATTCCGCCCACGCGCCGCCGATCTGGCTAAGCACCGCGTAAATCTTGCCGAAAACAAACATTTACACATGACATTGATGTACGCATGTCTTCGCTCCCATTGTTGGTTGTTTGGGCTGTAAAGCTGGATTTGTTGATTGGAAGACGGCGGAAGCAGCTATAGGAAGGCTACGTGACGTGCACTTCATCTTGCTAATTCTGCGCGCTATGTCGGTAACTGTGGTTTTCTGTAAGATGACTTCTTTGCAACTACGCTCCAAGCATAGCACGTTCAAATAAAACAAAACCGCATAAAATTGATTCATCCGTACGGGAACTACAGACACACAAATACACACATCAAACTGACGGCATCCCTATTTTTCGCACGGGGTCAAAACAATCTATCCCGAAAAGCCCAGTCACAACTTATCTGTAAGCAATACGTATCCACAAACACAGGGGGCATACATATCCTTCATTGCGCAGTCGGGCAAACACTGGCCTCACGTACCAGGGCGCCATGATGAATACAGAGCGTAGCTGAGCCGACTGTAAAAAAACATTTACTTTGACACACGCGTTGCGCTTGACGAATTTATGATCTGCCACTGTGATATGGTGGGATTTGATTCTGGCACGCTTTTCTGCTTAGGTTAGGTGTTTTTTATCCGCGGAGGGAAAAGAGGGGTAAGTACGTTTGACGTTGTTGTGTATCTGTGCCTGTCCGTGGCATCGTACTGATTTCGATGGGGTTTTTTTTATTTGGAAACCAGGGCCTCGTTGAAGCTGATTTACATGGCTCAACTGAATTAAAGAATACAACATTGTTGTATTATTTATATAAATGTTTCGCGTCGCTCCGCTTTCCAAATTCTTTGCGCAATACATTCCAGTTGGAACTTGCGCTCACGCTTTTTGCTTCTGAATTAAAAGGACAAAATTTGCCAAGTAGAATATAAACCTTTTAGGTAAGATAGTATATAAACCTTTTAGGTAAGATAATGCGCGGTAAAACTAAATGTTTTTGTGTAGGAATATATTAATGGACGACAGTTATGGCTGTTTTCACTAAATTTAGGAATCGCCTAAGTTCCGTCTAATGCGCCTTTTACATTTGACTAACTTCTTAAGCAAAAAGCGTTATAGCAAATCAAAGTTTAATGTATTGCTCATAGAACAAGGTAAATGTTTGTCTCACTCATATTATGTTATTTGTCGCACCGCTTTTCAAAAGTCCTGATAAAAAAATGGTCCTAATTTTACGAGCAATACATTCCACTTTTATTTGCTCTCACGCTTTTTGCTTCCGAATTTAGGTTACTGAATCTAGTCAAATGTAATAAGAGCATGAACTAGTTTTTAGCCAATCTGCAACGTCCAAATTGAGATAGGAAAGAACTAGGCCGATTATTAAGTATAGCGAAAACGGCAATTAGAATTTTAAAACCTTTGCTATCTATTTGTCGTCTTCATAAACTGTAATTCGTTGATTTAGCTGATATAATTATAGGGAGTGTATTTATACAGATAAAGAATACCTAGTGAAGATAAACAAAAGATACCTCATACTCAAAGATACGTCAACAGATCGTTATCGACGATAAGTAGATACAGTAAAAGGGGTTCTTTTCAGACATTCGCAAGTACTTGCTAAAGTAATTAATATTGTGACGACAAATAGGACGCAATATAAATGATATCTTAGTAGGTAGCACTCAGCAGACAAACAGGCAAGCGGGCCACCTGATGGAAAGTGGTCACCGTCGCCTATGGACATCAGCAACACCAGGGGAGTCACCAATGCGTTGCCTGCCTCTAAAGATACCTCTTGAACGATCCCATGTCATAGTCCAAAGGAAACACTGTGGCTGGGAGCTCATTCCACATCCGAATCGTACGAGCGAGAAACGTTCTTTCAAACCTTCGCGTGGTGACCAACAGAGGGTCTACGTAGTGGGGATGAGTACCCAGCCCACGGCGGGTGGTGCGATGGCGGAATTCTTCTTGAATTCTTCGGATGGTTCTTGTTCTTGTACTTAAGCAAAACATGTCTGTCTAATTATTTACATATTTTTTTTTTTATTATTGCCGTTTTCACTAAACTTTTTTGCATATTCCAATTTGGACTCTCCTGATTGGCGAAAAACTAGTTAAGACGGAATTTAGGCGATCCCTAAGAAAACGGCTTAATAATTAATACTTAAACCTTCAAAGTTTTGAGTTAATTTCTGATTAGGTACTTACGATTTTACAAATCTCTGACTTTTGAACTTCAAATACGCAATAATTTGAGTTCAATGGATAAAGTACGGACTTTACCTACCAGCATTTTTTAAAAATAAAATTCTTCTATCTTTATAGGGGCCAGTATTTCAGTAAAAAGTTATGGGATTAGAGTAATAAATATTGTTTTCCCATTTTTTAAATTATCAAAGAGGAGGTTCTTCATGTTAATAATTATTGTTAGCGGAAAATGGGCTTTATTTCTTGTATTCTGAAGTATTAGTAGTCTTAGTATTATGAAATGTCACCGTAAGGCATGGCCTTGCAACCCGCATACTTATTGTATGAAACTTCCCTAGGGAATAAAGTGATTTGAATTTGGAATGTTAAAATTCGTATGAAATTCTTGGCATACGGGCTTTGTAAAGAGATTGTAATCAAAAATCGCTGAAATTTCTTTTTGCTATATTTTAAAAACACATGGGCGTGATTGCAAAAACGGTGACTATAGACTGGGCAGTATGGTTGCTGGACCTTAGAGTGTTAAAATAATGCAAATTAAAAAAGCGTGATATTAAAAAATGTGTTTCTTGTTCTACTTCGTGTTATTATAATTTTTATTTCCAAATGATATTTTTACATTGACACGAAAATATCGTGCTTTAACTACGGAGTTTGCTAAATCAGACGCTGTAAGTGTTTGATTTAGGTATTGTGTTACAGGTGGTGTGAAAAGTAGAGTATTCACTCTGCAATAAAGCTGTCTTAGTCCTGGGCATAGAATGCGAAAAAAAGAAATAGAAATTGAACCTCTCGCTTCACTCAGGACTCTACATAACTCCTGAGCGAAAGTCCTTCGCTATGCTCACGATCCAATATGCTACCCATGACACAAGACACTGCTTTATTTTATATACTATTCATTTGTTTTGCATTTCCATCACAGATCTGGGCAATAGTAGATTATACACTAAGGGAGGCTTGCACTAAATTCTTAAACATGCTTAAGAATGACGTTGAATTGCTTTTAGTATGACGTTTTTTGTTTACGTTTGGTGCAAGTATATAATCTACTTTTTCTCTGATGGAAAAGGGAGGGATCCCTTTTTCAATGATCTGTGGTGGAAATGCAAAACAAGTGGATAGTTCAAAATCAAGGAAGATAATTTCTTTGACGAAGTTTTACTAGACAAATATTTAATGATGGACTGCATCTCATATTTTTGGTATTTGCAGTAATTGAATAGGGATATTCAATTACTGCAAATACCGGTTGCTATATTGATTTTGTTATTAAAAAATCGATTGATTTTTACTGCATTTAACTATGTCGACACATACATTTAACATAAGAATGTATGACTTTTACTTAATATTTTATCTAATATTGATTCTACTTGACTCTCTTGAGCTACATACATTATTTTTCTGACATTTTGAGGTAGGTAAGGCACGTCTGTTGCCGGAAAAAAACACAGAGTTTCCATCCCTACATTGAAGAAAAAAAGACGATTTTTTACTGTTAAATAAACATTTCAGCGCTTTATTTTAATGCTAACGAGTTCATTATCAGCGAGGAGGGGCGAGAGCAGCAATTTTAAACAAGCGAATAACTGCCCCAAGTTACTTTATTCGCAGGAGACGTTCGAATGACGCGGCCAGGGAGGAACCCGGGAGACCTACGCCAGGGTCGCATCCGGTTAACCTTTAACCTTTTTCTACTAAATAGTGAAGGTTGACGCAAGAATCACTCGGGATTTGAAGGTTGTCGCAACAGAAACAGGAAGAGAGAGAGAGGGAGAGTTATTACATTTACCTACGACACGTAGGCTACGACTACGTCGCATGGTTTTGTACTTTCTTATGGATAAACTCTTAGTTAGTCTGAAATAAATAATTTGAATGAGGTATTCTAATGTTGGAAATCAGTTTCTACATAAGAAACGTAACTTTGACCGTACCTACTCTTCAATTTGCTATAACCTAGAATTGACTTTCTAAGGTGATCATAATCATTACCTACCTTATTATAATAAGTTAGGTAATAAGTTCTTGTTAGAATTAAGTAGCGTCTGTTGTGTAGATTCTAATTTTGTACTTTTCATTTAAATTTATGTGTATAACAAACCGAAAATAGAAAAAAGCACAAAAAAAGTTACCGATATCGACTTCATATCTGCGCCAGTCTATAACTCGGAGGGCCACCAGTGCGGGGGTGGGGGGGCCGTTACCGTGGAATTTTCATTAAGTCGGCTCAAGGGATATCATTAATAAAGTAATTAGGGCCATTACAAGAGTAGGCGGCAGAATCATCGACTCATCTATTACCAATACCATGATTTATATGCCGAATTACGAACACCTAGTTTCTCATTTTGTCTGATAAGTAAGATGTTAGATGTAAGCTGCATCAATTGAAAATAATCTGGCTGAAAGAACGGTCTATTAGCTGTCCGCTGTCCACAAGTGTATTAATTCAATTATTCATCTGCATGCTAGGGTCTAACATTTATGCTCATACTACATTTTCTGAAAAATTGTAAGGAGGTTTTATGTTTGACTAACATTTTGTGCTTGACCTTTTAAAAGTTCGTACTCTATGAGAACTAACAAAACAAGATTAAACAAAAGCATTTCTTAGTAGAAAATAACAGGGATCAGTTGCAACCCGTTGCACACATTGTTAAAGACACAACAATGTATTTTATATACTAGCTATCTACAGTAAGAATGATCTAGACAGTGTTATCGGCGGTAGTAAACCTGGATAAAGTTCAACATTTATTCAGTAGACATTTAATTTTTGTCTAAGACATATTCTGAAGAAAACTGACGATATTTGCAACGGATATCTGGATTATAACATCAGAATCACCTTGATTCTGTTAATTATCGGCAGGAAGGCCCAATTATTCGTGTTAGACTCGCCAGACCGATCACAATCAGCACTATTTCGTAGTTACAGAATAGGTTTCTCTGATAACATTATCTAGTATTCCGATTCGATCTATAATTCGATCTATAATAGCACCTGTAATTAATCCTCTTTAGATTTAAACAAGCTATTTTAATTCGTAGTAAACACCGTAGCCTTGCTCATCGATCATGACGCTGTATTCCGGATATAAGAAAATAATACAGATAATCAGCGATATGTCCTACAGACGTCAACAAATAAAATAAAATTCATCTAAACTCCAACAGAAATCGAGGTACGAAACAGAGCAGTCGCCCTAACCGCACGTTTACTGCACTCCTTCATTCAACCAATTTTGAATTGAGCACCCTCAGGCTCAAAAGCCTGCCACTCCCCAAGCAAAACGTACATTTCCAATGGCCGAGCCACCCCGCGTAGGTGAAAGCTATCATTTGAGCAACAATACGGTCCAACAATGGCGCTTTGACCTGACCGCTCGCACAATGGTGCGTTTATACTGATGCAGCCAGATTGGATTCGTATTGAAGGAGAAACGTAAAAGGTACCATTACTTTTGATAGGTATGTAGGGCTGCCTTTCAGGAAATGTAAATTCAACTGGTAGGTAACCAAAGGTAATATACCAAAGATATTAGTGTTAGTATTCGAAGAATCTTAGTTGTGTTCAATCATGAATTGTCTATTATTGTCCTGATTTGTGGTTAAATCGTATCATATTGCCTGATAACTTGACTGCATTCGAAACGCGTTTGCAATATGGCCGCTTGTCACTTAACGTCCAGTGTCTGGATGGATGGACAACAGCAAACGGCCACTGGCAAGATTGGAAATCTAATATGTCATCTGGACACTGCGCTCGCACAGTGATTGATCACGAAGGGGCATGCCGTGGAACTCTTCTCGCGATGAGCTGGAATTGTGCCCGATTTTATTTAACGCTTTATTAGTTCCAGAGTGGCCGTTTAATAATGTATGTGTTGGATTGTTGAGCAACACAGCATAAACAATGATAGTTTATTTTATGACTGAATCAGATAACGTTTCTTAAGTACTTAAACGTAAAATGGAAATAGTTTTTATTTTGAAATTGAAATTGATAAAATTGGAAACCCAGAATCAACGGATTTTCTTGTTCTACTAGTGTATTATAGTAGGGCATAGTGGGTTATCTAAACCGTTGGAATTCCGACTTCCCGGGGAAGAATCTGGACTGGGGAAGTACCACCGCTTTACAGAATACTGCAGCCAAATATTACTGTTTTAATAAGTATTGTGTTCCTGTCGGTAAGTAAGTGCTCCATAGGGTGGGGATTTGGAGAACGTAAATAGTTAGTAAATAATTAGTTAACCTTACGCTTTTTAAGATAAAACTTATAACTTAATGAGAAGTTTTCATTTTGAAGAATATAGTTTACAGAATCTCAATTTACTGAACCATTGGTGGATTCTAAGGTACTCGAAAAAAAAGCAATTATTTTCAAAATAATCTGATAAATGACGATTATGACGTACTTAGATGACAGGCATGCTTAAACGATACACTCAACATAGCAAAAGTGACGGTTGAATTTTACGTTTCATCACCTCGTTCCATGTTTGTGTTGAAACTTGAATTCAGTAATCCGCTAGTAAATATAGCGTACGTTACCTACCTCTATTGCTGATATAGTATAATGTTACCATCGCATAACTACGCCCACAGGGACAGATCCACAATGTTCAACACAACTCTTGAATACGAAATTAGACTTACCTCTTCAATTTCGTCAAAATCTATGTCGCCAAGGCTGGAAGTTTCTTCAGCGATATTCGTCAAATACAGACTAGGCCTCATGGAGACCCTGTGCCGCATCATAGAAGACTTCCTCCATATATCCTCTTCATCTTTTAAATCGTCACCCAGAGTCGCGAACTGTTCATAGAAGTTTATCACACCACTCAATTCGCCATCGAAACTGTTCGATCCCTCCGACGTTGTTCTCGTATGGAATTTGTTCTCGCTGATCTTTCTATAGCCTTCGAAGTCATTTTGTGTATCCAAAACGTTTTCTATTGGACGTCTAGAAGTTTCGTATTCATATTCTAAATCGAATCCCCTGCCCTCGAACAAGCTCTTAAATTTAGCCCAACAACCTGGCTTTTTATGCTTATCATTGTCATCATGGCTACTATCGAGAATGGTGCTCGTGCTGTTCGTATTGTTTATATTATTCATATTGAATGGTAGCTGACCAGATTTGTTGCAAAGGATTAGCTCAGGGATTAACCTTTCTATTATCTGATAAGCTTTAATTATTCAGAATATTAATCTCAGCCTCGTAAATCTGACGTTACCAAATCAAGGCAAACCAATCGATACTTTATTGTCTACATTGCTTTACCGATTATTTGATAAGGATACTTGTTCCTGTTGTTGGAATTGTTTGATAATGGTGATAAATGACGCGACTCACATGCCTACTTTAACATGACTGTAAGAACTTTACACACTTGATTTGAAACCACTTGTAATTTAATTTACGTGTTGGGAAACTCGAGAATATTTTTGACTTATTTATGTCTATTTTTGTCTACTCAATCGCTTTTTTTTAATCTGTCTCAGCGCAACGACATATCCGTAAGTCGTTTACATTATAACGAATAAGTTTAACATTATCACTAATCGTTTTCACAATACACACTTCTGTTCACTGTTTTCCGGTACCGCACAAACACAAGAGCCACGATAGCTCTCGACAAGGAACTGAATAAAACTAAATTTCTATGTAATGTACATAATTATAGTTTCACGATAAGGCTATCCAGATAAGACGGTGCTATTTAGTATCGTCTTTATCAATCGGTGGCGAACTGATTTGATTATGAGAATTTTAAATTAATGCAGTCTTCTATGGGTCTCGTTTTCATACTAGCTATACTGTCACTGTCTCAAAAAAGTAGTGAGGGCGACGCTAAATATAGGTACCTGTCGGTATAAGCAAATCCACTTACTTACAATCTAGTTTATGTTGTTTAAAGTGGAAAGGAGAGGGGAATATATCTAGATTACACTGAGTAAAGTTTTGACGCTAACGCAAATGTTTGGTTGTGGATCGACTCGCTTTACCAAGCACAAGATATGCGGCAGGAAACTCTGCTTGAGCCATGAAAGTATTAAGTAATTGACGTCTGCTGTTAGTTTAGTTACGCAAATATATTGCAGTTAACATAAATTTTGTGTCATGCATTAATGGCCTGGGACGATATCAGATACTGTAGTGACCTCAACCGCTTTTCTAACCGAGGAGCTCAAAGAACTACGAGTTCAGCCATATATCAGCTTGACAGCAACCGTCATACGCATATAGCGTTGGCGGAATGTTGCATGTTCGGGTCGACACGATATCTCTGATTGGTTGTAATGGATAAGAGATAGGGGGGGTTTCCCAATAGGAGCGTTAAATAGATGTCGGTACAACTCTTTCTTCACACTTCCTCCACAATCACTCGTATTTCATTCTTTGCCTTGGAGGCCCAGCATTCAAATCCATACAATCCAACGATCCAACGATCGCCTTACAGATTTTCCTTTTGAGTTTAAAGGGTATCCGCTGATCGTATATTATTGCCGAGACCTGACGACACTTCATCTATCCCGCATTTATTGTATTTTTCAAGTGACGGTCAGTATTCGTATCGTTCTGGATCGTTCATGATCCGTGGTACCGGAAGTCGGAGCAGACTGGTAGAGATACGCCATTTAGGGCGACAAGAGGGAACTTGGATGGACCACTGAGGTCTCAGAGAGCAAATAAGTGCTCGATTTTTGCTCTGATGACATCATCAAATCATCAATCACTCATCATCATCAAAGCCATTTCTCACGTCTCGCTATCACTTTCCCCCAAATCTTTATACTGTGTTACATAAGCTTTATTACTCTTTAATTGTTGCAATCGTATTCATCAACGGACCCCGGGCCTTCAAGTACCTCGCTGGATCGCAACCAGTTGCGGTTAACTGGATGGTAAGAGAGGATCCGGTCGAAGACGTAGCAAGCCTAAGTACAGCCTATTCACAGGTCTGAAGGTGTCTGCGTTATAATGTTTATTTGACGCTTGGCTGGTGGGTTAAAGAGCGCAGTTACTTATCAGAAAATGCGAAGACGATTATGTTATAAAAATCGACGCTTGTTTGCTAAAGTAACTTCATCACTTCATTTTGAAAGCAATTACAATCGAGTTGGAAGTGGATTAAATTAATATCGTAATAACTTAAACTTGGTCGCTGGAGTTTCATTAACAAACAATTGTACAAGCGTAAGTTAACTTGCATAGCCAAATTGCTAGCAACTTCGAATAGTTTAAGTTCAGAGTGACGTGAAATTTTCTGCCAACGTTTAGGGTAAACGCAGAGAATTTTAATTAAAACGTCAACGTCGGGTCCGGTTGACTTTCAATTTGAACGTTGAGAATAATTGTTTGGTAATGTAGAAAAAGGCCTGTAAAGAATTTGGGAGATACTTGAAAATAATTTAAACATCTAGAAACTTCATTAAAATCACAAGGACTAAAAAATTCTTGTTCATTTAACAATATATCACGACTTCGACATGTATAAACCAGAAAAAATATTGCTGTGCTGGCACTGAGTCCAAAAATAATGATATCTACTTTGGGCTAACATGATATGGTAAAAGGCTTAATGTTTACTTTTTGTGATTTGAAGTCGGTTTTATGAATTAACAATTTAAAGAATAACTGAATGTTTAAAAATAACGTTTCTCTGTGGAAAAATGGCGGTACTTCTTTTGAAATGACCAATCAATGCCAACAACCAATAGTTGAACAACAGTGAAGCCGTCACCGGGTCAGATAAGTTTGTGCCATAAAGTTACTTTTTCTCCGTTTTCAGGTGAGGCGGCACCGGCCTTAACCCGACGTGAGTGAGGTCGGGTATGTCATACCCGAGAAGTTTTTAAACGCAGATTATTTAATGTTACTGTTGCCATGCGAGTCCTGTCGTTCCAGTAGCTGGAGGTGGGGGTGCGAGGGGCGAGGTACAGTATCGAGTTTAGTGTTGCGCCGGCGGCGACGGTAGATACACAAGTGTACAAGTGGCTGGGGTACGTCACACCCGACCTCGTAGTCGGTGTCACATTTTTTGTTGACAGTAAGTTTTTGATTTATAGTTTTTTATAGTATTTTATGATTTATTTTTAGGGCTTTCAAGATGTCTTTTGAAGAAAATGAACGTCGGCTACAAGCACTATTAGAAAACTGCTCAAGTGCTAGCTCCTGTGACTCCGAGAGTGAAGAGGAAATTGATAACGTTTCTCGGAGAAGTGAAGAAAGTTATTCGGAAATAGAGGGTATTTTGGATGATTTGGAAGAGCCGATATCTGTGTCAGCTGAGGTACATGGAACTTCTTTTACATCCAAAGATGGCACCAAAGCCGGAGTCGATGTCGCAGATGAACTGAGTGCCACTTATGATGTTTCACGCAATAGCAAACGTTGGCCCATGACGATTTTTTATGGTATACTCAATATGGCTGCCATAAATGGTATCATAATCTACAGAGAAAATAATACGGGTGACAAAACAGGCATAAAGCGTCGAGACTACATTCGTAATTTAGGTTTGAATCTAATAAATGATAGTCTTCGCAACAGGCAACAGAACGTACGTCTTCCATTGGAAACACGAAAGAGGATTGCCGATCTTTTAGGGGAACCTTTACCACCAGTTCCCAAAAAAATGGCTGGTAGATATGTTAGATGTGGTAAGTCTACTTAGAAAAAAGACAAAAAAACAAAACATTGCTTGCTGTACAAAATGTGAGCCAATATGTATGGAACACGCGGTTTTTATGTGTGGAGATTGTGCTGATTTGTAGGTGTAACTTTGGTGCTCTGTTACATGATCTCATAAGACATTTCAGTTCCTTTTTTATTTTGATAGTTAGAAGACACTATTGTTATGTTTATTTACTAAAGAAGTTGGAATTTTGTTAGATTTTTATGCGATAAGAAGTTAATTACCTAGACTTGTATTTTTTTCAAAGAAAATTTAGATGTTTTGTTATTTCAATAAAAAATAACGGTTTTTGTACTTAATGCTGGTATTTTATTTATTAAACTTGTTGAATAGAAAAGCATTCATGCTAATTACACAGTCATAGTATCATAAATTGAACATCATAGTTTTGGGTATCTCATACCCACCTCATAGTTGGTGTAACAATTTCTCACCTCATTCACGGCGGGTTAACTTGACAAACTGTGACGTGAACATCTTCCGATACGCTCGCGCCGACCCATCGGTCGTCGGCGCGAGCGTATCGGCACAGGTGGAATTCCAGGACCCAGACCAAAGGCCGCCCGATTTTCGTGTGTTAATAGAGTAATAGAATTTACATAATTATGCTTTTATGTCTTAGTTTACGCTGTATCGGAACAACAGATCAAAGGATTTGGGCGGACTATGTATAGGATGTACTTTGTCAAAATCTACACCTAAGAAGCCGTGTGAGTATCGCCCATACAGTCCCAGACTCTGAAGTTACACGTTTACATGAATAAGATTTTGAAGTTTTCATATTTGATCATAATAACTTATTAGTACAATAGGCAAAATACAATCCTAAAAATAGTACGTAAAAGCTAAAAGCAAAGCGAACTCAGGTAAATACGTACTCTCAAATAAAATACCAAATGATCAAACAACGGCAGCGGAACCTGGTAAAGTCAGCAAATAAGTACCTACATATCTATAGCAATATTGAACGGAAACGTCTGAGATACGCGAGCAAATCGATAGCGCGTACTTGCGACGCAGCTATTGGCGCGTCTGGTAATTAGGCCATTGTTGCCAAGCAGATGCCTAATTTTGATTAACCTTAAACGCATCTGATTACAATTATGAAATGTTGCGAGGCTTTCGTCTTTTGTATAGGCGCTTCGCTACCATTTCATTACCTCTTTATCTCGCTTTTGTATGAGAATCGTTGACAGTATCACGGACGAATTCGCGAAATTATTGGTCGATGTTGTTTGCGTTTTCATAGTGGCAGGTTAATTTGACACCTACTAAGAGATTTGACAGGTCTACATCTGCAGCAGAGCCACGATGCGGGTTATATTTTCTACCATCCTACCATTGTAATCGATTATAAGGGGGCTGATTCTTGATATCAGCCTGTCAAGCAGACCGCAAACCACACTCGAAGTCAAATAGTTGTCTGTTTCTTTTTCTTAATAGAGGAAGCGTGGTAATTGCTCCTGATGGCGCGTGGTCACCGTTTTCCGGCAAAGGAGATACCACAAACTTTTTGGTACCGTACTTATTGTTCCCTTACCAGAAAATGGGCAGCAGCGTTTTTGTTTGTGGGGTTTCAACACGGGGTCTCCTCGATTGAACTACCTAATATGGTTGGATGGTTCAAGCCAAGCAGTGGGTTAGTATAACTGTTGAGGGCTGGTAACTGCCTACCATCAGGCGAGCCGTAAGCTTGTTTACCACCTTAAAGACTGCACTTGATATCTAGCTATCGCGTCCACACATTCCAACAACAAAAGTTTAAAAACTTGTTTTTCCTGAACATACTGATTTTCATTAAAGGCGGGCACATTATTCGAGCTACGCGCTTTGAACTTCAAAGCGGTTGGGCTGAACTAACAACAATTAGCCATCAACTTCACGGGGGCAAGGCCTTTTATCTCCATGGACAAGTGGTTCCCTTTTCAAGAAGCTTTTAGCCAAAGTGCCTACGACAACTTTTCGGTACGTACCGGGAGCGCTGGTAATCGCAGGTATAAATAATAAACTTACGCAAAGACGATTGAGGCACCCGTTTGCCGCTTTTAAACTTGTTGGAGTTGGAAATTAGATTTGGAAAGGGCCGTCTGGTTCGGAATTACTAAACAAACGACTGCGAGAGTTGAGTTAGACGTGAGGTAGACTGTGTTTTATCTACAAGAGTTGTACTGTGTGCTTGTCTAGAACGCAAAGCTAATACTATGAGATCATATCATAAAACAGATTTACCGATTTATCTACGTGATTCGTTTCTAAATATTTATAACCTCATACATATTTTTCCCGTTTTGTTCTGTGTCTAGATTTTCTCTGTGTGTAACGCGTGACCTATGTACTTTAGTGTGCGAGGCAACACGAAGTAATAATATAATAATGTCAAGCAAAAAACCGTCCATCTCGTGGGAAGGCGTCCCACACTGCGATTGTCGGTACGTAGGCGCTACGCCAGAACATCTCTGTTCCATCGAATTTCCGTTCTGCGAGCTATGTGGCCTAGAAATTGCCACTTCAGTTATGGCGACTCTGGACCCTATGTCATTGACCTTAGTTCTGTTATGGTTATCTTCATTTATGATCCTATCACGTATATAAACTTAGTTTTCTCCATTGGTCGCTGCGTGATCCTTAGACTTCTTATGAAGCCTTTCGGGGAGCACCGCGTCTCTGATCCACCAGTCATTCTTTGCAACACACATGGCGGTACTTTGAACGAGAACATCTTTCGCAATTTCCCGAACGGCTCTTAACCGAGCTGGATTCGTCGATTGACTTCTTTGTCCCAGGAAATAACTTCACCGTCGCAACTATTACTAGAGCAGGTGTTAAATGCACATTCGACATATTTAACCTTCGTCTTGTCCATGTTAATTTTTAACCCGCAACGAAAAAAGAGGGGTGTTATTGTGTGACGTGGGAATCAGCTGTGACTCTATCTGCGTGTCTATCTGTGGCAACGTAGCTCCCGAACGGGTGGACCGATTTAGGTGCGGTTAACTGCGGTTCTCTATTTGAAAGCCAGTTTAATCGAGATGGTTTTTAACTTTGTTTGATGAAAATTGGTTTAGTAGTTTAGAAAATATTCGTGTTTAAGCAAACTAGGTCGGGGGTTATGCGACTTTTTCTGTCGGTTAGGTTATAAGACCAACCTCTTGGGGGACCTGTTGGTGATAGTTGAGCAAATATTTTTGACTGCAATAAACATTTCAATGCCATTATTAATGAAGTTATGTGGCTAGAAACAATGTCGAATTCGAGATGTCACAGCGCAAGAATAACTGGTCGAATGTCCAAAGTCGTGAAAAATTTGAGGGCGCCACTTTACAGCAGAAGTAGGTACTCAGTTTGACAGAAATTCAGTGTTGTAAAAGCAGTCGTTCCTTTTCACGACTTTATTGCCAGACTTTAAGTAATTTCGTGGTAATCTTTACCAATCATAGCTGTTTTTAGAGTACGTATGTACCATGATTGGCCTATTCTTCTAGTTCAAGCCAGGCGGATTTGTAAGCTCAATCTGTTACCTATCACCGGTAAATTATTGTTGCAAAAACATTTACGCCACATTATTGTTCAGGCGCAGTCGCTGTACACAAAGCACAACTAGTTTTGCATAAAGCGATAAAAATAAACAACACAACTCACAAGTCAACCAAAATAAACAGCTTATTGTAATTCCATGAATACATTTTATATGAAAACTGCAGCAAGGTGCACGTTGTGGCAAATTGCAGGCCATTTGCATTTGAAAACGTCGTTCGTTCTTTGCCGCAGCGCCTGGTGTTAGCACCGAGGCGACTGTGGAGTTTTAACGTCTTTTTAGCGTTGCATAAAAATGTCAATGAGTCACTTGCGCAATGTTTTTTTTCCATAATCATGACATTCATTACATTTAATCTATATGTCAATATTCTACCTATTATTTTTCGTAGCTTGTGGCACTCGATAGTCTCAGCCTATGTGATTGTATGTATCATATTAATAATAGTAGATGAAGATTAGATTTAATTTCCTTTATCTATATATATATATAACAGAAAGTCGTGTTAGTTACACTATTTGTGTTACGCTTTTTATAACTCAAGAACGGCTGAACCGATTTGGTGTTGGGTAGGTGTAGGGTAGGGTAGAACTAGGGGTAGGGTGGTGTAGGGTTAGAACGCTACGCGAACGAAGTCGCGCCGGGACTGCTAGTATTTTTATAAAAGTACTAAAAACAACAAAATTCACGTTGGCATTCACTAAATATGTGCCCAGATTGTCATTTTGGCACTAATGTCCTGGTTGTGCTCTCGCGTACAAGGGCCCGGGGTCCGCTTGAACAGGATTTGGCAGATCAGGTAATTACAATGAAACGACTGCATCTGGCCACCGTGAACTGTTAACATTGGAACCTGACCAGATAGGATCATGCACATTCAGTCGCCTGAATGTGCAAGTTTCATTACGATATTTTTCCTCACCGTAAGAGCATCGGTTAGTGTTCAACTAATGTACATAACTCAGAAAAGAGTCATGGCGGCACTGATCAATACAAGTACAGTACAGTCAGTACGAATCGATTCGAATGGGGTTCAAATACCATTATTGTTTACTAGCTTTTGTCCGTGACTTCGTCCGCGTGGAAATAGTTTTTATGACAGTTTAGCTTTAGCCCGCGTTACCATTTTAAATGACCTCCGTATTGAATGAATACTAGTACTACTGGGAGGTCAAGCTGTATCTCTGGTTCATCGAAATTCAGTACTGTAATGAATCATTTAGTAGTGTTTGCGTGATGCGCGAACAAACAGACAGACCAAAAATTTTTTTGGCTATAGATACGTCCTAGAATTTTATAAAATATCTTCAATATATAGACATGTTTTTTTATAGTTTTATAATTGTACAGATTATGTGTTTAAACGTTATGTGTTTAAATATAGTTCATAGTTTGATAGACTTCGACCTATGTTTATAGTAAGTACCTACAGCAAAAATGACGTCAATTATGCAAACATCGCTATTTAAATATAGTCCATTAAAATGTCTAGTCCAATTAATTTATGCTGATTTAAAATAACTGTTCTATACCATACGGTTAGACTAATTATAAACAGAAAAGATTAGATAGTTTGTTTGTAATGGAGACATTAAAAAACTACTTAACCCACCGAAATTTACTGAATTCTTAAACTTATAGAGAGCTATGTTATTAGCGAGTAACAATTTGGGGAAAGACTATAGCCTAATAGTTATTCCCCAAATTAAACGTGGTTCCTACGGGAGCGGGCCCGGAACTTAGTAACAAAATTTTACGCGGACGAAAACGCCAGTGGATTTATACTTCGTAAAACAAAAGTAAAGTATACATCGATGGTATAATACCTACACATAAGGTCACGTCTCTTTCCTATAGAGGGTATAGGCAGAGATCACATTGTTCCACTCACTACATTCCAATTCAAATTTGGTTTTAAAAATATCTTACAATATTATGTAATATTACGTAGTATTTGTAGCATTGTATTTTACCAGCTGTAACACGTATTGTAGCGCGTGTAAGAATTGCTGATTATACCATGCTCACAAGTGGTATTGAGCCGCTGAGTCAGCATAGGGATTTCGCCACCCTTTGTGTGTTCTATCGTTTATACAACGGTGTTTGTTCTCAAGAACTACAGCTAAATTCTATATTTGCACCGCTCGCCACCGACAAGGAGTTGATCCTCGCATGTTGGAGCCAAATTGGTCGCGAACTGTGCGGTTCCAAAGGGCCTTTCTCCCACGCACACTTTGGTTGTAGAATGAACTACCTGGAGAGGTTTTCCCTGGAGAGATGCCTCTGGTATTGCAATCGTCCATAGGCTGCGGTGACTGCTTACCATCAGGCAGGTCGTAAGCTTGTGTCTGCCACCTTAGTGGTGCATGCGTTATTTTATGTCATAATTCCTGACACCTCTCTCGCCTGATATACTCTAGTCTTCTAAAACAACCTGAGTACTTACGGCGAGGTCTACCAGAGGCTCGTCTTCAGGCGTGAGCGCCAGCGAGGAGCGGCGGCCGGCGCGCGCGCCCGGCGACCCGCCGGAGCTACCTATAAGAGAAAAACGTTAGTATTATTACCTCATCATTGTAACAGTCCACTGCAGGACTTAGGGCCTCTCCCACGAAAGGGGAGGTTATTGCCATAATCTCCACTAGTATTATTACCTATTTAATTATAAATATATATGGCCGCGCGGTGCCCAACCGTTTACACTTGTGACAAAAGATCTAGAGTTTCTGTTGGCGGGAAAATGGGCAGAAGCGTTTTCCATTGTTATATTCATAATACTGTGATCTCCAACCCGCCTGTCGAACGTGGGACACCTCCCCTTTCGTGGGAGACGCCCTAAGTCCTACGGTGGACTGTTGTGGGCTGTTATGATGATTTTCAACAGAACTCTATGACCTTGGCAAACCAGGGAATGGTGTGTGTTTTCTTTTCAGTATTATCAGCACTTATCGAGGCTCTTAAATTGATTGAGACTACGGTAATACTCCCCGTGAATGTGAAGGAGGTTCATCACCAGCAGTTACTATATTATAGGCTCTTAATGTGATATTTATGTTGAACTATCTCGATTAAACTGATTTTCAAATAAGCAGAAATGATCAAATCATCGCATCGCGGTGCATCGAAATCAGTCCATCCGTTTGGGAACTCTAATGCCATAGGCTGGTGATATATACTAACATAGTAATCCCGTCAAACTTATAACACCATTCTTTTTGCGTGCGCGGTTAAAAATGGAAGCCATGTAATTTCGTCGGTTCCTTACACTTTTTTGTGTCTCTGTCTGTGGCATCGTAGCTCCCGAACGGGTAGCCCGATTTGGATGCGGTTTACTCTATTAGAAAGCCAATTTGACCGAGATGGTTCTTAACTTTGTTTCATTAAAATCGGTTTTGTAGTATAGGAAATATTTAATTTTAAATAGACTTGGTCGGGAGTTATATTACTTTTTCTGTCGGTTAGGTTATTGTTAATAATTTTTTAATTTATCATAAATGTGGTACATAGGCATTTATTAGCATAATTAGCCAAACTGTAAAACAGTTTATTGGCGAAGGTTTGCACTCTCTATCTAGGTAAATGCTTTGCTGTACCAACATACCGCATGTTAGTTTCATATTAGTGCCACATTTGTTCTTTCGTTTCCGTTTTAGTGCAGAATATGAGTAAAATTACAGATATTACGGTCTGTGAACGTGTTAAGCGTACAAGCAGGTGAAAATCCTACTCGGGGCCGTGTACTAATGGGTTGGTCTTTCTAATGACGTTCGTCGAGGGGCACTCGAATGTTACCAGTCGTAACATGCCGCATTGAATACCTCTTGAGCAGGTCAAAACTTCAATGCGAGGCGGAGGTGGCAATATTATTAGAAAACTGAGCAAGTGCAGCCTCGTTAGTGAAAGAAGTATATAGGGGCGCTGGCCTCGAGTCGAACGGTTATCAATTTTTATTTTCGGCATGAATTTATTTTTATTTATAGCTTGACGCTGATTGTCCGTCAGCTTCCGGTGTTGACAGTGTAATTAAATAAATAAATATGCTTGGACATTTCACACATTGCCTTCTAGCCCAAAGTAAAGCTTGTGATATGGGTGCTAGACAACTGATAAACTAGTTTTATACTTATTATACATATAACACCATATCAATTTCTCCTCGGCAGGGAATCAAACCCGGGACCTCTGCGTGGCAAACCGGCATTAACAACAGAACCACTCACGACGTCATAATTTAAAAAATATTGATTTTTTCATGCCGATGATCTAAATTTAAAACCAAAAATAGAGCCTCTGAGTTGCTCTCAAACCTGCGACGTCCGCATAGTGCCATATGGAGTACTGCTGCCATCTCTGGGATGGATCAGCCAAATACCAACTGGCCGCTTTGTATCCGGAGGAAAAACGTGCAAAGAAGATAATTTGTGACCCGATATTAATTGAGACTAAGCTGCAGAGCCTCGAGCATCAGCGCAGGGTTGCGTGTCTGTCAGTCTTCTACAGGTTGCATTTCGGGGAGTGTGCGAAACAGTTGCACGACCTTATTCCGCCGGCCCCTTTCAGCCATCGGGAAACGCGATCCGGGCGAGCGCATCATCCTTATGTCGCGGATCTTCCAGCTACCCGCACGAGCCGCTTTGGTTCAACCTTTATAAAGCGAACGGCTAAGGAATGGAACGCGTTGCCTGCGAGTGTGTTCCCTGATCACTATAATCTGGACGCCTTCAAGGCTAGAGTGAATAGGCTGTTCCTAGACAGGCATGCTCCATCTACGACCGCATCGTCACTTACCACCAGGTGAAATGTGTCGTCAAATGCCTGGATAGTATAAAATAAAAAAAAATAACAAAGGCGGGCGCCCTAACCATTGAGGCATTACCGCTCGTTTCTAAATTCATTATCCAAACACTGATAGTCTATTGTTTGATGATAACATTATGCAACAGATGATATGATATTTACGTCGAGCATTAAACTCTAACATTGTAGGTACTAGTTAATATCGCATAAAGCAATGTAATATTTAACTTTGTGAGTCGACTCCTAAACTCTGTCATCGTAACTCATGATAAAATAATGATATATGTTATTTGAACAAACCGGGATGTAACGAGTAGATATGTAAATGCAGACAGACATATTATATAACAAGGACTCATTCGTTACTGTCTCTGTCATCACAACAAGGCAATAATAGTTTATTGACGATATTTCTAGATCGAAAGTAGAGCACAGAAAAGATTGCCAATGCAACGAGTTTCATTAGACTCATTGGATACGGACACATTAGCTAGAGATAAACAAACTCTTCTACAGGGTGCTTCTGGAGACAGATTAAAACCTACCAAACACAACTCAATCCCATCTAGCCCCAAAGAAAGCAAAGCTTGTGTTGTTGTATGTGTGACATACACAAACAAAGTGCCACGGATCGTTTATCAACGTAGTTACGTAAGATATACCTACTTTTTTGTGATTATATCCCACTAATTCCTACAAGCAATAAGCGAAAATTTGTATAAATTACAGTCATCTACATCATCATTATTTAATTACTAAACAAATAAATACCAAGTGAAAAAAGACAGTAGATAGATTATACTCTACTGCGTTAGGTAAGGTTGATCGTGATTATGTCTAAGCCATCATCCTGTATTTGTCGTCCAAATATAGAGACAAAATCACCCTGTACATGTCGTCCAAATATAGTGACGAAATCACCCTGTACATGTCGTCCAAATATAGTGACGAAATCACCCTGTACATGTCGTCCAAATATAGAGACGAAACCATCCTGTATATGTCGTCCAAATATAGAGACGAAATTTGGCGCCACGTCGTTGTAGCTTTCACAGTCCTCTCATCTGCATAACAGCGCTACTCTATGCAAATGTTGCAGGAAACGGGTTGTTACTAAGTTAATTGTAACTATTTCGCAACGCAGACACTCTTGAAGATAAATGTCAGAGGTCTAAACGGGTATCTAGATAGGCGAGTAGATGGAGATGGATGGTGAAGGGAGCCGATGGATGCAAGAGGCACAATGTCCAGTGTGCGTTCTGCGTTTGATAGGATAGTGATGAATTGCTGTCAATGGTCAAAAATTACGAAACTTAAAGTTTAGACTCTTTCCGTCACTCTTTATTATAGATAACAATATTAAGCGTTTTTGTTTATTTCTGAGAAGGGTATCGGATACAAATTACATAAAAAAAATTAACTTAAGATTTTTGAGGAGTAACCACCGTGACTGTGTGGGGAGCAAAAAACCCCAATTAATTTGCCTTGATGTTACAACAAAAGCCCAAGAATCTAAAGGTATAGCGCATTTATATAAAATGGAGTGTAGTCTATAAAAGTCATACCTTTTTAAAATTGAGTATACGCTATAAATAAAAAACATAATTAAAATAATTGACGAAAGTGTAAAATTAAACTTTTTCATTTATTTTTATAATCATACAATACGCAAAGAACCAGTAATTTATAATATTTTGTACACTCCCAGTAATCTTCATTTGTAACTAAAACTATGTGAAACACGACGCAGAGTAATTACAGAGTACCTATATGCAAAATAAAAATCATGTTATTTAAAAATACCTAAATATTTGGTTAGAAAACTAACCATCTAGCCTTAAGGATTACACAAAACCTCTAAGATATTACGATTATTGGCATTAAGAATATCTTTCATAGCCTAAAGACTAGAGCAACTCGGCCGGCGAGCCGGATCGCCGGTGGCCTGTATTGCTAGGCCAATTAAGCGACGAAAAGCCCCAGGCAAATTTTAAAGCTAAAACCCATCTCAATTTAACGGGCTTAGAAATAAAACTCTTTCGAAATCGGTTCATCACACTGAGTGGTCATCACAGACGCACAGAAAAATGAAAAGCAGTATAACGGAGTTTGAAATTATTTTCGGTCAAAGATTAAATGATAAAGAAGCGACTTTTCATTATTTTTATATTAACTAGCCGTCCGCCGCGGTTGTAACCCTGTTTTCAGCTCTCAATAAACATTACAGTACAGAGGCTATCCTGCAGGGTGCTATTATTTTTCCGAGATCAAAAAGCGGGTACCCTATGACAATCGGGAATAGTGTAGCTTCCTGTTAGTAAAAGTTAGTGTCCTACTTAAACCTGTTGATTATTTGTGTAAAACTTTGAGGTAGGTAATTTAGTTTTCAGCAACCAGCCAAAGTTAATTCCAAATAGGTACAGTCCTGCCAACCAAAACCGAATGGCCAATATGTCACCTGTTTCTACATCGTCACTGCTCCGCCGCCTCTGCAGCCACCGTTGCACCAGCTCGATGCTGGCCTCTTCGCCAGCCAGCATTTTCCATCAGCACTGCATCCATACACTGTCACACACACGCACAATAACACAAACAACCCTAAGTAAACTGCATCACAATTTTCATTCCAAAGATGCCATTTGTTAGCAAACCTCTTTACAATATTAAAAAAGAACCTCCTAGCTCATACAAATTAACACCCCCCGCCCACTGGCACTTAAAAAATTAAAAGTAAACAAGGCGAACACAAATAATAAACATGGACGGCAACAAACGATGGAAACAAAACACTGGCCGAAATTAAAGAATAACAAAAGTGGACGTGGAATCGACGGATATTATTCAAAATTCGAATTTAATGGAACGATTATCGATTGAACGCTTCGGTGGTTCATACTTCATAGTCGTAAATAAAAATTTGCTTTCGGCTACCGGCTACGAAAAAACTTTGTTACGAGTTTAACCTTTCACGCAAGGTGATAAAAAGTAATGTTGTTTTCGCGAGTCGCGCCGCGAGTTGTTGTAAGTCGTTCAGTGGCTGGTTAGGCAATGATCAGGTTGACTCGAGACAAGGGGCCGAATGTAGGACGATTGGCCTGCAGCGGTCTTGGCCTGCGACTGGTAGGGATATCTAGCTTAAGGAGCGTTTACATGAGGGCAGCTTCTAGTTTAGCGCTTTATTGTTTAGCTCACAAATGCATTTAGACCATATGTCTATTAGTTTAAAATAACAAGTTTATTTGGTATTTGATGTAATTCTAAGCAATAACAGTTTTTGGCAACCAGTATCGCTTATTCGATACTGTATTAGGTCGATTGGAGTCGTGTAAATCCACCATTAATCTGCGCTGGAAGGTCATCGACCCGAAGGTTAATTTTTGTATCACGCCGGTCACGTGTGTGTGCGCCTTGTCATTATGTAAGATCGAAGACAAATTATGACTCGGGGCAATTATGCTGAGCCGTTCGCGAAGGCCTCCACGCAAATGAGTTCTCGTGTCGATGGAACAATTAGTAGACGCTTTGAGACGTCGAAGCATTTACTATTTTATAACTTCAGTACATTATGGTTTTGTCCGCGAATTCGTCCGCGTAAAATTAAATTGTTTAGGCAGTCCCCTTCACGGGCTGCCAATCGGTTCCAGAGACTTTTCAAGCACCACTGGTCATGTGGTTCGACTGCTTACGGTCTGGTCTCCCGCCTCAGTGTTCTTAGGTCCTCAGCAGATGTTTTTGAAGACAAAAAGTAGCGTCCGTCTAAGTATCTCCTTCTCCAGGTTGCCATTATATTTACTTACTTCGCTGGCCGCTGAGGTCCAAAGTGGATCAAAAGCCTTGAAACTAAGATTCGCGATTCATCCCCATCCAGCGGGATTTCATTTCATTGCCTTATATCCTATAAAATGTTATCAAAATCAGTTCAGCGATTTAGGCTTGCAAACGTTACTTAGGTACTTTCACATTTATGTTATTAGTTTGGATAAGACGGGTCGGTAATAAACCTGAAGCGCTGTTGAAGTTAAATTCTGACCTTAAGGTTTTATCGCCTCAATTTCTTGCTCACATTTACGATTAAAATTTTATTGGTTTAATATACATGTTATTAAGCAAACTGTAAGTGATCGAGTAAGCAATATAATTTACATTATAACATTATGCGGTTTTCTGCTTGCATTGCCATATTACGTGTATGCTACGAGCCATATTGAGCCTACATACGGCTGTATGGGCAAAATTACAACTAGTAAAGCATCAATTTAAAATGAGGTTATGGATCAACATTATTTTTGTGTCGACATGGATAACTTGCACATTTTAGTTAGACTTTGTCATACATACATAGCTAATAATCAAATTGTTTGATTATGTCTAGATTGTGGTATTATAGTTTAATTAAAATACTTAAGGGATAATAAATATGATTTCGAACCCTTCTTTAAGAAAAAGAATTACTGAAATCTGAATAACTAAATTTTACCGCTCATACAATACCAATTAACTCGTTATACCCATGTAACAAATAACATTTATTCTCAGATTTATATTGCCAAATTAGTAAGCTGAAGTGGCAGTGGGCTGGAACCAAAAACAATTGGAGTAAACAAGTTCATGAATGGAGACGGTCTCCCGATGCGGTGGAGTGGTGATTTATGAAAGGCTGTGGGTGCTGGCTGCGGCAAGCCGAGTACAGGGTGCACTGGTGCTCTGCGGAGGAGGCCTATAAATGGAAAATGTCTAATTGGATTCAATAATCCCACGCACTATAGGACTCGGCTGAAAATCAGCACTGTGGTTTCTCTATCTTCAGCATATGCTCAACTGAGTTCTAATTTAGCATGGCACTACTGTACCCTAATATTTCCTAACATCCTAATTTTGTCACAACTTGATTGATATAATTGTAGTAATTGCCAAATAAAATCATGTCTAAATCTTATCTTAAATGTGTCCCGTAGCAATACATACACATTCTACAAACATGATTTTCCATGTCTATAACCATTTTACTATCATTACACTTATTTTAGATACATTAAATATCTCTGTATCACGATTGCTATCACCATGCTGGCCATGTTTCTGTTGTCGTAGCCCACCATTCAACGATTCAACTGACAGCGTCAGTCACCGGTCACCACTCGGTTACTGTTAATTAATTACAAGTATCAATCATGGGCGACTAGCAGGAATGTTCGCAGTTAACTGATTGTGTTTTCGCCTGTCAGTTGTTTCAAAAAGTTGATCCGAGTTAGTAATTGTGACAGCTACACACAGACAGACGAGAAAGCAGAAGTGAATTTCTGTTGGCTTTCAATTCGATTCAAAGGTTGTGTTAGAGTTGATTATGTTAATGTATGTATTGGTAACCGAAACGTTTTATGTTGGAAGTAATGTTTGTGTCTTGTTGTCTGTCTTGATTTAGTATCACAGATAATCACAATGTTCATTTTTAGAGGAATATGTATGTTGTTTATGTTCTGTAGCCCACGCGGACGCGTTCAACAGCTACTAATTAAAATAAATAGATACCTAGTAACTCTTGTAAAGCTATTTGTATTCTATCAGGTTCTATTCCACAATGTGCATTCTCATTTACCTAAGTCTCTACGTTCCAAATATTCTTATTCCTATATATTCTTATTCTATCGTACTGTTCAGTTTTACGTAAAAGTTGTTCAAAACAAAGCCCAGATAAAATCTTCACGGATTTATTTAAAAAAAATTAACCTTTGCTTACCTACTAAAGTTTATAAAACATTCTTTCATATGAGCTCCAGTAGCATTGCACCACAGCATTTTTCAAGTTAGTTTGCAAACTCGCCGTCCACATTGGTCTCGAGGGCTCTACTCTCCGCATATAGAGTCGTAGAGCTCAAAGTGGACTAATTAAACGCGAGCTCTAGCCTCTACAGTGGTAGCCAACGGTTCCCTGGTCTATAGATATGATAATTAATTAGCTCGTACGATTCGGATGTGGAATGAGCTCCCAGCCACAGTGTTTCCTTTGGACTATGACATGGGATCGTTCAAGAGGTATATTAGAGGTCTCTTCAGAGGCGGGCAACGCATTGGTGACTCCCCTGGTGTTGCTGATGTCAATAGGCGGCGGTGACCACTTTACATCAGGTGGCCCGCTTGCCTGTTTGTCTGCCGTATAACATAAAAAAGAAAAAAAAAGAAAAAAAGCTTTATTCGATTTTTGTCGGTACCTATACAAATGATCAGACGGCATTTTTTTAAATTTTAATTAAGTTTAAATTTTGCATTGTTAGAGGCATCGTTGATATTTGTGAGTGTTTAATCAAAATATACTCTCTAGGTTCGTGATATAGGTATACATTCAGACTTTCCGTAAGGCTATTATTACTAGGCCGTGTGGTGTCCGGCAGAGTAGAATAGCACCAACCCCTTACACTCGTGGGTGTCGTACAAGGCGACTAATATTTTCGAGACATAAGATCTAAGCGCCTCCGTAGACTGGAAAATGGGCAGCAGCATTTTCTATTGCTATATTATAACACAGCGATCTCCAACCCGCCTGCCAAGCGTGGAGATTATTGCAATAACCTCCCTTTTCGTGGGAGAGGCCCTAAGTCCTACAGTGGACTGTAATGGGCTGTGATAATGTGATGATTATTACTAGGTGACGGTGATCACTTTAGATTTTATTATATTATAATACTGAAACGTAGCTATTATACAGTTTCTACCGTTTACCATCAGGTGGGCTGTCTGTTCGTTTGCCATTGCGATGAAAAAAAAACGCAATTAAACGTTCCGCCGGTTAATGTTAAAATAAGTTCACCGTATAGGTATCCGTACGTACGAAAAAATTTCTTTCAACGAAAAAATACTTTCTGCCCATAAAAGTGTTAAGAAGTGTTTTAGGGTAAATAATCTCTGAAACCGCTGAACCGATTTCAAAATAATAGGAGCTTCACTACTCGAGCTAGAGTGCCGTAGGCTTTGCAAAATGTAAAGGTCAGAGAGCCCCGAATTCTGCCTAACAGAAAACTGTGAAAAAATATCCATTGGAAAAACTGGTACACACCAACGAACATACTTGTTTAAATATCTGATGAGATAAAACGGCACTTTTAATTTTGTTTAATATTTTTTTATTGTATTACGTCTAAATAAACAATAATGTAAATATAAACTCATGCATGGCCAATTTATAAAGATTAAGATTTAATTGAAACCGTGATGGAGGCTAAAACAATAAAAAATTTTAGGAATTGCAAGCATATAAGAGAGTAGGCCCGCTAGTATTATAATAGTAGGATTCTTCTTAAAGGTATGTTCCAGGTTTCCTATCGCGTACCTTTGTTTACAAGTAGTCGTCCCGTGACCATGACGCGAACAACTGCGTCGAAACATCGGGCTACGCGTAGACAAAGGTACGCGGTAGGAAACCCGGAACAAGCCTTTAAAATGTGTGCTAATACCAGCGGTAGTTTAAAACGTTCTGTTAGTAGTGTTCTTCATACTGTGCTAGTAGGTAGGGCCTACTTTAGGTAGCGCAACAGCCGACATGAAGGCGCACTAATTGCAAGCGCTCCCGACAGCCCGCTAATTAACGGCCCTTGTCTTGCACTAGCACTGTTCCAACCTATAGACGCATGGGATTCCCTATTAAGGTTCCCAGGGGATAATGGAGTTCAGTATTTGAAAAAGAATATGAGTACATCGTACTATCATGTTTTACGTATCCGATAATTCAAATAAAAGCAGTCTGCTGTGTCATATATTTCTGTAATATAACGTGTACTCGTATGTTTTATCTTGTGTACAATATACTGTCAAATAAAAAATGAATAATATGTCAGTTTTCTTATTTTATGTAGTAAGGTGAGCTTCAATATAAAGTACTGTGCGTTACAATATAAGCGTTTGTGACTGTATTTGTGAACTTTAAGTATAGCCTGAAAATTTGTAGTAGATATTAATAAAGTAACGGCTTTGTATGTGAATGTTGTACTTTGTAAGGTCTTTTTAAATAACATATACATATTCTTTTCATTTCATCCCATCACACGTGATGACATAATGTCTTTTTTCGAATCCCTTATATAAGGAAGAAAGAAAAAAACATTTATTACACATAGACACCACGCCACAATAATTTTGCTATAAGTAGGTACAATAACATTGAAAAAAAAATCAGTACATAAAATACTGAGATATTTATTGGGTTGTCAATGGCATTGTTCGTGGGCATCCAGCATAAGTGGGCCTCAGCATAATGTTGTGGCCGCTTAAAATGAAATGAAAAATTCTCAGAGCATAATCCCCTATGAGGAATGCTGTACTGGGCTATGGTGATGACAACTATGATGCCCGGTCATAAGCGCACGTAGGGCTTTGTTGTTTGTGGTGAAAGACATAGGCGTAGAAAGGGGGGGAGCCGGGTGGGCCGTGCCCTCCCCAGAATGATCTGGTCCCACCCCAGGATGCGGTGCTAACTGGCTGTACATTTGCGATTGACTCGGCTTTATCGGCCACCTCAGGGGCCAGGCCCCTCCTCGAAAATAGCCCTAGATGAGCCAATGGTGAAAGAAAATATTGACTTATTTCCTTAGACGCAAGCAAAATAGTCGTGGTCAGAGATTTTTTTATACTAAGTAGTGACAAATGCGCAGACAGCCCACTTGATGGTAAGCGGTAACTGTAGCCCATAACATCTACGATACATATATTTAGGTTGCAGGCAACAAAACTGCAGAACCGTAGATTCTGTGAGTTCTGCGTTGTCACTGGGAGGACTAAGATGAATGCCTCATGCCTGTAACTGTACACAGTATACTAAAAAAAACGAGATACCATATACCAAGATGCATCATGGTTTTTTTCTTAACGCGACAGAAGGTTCCGTTACCACTTCACGTTTTGAAAGTTATTAATAGTGTATGAACAGAAACATGACTTTATGCCGGTATAATTCCAGTTGACCGATTTCGTTGGTCGATTACTCAGATCAATATAGGAAAATCCACTTTGACGAATCACTTCTCATAATCAGTAACTGCTTATAAAACTTTACAACACTCAGTAAAGACTTTTAACAAGATCGAAATAAAAGTAAAGATACTGAAAATAAATTGGGCTGTAAATGAGATAGTATTCAATCTTTGATATTCGACGAATGATAGTTGTTGGTACGTTCTTGAAAGACACGTGAGTTAACGTCATATCAAAAAATGATACGTATGCCAAACAAGTTTTACAAGTAGGTTTTTAAAAATACATCAATGGAATTTTTTTGCTAAATAGTAGAGTTATGTTTAATTTTGAGCGGAAGTATGTAAATGGGCATCTAAAATAATCATCTTGGCGTTAATATCCCGGTTGTGCGCCCGGAGTCCGCCTTGATCATGATCCAGGATTTAGATAAATCTTTGATCATTGTCAATTAAAATCGTCATACGTTTAGCTCGAATATTATGCTATGGTTATAGACCGTAATGCTGAGCTGATGCTGCTACTGCCTAGGCTTCCTTCCCATCTCTGAAAATACTTTTTCTTTGGAACCAAACACGGAATAAGAACAATTATTATTCGAAATAGACAGTGCATCTAACAATAAGGTATTTCAAAACGACATTCCTTGGTGTTTGCAACTGTTGTAAACAGTTTATTTGTGATTTGTTTCGTTTGTTGGGAACTGTTCCTTTTGTATTTGTTGGTAAAATGTTTACAAATGTCGCCAATTGTTTATAAAAATTTCTAATGCTCCCACACCGGAAGTTTATAAACGTTCAAAGCAACTTCTGTGTAACTCTACGCTTTCCTTATTACCATCATAAAAATCATAAACACTTACGGTAAAGAACCTGTCCCAAACTAAGATTAGATAAAAATTAAGTTATATTAATAGGAAAAACAGCCGTCACATGTCACCTTTCGCTATCGGCGTAGGTACCGTCCGAATCTCATTGGTGTTATGACAGATATCGATCGTTGGCCTCTCCGTACTTCCCTCGCCATGCCGTAAGTATTTAATTTACCAATATTAATCTTGTTATCACACATCGAAAATAGACCTGCGGCGAGTGCCGGCGAGGCGACATAGCGTATAGGGAATTAGCACAAGGCTGCGAGTTATCGCTCGCCGCGATACACGACTACGTAATGCCCGCATCACGAACTCGGCATATCGCCGGATAAAGTCTGCGGATTGGAACGCGTCGGTGTGTTCGAATTTCGAACGGATGAATTCTTCGAAAGGATTCTGTGAAGCGGCTTAACGGTAGTTTTGGTGTATATTCCGATCAACCTTATAATATGTTAAAAATAATCATCTTAGTGTTCTTGTCCCGGTTTTGCTCGCACGTACGAGGGCCCGATGTCCGCTTTGACCATAGTCCAGGATTTGATAGATCAGATAATTACAGTGGAGCACTGCCATCTGACCTCCGTGAACGTTACCAGGGGAACCGGACCAGATTGGATCATGGTTACACATTTAGTCGCCTGAAACAGGTTTCATCACGATGCTTTCCCTCACCGTAGGAGCATTGGTTAGCATTCGACTAATGTGTACCTATAATTCAGAAAAGAGTCATTGGTATGTACCAATGCCTCTTTGCAATGGGATTTGAACCCGGTACCTCTCGCTTACGAGTCGGATACCTAACCACTCGACCACCAACGCTTCTATAAAGTTCTATATGTATTTACCTGTTAGTCAAAACTACTGAGTTTTACATATCAACATTAGTCGCTAGCGCTCGGTGCATCGGGCGTTTGAAACCCCACTTTCCATATCCAACAATATTGTGGGAATTGAAACGGATTTTCGGACTCGTTCGGGATTTTTCGCTTTTGTACGATATCTGGGAACACGAATCCACTGGTCGGCCGGCGTGTCAATGCTTTGAGATATAACTACACTACTCTTTACGGTTAACATATTGAATTCAGTTGAGAAAGGTGCCAAATGTTTTAAGAGCTTACCCGTTTTTGCTTGGGTCGAACTAGTTGATATTTAAGTAGACTGTAATAGTCTTGTAAAAGTATGGACATTAATCAAGTGGATTACCTACATGATTGGTACCTATAAGACAGTAAACATACATAACATAGTGGTAAGCAGAGACCACATTGTTCCACTTGATATGGTCCTAACAAGTCTCCCTCGCTTCTTACACATTTAACAAAGTTTTTAACAAGGTAACTACTTTCGACCTGACCACTGCAGTAACTGGCAATACTTGCAAGTAACTTATTGTTAAGAATAAATATTGTCATTGACATTAATTTAATCGCAATCATCTCTCAACTACAGTTAAATATGTACAGTCGTAATGATAGGCATTGCACGCCTAACAGATTACGCTGTCATATGTGCAATCAATCAGCCTAGATTTAGATAGAAATTAATCATTGAGACGTTTTATCTGAAATCGCGTTGTTTTAATTGAATAATATTAACAATTCTATTTTATAATTGAAAAAAGTGGTTATGATATACATACTATAAGTATGTAGTTATTAAACGTATTAGAATGTGTCGCTGTTGCAGTAACTGTTCGCGCGCGGCGCGTTCGTGATATTTGAACGCACCCTTAAATTTTTTTTATGTGGACCTAGTGGACCCGGAGCGACTTCGTTCGCGGATTTACTTTATCCCTACCTACCCTACCCTACCTTTTTATGCTCATAAACCTTTCTCTATATATTGTTAAAAACCACATTCAAATCCATTGCGTAGTTTAAAAGATGTAAGCTTACATTGTTAGATACATAGGGTCAGACGGCGGGAAGCGACATTGTGTTATATTGTGTATAAAACAAAGACATTGATCACAATTATTGACAAAGATCTGACATTTGCTTGTACCAGGGCTTCGATTCTGGTACGGAAATCGTTTCAGTTGTCGTCGTCGTCAGTAACATTTCAATTGCATCGTATGTCAAACGTGTGATTGATATTCAAATGACAGACCTTGAGTTGCAACTTTCATGCGTTTGAACATTTCCACAATTCGTTTTCTGGTACCTTAGTTGCATTATGGTTTTATACGGCTGTTGGTACTCCAATAAATAATTTGATTTAACTGCAATTTAACTGGGATGAGGCTGGGACTGACTCGATACCTCGACGTGGTTTTAATAACATCACAGTTACATTGCAACATAATAACAACTGCATTGCACACCAGAATCATTACCCAGGGGCTATGACCGGTGCTGTGAACATTAGTCAAATAAACTAAGTAATTTTATTATGGAGCAATTTAATTGTATGCAACAATGTATCTAGACTTATACAAATAGTAGGTAGATAACATACAGAGGTATGTTATCTACCTATAATACCTCGTATAATGAGGTCACTATCATAAAATATCTATACGTAACTGTTATAAAGCTAGCAGTTATTCTTATTTGGTACAAGTAATTGGTCCTTCGCAAACGGTTCTCAGCCATGTGGTGTCTCTTCGTTATTACACTTTGATTTAGACACCTATTCGACGTTGGTATATATCAAGGAGCTTTATTTCGACAGTACCTACTTTCTTTAGCACCTAACATCTTTGGTATATTTGACGGCGCGGGCGGCGCATAAAAGCTTCTGAGTGTGAGTACCGTCAATTCAAATATAGGTACGGGACCATGTATGGTCCTGTTGGTACATTAAAATACAGGACACCACAATTAATAGCTGAAATACTGGGAGTCCGGTAAAATATAGGACAGTTCCAACCTTGGATAGAACTCTCGTTAACCAGAAAATGCGATCAATTGAGAACCAACCTGAGAATTTCATTAAAATTATATTTTAATTTTATTTCACAATGCGTCTAACAGGCAAATCGTTGCCAACGGAGCCAACAGGTCGAAATAAAATTCCAACCAATCTCTCAAACTACGCGAAACAACACAAATTTTCAGACTCCAGTAGTATCTAAAATTACAAACTTCGCGCCTTCATTAGCAATCTGGCGCTGTAACACTCCATGTTGGATATCAAATGGCGTTGTGCGACTCACGCGCAGCCGCAAAAGGCAGCTCGGCCCAGTACCAGGTGCTTGTCATTAATCACTATGGACCGCGGAGCTAGAAACAGCAATGGATTTACTACTTCTGGATATGGGGCCTGTGATAATGAGCCAGTTAGGACTGACAATGTCGGGGAAGTGAGTGATTTATAAAAGTGGAGCGTTGTGTTAAATCAAGTTTTACGATGTACGTTTTTATGTCGATACGTAAGTAGAGTGACTTACGAGCAGCCTTCTGGATTGGAGGCGTGGTGGAAACGTACAAACGTTGGAGATACTGTTTTTATTTCACGGCTGCGTACAAAATTGTGTGTTTTCTATTCACTGCATCACACTGAAATATGCATCAATATACACAAATAATATTTATTTGGTGTTTGGTATTATTACGAAATTTAACAGAATGAGGAACACAGAGTTGGTCAACGCAATATGACTTATTCTGGGTGATGTTGGATTTAGGGCCGATTTTTCAATCCTCAGATAAAGTTTATCGGCCCGATAAAGTAATACACTGCCAAATTAAAACAAACTATAATCTTTTACAATTATGAAGTCATTATAAAATTTATTTTAGTTGCATAATAACTTATCAGACTGAAATGTTTTATCTGAGGATTGAACAATCGGCCCTTAGTCAATATTACAATTTCTCGGATACTCCCTATTTATAATGTGAGGATGCAATTCAAGGCCTCAACTGACGCAGAAAATTCTACAGAATCACATCCACAGCCCACTATCAGACCTACAGAAACTTCACAGAACCCTTTTTTGTTAAAAAATCTGATATAAACGCATGCGTACCTCTCCATTAAATATTGAAGCTTCCCAACCTCTACTATCTTTGTGTAGTAGGTACGCCGCAGGACCGCTTGCGAAATGATTTATCTGTATGCGATAGTGGTTTCGGACTACTGGAGTTAAATGTATTCATGACTGGGACAGCAACTTAATAATGGATAAGCGCATTTTATATTGTAATTTATTTCGTTACGTTCATAGACGAACAAAGCGGGCTATGTGATGGATAATGGTCACTGCAGCCGGGCTTAAGCCAATTTATATTGATAAATTAAAAATTTGTTGATATCTAAATCGATTTCACAACTGAATGCTATATTATCACTGTGTAACAGAGACTACTTTTTTGCCCAGGAAAATAATTGGTTCCCGAGGGAAAGTTGTTTGTTTACTGAGATCCGAACTGCGCGCTATGGCCCTAGCACAAGTGTGTCCGCGACAAAGCTCGCGCCGCGAGAGAGCGTTTGTCTCTTTTTCTCAATACTAAGACGAAAGAGATAGCAATACCTATGTTGCGCTTTTTTTCACTTATCGCGCGCAAGAGCAACTTGTGACGCCTCTGAGAACGACTAGTGGCAAAATAAGATGATTCCAAAGGAGGAAAACAAAACAGTCGACTAGCTAAATATACCGCTAAACTAACCTACGATAATTAATTACATTTTAGAGCCAATTTACATAGTTTATGGAGACAATAAGATTAATTATTTTAGTGTTATTTACCTTGTTAAACCAGTTCAAAGCCAGTCCCAGAATAGATACTCAAGTAGTTTTTGGTTGGTTTGTTTTATTTAATTTTGTTGTTTTATCTATTTATATTAGGTATTTTAACCGGTGTAGGTGAGTGTCTTATTACATATCTTAGCATTTCCCCCTTCTGTTCTTAATAACTTTCGGGGAAAGTTGAGGGAACGAGAGGAAAAGGAAGGCCAGGATTTGAATATTGGAAGGACGTGAAGAAAAAAGCGAGCGCCGGGGATTATAAGGAGATGAAGAGGTTGGCAGAGATGAGAGAGGAGTGGCGATTGCTCCACCGACAATCGTCATACTCTTAAATATATAATGATAAGATAGCATGTGCAGGGTGTGTCATCCTGAATGAACTCAGAAAACTCTTAGTTGTTAAATTCGTACTGGGTACGTGCACTACGTGCTTAATAAATACAGGAGTAACAAAAATAATGTTACAAGAATAATCTTACAACGCAAAGTTTTAATGTTTGCGCACTGTATCTGACCCAAACTCTTATTACAATATTGTAAATTTTATTATAGTATTTTTTTTTATTGTCAATAGGCTTGCATATGACCACAACTCAGCTGATGGAAAGCGAAGATGAGGTCGAAGATGTAGCATGCGTGCCTAGGAGATACCTACTCACTCTTGACTTGAAGACCCCAAGGTTATACTTATCGGAGAACAGTGACTCAGGCAGAGAGTTCCAGTCCTTTGTATATGTATGTATATTTTAAGATAAAGTTTTTTAGGATTCGTAACTCGTGAACTAGTAAATAATCTGTCGTGTATTACAGCTGGGAATTGCCTTTATTAAACACACGTTATTACTCCAGCACTTAGTGAGGTGTGGCATTTCTTTAATTGCACGCAATGTTATTGATAGTGACAGGGTCGCCTTGCGCCGGCGCAGCTTAAGGCTGATCTGAATATGTATCCGATGTGTGTTTGTATATGTGTATTTTCTATATACATGTGGAGCAGCAAACGGCCTTTGATGATGCATTGTCACCGACTACCGCTTTGTAACGCAGGTTTGGGTATGTAACACGCTGTCTCTTCGTAACAAAAGCAATATAATTTTTGCTTTTAAAAGATGCTTCGTGCACTGTAGAAATGTACTAATCTGTTCAAGAAATAAAATATATTAAAGTTTAATTTAACACGCTGTCTCTTGTGTTGTGAAAAGGTGAAAAGACCTAAATTGCGAAGTAAATTTTTTTTCGTCCTCATCCTCAACACGTAATTAAATACCTACTTACAAATTAGGTACAAACGTAAACAGAACAATAACTTGAGACGGTTGCGTATCTCAAAATACCCGTGTTTATTTGTCGCCAGGTTTTGGTCTGGATCCAGTTCAGATGTAAGTTAATTATACAAGTTGTATAAGACAACGAGGTAGTAATAAAAATATATTCTGGTTATACCTACAACATCTTGTTGTAATCGGATTTGCCATTTTCAAGAGAGTTAAAATGAAAGAAAAGAAAAACCCACATTTTCCGTGATATTCGCCATACATAACGGCTATGTCCTAGCTAAAAACCTATTGTATTATTTAATATCCATAATTATACCATATTATTATCTGACCTGCCAAATCCTCGATCATGGTCTTGGCTGATCCCGGGCACTCGCGCCTGAGTACACGATCTGGACATTAACGCAAAAATAATATTTTTACACCATATTATTTCCTTTTCACCTTCACGAATCCTCCACTTCCAAGAGTGACCACTTAAGCCACAACCTAATCTCTCTCCTTATTTACTAGGTCTTACGACCTGTAGGCTTAGTCCATAACAACCTGAGCCGAGACATAGACGTCATTGCCCGTAAATGGGACAGGTTATTGATTGATAGCACTCATTAGGCAGTATCAGCCTTCCAGGGGCTCAAATATGTACTTTAGTACTATAGTCTGTAGTTATCGTTTCGATTTCGGGTCGGTGGCAGGTTTGGATGCCACCATTTTTGTCAGGGTGGGAGGTGTAGGTAGAGGTAGAGTGATGAATATTATGTCAGCAGGTTTCATACCGTTGAAACCTACGGTATATTACATATTTATTTTCTAGTTTCCCCCGAGCGCGCTCCATACAAACGTAGTTTGATCATATTTTCAATATTAAGTTTATCTTTTTTCATTAGGTTGAAACCAGGTTTGTTAGATTTTCGTTAAAATACAGTTTCAAATTTACCCAGAATTTAAATTTGTATTGAAATCATAAACCCCGTGTAGGTATATTGCACTGCTCGCCATCGACAGGAAGTTCATCCTCACACCTTGCGAGCCAAATTGGTCGCGAACTGTCCAGTTCCAAAGGAACTTTCTCCTACGCACACTAACTACCTGGAGAGGTTTTCCCTGGAGAGTACAACATGGAGTTCTTCAAGAAATGGGTTAAAAGGTTTTTACGGGGTCGGCAACGCGTGGGTGATGCCCTTGGTATTGCAAACGTCCATAGGCTGCGGTGACTGCTCACCATCAGGCAGGCCGCAAGCTTGTTTGCCACCTTAGTGGTATATAAAAAAAAACTGTTATATTTTGTTACATGTAATTTCCTCTTTGCACCACCTTCACGGCGCCCACGGTATCGATCAACGTTTCGCTTACGTTTCGTCACATTTCATCCGATGGTTGCGCTCCGAGAGACGCTCCTTAATGAGAGATAATAAAAATACTTATTTGCATTAATGTTCCGATACCGACCCGCTACCGAAGCGAAAACGCCCGAGTTACATAGTTACGCCACAGAGCCTCCATTAGACTACTGAGTTACGGTCTCTTTGCGGTATGGTCATGTGTACTTATGAATGTGTCGGTACAGGTACAGAGCTTGTAAATTGACGACCTCAGTGGTTCAGTGGTCAACATGGCAGTCGCTACGCAAGAGTTCCCGGGTTCGATTCCCGGCCGGGCAGAAATTTTAATGATGAATTTTTCTGTTACGGGTCTGGGTGTTCTATGTATAATAAGTATGTATTTAAAAGTATATAAGTAGTATATCAGTTAGCTAACACCCATAGTACAAGCTTTGCTTAGTTTGGGGCTAGATGGCGCTGTGTGAATTTGTCCACGATTATTTATTTATTAATATGCAGTAGCATAAGTATCTAGGTAATTCAATGATGCAAAGAAAGTACAAGACACGCCCTTGAAATGGGCAGGTGACTTAACCTGTTGCGTGGGTTTAATTACCTTTTGAGCCAGCTATTTCCAGTCCTACAGTGTATGTAGGAATGTAAACTCTTTATTGCTAAAAGATCTTAGAACAATATAACAAAAGTAATATAAGATACGTGGGTAGGCCTCCTACAAGGTGGACCGACGACCTAGTAAGGATTCCAGGTACCAGCTGGATGCGGAAAGCACAGCACCGGTCTTCGTGGAGATCTCTGGGGGAGGCCTATGCCCAGCAGTGGGCGTCTTCTGGCTGATATGATGATGATGATGAATATAAGATACATTGCAAATGCGGGCTTATTCCATAATGGGAAACAGCTAACCTTAGATAAACCGAAAGGGGCTTTAACGAGCGGTGGGCGCAATAACGAGGTCCATTCTTGTGTTTATGATTCATAAGTTAAATATGGTAAAGTTAACATCAAAGTAACATCGAAATAACAACCCGATCTGATCTGAATGAATTATGATAATGAATATAAACCTCATTTCTACGATATAAGTTCACGATTTCGGTGTGTTCTTCTAATTAGAACTATACCACGTTTGGATAAAATAAATAAATATTCGTGGACTAATTCACACAGCGCCATCTAGCCCCAAACTAAGCAAAGCTTGTACTATGGGTGCTAGATAACTGATATACTACTTACATACTTTTCTCTTTTTTAAATACATACTTTTTTACAAAATCCAGGTTTTCGTCCACGGTACATCGCACACGCGAATTTCAGAATCTCGAAATTTCACAGCGGCCCACTTCGTCAGTGATTCCTCCTAACGTCCTCAAACGATTTTTAGTCCGATCGATTTCTAAAGTATTACAACAACGCGAATAGGTAGTAGTTCATATCACTCTCGCATTTCGACACTCCCGAGACGGCTTTATTATACATACATAGAATTTTATTATACGTAGAACACCCAGACCCGTAACACCTTTACTCGCTCTGGTTCGATCATTCTGAAAGTCTGGTTGCTTGTAACTAGCTACTTCTAAGGCGCCGTCCTAATTGGCATCGGTCGTGCGACGGGCGGTTTCGAATTCTCCTATTGGTCGGGTAACGGCCGTCGTACGACCATGGCCGCACTTGCTAATTAGCACAGCGCCTTATGCTGACTGTACTATCAGTCGGTAATACGCCATGGGTGCTGACTGCTGAGCCCACATATGATACAGGAACCTCTATCCTGGTTTCTCTGACAGAAACTATCGCCGTATATCTACGATTAATAGTTTCATATGTAAATAATGCAAAGCACCTAGGTAACAAATCATATCTTTATATATATAATTCTTCTGTGAGTGTGTATGTCACTGAACTTCTCTCAAACGACTGGACCGATTTTGATGAAATTTTTTGTGTGTGTTCAAGGGGATCTGGGAATGGTTTAGATTCACAATTTTGTCCGCTGGACAATGTTTTTTTTAATTAATTTTTAATTTATTAGTAGTTGTTGATTTTGGAATGTTTTACATTGGATCCGACAGACGGCGCTACCATCGCAGTGTTAAATTTTTAGTCTGTCCCGACAGTTAGCGCTGCGATCAAATTAAAAAAAAGTTTTGTTATCATTGTGTTATTGTAGACCATTGTAATAAATTTACATGTAATGACGTTAGATATTGTCATAACATTTGAATAATAATTTTCATCAAAATGGTCCAGAATGTTTTAGCTTATTAAAAAAGGTTTGAAATTTTCAAATTAAAGACGTGTAGACAGGACAACGTCTGTCGGGTCCGCTAGTCCTTACATAGTAAATTTGTAATGGTTCAAACGTGCCGCTATCATTGCTTCGCATCATAAAATGTATCCTCTGTAATGAATACAATATTACACCGTTTATTATAAATATTCAAATGATTCAATTTTATGCGTTCAGGCGATCGCCATTATAATGTTTTGACTTTTCATAATTTATTACTTACTAGAGGACCCGGCGCGACTTCGTTCGCGTACACCTGCTTAACCCTTACCTACCCTTTTTTCTTGCTTATAAATCTTCACTCAATCATTAAAATCCGTAGCCTAGTCTAGATCTAAGCGTACATTGATACATAGGGACAGAGATGGCGGGAAGCGACTTTGTTTCACACTGTGAAGCTAGACGGTTGACTACGATCGCTTCGTTTGCGTTTCGCGATCAACTATAATAGTTTCAGTTTGATCAGATCGTAAGTAAAAGCGAAAACTATAAGAAAAAAACTCTTAAATGAAAATAACTTAGTGACAAACGAGCAAACAAACTTGTTTTATACCACTAAAGGGCTGTTTACGGTTCATGTTAATGAGTAATTTAGTTGTTGACGAGCTCCATGTAGTACCTACGTCATGGACAACGTCTTCACCACCTGATGTAAGTTGGTAATTTTCACTTGTCTATCTCTTGTGTACCAGTACTCCTTTTTTTCCATCCTGAAGGGGTAATATGGATTCATTGTTATATATACACACTGTTATTATATACACCTAAAACTAATTAAAAATGGTACACAAATTAAACTTAGACTTAGATATCGCCCACTGAGTTAACATTATTTTTATCGTCCATATTTACTCGACTGGGTCATAGAAGGACTGTTTCTCGAGAATATGCGTATGTTTAGTTTAGCAGTAGAGCCACATCTCTCGCATTAGTATTCTGTGTCTAAAAGGCCCAATGACAGTCTGCGGTGACAATTACACAAGGGCTGATTAGTAGTGGCCACTGCTAAGGCAGCCCACGCACGCTCCTACCAGATCATTAGTAGGCAGCCACTAATTTGTGCGTCAGCTCGTCGTGACTTTGCTACAATGACGGCGACCATCGTCAAATTACTCGGTATCAGATGTGCAAATAATAGGTTAGTATTATTATGTGCCTGTAATAGATTTTTTGCGGAAACTGGATATGTTATTTTTTTCACTGTTTTCATCTAGTTACATCCGACCGACGTACAGTCCAAGAGCATAGGTACCACTTCAAGAAATTTTTCCTTCGCCGCTACAGCAATATTCACGGCATTTGGTGCATCTTTAGCCAATTTTTTTTTTATGTTATACGATAGGCAAACAGGCAAGCGGGCCACCTGATGGGAAGTGGTCACCACTGCCTATATACATAAGCAACACGGAGACTATCGCCAATGCGTTTACCAGGGGAACCTGACCAGATTGGATCATGGTCACACCCAGAATGTGCAGGTTTCATCACAATGATTTCCCTAACGGTAAGTGCATCGGTTAGTATTCAACTAATGTACATAACTCAGAAAATAGTCAGTGCTACATGGCCGGAGCGGGATTCGAACCCGGGACCTCTGGCTTACGAGTCGGATACTCTAACGGCGAATAGCATATTCGAGCCAATGGCCAATGGCCGAATAGTCGGCCTAATGAAACATGCATATGATAAGAAAATGAGTCCTTTTCGAGCAGAATATACCATCTACTGTCCTGTCTACGTATTGGCCCGATCTTCTGATTGGAAATGGGAAGCGTGTAACATGAAATTAGGTAGTCGTAGTGTAAGAGTATGTAAATTTCTTCCTATTGCTACTAGTGTCCTTGCGTTCTTTTCAATTTAATTGTTGATTTCTTGCGAACTTTAGATATTCGGTATTCGGCTGAATAATAAAAACTCCGCTTCCCTAGGCAATAAAAAGTGGAGGAATAGGCCGAATATCGAATAATTGCCGTATATTAGATGTAACTCTAATTTTCAGTGGTAAGGTAATATATCATTTTCAAAACACTTTTCTGTACCTACAGGCAGCTGCATATCGAACTGACCCCACAATGATAAATATGAAGCGAGGTACGTTCACTCTGCAGCCGACTGCACACTGGCTTGTAACTTTAAACCTTAAACGCATACCCTAGTTAATTCCCGGCTAAGTCGCGTAGAAATAAATAAAAGTCCGGTTTAAACGCGTTTATCCTCGCCGTTACTCACGCAAGTTAGCGCCGGCGCCGCCCAGACTCTAACTTAATATTTATTTAGCTTACTTGTTGTAATAAATACTAACTTTCCTAGTTAAATTGTCCGTGAAACTGTTTCTTGTTAATGCTGTAGGAGCTAGTTTTGGATTGGATGAACGGTTTGTAAAGGGTAGGTAATAGAAATTAAGTGTTGTATAGGTGATATAGTTCGCAGTTTGGACAGTTATTTTGTATGGAAATCCAATTTTAACTTATCAAGAGTGACACGTTAGTCATTGAATATTTTAATAATCTGAATTGTATCAATAATGAAATTAAAATAATAATAATAAATTAAGTTGAGGTAAAGTAACTGTGTAACAGATCACATTACATTACATTGCTAAGCTCTTCACGAAAATGAAAGAATGGTGCGTCTATGTTGCCTTAAATTTCTTCGATACAGTAGACTAAATATAATAATTAGGCTGGCATAACAAAACATACAGAAATCCACGATTTTCATATCCTCAAACACATGTAGCATACGAGAAACTGGCTTCTCAAAGGATCACTGACCGGCACATAGATTGCTCTAAGCAAATTAGCTTTGACACTGTAATTCCGACTATAATGAAAGCCTGAATATCCACCGACGGAAACCAAACTTTATTATCACTTACACAGAGTTCAATACACTTCAAACAGTATTAATGTCGTGGTATTTGCTACAAATTAATTTTCAAATCGAAAGGCGTGTACACAACCACCGGTTTAACGCGTAACTGTTAGAAATTCCTAGATAAGGCATACTCCGAAGGTGCTGTCTCTAGCCCTAATGGTGTAGCTTTTTAGTGCGATTTTGAACCTTATAGCCTTAGCGGTAAGGCGACCACTACAGCTTAAAGTCGAGCCAATTAGAACGTCGGTGTTAACATGATCTGCCTTGACCAAGTATCGGAATGAATAAATTTAGGTATCGTTCTAATGTAAAGCGACAGGTTTAAATTGCCTTTTATGTTTGCTGATTAATTTAAATAAACTAGTAGTCTAGTTAAGTATACATTTATTCATTAAACAGATTAAATAAAATGGTGTGTATATTAAAAAAAGAAAAGGAAAAAATAACATAAAAAAGCACAAGAATGAATTAAAACTTAAAAGTGTCGTCCACACCGCTGCCCCCAGAATTGTGCCCAGAAAGCTGTTTGCGTTACCTAGTTGAATAGCAATGCTTATTCCTTGACCGAGGAACGTATACTAGGAACGTAAGTCTTTTAGAAATCTCTGAAAGTAACTATTATAGCGCTAAGGCCCACAGCCATACGTCTCGATTCCTGGAGGACCAAATGCTGGGCTAGACTTTCATATTTTCGTCGCTTGAGGTCCTCAGCAGTAGAGGCCGCAGCTCCAGCGCAACAGGCGGTGGCGGCTACATGGGACAGCGCCAGGGTGTCCACACATTTATTTATTTTTTTCACTCTATATTGTATATGTAGCGTCCCACACCTGCCCACGTCGCCAAGAAATAAAAAATAAATAAATAAAATCAATTTATTTCAGACAATGTCCATATTACTGTTAGTAAAACATTCGTGACTAACAAACTACATTAGTAACTTATTAACATTAGCGACTCGGCTATTATTGCCATACGAATAAATAAATTAAATGGTCAAAATTTGAAATAAATCACCCATTCCAAATTAAACCGCAAATTAATTTAAAATAATATAAATTTTGAGCCTAAAATGTCAAAGTAATAATAATTTAGATAAATTAGAATATGGAATGTCAAAATAACAATAACATATATAATAATTTAGAATATGCAACATATAAAATGACAAAATTGTCGAAATTCGCTTCACGTTACTATTGAATGGCGAGAGAATTACGAAAATTGTCGTTTCATTCAATGATTGCAGGACTGATTATGATTCATTTAATTGAAAAAGTGATTTTGAAGGGATTAAAGTTACTCTATCATATTGATGGAAAGATGATCGGTTTTGTGATGTGACGTGCGTTGACGTCAGTGTGGATTTTTTACAATCAACCAGTCGATTGATTACTCCGATAAGTAGTTTTGTTTTTTTGTAAGTACGACGGTTCAATGGACTATTGTTTAATAGGAAGTTTTTTTATACCACTATTTATACTACAAACAAGCTTACGGCGCGCCTGATGGTAAGCAGTCACCGTAGCCTATAGACGTTTGCAATTCCAGGGGCATCACCCACTCCGTAAAGACCTTTTCACCCCTTTCTTGAAGAACTCCATGTTGTACTCTTCAGGAAAAACCTCTCTAGTATTCTTTTATAAACCTAAAAAGCCGTCTCGATCCAATTTTGGAGCCAAGGCCTGGCGCGGATCTAGGATTTGGTTGAGGGGGGTGGGGGCAAAAGTCAAAATGAGAGAGCGTCCTGAGTAAAAAAATATTTTACCATTTTAGTGGGGTGAATAATAAACGAATGAGCGAGCGGAGCAAGCTCGGAAATTTTAGGTTTTAAAACCTGTGAAAGAACAACGAATGTGTGAATGGGCGGAGAGAAATTTTTGGCATTTTGGGTCTTAAAAGCTGTGGTGATCGATGAATGCGCGACCGGTGCAAGCTCGACATTTTTTACGTTTGAGGCCTTAAAAGCTGCAGTGAATTGAATGAATGAGCGAGCCGAGCGAGTTCGCTATTTTAGACATTTTTTGACTTAACAGCAATGGATGATCCTTACAATAGAAATTTAAGGAAATCAATGAATGAGTAAACGCAACGAGCTAGGTGAATGATAAGAAAAGTATCTGAAACGAGCGTAGCGACCTCGAAGTTTTTGACATTTTGGCTTAGGTGCTGTGATGATGTGTGATGCTGATCGTAATAAAAGACAATAAAAGAAATTAAAATTATTAATTGAGCAATCGGAGCGTAAACAAAACTTTTAACATTATGGTTATTAAAAGCTGGGGCGATTGTTAAAATGAATATTTGAGCTCGGAGTTTTAGGTTTTGAAATTTAGGAGTATGGCAATCGCACCCATTGCCCCCCTGGATCCGCGCCTGATCAAGGCACTAACTGTCCAAAACGGTAGCCAACTCATTATTTCACATTGGCAACAGTGACGTGCCTACAGACGTTCCTTTTGTACGGAATGAAAACAAACTGTTAATTTATATAGCAATTTTGAGGCAATGACGTCATTTAATGACGTTGACGTAGTCTGTAACACTTTTCGAGACCATTGTCAATTCATTAGATACCTAGTGACGTTTATTTAATTGACCTGTAATTGCTTTTTTATTATAGTTGCTCTTATCTTACGCTTATTATTTCTGGAATTTTATATTATCGTTTTATGTGTTCCGAATAATAATAATTGTCATCTCGGCGTTAATGTCCCGGTTGTGCTCTCGCGCGCGAGGGCCCGGGGTCTGTATTTATCATGATCCAGGTTTTGACTTACGAAATTTAAATTAGAGTCAAATGTTTTTATCGATATCGATATTTGATGTTCCTGTGGCTAACGGTTAATTTTTTTTTTTTTTGATGGAATGTTATTAGTTTTAGAACAGCCTTTGTCATCCATCCCACTAACGAGCAAAAGCCTGCCGCCTATTCTTCCACTTCTTCTATTCTATGCCCTTATCATGAACGAACCCCACCTAGTAGAGGTGGGGTTCGTTCATGTCGATTAAATGATTTGATTAAATGTAAAAAACATAATCAATTTTAATATTGGCAGAAGTGATAGTCTAGTGTCATTATTTTGCAATTTTTATTTATAAAATTTAAAGTGAAGGCGACACAAGCCTTAGAAAAGACGCAAAATGTGACCATACGTATATGTATTATATGACATGGATTGGTCAACGACTCTTTTTTTTATTTGCAAGAAAACTCTACTTATTCGTAACTTGTGCATACAACTTTTTGTTCACTAATTGTTTTCTTAATGACTTTGAACAGTGGATTAGCGATCTACCCGCCCTGGAGTATAGAATTCAGTAATGAAGTCAATCCGTCAATCCTGTCATGCCCATACCATGCCAAGTCCGCCAGTCCGAAGTATTCTTGATAGTTTCCTATTTATTATTGTTGTTTTCGTAATTACCTATAGATAGAATATGGTTACAGCTTTGGCTGGGTCTGCATAGAATTTCATATAAAGTCGCCTATCTCAAAAAATTTAGGTTACCAATTCTTGATAGGTTTCTTTCCTATTTATTATTGTTTCTTTCGTAATTACGAATAGGTAGAATATGGTTAAAGCTTTGTCTGGGTCTGCATTGATTTTGATATAATCTATTTTGATATAATGCCTATCTCAAAAAATTTAGGTTACCAATTCACGATTAAATTCATATACAAATTACAGATAGCGTTGCAGCGCTGATTATCAGTGGGATCTAAATCGTAAAGAAGCACACAGAAGCACACAGCTATACTTTTATATACAGTATAGAACAAAGTCGCTTTCCGCTGTCTGTCCTTATGTATCTACACAGACATAACAGACTAGACACAAATCACAAATATTCCCTGTTCTCTCACTCTACAATGATTATGAATCTTGCTATCCCGTTTTTTCATCTACTGGAATAAGTTGTCGGAAAGTGCCGCGCGCAATGTTTTGAACGTTCGACATGTTGCTCACGCTCCTAAAGACCTGACGTTTCTATTGAAACATCGGTGTAAATTTTATAATATTCTGTTATAATTTAAATCAAACCATTTAAAAGACGGTGTAATTTAGTGAACATTTATGTGAAAGCGCAAACTATGGAAATACACCTGGATTATCTTTTCATCGGTAAGTAATTTTATTCGTAGTCGCGGCGATCGGGAATTAATTTTAGAAATTGTGACAAAAATATGCAACGTTATACTAAAAATAAAGAATATGCTGCCTGTTTAATTTATTAATGTACCTGTCCTTTTCATTATTTTTTTCATGTCTATGTGTTCTAGAGGGCATCATATTCAATTTATTCTGAAGTCACTGAACCTGTATACATATAATGAATATACTTCTAACGATAAGTAAGTAGGTACCTACTTAGTTTACAAGTTATGGGGCAACACATAGACATTAATACCGGTCAAAATCATCAAAACCCTTTTTGCACAAGTAAGCACTGCCGATTCACGGTATGTAGGATCGAGAGATCAAAAAGACGGTGGTATGTATCAGGGCGTGGGTTTGATTCACTAGACACCTTACCTTTTATTATAATAACAATACTAAATTATAAGGATTACCTATAAAAAAATTTCGAAGTCGTCCGGAGCAAACCACAAGCCCACAAGTCAGATTTGTTTGTGTTCGTTACGAGTAGAAATTCATAGCATAATATAACTTATCTGCAGATGGGCTGCCTTGTTCCGTCCCTGCATTTGCATTAGTGTGTGTGTTATAGAGATGCGTAACATTTTGTCTCGTATTTAAACTCGGTATGTACTCTCTGCTCCTATACATAATTTTTTTTCTCTATGTGTACCTATCTATGTACGCTTAGATCTTTTAAACTATTATTTCGATGCGGTTTTTAACAATAGATAGAGACATTCAAGAGGAAGGTTTATAAGCAAAAGAAAGCAAGAAAAAGGGTAGATAGGGGTAAGTAGGTGTAAGGTAGGTGTAAAGTAGATAAAGGGACGATGTCACAGAGCAAAAAAAATTGCCTATCTCAGCCATGAAGGTCGCTAATATTCCAATCTTTTTGGTAGGTGTATTGTAGAGGCAGGGTAGATATTGGGTAGATGTAGGGGTAGGGGTAGGATAGAGTAGTGGTAGAACGCCACGCAAACGAAGTCGCGCCGGTTCCACTAGTAAATAGTTTATTTATTTATTTTATTTTTCAGTTTATTGTACACGTGAAACTTTGAGGAAAAATACAGAGTTATAGATGACACAACAGGCGCTACTTATTTCTTAGAAGAAATCTCTTCCAGCAGGCCTATCAAAGAGATATGTGATAAGTACTCGCAGATCAGACATGCACAATATCCAACTAAATATACATACACATATAATAAACTACATAAAATACATAAATACCTACAAATTATCTATAGTCATTGTACCCCGCATTTTCAGGAACTAAGAGAGAGAGCTAGTGCTCTTTCACACGTTTCTTAAAAATACCGATAGATTTACTATCGCGTATTCCATACGGCAGAGAGTTCCACAACCTTGCAGCATGAACAGTGAAGGAGTAGGAATAGAAATCGGAATGGTGAGGAGGTATTGCTAACGAATAGTATGAAAATAACCAAAAAACACCTCTTGTTTATGAATAAAAAAACAGGTGCAGGCTGTTGCGCGATTAAAGATTGCTTATGGAGATAAAAATGATGTGCCAAGTCGATAATTGTGCGTACACTGATTATCTAGTTAGGGCAACTAGTCGGCCAGATTATCGCTGTTTACAGCGGCGTATCTGCAAACGTCACGTCTCATATTGACCAGACGTTATAAAACAAATATTATATCTCCATGTACTTATTTGGAAAAACAATTAGCAATTTTGTGTGTATATAGCCACTAAAACATGACGAATAGTAGCAGGCGGAGACCACATTTTTCCACTTGCGAATTTCATACCTTACTTAGTTCATACATGTGTGCCAACGGACTCACGATGCAGGATGCCGAAGACCGAGCAAAGTGGACTAGGAATAGCAGGAAGGCGGACCCCGGGCACCCGCGATTTAACGCCGGGATTATGATGATGATGATGATGAGTTCATACATGCTTATCGATCTGGGGGATCTACATCTAAATATATAGTATATTAAACAAAGCCGCTACTTGCCGTCTGCCTCTGTGTATGTATGTATCTATGTACACTTAGATCTTTTAAACTACGCAACGGATTTTATTGCGGTTTTCAACAATAGATAGAGTGATTTAAGAGGAAGGCTTATAAGCAAGAAAAAAAGGGTAGATAAGGGTAAAGTAAGTCGCGCCGGGTCCACTAGTAAGACAGAAACTCTTGTGCAATACATGGCGTTACAATTCAGAAAGCTAAAACTAGGAACGATACGCACCACCACCACCACCATCATAGCCCATAACAGTCCACTGCAGGACTTCGGGCCTCTCCCACGAAAGGGGAGGTCATTGCCATAATCTCTACGCTTGGCAGGCGGGTTGGAGATCGCAGTGCAGTTGATGTAAATCTACCCAGAAAGATGCTGCTGCCCATCTTTCAGATTTGTCCCTTAGTCGCCTCTTACGACACCCACGGGAAGAAATGGGGTGGTGCTTTTCTTTGAGGTGGCGGCACCACACACCACACGCACGATACGCACGTACTTATCGATTTACAAGTAACTTTTACTATAGTGCGATGCTACATGGATGATAATGCCCGTCCCGGAAAAAGGTATTGACAATACATGCCGTGCATCGCGCTAAATAATCATCTTGGCGTTAATGTCCCAATTGTGTTCTCGCGCACGAGGGCCCAGGGTCCGCCTTGACAATGATCCAGGATTTGGTAGATCAGATAATTATAGTGGAGCGACTGCCATCTCTGTGAACCTGGCCAGATTGGATCATGGCACGGACGTAGCCAGGTTTTGGTTTTGGGGGAGGGGGGACAAAAGAGCAAGACATAATTCGTAATAAAAGTAAGTAGTTAAATTAAAAAATGAGCATGATTTCGGGGGGGGGGGGGGGGGGTTGAACCCCTGAACCCCCCTCGCTACGCCTATGGATCATAGCTACACATTCAGTCATCTGAATGTGCAGGTTTTATCACGATGTTGTCCCTCACCGCAAAAGCATCTGTTAGCATTCAACTAATGTCCATAACTCAGAAAAGACTCATTGATACATGGCCGCAGTGGGAACCCGGTAGCTCTCGTTTACGTTTACCTTAACCAATCGGGCACCGACTGATTACTGCTTAGACGTCAAAATTGTATAGATAGTGGAGAGTGTATAGGTATTATTGAACTAGGGAAATGGACGTCATCTCCCGTCTATACCGACTGTCCATTGTAAAGGGCACGACAAATCCCCGATATTTTGCGGCCGGCACGCACGACCCTCGGTTGCTATTGTATGTTTTCATCAAAAATTCTAGCAGTAGAACGAAACGTTGCTTAGTAATATATTTATTGCTTACTGAAAAATAAAATTATTAAACACCTTAAAGTAATACAATACAACTTAATGTATTACGGGCGGCTTGCACCAAATACTTCAAGACATTTAAGCTTATACTTAAACAGAAACCTTCATACAAAAAATCGATAAACGTGCAAGCCGGGCTAAAAATACAAGTTTGCCTAACAAAAAAGAGCATAATATAACTAACCTACGGACAAAAAATTGTTTTGGAGGGTTATTAGTTCAAACGTAAAAGGTTTCGTTTAAAAAAAAAAAAAAACAAGAAATAAATATTCGTGGACAAATTCACACAGTGCCATCTAGCCCCAAACTAAGCAAAACTTGTACTACGGATGCTAGATAACTGATATACTACTTAAATACTTTTTAAATACATACTTATTATACATAGAATACCCAGACCCGTAACAGAAATTAAAATTCCTCATTTCAATTTCTGCCCGGCCGGGAATCGAACCCGGGACCTCTTGCGTGGCAGACCGGCATGTTGACCATTGAACAACTCAGATCGTTAATTATAACTATACTTCGTGCTACTATATGTACATATACTCAACCGTATAATATATCAAAGGCGTAAACAAAAACGTATTAGGTACTCGTAAGCATGTCGTCGATAACACATGTGTTCAATAATGGTGCGAAAATGGTGTTTCCCACACTGTTGAATATTGAAAAAAGATTGACATACTTCGTTGCATATTTACAACATAACATAGGTTTCATAAGGGCCCGATCACCGATTCTGGACACTAGTCGTCCCCCTATTTGTAGAGCTTTTCCCTTATGGCACCGTAGTGTCGTTAAATTTTTTGCAAGCTCTTTAAAGTACTTTTTCGCAGCAGAGCCTCAGGGTCTAAAGTTTCCACCACAAACGGCTGAAATATGAAGTCTTGAGTCTAACACCCAGTATCTGAAACGCTTGTTAAGCGATTATTCAATGTTAATCATGCATTAAAAAAACTCTTTCCGTCTTGGTCTACAACTCACCATAGGTAAGGATGGCGAATTTTAATTGATGACAATAGATTACCATACGAGAAACGCCATAAGAGTCGCCAACACAAAAGTATTAACCATGGTATTGCAAACGTCCATACGCTGCGGTAACTACTTACGTGAATAATTCATGTCATACTGTAGGCACAGCAAAGATAGAGTACTTATGTAGGTATAGGTATTGGAGCTGTATTTTGTTGACCTCAAAGACAATTAAGGCTTGATGACAAATGACGATCGGATCTTATCGCTCTGGCTAGATTAGGTAATCGCCAATTTGCCTTCGCTCGTCGTTTATATCCCAATTGTCGTTGTAAAACATACCACCATCTGTTGCGAATTAGGATATATGCTGTAGAATCATCATCACATCATCACAGCCCATAACAGTCCACTGCAGGACTTTGGGCCTTTCCCACAAAAGGGGAGGTTATTGCCATAATCTCCACGCTTGGCAGGCGGGTTGGAGATCGCAGTGTTGCAAACATAACAATGGAAAACGCTGCTGCCCATTTTCCAGTTTACGGAGACTCTAGATCTATTGTCTCTAAACATTAGTCGCCTTGTACGACACCTACGAGTGTAAGGGGTTGGTGCTATTCTACTCTACCGGACACCACACGGCATGTAGAATAGTTGGGTGGAAAATATATATAACGTAGATTAGTCAGATCGAAATCATATGGTGATTATAGTGATTACAATGTTTCAGATATTTTCAAGTCTCAGTTGGAATGAACACAAATAACTTTTGACCTAAAATATCAGTATTAGGTCCGGTACAGTTTTACAGCCATATTAACTTAGATATTCGTTATGAAATAATACTGATTAGTCCTCCAGTAATCAATACATTATAACAGAAAAACGTCAAAAACATTGCCTACCTATACTTAAAATTGGCCTTGGTTACAAAGCAAAATATCGTCGTTATGCATTACAGCACTAGACAGCATACAAATAAGATTGTTGTTAACAGAATACTTGTCCCATTCCGTTAACACAAAAATTTACATCACTAAGCCCTTTATTGGCCGTGTAAGAACATTTGAATCACAAAAGTTTGCAGAAATATTAGTTAACTAATATTTCTGCAAACTTTTGTGATTAATAATGGTCGTGAATATGGCGCGGTAAGAAATAATTATTACTATAGGGTGTTTAAAAATAGTGGAAAATCATAATAATTATGCTGGCGGCAAATCTCTGTTAATCGCCCGCGCGGTACGCAAGGGCTCGGGGTCTGCGTTCCTACTCTTTTTAGTCCGCTTTACTCCTTTTTCGGATTCTTGGGCTGGCCTCTCCTCCCATACCCGGCGGGGGTGGCATGGCCATACATTGGTTTCTATGTAGTTTGCCGGTCTGCGCAAGACGTGCTGTACTATCGAAGGCGTCATATTTGTAGCTTATCTACGATGTCACGGGCTTGAAGGCCTTCGCAGGCGGTCTTTGCGAAAAGCCACACCCACCAACCGCATCATCTTTATTTGACAGAGTTATACCAATAAAGTATACGAAGTATTAAAGATATTCCATGAAATTCATAAAATTGTATTTACCAACTGAATTACATTTATATTGATTATAGATAAATGAGGATCAGAAACGACTGTAACAGATTCGATGCGTTGAATGATATCCAACTAGTAGGAATATAATCCAACTTGTGCATCTTACCTATCACGGCCTTTAGTGTCAAGATGTGGACATTTAAGATACTGTTGGTTCAATGTTCAAGATCACTTTGCGCTATGTTTGGAAACTATCTGAAATCCGATATAGAACCAATGTTATCGATTGGGACAGAATTATTAGGTGGAGCAGGCAACAAACTAACAACCGGTGGAGTAAACTAAAGAGATGGATGCGTTTTTTTTTTATCCAGCAGACAAACAGGCTTGCAGGCCACCTGATGGAAAGTGGTCACCGCCGCCTATGGACATCAGCAACACCAGGGGAGCTACCAAACCGTTGCCCACCTCTAAGAAAACCTTTAATATACCTATTGAACGATCCTCATGTTATAGTCCAAAGGAAACACTGTGGCTGGGAGCGATGGAGGAAAGATCGTAACCACGCACATCAGCGATTTGCGAAACCAAGCCAGCAGGTGGATGCTGGTGCTTTGCGCTTATTGGGAGAGACCTATGTACAGCAGTGGATTCTAAAAATTACCTTGGGGCTTTGATAGTTTCTAACCATGAATGTTACTTATGATTTGGGCACAGTTACCTTCATTGAATTAGGCTGAAATACCATACGGGCATAATTCTTATAAAATAAACTAAAACGAACGGACGTACCTAAATCTATTTAGAGTCATCATAAAATTATAATATTCCTTAATCATTCTTCATCTTGCGCCATTAACAAATTACTGAAGAGACAGCTTTTTATATTGCGGTACAGAATAATACAGAGTTCTCCATGGAATGTGAAAAAGTAGTAACGTGGTCAGAAATACATGACATGGTATTAGGTTACCTCCATTGCCTACGACAACAATTTTAAATCAGACTGACTGACTGACTGGTCGCACTTTGGTATTATTGGTATTATTATTCTGCGTATTCGGACACTACTGGTCGCTGACGACCGCTGTAACTACAATGTAAATTGAACCTTAAACCTCACAAAACAATAAGCGAATACGCTTAACCTTAAGTCTAATAAAGTGCAACATTGTATTTGTTTATCCTAGCTACTAAAAGAGCTGAGCCACCTACCTGGCCTTGTCAACTGTCCAGTAATTAGGACGAGGTAACAACATAAGCTAATCATCCAATGATAAAGATAAGCCGCACTTACTTAGCCGTTGTCTTTTGGGCCTCAGCATCGTGACGTCAGACATTCGAACGATCACTGTGGCGTGACACACACCATTCTTCTCCCGTGCACTTCTGACCTTGCGATTGTCAATCTTCGACGGACGAGTACGCCTTAGGTATCTAATTTATCCGTATTACACAAGTTTCTTTTGCAATATAACAATCTTGAGTAGTTTCTGTTGGTTATTTCAGCAACGAGACGTTTTATAAAAAAATATCACGACGCCATAGCAAATCTACAGAGTCTGACACGCACGCGTATCGCGCAAATAGCACAATAACTGAATACACACCACAATACTGAAGTCAGAGCAATTCTCCGAGCGAGGCGTTATCACCTTGCGATGTGACGTCGATCCTAGATATCGTGATATCTGCTAAGTTGCATGTGCTGTGCTTGTTTGCATGTAAATATATGAAATTGGCAAGTCGTGCACGCGTATGCTAGTGTAAGCAGGGAAGGTAATGTTGTTTCCAGATGTATGAATGGAAATTCTCGAAGTAATAATTTGATGACCATTCTATGTTGCCGTACTCTTGCACATTGCCCTTTCCTTTACAAATTGGCGTAATAATATTTACATGCCACGTGTCAGGTATAAGCCCCGTAGCTACGATCCTGTTGAATAGTACGCTCCGGGTCCCCATTGTTTTCCAAGTTTCTATGGAAGCTGTGGTGGTCGCACCTAGTTGTTAGCGGATCATCGGATAGTCGATCTTTGATTGGTGTGGGCCTCTTTTTTAAGTGATGAGGTGTTTGGGTCTCTTCTGGTAGAAGGTGTTAACCACGGCTAAGTCGGCGGCCAGCGAGGTTCGGAGAATGTCTTCTCCCTCACTATTTCGCTGGCCGTAGCCTAAGCCCCTGTGCACCCGACCGATCTCCTCGCTCCTCTGGCTCACGTGGCCGTTGCGATCCGCCCCAAGCACAATCTGTTCGGAGGATGGTATACGTCGCTGATGAGGTTATACGTTGATCCTTATATCAGCGCCTTGATCAGCATGAGCCTATCGCTCACTTTGATCACCTCCAAGATGAATGATTTTACACTACCTTTTCATATTTAAATTAATACAGTGTTTTGGCTTTTACGTGCAGTGATTACCATCCGTCCCGCACAACCCGTTAGGGAAAACCCGGCTCGCCAGAACCTCGTCCGTCTGTCAGCTGGAGGATTACGGGCAAGTAAGGTTGGCTTGGGCTCAAAAGATAGTGATTTGGCTCCATACCCCCCTATTCATCGGATATATAATTCCACGTTATTTGCTTGTCGTTTCTATTTTATAAGTTTCTGGCTTAGAATCCCGCTTTCGGAAATTGGATACTTTACGAACGAATGTATCTCCCATTTAGTTGATAAAATGACGTAAAAAGATATTAGTAGTTTATTAAGGCAATTGTCCACGTCCACAATACGCTCGTGCGCTTATTTTATTCCACAATTTGATCCATGATGAAAAGTACTTAACTATAGAATATATTTCCTCTGGGTAAAGTATTGTAATCAAGAAACAAATCTACATTGAATGGAATCATTTTAAATCGAATGACGGAGGAAAAAATAATGATTTAATTATAGCAATGAAGACAACAATTTGCTTGCGTAATGTAAGTTTTCTATGAAAACAGAAAACGGGACCTATCTCGCGTCATAGAAGAGTGGTATTCTTTAGTATAATCATCCTAGCAGTTTACCAAATCATACTCCAATGTTTTCAGAGCTAAGCGGCAAAAAGCTAATTTATTAACTAATTATTTTCTCATCAACCGAAATTAATTTCAGCTCAGACCCCTAATTGAATAGGTTCGCGACAAAGCAACCGCATCTTCGCGAGGTTGTAATGAAATTAGAATACTTGATATTTTGGTACATTCAACGTGCTGTTTGTTTGATGAAATTATGTTACCTTTCACTGGCGGCTTTACTTGCCCCGTATTGGAAAGAAGAAGACTTGAGGAAAGGAAGGTAAAGGAAATTGACTTTTCCTAAGTGACTGTGCTGTCAATACCATCTCTGAGGGCTTCTTGAGTGATTTGGTGGTAGATATTATTTGTTATAAATATGTAGAGTTTCGTTTCTTTTTATTTTACTGTTATTTTCCTATTTCTGCTATGCTAATCTGTGAGATCCATACATTCAAGTTTATTGTTACTGTAAAGGACCAACCGGAAATGCCGATGAAATCTTACGTATCAACTCTGAATACAACGTAAGATATCCAGCTAAAATAAAAATGAAATACTCCTCAGGTTTGACATTCTAGTATCGACAACGACCACAAGTATGATTATTAGTTTGTCTAGCTGGTCCTAAAATATATTTATCACAAATCTCTTACGTGGCTATTTGGTAGACCTGCCACAGCATAGCAGGGCCCTGTATAGCAGACTTGATGGATCATCAACACAGCCCGCAACAGTCCACTGCAGGACCCAGGGCCTCTCCCACGAAAGGGGAGGTTATTGCCATAATCTCCACGCTTGGCAGGCGGGTTGGAGATCGCAGTTTTTAAATATAGCAATGAAAATGCTGCTGCCCATTTTCCAGATTACGGAGACTCTTGATCTTTTGTCTCGAAAACATTAGTTGCCTTGTACGACACCCATAAGTGTAAGGGGTTGGTGCTATTCTACTCTGCCGGACACCACACGGCCACTTGATGGATGTATGAGGCAAAATCGTTCAGTGTGGAGTGGATGTGGAAGTGAACGTCCCCTGATCTGCGGCTGAGATTAGTGCTCCTACACCAGTTGCAGCTGTTGTATCCTTTTATTTTAAATTGCTACAAAGCGAACCAAAGATGTTGCAAAAAGGTTCCTTTTGTTTAATTTTTTTTCGTTTTGTACCTGAAACATTTTGAATAATTGTTTTACCGCTCCGACACTGGATGTGTCTAAATGCTTTCAAATCTATACAAATGTGTCTAAACATCGATGTGGGAGCACCTTAACAAGAGAGACCCCATTATAAATGAGACCCATACTTTCTTTCCAGTTTCCACACAATTTAGCAAAAACCACATCAAAACCACTTCAGTTACTAGAAGATCAGAGCGAAAAAACTGTCGTGGGTGCTGCTAAACAAAATAAAAAAGAAATATAGTTATAGGAACGCTCATGAATAATTTATCCCACATAATTCTATGAGTGCAATAATTTTGCGTGATTCGTTTGAACAGCACTTTAGACGCACGTCACAGAGAGCGGGACACAATCTTGAAAGCATATGAAGCTATTAAAAGTTTTAAAATTGTTTAGTGTTTAGCTTTTCAGCGTGTAACGAGTTTTGTACGTGCGGATGTGTGAACTTGCTTGCTATAAACTGGCGGGCGGGCGGATTATTTTCAGTTTATTATTTCGGTCTGCGAAAGGGGCTGCCAAAAAGCGAAGCTATTCGTTTGACCAACCAGCGTTGGGTACGCCGAAACTGCATCACGAACTGAAGATAGTAGAGTAATAGGAACAAACCTACCTATGCCACCAGTGACATAGGAAGGTTTGATATACGCGCACTCAATATCATTATCAACATCATCATATCGTGATCGCCACTCGAGAACTTTATTGCCCCATCGGCTATCTGTTCTACGAGGTATGTGCCGTGCCCACTGCCACTTAAATTCGGGCTATTTTGGTGACCTTAGTTCGCTTGCCATCGTCCTTTGTACGACAGTGAGCTTTCTTTTGGCCCACCCAAAGATTTTAACATATGACCCACAATAAACTTTATCTTCATTTTTATTATTTATTTCTTCTACTTTCATTAATTTGCATCTTGGCTAGACCAGCTGAACATTCTATTGTGCACTTAATTATCATCGGCCTAAAGATGACTAACTGTTAATTGTATCCTAATGTATTGATTGCCTTCGATGTTTACCTAAAATTGCTTACTGTTCCCAAGGTTAGATAAATAAATCTATATCCTTTCTAAATCTAAAAAATCTAAAGCCTTCGAATTTATAATGTTTGTACCAATAACAAATACCTAATATTTATCATTTTATCACTATCTAAGTACACACATAATATTTACAGTCTCTATACCTACAAATAGTGAAGGTCATCTCTGATAAATCAGCGGCGTAGCGAAACCAAAACTGTCCACTGTCCACTGTAGAGCTTGAGCCTCCTCCGCGCTAATTGAGGGATTTGCCATAAAATAAATAGAAAATGATGCCGCTCATGTTCTGTTCCGCAGAAGTCCAAGATCGTCTGTACCTCTCTACTTGGTTAGCCATCTTGGCGTTAATGTCCCGATTGTGCTCTCGCGCTAGAGGGTCCGGGGTCCGCCTTGACCAAGGTCCAGCATTTGGCAGATCAGGAACCTAACCAAAACATTTAGGTTATAATTACAATAGAGCGACTACCATCTGACCTCCGTGATCCTGTTAACATGGGGATCTGATCAGATTGGATCATGGTTACACATACAGTCGCCTGAATGTGCAGGTTTCATCACAATATTTTCCCTCACAGTAAGAGCATCGGTTAGCGTTCAACTAATGTACGTAACTCAGAACAGAGTCATTGGCATGGCCGCGCTGGGGTTTGAAACCGGTACCTCAGAGTAGGAGTCGGACCTCTTAACTAGGCCACCGACGTTTTCGACGCCATTATCATTGTCGCAAAAAAAATCTAGTTGAACACTCTAGCGGAAACATCACAAGAAACAAATGGAAACAAACAAGAAATAAGTCTCGGAGAATACTAGAACCAACGACACACGACAGACCTGAGTGATCGTACCGTGTCACCGCATATGGGATGCGTGTGTTGTTACACCAAATAAGCAATGAGGTGTGAATTCTATCTATAATTACCGATAGTTGTACACAACTCGTCGTGTTTGCGATAACGTATTACTCCGCCGTCGTAAATACACCAATGTACGTCACGGCGGCAACAGGCCGAGATTAACCAAGGTCAGTGTCGTGAAAGAGCGAACAGAGAGTAAGGTCTTATCTCTTAAGGATTTGCACAGCGAAATGACAAATCTAGTCCGTCGTGCGCCACCAATAAATGGTAACCAGTAATGTCTGATATATATACCAGAACAGTAATAATTGAGACGAAAACTGGATCTAGATAAATAACACCTGTTGAAACAGATGTGCGAAAGTGCTGCTTCTTTAGGACCTCTCAACACCATATCTGTGTCTATCGAGCAAAGCGGAAGGATTACAGTCGAGAGATCTGCACTTGTAAGATCAAACTCGCTCCATACTAAACACCACGGTCTGTGATGCTGTCCACATCGTCGAGGACAGGACGAGGTGGCGCCGAATAGTCCACGAAAAAGTGCTCCAGCGAGGTCACGTCCCTCAGCATTGAGGAGATACGACGCAAGGAGGGAGAACACTATATCTGGACCGCAGCAAGTAAAACAGTGTGGTCTCTACCTATCCCTACGGGAAAAAGGCGTGACGGTATGCAAATAAGCATGTAAACTGCGGCAAGCAAGCATTTTTACCAGGCTTATGTAGCATACGAATCAGTGCGTTCCAGAATCGTCGAGCATGCTTCACACAAAATGGCAATGTAATTACGTCATATTCTCGCATTTGCAAAGCGATAGTGAAACTAGCAATGTTTGCTGTCAAATAAAAAGATTTGTTAGGAGTGTTGTATTGTCTGATTGTAGGTGGGATGGTAGCCAAACATTTGGTATTTAAAGATAACATTTGTCTATGGGTCTGTGATTGTATGGTCATCATAGATCGATTTTTTTTCAAATCCATTGAAATCTACTGTAGTGCTTGAGTTAAATTAAATGACGTGTAAAATCATTTTATTTTAATGATTACAAACTTTCGCCACATAAGATGTAGTTTTTGTTGTTTAATTTGGCCCAACTCTCAATCTGTTAGAGTAGTATATCTTTAAATAGACGCGGCCTAAAATAGAGCTTTGATAAATTTATTAACAGCATTTTAGAGATAAGAGATTGGAGTGTCTCTAGAGAATAATGTGCTGTGTAATAGATAGTATCTTTATAAATAATAAAGTCGCAAGGATAACTGTTTGTTTCTGTTTCATTCAAATGGTATTGGCCCCTACGCGTTGCCGACCCCGTTAAAACCTTTTAACCCTTTTCTTGAAGAACTCCATGTTGTACTCTCCAGGGAAAACCTCTCCAGGTAGTTTATTCCACAACCTTAGAGTGCGTGGGAGAAAGTTCCTTTGGAACCGCACAGTTCGCGACCAATTTGGCTCCAAAGTATGAGAATGAACTCCCTGTCGATGGCGAGCAGTGCGATGATAGAATGTAGCTGTAGGCATCATGTCAAAGAGTTATTCAGAACAAACACCGTTGTACAAGCGGTAGAACACACAAAGGGGGCGAAATCCCTCCGCTGGCTCAGCGGCTCAATACCACTTGTGAGCATGGTATCATCGACAATTCTCACAGCCAGTTTTAAACAACTTGACTAAAAAATTTTGAGTGACTAGCTGTTGTTCGCGACTTTGTTCACTTGAAATTCGGTTATAACGTTTAAGAGCCGTTCCCGCGATAACCACATTGAATTTCGGGATAAGTTATAGTCTATGTCTTGTCGGTCCACATTGCGGGAGACCTATCCACGCTGCGTCTTCCGAAGAAAATGTGCTGATTTTCATGGATGTATCACAATTAGTTAATTTACTACAGCCAGTTTTAAAGCAAGGGTCTACTACAGGTCAAGCTATAGCTTGCCTATAGGCAGTTAACTAAACTGACAAGCAACTTATTTATATATTTATTTATTTATTAGTTCATTTCACAGTTTAACAGCAGTTAATTACATGTAAAATATAAGTACATTATATGCTTAAATATCTTAATAACTTGCTTTAATATCAGCAGAAATCATAATTACCCAATATCTCTTCCCAATCTATTGTTCTTCTTCTTATTCTAGTGTTGGTGGTACGATTCTTGCCCCATGGCTGCTTTTCTTGTGCATTCGTGAAGAGGCCACTCAAAACTAGGTCCGTCCACCGCGTTGGAGATCTACCGCGAGCCCGAGTGCCTTCCACATTGCCTTGCACAGCTAGCCTCACTATGCTGGTGACTGCTGGTATACTGTTATTCTCACCCAAATGAGTGACTGGTTTTCAGAAATATATCTCTTGTTTATTCTTTCTCTTACTGCGCAAATATGCAGAAGCAGATCACATTCAGTTATTGTAGACCATTGAATTCTCGCTGTGACGCGCTGGGAGGAATGTGCAGAGTGCACTGTTTGCTTCCTTCGCGTTGCAGTCCGGTGACAATGTTTTCATAGGAAACTGGGATTTATTCTACTAGGGGTATTCAAAAAGTAAGTTGCTCTATGTTGAGAAAATGTAAAAAGCAAGTTGTTCCTCCCTGTTATATATTCCTTGACTCTTTGACAATTTTTCTACATAGACACTTTCGGGTTGACTACATTTTTCTTATTTTCTTTTTTATTGACCGCTTGCAAATAAGCTCTAACCGAGATATTAAAGCACGCTATTGTAAATTCATTTGGCACGAACTATAAGGCAAATGATTTAAATTTGAATTCTCATAGAACTTAATATTTAAAGCTGAAGAGTTTTCGCGTTAACAAGGTTAATGAGCAAGGGTATTATTTTGATGTGTGCCTGTCTGATAGACCTCTGTCAATGCTGTTTTCTTTATTTGAAAGCCAGTTTAATCGAAACGTTTCTTAGCGGTGTTTAACAGTATATAGGCTTTGTCGAGAGTGTTCCGACATTTATCAGCTAGGTTAGATTATTGTTTGTTTGTTTGAACCCTTTAATCTCCAAAACTACCTTTCGGCCTAAACTTGGGTGAAAACCGCGGGGGACCGCTAGTGAAATAATAACTTCAGCGGTAATGGTAACTGAAATTGAAACAGTTGGATAAGCTAGAATACTTACTCGTAAATAATATGACACTGTCTTACAAACCAGTGATGCGTGGTCACACTATCGTATGCTGCATATTGTGTATGCAAAATCAGCTCGTATCTAAACAACATTCCCACTAGAAATCTGAAAGCTTTTCACTGCGACCACTGAACTAAATTTTCTGACTTTTTCCCTAATAGAAAATAAACTGGAAACTGGAATAGGCTAGGAATTTGTTTATGGAGTTATCAGTTGATCAGTATTTTAATTTTTGGAGATAGATACTTGTATCAACTATTTAAATTATGTTTTACGTAGAAAATATAAAGTTCATATTGTTACGGAAAAGGGATCAGAAAATATTCAAGATACCTTTTCTTTTTTTCAGCCTGTTTTTGTATGAACATTTTTAGCAAGCTGAAACTCAATTTTAGTTGTCTTCAGCGTCTGACGGACTCACGTGACATGCAGAGTTATCGGAAATTACTCTAACGTAATACAGTTTTCAAGCGCCTGAAATATGTTGACAGCCTGTTTCGTAAAAGCGAGTCATGTCGCGCGCTACGACCTGAAAATACATTTTCAGGCATTTCAAGCTTATCTACTCTCGCATTTCCGAAACATTTCAGGGGTCTGAAATAGGTTTATTTATGTGACAAGAAACCAAGAATTTTCTTTTACGATAAAATGAAAATGCCCTAATAATTAATCTGAAACCGTACAAAACAATTCTATGAAGATAATTTAACGCAAAATGTCAAGACTGAACTGCCCATAACGCTTTTACCAAAAACTTTTTAAGATCTAATGGTGACATTTACGAGGGGCAAGGCAAAAGGAATTAAATACTCCTTACTCTTATTGTGTAAGCTTGTTATATGGTGATAAATTTGAAAACGGAACACTTATACAGAATATATTTCTTTACAACTTTTAGAACGGTTTTCAATCTAAATTTTGAGCAAGAAATAATCAATATTTTTTAAATTACATTGGCAACTCCGAAAGCGGATGGTTAAATATGAATAATTATTTATTAAATTTTTCTTTCGTTCGAATGAAGGCGAGCGGTTCAAAATATTAGATTAAATAATCTAACTTCTTTTGACATGACCCTCTTACTCTTCATATCCCTCTTTCACATTATAGATTTTCCCACAAAACCCTTGAGTAACCTTCAACCGGAGTAGAGCCGCGTTCGCATAGACATTCTATAGTAGCTATAGTAGCTACTCATCATGTGATAATAAACATACCTACAGCACAACACCTTCAAAACAGCGGTAACTCAAAAGACGTCTACCGGCCATTCTTCGCACGGTACCGTAAAACAATAAACATTTACTACATATTTACAGCTATTCAGGTTTCATCGTCGAAACTAATTTAAATTAACATAAAAACCATCGTTGGCATCACATTTGAAGTGCTACACCTGTCCGGCAGTTTTTATAATCACTATTGTCGTAAAATGTTCGAAAACTAGCGCCGCAGTCCACTGCAAACATTATTGCTGATTGTGGACTCGTCACGTCAAGTTTTTCACACGGTCATGTCTGCTCCAACAATTTCGTGAGAGACAGGCTTAAATGTCTTTTCGGCTGCAAATTAGTGTTATTCGCTTTGTTTCTTGTCTAGACATTTTAAGCAATTCGCTACGACAATTTGATGGCTAGATGTCGTCAAGCAAAGCTTATTCTTATAATTGGTGTGATAGTTTCTAAATGACAAAACCTAATATTCTTATTTCGACACGCTCTGGACAGAGCGATCGTGGTCGCTATGTATTGTGGGCAGCTGTCACTCGCTTCACGATTTCCTGCCATCTCGATCTGTTATCTGTCTTCCTGGTATACTCATGCAAGGGACCGCCCAAGTCGGTCTTTCGCATGGGTGATCTTCCTATAACAGATTCTAATTATTTCTTTTACAATGGTTTACATATTTTGTCTATTGTCGCAATTGGTATTTATAACAGTTTATCTATGGAGACAGTGAAAAGTTAAATAATTTTTAAAAGATAAGTACCTTTATGTAGTATGTTATATTTAACCATTAGTTATGCAATTTCAGTAGAAAACAGCCAATTCAAGAAAATATGTGTCTCTATGATTGTAAATATGTGTACCTATAGGTTATCGGTGTTTAGGTCGGTTCTATCCAGGGGTCAGACAGATAAAACCTTATAAAAGCTGTAAAAGCTATCGCCGTGTCAATTACCGGGATTTGTGTTCGCAATACAGTGAGTTTATTTGACATAATTGTAACCAATAGCTACGACTTTGCGGCGTGAGACTGCTACCAGATGCAGAGAAAGAAGCGGCAACACCAACTTACATTGATATGACTATTCGTGCTGGGAAAATAATATGTGATAAAACTTGAATGCCTTTCTACATCACATTGTTTTTGTTTGTTTGGTAAGCTGATAATTTTTCAAATAAATAAATAGGTAGTTTATTTTGTAGGTAGTATATTTAGTGCGCCCCGGATACCTACGTGTTTGTACACAATTACTCCTCATGAGTTAATAAATAAATAAATAAATATTTGTGGACAAATTCACACAGCGCCATCTAGCCCCAAACTAAGTTGCCGCTTATATTTATATATTTCGAAATTATATTATGATGTATTTATAAATTATTAATATATTTATTACCAAACTTATTTATTAATTTATTTTATATGCAAAGGCGCATATATATTGCTGACTGTGCGGTGTTTCCGGGTGGTAAATGGGCCCACTGAAAACCAGCGTTGTGGTACGCGTCAAGCGGCCACAACATTATGCTGAGGGGGTCCAGTTGCACTGGAAGCCGCGACACAGAGTTTTAACAATTCCACTGGATACATTACTGTACTGTAGGTACATTTATTATCATTATTCTGTTTTTTTTTTAATTTTTTTTTCTCTACCCTATTTTATTTTTATTTTATGTACTTTAATTACCTTGTTTTTTTTTGTACCTTATTGTCGTGTCGTGGTGTCTACGTGTAATAAATGTCTTCTTTCTTTCTTTCTATTTTGAAAAAGTATACTTTTAAATTTTTTTAAGAAAAAGAAAAGTACATTACGTTACAAGTAAATTTATGTAAATTAAAATAACCATTAAACTAAGATATATTCTGTTTGCGCCGGGACTGGGTAAATTTTGTACGGGACGTGACCATTCTTCTTTAGGCAGTTTATGTGTCCTTGATATAATAATCTATATTATAGCGTGCCATCTCGAACCCGCCTGTCGAGCGTGGAGATTATGGCAATAACCTCCTCTTTCGTGGGAGAGGCCCTAAAGTTCTGCAGTGGACTGTTATGGGCTGTGGCGATTATAATTTGCTGTATTTATTGGTGTACCTACCTATCTTCAATAAAATGTAGATATATACGTCATGATGCGGTGATGTATTTTATTTGCTAGTAACCATTCACATATTATGTTTTGAATGCAACAAGGAAAGTCATACAAAGAACGTATCGACGAGATTTTTGCATAGAGTACTCATTATTAAATTATTTCGCACATGAGTGCCGAAATGATAATTCGGGAATTTAAGTCTTAGGAAAATTAGGTAAATTTAAGTCAAATCGTGGTGGCGCGCCGTGAACTGACATTTCACGTGTTCAGATTTTAGTGGAGAATTTTTGTATAGGTAGATTGTTCTTGAACGGAACTCAAAATTCGAGAACTTTGAAAGTAATGTCTAACGAACGACAATATCTCAAGTTTGCGAAGCTTATCCATGCATTGTGACACAACACAATTAAAACCTAAGCGACTTCAAGCTTGCTTCAAATAGCTTGCCCTAGGTTTTAATTCGGTTAGGTTAGGTCAGCGTGGTGCAACAATGCATGAAGGAGTTCCATAAACTTCTGGCAAAGTCGTTTGTTAGACGTTACTTCCAAAGTTCCACTAATTAGGCGTTCGTTCAATTACTTGCTTAACAAGCTAGTCGTTTCATTAACCGGCTAAATTTAACCAACCGGCGGCGACGTATATCATGATCGTCATCATCATCTTGCCGTTAATGTCCTGGCTATGCTATTGTGCACGAGGGCCCGGGTCCACCTTGATCATGATCCAGGATTTGGCGATCAGATAATTACAGTGGAGCGACTACGATCTGACCTCCGTGACCCTGCTACCAGGGGAACCTGCCCAGATTGGATCATATTGGATATATATACCTACCATGATGGAGTGCAAGAATTACAAGAATCTGCCTAACTATCTACTTAATGCAAATCACGCGATGCGACGTGTATTGCTAATAGGTAAATAGTTGTCGGAAGTTATGTCCACATTACCCGGTATCCCAGGGCGTAGAGAGCTTGGGACAACGTTGCAGTTTAGTTTGAGTGCTGTAACCCAGTTTCGATAAAGTTTAGACCAGCGAACAGATGCAGACTGCACGGAATGTCTCACTTTATATTAGATGTCAACACAATACATCGATACGGAATACATACACGTTAGTGAATAGCACTAAGGAGTATTGGTGGGTTAGTGGTTAAGGTATCCGATTCGAATCTCACTGCCGCCATGTACCAATGACTCTTTTCTGAGTTATGTATATTAGCTGAACACTAACCGATGCTATTACGGTAAGGAAAAAAATCTTGACGAAACCTGCACAATTGAATGTGTAACCATGATCAAATCTGGTCAGGTTCCTCTGGCAGCAGAGTCGCGGGGGTCAGATAGCCGTCGCTTTACTATATGGATGTAATATGTGTAATAAGTATGTATTTAAAAACATATAAGTAGCTTATCCGTTATCTAGCACACATAGCACAAGCTTTGCTTACTTTGGGGCTAGATAGCGCTGTGTAAATTATAATTGTCCAAGCATATTTGTTTATTTATAAACTTATTTATTATTAATACGGAAGACAAGACTCTTTGTCAACAGTATCAGTGACGCAATAAATACGCAATCTTGTCCTATCTGCCCTTTAAACTGTAATAACTTGTCTCCAGTAATTCTGGGGTCAAAGTTGCCCCACTATCATGATGCGATCTCGTGTTGAGGTGAAAAGATAATAACAGCTCTGCTTTGTTGGTTGTAAATGGGTGACATTTAGCGGTTATTTTTGGACTTTAGATTCCATGGTTAGGTACTACAATGGTAGCAATATGAACTTAAGCTTCTTTATTTCTAGATCTCTTCTTGAAGCTCTTGTTGAGCGCCACAATATTTATTTTGCCAAGTTTTGTGCCGCTGTACGTGCTAAAGATGTTAAAATGATGTGAAATGATCATCTTTGACAATGATGGAACAAAGTTTGGACTGGACATCTTGTTTAGTTTTCTTTTGAATTTAAACAATGATCTTGTGTCTGGCTGGTCCTATATTTTTTATCATCATCATCATGATATCAGCCGAAAGACGCCCACTGCTGGGCATAGGCCTCCCCCAGAGATCTCCATAAAGACCAGTCCTGCGCCTGCTGCATCCAGCATGCGACCTGCGATCTTTGCCATTCATCGGTCGTCGGTCCACCTTATGGGAGGCCTACCCACGCTGCGTCGGCACCCACTCGGACATCTGTTCTTTGAGCGATGTGCCCTGCCCACTGTCACTTCAGCCTGGCACTCCCATATTTTTAGGTACTACCTATTTTGGTTTATTATCTGACAGAATATCCACGTGGTACGAAATTTGTACTTTCAATAAAAATAATTTATATTATATTTAATTTTAAGTTAAGGAACTAAGTTGCACTTATACCTACAAGTTGATAGACAACTCGGCCAATATAATCTAGATCAAGTGGAGTTGGATCCCGAGTCTAGAGATAGCACTTTGCAAAATTTAAATAACATTATGTATCAAGAAAAAATACGATGTTTTTTATATTAGACTATTTAGGCATTTCACCGCCATCTCACCTGGTGGTAAGTGACGATGTGGCCGAAGATGGAGCATGCCTGTCTAGGAACAGCATATTCACTCTAGTCTTGAAGGCGTCTAAATTATATTATATTATTCCATTCCTTAGCCGTACGCGTGATAAACTTTTTTTTTTTGTGTATGTCAGTAAGACAGTAGTGTAGTGGAATAGGCGCAGAGCCGAGTGGTGTGGGAGGCGTGGGGGGAGGCCTATGCTCAGCAATGGACGTCCTGCAGCTGAGATTATGATGATTATGAGGAGTTCAGAACAATACTCAGTATAATAATATAATTATAATATTATTTATTCATTTCTCTCACAAGTTTTGTAACATTATATAGGTAGGTACATTATTACATTAGGTACTTAATATGTAGTGAGAGCCTGGAGACCGAACTAGATTCGAGATCTATACTACAGCCACCAGGCCCCACTCCGGATCCTAGGTTGTACGGATATATTGTACAATTGAACATTGAGCATTTAAAGAGAGATAGCTGGGTGGTAAGTATCAAGAGGAACAATACTTCTGTGTAAAAATATTAAAATGACTCTAAATAGTATCTACCTAGATCTAAAAGGCGCAACACGATTGAATGATGTCGCAATGCTTGAGTACATTTTATTTCAGACACTACGAAATATATGCGTATTTTCGGCTTTATCACAGCCCGCGGCGTTGGATGAAAATCAATAATTCATGTTCACAACCTGATAACGGTCTAGGATTATGTACTACAGGTATCTAGGGCACGTCAATGTGCTACCGTCGCACGATCCAATATCAACTTACGTACTCGCCGCGACGTGCCGCTAGGCATGAACTCACAATATGATAAACAAAAATCTATGTGTTACAACTAACACATACGTTAGTTGTGTATGTTCTCTATGGTATGGTATGGGTGCTGACATTGATGAAATTTTCAGGCAAAAATCCTGTGCAGTTCGACACCCGTGCAAAGCGGGAGTCGCTAGTTAAGTATGTGGGATTTTAAGGTATCTTCATCACATGCTATTGTCATTCTGTTATTATCATCATCATCACAGCCAGTAACAGTCCACTGCAGGACTTAGGGCCTCTCCCACGAAAGGGGAGGTTATTGCCATAATCTCCACGCTTGGCAGGCGGGTTGGAGATCGCAGTGTTTAATTTCTGTTATTATGTTGTCACATAACTTGACAATTGACAGTAAAATGTCAAAACCGATATCTTCCAGATGTGTTATTGTTTTAATTGACAGGTGTTTCATTTAATCGAAAGCGTTCTAGTTTCATTGATATTCATTTGTTTCCATACGAGTGGGCGTTATAGAGTTCATTAATTTACAATGACTACGGTTCGCTTGTCAGCACATTATTCGCGGTCGGCCATTATTTATTATTACTTCCTGTTAATTTTGCGTAGGTATTGTAAAATTATACTATTATACAGAGCATCGGTGGCCGAGCGGTTAGGGTATCCAACTTGTAAGCGAGAGGTACCGGGTTCGAATAAATGAGTTGAACATTAACCGATGCTCTTACGGTGAGGGGAAAACATCGTGATGAAACCTGCACATTCAGGCGGCTGAATGTTTAACCATGTTCCAATCTGGTCAGGTTCCCTTGGTAGCAGGGTCACACAGGTCAGATTTTACTCGCTCCACTATAATTACCTGATTGCCAAATCCTGGATCATGGTCAAGGCGGACCGCGGGCCCACGTGCTCGAGAGCATAACCGGGACGTTACCGCCAAGATTATTATTTTTATTTTTATTGTCAAATTACACTCCATATATTTACTCGAATAGACACCTGGTTGTATTTATTCGATTTCCACCTATTTGAACTAAGTCCATGAGCAAAGTTTGCTCACGGACCCGACAAAGTACAACCAACGACGTCTCTACTGTAGTAGCTAAGTCTTCGTAATAAACAAGAACTGAGGAATTACGAACTAAGAACTCAATTGTTAAAGTTACACTCGTCTTTGTAGTTCAAGTTAGCTTGGTGTACAATGAGGAAATCCATATGAGATGTAGGTACTTACAGTACTATGAAGAGTTGTAGCAGGCGGGAATAATCACTTGGATAATTTTTTTTATGTCATTCTGTAGGCAAACAGGCAAGCGGGCCACCTGCTGGAAAGTGGTCACCACTGCCTATAGACATGAGCAACACCAAGAGTATCGCCAATGCGTTGCCCACCTCTATAACACGTTGCTCTGGCAGCAAAAAGACAAATGCCACACTGCCAAATGGATTATACATGAGAAAATTTAAAATGAATAATGTGTAATAATACGCACATGGTGTGTCCTCTTCGATGGTGCAAGGGACTTGATCATACAATCAAAATTCCAAAGAAATATTTCGTTTAAGGCGCTATCCTAATTGGCAACGGTCGCGCGACCATGGTCGTACGACGAGCAGCTTTGAGGTCTCCTATTGGTTGGACGACGTCCGTCGTACGACCATGTAAGCACGACCGTTGCCAATTAGGACAGTGCCTAATTTTGGTTCGCAGCTTTCAGCGACTATGCCTAATCGAGGAAAAGAAATCTGTACCACAGCAGTCAATATCACGAATCGAATTAAATCGAAGTAGAACAAAACAATTTGAATTTTTTCGTAAAAAAACGACTTCCAAGTTAAATATCGGGCGTTCCAATCCGGTGTGGAAGCCACTAAGCCATTAGCACTGCAAGTTGCTTCTGGTTAAAAATGAGGATAGTTTCGGAGAGGTGCAGAGGAAGTTTATCCACAACTTTTATGTACTGGACGCGATGGGTCGAGTGAACTGCGAGTGGCGCGCGGTAACTTTTAATTTCAACTTTATCGTGCTCGGAAGATGTTTTAAAGTTGGTAAAGAGCAAAGGAAAACTAATGACAAATGCGGTAGATATGTTTTTTAAGTGGAAAACAAGCGTGCAGCCAGCCTCATAGACTATGAACGTTTACAATACCGGGATATCTCTCGCGTTCAAGCGCCTGTAGGCATAAGATTATTAACATAGGTTAATATCTAAGCATATGTAATGCCTACAGGTAAAATAACATTTGAACAGGGTTCCGTGCTTCGTAAAATACGTTGCTATAGATTGATATTAAGCCACGTTAATAGTAACGGCCCCATGGTAGGCTTGAAATTCCTATACTGGATGTCTTTAGGTCTTTAGGTTGATTTTGAATTCGAATACCTATTATTATTTTACTCATAATAAGTGAACAGTTGGCCGTGTGGTGTCCGGCAGAGTAGAATAGCACCAACCCCTTACACTCGTGGGTGTCGTACAAGGCGACTAATGTTTTCGAGACAAAAGATCAGAGGGCCTAGTGTGAGTTCCGCTTCGATTTTACTTAACTATCGCGTTTGCGTTTACGTCGAAATTAGTATGAAGAAAAAAGCTTCATTTACGTACCGCTAGGCGGCGCTATATATTTTTTCATACTAATTTCCACGTAAACGCAAACGCGATAGTTAAGTTAAATCGAAGCGGAACTCACACTAGGCCCTCTGAGCGCCTCCGTAAACTGGAAAATGGGCAGCAGCGTTTTCCATTGTTATATTATAACACTGCGATCTCCAACCCGCCTGCCAAGCGTGGAGATTATGGCAATAACCTTCCTTTTCGTGGGAGAGGCCCAAAGTCCTGCAGTGGAATGTTATGGGCTGTGATGATGATGAATAAGTGAACATTTAAAATCACCAGTATGCCTGATACTTCTATACATAGTATTATACATAGAAACAAAGGCGCTTCCCGCCGTCTGCTCCTATGCATCTATGTACGCTTAGATCTTTTAAACTACGCAACGGATTTTAATGCGGTTTTCAACAATAGATTATTTCAAGAGCAAGGTTTATTAGTAAGAAAAAAAGGGTAGCCAGGGGTAGAGCGTACACGAACCAATTCGCGCCGGGTACACTAGTATATTATAATGATAGGTAATTAAGTAAATATCTATACCTATAAGTTGTAGAAACTTCTTTCTTTTTCTTTTCTCTATGAACTCCCGTACTCTCATTTATAGCATCACAGCCATTGGTGACCGAAAACGCGTATTACGACCGGGAGTCGCAAAGCCACGTGGGAAGTCTCCCGGAAAGTGGACAAACAATCTAGGTTCCCGCTTAAAATCGGATGTGGGTAACCTAATAATAATTACTTTATCCACATTATTCTAATGGTCGGAAGCCAATGCAATGACTGCAAGAGACACAAAGTGGATCGGTGTTGATATCCGTGGCGTGGCGGGTTCTGCGGCTGAGATGATGAGGTATGCTGATAATTCAAATGGTCTTGGTAGAAGGTCTCAAAAGAATGGCTACAACCAATGGGTAAATAACCTTTGTTTTTATTATTTAATTCACTACTACAAACTCTTTACACATGCACAGTAAATGTTGACATATAAACTAATAAATGAGTATTTCGTGACGTCGACGTACAGGAAAACAAATATGCACATCATCTAACCTTTCCTTGTTTAAATATATACTAGCATATTATTACGAATCGCTTGTATTCAAATACCATTCAGTCATTTATTCACTTACCCGAATGTGCCTCCGTTTTCATGTCTTCAGTATCCACATCCATTATAACTGCATTATGCGAATTCCATGTCTTTAGTTAACAACACACTGGATGAAGATAATAGCATCACTTCTTCCTTCAATCAGGTCCACTGAATGCTACATTACGAGAACCAACACTAGTGTAAAGGATTCGAGACCTACGCACTCATATTATGCTTCCGGACACAACCAGCAGCCTCTGTGCAAGCGTAAAGATTTGCTCGAAAATTCAGAGTAGTGATGTGAACGCATCGAAGTGGACTATCGACAGAAATTCAAAGCGTCGACGCGTAAGTCACAGAATGCGCGTGTTCCGTTGGAATGTATTTATCAACTGTCGGTAACGGCGTGGTTTCGCCGACTAGGTAGTAAGTAAGCATCTCGTTATCGTGCCGTCATATGATACGGCTATAAACAAAACGGTGGCAGTTTGCTGGCATCAAACGCATGCGTGCTGTCGGTTATCGGATTCCACACGCGAGCTAACATCACAAGTTCGTTGTTTCGCTTCGACTGCACCAAAATGCACTTGGAATAGGTATAATGTTGTCTTACTTTACAATTTGACTAAGTCCACTCCAAAATTTCTACATATTATCAGACTATAACGACTGAATGCAGTGATTATAGGTTGTAAAGTTAACTGAACTGACCTATTTATCACTATCACACTTTGATTCGATTCGCGATTCACGACACAGGTTCTCACGTGCGTTTTCTTGTGTCACGACGAAATGTTACACCTGACACTCGACAATAGTGATGGGAAAAATTGGAAAATGAATATGTCGATTAATCGTCGATGGCGGTGGATGGCCCGCGCGGGTGGGCGCGTGTCTGGAGGTCGACTGATAATAAACGCGTATGCATGTGCCGGCGACGCAGTACCTAACTGAAAACGTATAATAACCACAACTACTCATTTTGCTGCTTTTTGTACACATATGTACGTACAACGAGCCGGTTCAGACGACTGTCTGAATACAACTTATCTGTGTTACCCGTAGTTGTTTACGTTAGTGATTATCTTTCGCGTATGTATTATTATGTTGTGTTTAACTAAAAGATTAGATTTCTTTGGTTGTAGTTTGTAATTGTGCAGGTCAAAATGGGTATTCACTCGTGTTAAACGTGTTGTACCTTTGAATCTTTACCACAAGGCTTGTTTTAAATATTACATTGCATGAAATTTAGTAAAGAAAAAACTAGATTTACACGTTGTTTGCTAGGCCGGGCTTAGCTGATTAGATAGCGTGTAATGACATCATCACACGCGATTTAGAATTATAGCATACTCATAGTAGCGTCATAGTTTTCGGATATCGTAAATAATTGCAAGGCCTTCTTTGTAAATAAGGTAAAGCTACTTATTTTATTATAGATAAACATTTGGACAGGGCATGTCAGACTCTTACTGGAGCAATTAAGCTGTATGTTAGTTTCTGAAGAAGTTGATTGCAGATTAAAGTAAATTTCGAGTTAAAGAAATACATATCCAACTGAATGTAACAAATGTATCAATGCACAGCTCAGATTATTGGGTATGAAGCTGAAATCCGATACACAAGTAATTCCCAAATGTATAAAATTGAAAGACACCTTACATGAAAAGTCAAAATTTGTCCGGTGGGAATGTATCTTTATTTTTAATATATGTATGTATGTATAGTATTTATTATAATATAATATATGTTTATTCTATCTTGATGTAGTTAGTATTGTATTTAGGTAAATTACAATCACTCATCACGCTTTATAAAGCACCTACTTACTCACTTCCTGCATTGTCTACTGGTCGACTGGAAGATAAAGCCTTAATGGCTTTAAGTCCGCCAATTGTATTATTGTGCAATAAAGTTTTAAATAAATCAATAAATAAATGTATCTATCCCTGGATCGCCCACAATTATGGCAAAGAGCGGGCGAAGTGGAGAAGAATGAGAAGAGAGTCGGATGATGATGTGACATCCCATTGATTGCCAGTTGTAATCGTGTTCTTATTTTATTTAACAGTTTATTGTGCACTATAACAGGAATGCAATATTAACATAAAGAAAACCAACACAACAGGTACAGCTTATTTCAAAAGAAATATGTTCTTGTGACTTTCTGCTCTTTCTTTTCCAGTTCGCTCGCTCTTTGCCATCATGGTGGACGATCTAAGGATGCATTCTCACCTGACCTATTGCGGACCTATATTGGCATTTGAGCCTCTTTGTATGACAATTCGTCGAATATGAAACGCTTCTAGCAAGACTGCACAATTTAAATGATTGAACCGTTTTGCCTGTCTCTTTAAAAAAAAAAGAAAACTTTATTATGTGATTAGAATTACAATAGGCTGTTGACTAACTTCACTCGGATAAATGCTAGAGATAGGTTATTTTTTTTTTATGTAATACGGTAGGCAAAAAGGCAAGCGGGCCACCTGATAGAAAGGGGTCACCACTGCCTATAGACATTAGAAACACCAAGAGTATCGCTAAAGCGTTGCCCACCTCCATAACACGTTGCTCTGGCACCAAAAAGGAAATGCCTTATACCCCGCTTTGCCCTACCTTTCTTAAAATAAAATAATAATGGGTTAATAGGTGATAAATAATGCCACTAGTATCGGCGGCATGTTAGTACCTTTTTACACCACATTTATTACTGTCCTAACATGCCGCCGATAGGGCAACTATTGATGAAAATACACTCCGGCCCTCAATATCGTGTGTCCTTTTTGTGATACTACCGTGACGTTATTTATTAAAGTTCAAATTACAATGGGCCAGCCATAGATATCAGGTTTCCGTGTACATTCGGTCGCCTTCCGGCCCGGGTGATCACTTGACGTCATGAGTTCTATACAAAAGTGCAGTGCGCCGCACACGCTGCCTACAACTATCGCTGACCGACTGGCTCGGATTGAATCGTAGCAGACCATATGCCTTATACATTACAACCTCACAAGCCCAGGCATCCGCGCAGTAAAAACCAACGACCAGCCAACCAGCCCGAATACTCGAAAGCCTCCCAAACCAGACGTCGGCGTGGCAACAGCCCATCGCCGAAGTTGCTATACAGTGACCAGCAATTACCAGGGCACCAGCGGCACGAGGCGGGTGGCCTGCGCGTGCGTCACTCGCTGATAACGATAATGGCTGATAACCGGGGAGCTGACGCGGCCACGCTACCGGGCGATTGCGCCGGCTATTTCGACGATGGAACACCGGTGGAATTATTTCGGTCTTGTTTGGGAGTCAGGGCGTCATTGGTCATTGGATTGTTGTGTTGGTATTGTTTTTTATGTTGGAAACGCGAGCGTGGTTATCGTGGTAAATTATTAACGCTCTTTGACACTCGTGGTAAGTTGCTACTGATAGAAAGGCAAGCATTAGAAGGCGAGCGCTCGAGTGCTCAAAAAGTTCAAAAACAGGACCCCTGGGTGTAACCTATTATATAAGGTGCTAATTAAGCTTCAATGTGAAGGTAGATTTTTGTCAAATTTGATTAAAAACGTAAATAGAGCGGTAAAATTTTTTGATGTCTTTGCAGGTATAGGTACAGTACCTGTTTTTTACTTCATGATCCAGCCGGTATCTACGACCTTTATCAGGTCGTCAGTCCACGAGGTCTACATGGTCTTCATGGTGATGAGATGGAAAGGTTAATCGACTGAATTTCTATCTTCAATCCAGTTGCTTAGAGTTGCCTCTACATCCAAATCTGAGAAATTGCCAATCAAGATAACCACAGTACCAATACTATTTGATTTATACGCTCTTGCTTACCGGTTAGGTATTGGTTGTTCTATAGATTCTGAATGTTTGTATAATTGGGTACCTATAATGACGAATACCTATCTATCTAACAAGCAGTAAAGCGGACCCTGGCAGAAGCCGGGGTAAGCGCTAAGATGACAATGATGATAATTTACCGAACCGATCTTATTCCTACATAGGTACTAGGTGGTATTTCCATAAGCAAAAACCCAGCCCAGCCCAAAATCGCAAAGGGCCCAACCGAAGTCTTTAACAGTTTAAGATTATGACTACTTACGAATTTCGTCCATAAATCGATGTTTAAGAAACATTTCCTACGCCAAAGACGGGATTAGCCGTTTCCGGCGGCGATGGCAATTTATGGATGGGAAAACAAAAGAGAGTCGCAATAATTCCTGCTCTCACGCACCAGGGAAGCACGCTTGTGGTAGCTTTATTCGCCCTTTTTGTGTGGCAGTAATCGTTAATCGATATTTAGGTATTTTTTACTCGATCCCCCATTTCATTCGTTTTACAGGCAGTAGGCGGGAGGCAGTAGGCATCGAGTTTGTGGTTTTTATTGCGAACGTGAATTGAAAAGATTTGGTAAGTTACGACGGTGGTTGTACTGAGTTAGATTACCTCGTGGGTTACGGCCTTCGCACGCTTTTTAGGTATATTTATGGTATATGGGAGGCAGTTAACTCAAACGTAATTAATAGTGTACTTAGTAGTGTACTGTACATAAATTCAAATAGCATACATAGCGAGTTATAATTAGAACTAAAAGTTATTGTATAACACTTAGGCCTAGAATAGACTATGCAATTTGCAAACGCATCAAGTAGGTACTTAGATTGCGGGTTCTTCAATAACTCCATCTTTGGGTAAAATCAGCAGGGAGATCAGTATAACTTTTATATTTTTGTCTAGCTGACTTACATATAGCTTAATCAACATTTAGCCCGGTTGCATCAAATTCTTAAACACGTTATGAATGATGTTTAACATTTTTTGAATGAAGTTTTTTGTTTGAGTATAAGATTAAATGCGTTTAAAAATTTGGTGCAAGTCGCCCTTAGAGTGTAACCAATGCAAAATCGTTTGCTAAAAGTAAGTCTCCACCTAAAATATTATTATTTTACTGTTACTAGGTCTTAGCTTGTGTCGATTTTCCAGGATTTCTCTTCTTGGGCGATACGTTCTTGACAGAGCGGTCGTGGTTGCTATCTTTAGTAAGCGGATGTCACTCTTTTCACGATTTCCTGCCATTTTGACCTATAAGCCGTTTTCCTGGTACCTGCCTTCCAGGATTTAGCAGTTCCTTAATGATAACAAGATTTCATGACCAGAACAATATCTTTCCGGTCACAAAATTTAACTTCTCAGGGGAATGCGGAAATCTTGGCTGCGGAATTCTAAGCAAGTCAAGGTCATTCACTTGTCTATTGATTATTGTGAACACATTGTGTAGTCCCATATCCCTGACCTCGGGTGGCCATGTTTTGGCAACTGTAAGGAAAGTCGTTGGAGTATGATAACCTAATTATACCCGTTTACGAGATTAGCGAAGTGTAAAACGATATTAGGTCGTTAAAGGAGACGAGATGCCTAGCGAATGACGCCATAATTCGTCACGGCTGTACCTTCACTCGTTATGATGCTTTGGTGTCTTGGTTTTAACTGAATATGGGTAAATCCGCACCTTCTTTCTTTGAAGTATTCGATAAAATGTTTACAATTTTTTTCTATTAGATGATGGTCTTTACCTACTCGGTAATTACCAGTGACGAACATTCGAATTAACAATTGCAAAGTTGTAAGTAGGTTGCTTCCAAATATTTGAATGCATATTCTGATAAACCTGCTACGTGAAATTCCAGTACCCTGACTAGTTTTGTCGATATTTTGGCAAAACCAAAATGTCATTGATTCAATTTTCTTTGATATTTTTCAAATTTTCTGCTGTAAGTATCTTTGGAGAGATTATTCAGTTTTTCTCCTGAACTGCTTACAAGGTTAGGGTTATAATACGCTTACTGGAATAGGTATGTCAAATAAATATAATTAGGTATTATGATCAAGTGCTGTCAAAAATGTGTATAACTTCGGCAATTTACAAAAAAGGTGAAATAGTGCAGCTGAGGCAGCAAAGGAAATGAAAGAGCAGACGTACAGACGTATAGACTAAAGGGCAAAGGGGTCGAAAGTGCAGACGGACTGAGGTAGTCCCTCAGCCGCATCGGTGCCATCGGTACCTGCCTGGTTGATGGAGCCCCAGTTGGCGCGTGACAACAATGTCGGAGCAAAGCTACGCTCGGCAAGGGCGGTACGGGAGGCGCGGGTTCGACGCGGCGCGACGGGCAATAGAACGACCACTTCTCATCAAGACATCGTCCGAAACCTTCATACCTAGTCGATTCTAAAATCCTTACACCAGCATTATACCAGTTTATACAGTCCACTGGAATTTCCATTGTATAGTCCTGTAGGATCCTCCCAAAACCTCATTTAACGTAAGTTATTTTGTTTGTAAACAATTTAGTAGCTACGCAGCACAATGAAAACAAAGATGCAAGGCTGGACGCGATTCAACAATTCTTTATAGGTAACATCATGCTTCTTTTCCGTAGCGGTATTCAGCAATTCTGATTCAATATTATCCACATTCAAATATTATTAAGAGTAAAAATAACAAATCAAACACTCAAATGTCGCCTGGCGATGTTAAAAGCGACTTTGTTAAATAAAAACGAGGATAATCACAATTTAACTCTCGGCAAATAACGATTTGCGTGCTTTAACGAGTTCGTACAAAAAGTTTTCTCTCCAATGTATACGTAGGGAAACTGTACTGCAGTACTTTTAAGGATAAGTGTCTGCTGATTTTCAGAATGTTAAATTTTCTTCTTCAGCCGTACCGGTTCGGCACTGGCACCAACTGAAACCTTTACACTTTCTAATACAGACAATCTATAACTGAATGAAGTAGGTACAGTCGAGTTCATTAATATGTGAGCATTGCCAAACCTTCAAATATAAATGTACATGGAAGGGTACTTATATATCTGAGCAGATGTACATATGTTTGATTGATGAATCTGCTCAGATATATAAGTACCCTTCCATGTACAAATGTACATGTATATTTGAAGCCTTGGTAATGCTCACATATTAATGAACTCGACTGTACATAAAGAAAATGATGTAGGTACGTAAAGGAATTTAGGTCTTATTGCCCGAAATTAATTGAAATGAAAATGAACACGTGTATTTTATGAGATTAGTGCATTGTATAGAGTTCTATAAACATACAGCGGGGGACTATTTTATTAATAATACACCTACACCCTTATTAATAAACATAGACTCAAACAGTAGTAACTTTACTCTAAGTAAAGATGCGCGAGGTGGTCGCATCCCTCCCCATATCTAAGTTTTGAGTGCCATAAGAATATGGGCCCGCGGAGAGGTAGGATAATGCTTACCGTGCTTATTATTATGAATTTCAAGTAAATTTCAGTTCAAAACTCATTCTTTTTACTATAAAATAATTGGGGTTGCCACAGATCACCCACTACTCCAGGCGTACAGGACGCTTTGTTATTACAAGCTTACTCCGTGATTATTAATAACAACTTTACATCAGACTTACTCCGAGTTTAACCTGAGAGTAACTAGTCTCAGAGTAAGAAAGGATTAACAACATAATAGTGTTTTTATTAAAAAGAGTGCTAGGGTATATAGTACTGTTAAGGTTGGATGCGAGAGCCAGTCGCTTATACCACAAAGATGCCGAAGACCGGGGGATAAGTGGAGAAGGAAGAGTAGGAATGCGGACTCAGGCAGAAGCCAGGACTGATTCCTAGGATGATGATACTCATCATATTATTATTATTTTTACCAGGTCTTTCAGGTCAGGTCAGGTTAATGGGAAATTAATATCTCGATATTACATGAAGGTGAACCAATGTCCCCGGATGTATCGAGGTGTCATGGGACATGATGCATGAGGGGAAACGAGACATGATGCTGCGGGCGGTGTTAGATTCATTGTACTTTTATTTAGGAACAAAAAATCTAAGACAAAAAATACTTTGAAAGATCTAATGTATGGCCACCCTACATCTAGGAGATACTTTCAATTATAAAAATAAACATGGCCCCATAAGGAAAGTGACGATAACGAAACATGCTTTGGTCAATAGAGAAATGTAAAACTCTGTAATTTCCGGATTAGGTATTCGCGAATTGCGAGGAAATTATTTACACGACAATAAATAGCTAGCTTATTTATATTGAACTAGCTTTTGTCGGCGATTTAGTTTAAGACATAGAATTAAATGAGCCTATAGGTATTTATACAAAAACAGATATGGAGCACAATGTCACAGGATTGGCCGTGTGGTGTCCGGCAGTGTAGAATAGCACCAACCTCTTACACTCGTGGATGTCGTACAAGGCGACTAATGTTATCGAGACAAAAGATCTAGAGACTCCGTAGGCTGGAAAATGGGCAGCAGCGTTTTCTTTAGCCTATAACAGTCCACTGCAGAACTTGGGGCCTCTCCCACGAAATTGGATGATATTTTTGCTGCGTAGTAAACCGAATCTCACGCACGTATTTCATGCAGTGTCATCAACATTGCAAGAGATAAAGAAGGTAACCTGAACATGAAGGTTGAAATATACGTATTTGGTGTAAATTATTATTATTATTATTGTTTTGTCTTTTCCTTTTTGGATCTCAGATCACAAAGTGAACTGGTTAGATGATTGTTACGGGCCAAAGCCAAGTAACAACCATTGTAAGTATAGGTTTGGTTTAGCCATCAGATTGTAAAAATATTATTAAGCAGGCAAGCAGTTGTCAAACAACTGATAGATGCCTGTATCTAGCTCTTCTCTACTAATTTTCAAGCTGTATTTAAAAATTTGTCGAGTCTGTTTTTGAATTGGTTAGTATTTTCCGCCGTCACCACGGATTCAGGCAACTTATTCCAGGCATTCACGACTCGGTTGGTTAAAAAGTGTCTGTGCGGATTGTTGAAGGAGAAACAAGTGTTGAGTTTCAGAGAATGGCCTCGTAGGTGGAACGGATTTCATTCATGGGTATCTTAGGAAGGGGTTAGATATAACTCCTGACGCAAAAATATTGTCTAATAAGTCTGCCTGTGGCATTGTAGCTCCATAACGAAGTTACCGTTTACGATGCGGTTTTTTATTTGTAAGCTGTCTTAATCGAGAAGGCTTTGTTTCATTACAATATGTTCAACAGTTCAGGAGTTTTTTTATAATTATGCAGAGTTTGTCGGATGTTTTGTTCCGTGATTGCCCACGCTACGGCAAAATCCTCTAATGTACATGACTAAGAAGGTTAATCGCGGGGCTGATAATTTGGCCAAAGCATTGGCCAACCTTTTGGTCGTACTTAGAGTTAACCAGACGCTCAGACAACTCTTTGCAGATAGTATGAACACCTGGTGGCTTATTCACGTGCTGTGACATCTCAAATTCGACATTTTTGTAGCTATATATCTCTATTAAAAATGTCAATGAAAATGATCTACGACAAGAAGTCGAAGAGTGTGTTGCCTGCAATAGAGATTTCAGACTCTTTTTAACGGAGATTTGTGCTAGATAAAATGTCGTTCGAATGTTGAAGAATAGATGGACCCCACGGCACAAGCGTCTCTACGCCAACCGGCTCAAATAGATGATATCCGCTGAGACCAGCGGATTTTCTGCCGAGGCGGCAGCGAAACCGGCATTGACACTCGTGGATGGAATATGAGACGGTGCAAGGATACATATACAATATTTGCTACTAGAAACCAGTAAGTAACTAGTTTAGTTATTCAATCGAACTTTCTATGGACCAGGAACACTCTTACAAAATATCGACTAATTCCTTGCATAAAAGCTGATAACAATCATGAAGCAACTCGAGAACTTTTCGCTCAGAGTTTTGAATTTGAACAGCAATAACGAGCGCCTAAGAGAAATTTTCGGGAACTTTTTAATTGTAATCGTAGTACCTCGCCGGCCGCGCCGCCGGGAATATTTAAGCTTAATAAGTAATACTTTCATGATATTCCACCGCTTCCAAGTGTGAATATTCAAAATTCGAGATATGATCACGTTATTATGACAAAGTGTACAAGTTAGTTTTTATTGGGATTGTTTGAGCCCAATTTGAATTAATTAATAATAGAATGAATAAGAATGAGAATCGTTTATTGTAAATAACAAAATATCGTGACTAACAACTCAATCTCATCATTTCGCTAGTTTACTAGTAATGACTAAACAATAAAAATAATTAAGGCATATGGACCTGGCTCAGCTTATGCTGTCACGGGACAGAATGGTTCCATACAACGCTGTTTTTCAGCCATGCCCATTGAGTAGGTTTAAGGTAATAAACTGATTGCTGATGATAATCCAAAAGTGTCATAGCAAAAATGCAATTTTACGACCGGTAAGATTATTAGAGGCGTTCATGTGTGTGATGGGTAAGGGGAGAGTGACAGAGCAAAAAAAAATTGCCCAGCCGTGAAGGTAGCTAACTTTCCAATTTTTTTGGGGAGATTGAAGCTAAGTATGAGTGACAGACACACGTACATATAACATGAGATATTCGTGATGTGTTTATTGAACATAATTTTCTCCCTCAGGCGGTGTCAACGCCGAGGCTGCATAAGAAACATGAAATCGTTAAAATCAGAACGCCTCCTCAATTACGGATTTGTGAGAGGTTTTTCGATATTAATTTGTTGTTGATACATCGGTAAAACATTAGCCAATCACACTTAATCCTTAATCAGTGTTTTTTTAGACTGCGGCATGGGATCGTTCATGGGAAGAGGTATATTAGAGGTTCCTTCAGAGGCCGGCGACTCATTGGTAACTCCCCTGGTGTTGCTGATGTCATCACTTTCCATTAGGTGGTCCGCTTGCTAGTTTGAATGCCGTATATAAAAAAAAATCTGCTATCTGTAAGTGTTATTATTCAATTGACGGTGAAGGTTCTTTGAATGCTGGCACTGGGCGATAGTAGTTTAATAATTATTAACAAAGAGTTTTTAGGAAAGCGGGACAACGCAATTTTTTTTTGTATTGTGAGGCATGAACAGATTGCCTGATGGGAAGAGGCCACCGTTGGTGGTTCAGGTTGGCTTTTTTTTACTAAAGACACCAACCACAATCTCACCTTCTGGTTAGCGACGATGCGGCCGAAGATGAAGCAAGCATGTCTAGAAACAGACTATTCACTCTTGCCTTGAGGAGTCTAGGCCGTACTATTCGAGGAACACATTTGCAGACACAGCCATGCGTTAAAATGGTCAAGCCAAACCATGACCAAGCACCCAAGCGAATAACTGCTACATCTACTACATAAGGATGGAAAGTCTGCGCGCTTGCCCGGAATTAGATCGTACAAATCGTTTGCACATTTCCTGAAATGCAGTTCAAAATACCGACAAGCGCGCAATCCTGCGTCGATGTTCAAGGCTTTGGATTTTAGCCGCTATCAGCTTTGAATCACGAATTATATTAGCTCTCTTCTGGGGCCCTATCTTAAATCGCTTGCTTCGATTCGAACGGTTTTCAATGTTTACTTTCGTCATGAAATATTCGATATTTTGATGCATGATCCTGACCCTGCACCCAAACCAAAGCAGTCAGTCGATATTGAGCTAATTCATTTCAAAGGATCATCAAATAGAGCTCCTGCTCCGAAACCAAAGCAGTCAGTTGATATTGGGCTGATTCTTTTCAAAGGATCATCAAATAGAGCCCCTGCACCCAAACCAAAGCAGTCAGTTGAAATTGGGCTGATTCATTTCAAAGGATCATCAAATAGATCCCCTCCTCCGAAACCAAAGCAGTCAGTTGATATTGGGCTGATTCATTTCAAAGGATCATCAAATAGAGCCCCTGTTCCGAAACCAAAGCAGTCAGTTGATATTGGGCTAATTCATTTCAAAGGATCATCAAATAGAGCCCCTGCACCCAAACCAAAGCAGTCAGTTGATATTGGGCTGATTCATTTCACATAATCATAAAATAGAGCCCCTGTTCCGAAATCAAAGCAGTCAGTTGATATTGGGCTGATTCATTTCAAAGGATCATCAAATAGAGCCCCTGCACTGAAACCAAAGCAGTCAGTTGATATTGGGCTGATTCATTTCAAATTATCATAAAATAGAGCCCCTGCTCCGAAACCAAAGCAGTCAGTTGATATTGGGCTGATTCATTTCAAAGGATCATCAAATAGAGCCCCTGCTCCGAAACCAAAGCAGTCAATTGATATTGGTCTGATTCATTTCAAATAATCATAAAATAGAGCTCCTGCATCGAAACCAAAGCAGTCATTGATATTGGACTGATTCATTCCAAACAACCATCTGCAAACTAAATAAAGCGGAAGCAGCATTATAAAAGTAGAAAGTCGGAAAAATGTCAGCGAGCTCAAAGAGTAACCCGTTGCCGCTTGTCTCGTGAAATCCGCAAATGTCTCAGCCTTAACGAGACGAGGCCGTGTATCGTTACGCGGTGTCCCTTTTTATTGGGGCTAATAAAACTGCGGGTGTGCCGTTGTTTGGCCCAGCTTAATTGCGTACCTGTCGTGCAGAGGGCGCCACGGTGTTTACGGTATACCTACCCCAATCATTTCGTGGTCGTCCCGGTAAATGGGTGGGCTTGTGTGCGTAACTTTTAGACGAACAGCGAGGCTCTCGGGTTATCAAATTTGCGTGATTTGTTCCCAGAGTACCTGTACGTGCTCATGTGTTCGGTTGGTTACCTGTCTTCTATGTGATTGATATAGCGTCTTTGTTTCGTGATATTTCAGTTCAATTACAAATTGTCCATACAGATTTGGGATAGTTACAGAAATTTAAATTTTTTGTAGATTTATGCCACGCTAGCATTTTTCGTAATTTTATTTTCTTAGGTCTCGACAGAAGCGTGCCTTAATAATACGGACGAGCAAAGTTTTCAAAAGGCAGTGTAGGTGGTCATTTTTGCCAGGCATTTCCGCTCTAAATTATTATTACGTGTAACGTAGGGAAGGTACAGTAAAGTAAGTAAATACCGTAGTAGCGGATTACTGTACGGGGTGGGTTACTTTAGTCCAAAACGGAAAACGAATTTATCTTCACCAAATCAAATCGAATAACAAATATCTAGGAAGATAAGTTCACAAATACCTGAGTCATATACAATTTATTATTTAAGTACCTACTGTATGATGACGTTGAAATTTTTTACCTTATCACCGGTGAATTCGAAGAATTTAATCTAAGTACAACGTAATGTTTTATGATGGAGATTGGCAAAGTTCCCACTCTTAGATATTTACCTTTGGATGGATTGGAAAAGTTTCGTGACGTCGAAGAGGATTGCCTTCACAATCACTCCATCGTTTTCGTTCCAGGTACCCCTGGCAGAGGGTTTCATTACATATTACACGAAACCCGAGCCTAAGAGTATTGGTTTTTCGGTTTGCTTAGCCATTCCGGAATGGAGCTACCTAGGTATGCTGATTGGAAACTCTTGAACTTCTGTGACGGAGTTAAACAGCAAAAATAATGTCTTGTTCCTTTAGTATTGAGTGAACAAAAATTCGTATTCCTACTTTTATAATATTGTATTATATTATAATTTATAATACAATAGATATTTAAGTATTTATTTTTCTCATCACACTAACATTCACAATCTTGAGATAATCAATGTCATGTGAGATACTGGTGCTTGTCTAGGTTCGCGATCTGTATCACAGATCACCAGCCCCTAGGCCCCCAACGACTTATAGAGTTGCTAGACACTGTCTAAAAAGTCAAGCGATATGGATAAATAAAAGGTTTGTTGAAATCAACAAGTAAGCGACACTGATGGAATTATAAGCACGTATTTATTTTAAGTTAATCACAAACAGTAACATAATTAGTAATTAGCCACGGAATGCCGAGTGGCCGTGTGGCGTATAGCAGAGTAGAATAGCACCAACCCTTTACACTCGTGGGTCGTAACTAATGTTCTCGAGGCAAATGGTCTTATAGTCTCCGTAGGCTGGAAAATGTTCAGCAGCGTTTTCCATTGTTATATTTATCTCCAACCCCGCTAATTCATGTTTTGATTATGGCAATAACTTCCCCTTTCGTGGGAGAGGTGCTAAGTCCTGCAGTGGACAGTTATGGGCTGTAATGATGACCTACAGGAGCCCTGACACCAGGATACAAGCTGCAGTAGTCAACTTGGTAGTTAAGAGGAGTGTCTACGAATGCATAAAATTAAATTGGCCACTGCAACGTAACCTTGGTTAAATGGGAACCAATCGATCCATCGATCTGCTTTCTTGTCCTCTTTGCCCGCTCACATGCACTAGGGAGGAACTGCTCCAAACAATCTCCAGATAATGCAGTTGCCGTGACCGACTCCTTATGGAGCTAGATTTAATTAATGTATAAAGATAATAAAAATATATCAAACGAAATATTTTGTTATGTAATACGGCACACAAACAGGCAAGCGTTAACTGAATATAGTTAAGTTTGCACCTTTCTTTTTGAAGGATTCGATAAAATGTAATAATTATTAACTATTTTTTCTATTAGATAATGGCCTTCACTCGGGTCATAACCAGTGATTATTTTATGTAATACGGCATACAAACAGGCAAGCGAGCCACCTAATGCAAAGTGGTCACCGCCGCCTACGGACTTCAGCAACATCAGGGGCGCTACCAATGCTTTGCCCATCTCTAATATACCTCTTAAACGATCCCCTAGCCAAAAGGATACACTATAGCTGGAAGCTCATTCTACATCCTAATCGTACGACAAAACTCTGAATTATCTGTAAAACTCTGTATATTAAGGGCAATTTTAGAACAATACTCTTCCACATTTCAATTATTACCAAGGCATATACTCATTAGTTATTCATTACCGTAGTCATGTTCACGTGAGGAAAATAATTAGATAGCTAATAAATATCTTGTAATTACTCATAAAGCGTAATAAATCAATTATTTAACTAATAAACTTCTATGGACGTAGCTAATCAATTCCGTGATTGAACATTTAAGTATGCAACTCAGTTTAACTCAAGAAGCAGCCAAACATGGCCTATAAATCTTAATGATTACAAGTTGACACACAATATGAATTATAATGAAGACAATATCGGTAAGAACATTTTATTTATATTTTACCTTACAAAGGTGGCAAACAAGCTTACGGCCCGCCTGATGGTAAGCAGTCACCGCAGCCTGCTTTCACGTCTCTATATTCAGATAAGTTTAAAAGCTATTTAGTGCCTTCGCGTATTGATGTAATTGTAGGTAGGTACACATGTCTTTTGTAAAGTAACCACCGTGAGCTTTTTAAATTTTTTATATTAATTTTTTACGAACTGATAGTCCAGCTATCCTGACTGACATGAGCTGGATCCCGATAAAGGCAGCTCGAATCTCCGACTTAAATTTTGTTCTGGCGAAAAGTATGTGGAAGGAGTAAAACTAGTTTCACTTACTTACCTGAATGACTCATCGCCCTGAATTTTTTTTATGCTCTTCAGTGACAAACTAGCATACAGCCCACCTGATGGTAAGTGGTAACTATCGCCCATAACATCTACAATTCATATATTTAGGTTGCAGATAACAAAAATGCAGAACCGCTGGTGCGTTGTCACTGTGAGGACTAAGATGAAATGTCTCATGCCTGTAAGTTCGCTGGCTGTCTTATCCTATAAACCGAAACATAACAGAAATAGATGTCGCAGCCATATGGTTAAATTTGCCGGTTAACTAAACGGTTAGCTTTTTGAGCAATTATTTAGTTGTAAATTTGCCAGTTTCATAAGATTTTAAAGTGATGTTGAAAGAACGATATTGCCTCGAGTTTACGCAGCTCTTCCACACATTGTTGCAATGCTAACCTACCCACAATAACTTCAAAGTATAATAATAGTTTGCATTAGGTTTCTATTCGGTTAGTTTAGGTAAGCATTATGACAATGAATGGAAGAGCTCCGTAAACTCGAGGCAATATTGTTCATTTGACTTTACTTTCAAAGTTCATGAATTTGGCCAATTTTCAATTAAATAACTGCTTAAATAGCTAGCCGTTTAATTAACCGGCTAATTTAACCATTTGGCTGCGACATAGATATGAATGTTCTACAGAATTCGTTGGAGAGGCCCGAAATCCTGCGGTGGACTGTTATGTGCTGTGATGTGTTCTGTAGTTAAGTTTTCGTTTTTTACTATTTCAACAGTTGTTGATTGTATTTTGGATGACTTCGTGTTTGGAAGCGTCGCCGGCTCGTGCTCCTGCCCACTTACGTAGAGACATGTGGGATGATTTATCGCCGCCCGACTACGACCCAGCAAGACTAATGCAAAATTACCTAAAGGAAATAGAGCATTGGTTCCACGACGATTACTGCCCCACGTATGGAACAGCTCAATGCTTTAAAGTGAAATCTGTTATACAATATCTGAGTAACGAAATAGACCGCCATCAGAAAACTTTTTTAAGTTTAAAGCAATTGAGGTATAGAGGGAGCAGGTTTAAGAGTTTATGGGATGGATAGAAATTCAGTGTTTACTATAACCTTAGAAAAATAATACCTTAACTCAACGTCAAGTTCCACCCACCCAGGTAGGTAACAGTATCGGCAGTTTATTTTTTGGTAGGTATTCATAGTAACTAAAAAAAGTTTGTTCTTTATCACAATATATAAGTCTGTTACGGGTCTGTGTGTTCAATGTATAATAAGTATGTATTTAAAAGTATTTAAGTAGTATATCACTTATCTAGCACCCATAGCACAAGAATTTGTACACGAATATTTATTTATTTATTATTTATTGCACATAAAAAGTGCCCTCTTCATGAAAGGTGAAAAATACAGCCCGACATCGTCCTTTAAAAAATTCTTGAACTGATACCGATTGTTTTAATTCCATACCTGTTTTGAACTGATAATGGACTAAATAAAGCCGAAAATCATATGTGCGACTTGCGAGAAAACTCATAAAATGCAGCTGGTCATCGGTAAATAAGGAACATTGTGTGTGTGTTTGAAGAGAGGTAGGGCATAGCGGGGTATCTCGTTCGAATTGGAGCCGCCCGACTGGGGAAGTACCTCCACCTTACAGAATATCGCAGCTGAATAATACTCTTTTAAATAATATTGTGTTTCTGCCGGTGAGTAAGGTTTCCAGTGCTCCATGGGGTGGGGATTTGGGGAACCGTGGCTTTGGCAGTGGAGGGGCATTTGCCTTTTGCTGCCAGAGCAACGTGTTATAGAGGTAGACAACGCATTAGCGATACTCGCGAGTGTGTGTGTGTGTGTTGCTAATGTCTATAGGCAGTGGTGACCACTTTCCATCAGGTGGCCCGCTTGCCTGTTTGCCTACCGTATGACTTAAAAAAAAAAAAAAAAATACTCACACAATAAGAAGATGAAACTACCCATTATCATCATATCTGCGTTACGTCCCGGTTGCGCTCCCACCCGGTACGCGAAGACCCGTGTTCCGCTTTCCTACTCTTCCTGGCCTCCTGCGTTCGGTTTTCGGCATTCTTAGTGGTGAGCTTGTTGGCACGCATATCAGTCTTGACGACGTCAAGCCATCGCTTCTTGGGCCGACCTCTCCTTCCCATGCCTGGCGGGGGTGGTACGGCCAAACATTTGTTCTCCACGTAATTTGCCGGTCTGCGCAAGACGTGGCCATAACAAACTACCCGAAGACGAAAATATCCGATGTGCGTGGTGGTCAACTTGACCTTAATGCCCGTTTGTACTCTCGTGCGCGAGGGCCCGGGGTCCGCCATGGCCATGACCATGCCCCAGAATTAGACATCATAAAATTATAGTGGAGCGACTGCCATCTGACCTCCGTGACCCTGTTAACAGGAGAACCTGACCAGATTGAATCATGGTTACACATTCAGTCGCCTTAATGTGAAGGTTCCATCACGATGTTTCCCTCGCGCAGCGCAAGAGCATCAGTTAGTGTAAAACTAGGTACATATCACAGAAAAGAGTCATTGGTTCGAACCCGGTACCTCGGCTCGTACGAGTCAGACCCCTTAACCATTACGCCACGTCTTGCGTAGGAACACACAAAGTAGTAACCTTTATAATGCGTACGGCTAAGGAATTTAACGCGTTGCCTGCGAGTGGTTCCCTGATCAATATAATCTGGATGCCTTCAAGGCTAGGCTGTTCCAAGACGGGCATGCTCCATTTTCGGCCGCATCGCTACTTACCAACTTTTGAGATGGCGGTAAAAAGCCAGTCTTGTCTAATATAAAATCAATAAAAAAAGACTTGTCAGAATTTCTCCCCGGGGAAGAACTGAATTCAGCGCCGACGTGACTCCGATCCGGCTGAAGTTAACCGCGTTATCGAAATACGTGCATATTACCCGATCGAATTATATGTGCATTTGGCATAACATCGTATCGACAATCTTAATCATATGATAGTAAGGTTAATTTTGGTACATAATTGCTATTCGATATAAACGAGAGACGTAAGCGAGCGTAATATTGTAAGTTGTGAGTGAGTCGCAGAGTTTTGGGCTGCACTATATAGGCTACATTCGGCTTCATATAACGGAGCTTTTAGGTAGACCAAAAGGAAACATTTAACAAGAACATAGAGTACGACCATTCGTTCGCGTTCTTTTGGTCAAAACGTTAAGAACACTCTAGGAATATTCGGAGCAGGCGAATCTCCGCCGCAGGAAAATGGTAGTGCCGATGCTTGGATGGAATTTTAAATGGTCCATCGATGCTATCAGTACAGGCGAACGCGCTTCGTTAGAAAGTTCCATAGGATAACGATTAAACACTCCATCACATATGTTTAATTTGACCAAGAATCAATTTAACTTCGGTACGATTAGACTGACGTTTATATTCCGGAGGGGACACATCCGCCCGTATTTTTAGTGACAAAGGGAGGCAAACAAGTAAGCGAATTACTTCATGGTAAGTAATCGCCGCCGCCTATATCACTAGACCTTGAGAGTGCGTTGTCGGCATTTGAGATAGGTATTTTTCTTTGTATTGCCCAGGGAATAACACGGACGGTCCACCTGTTGGAAAGCGGCAACCGTCGTCCAGGACATGCAACCTAAGGGGAGCGGATGCGGTGCCGGTTTTTGCCTTTGGAAGGAACCCATATATAATAAACATGTTTTTTTTTTTTATACCACTAAGGTGGCAAACAAGCTTGCGGCCTGCCTGATAGTAAGCAGTCTCCGCAGAATAAGGACGTTTGCAATACCAGGGGCATCACCCACGCGTTGCCGACCCCGTAAAAACCTTTTAACCCCTTTCTTGAAGAACTCCATGTTGTACATAGTATAGTAGTGTAGTAGTCTCTCTTTGCCTTTTCCACATTCAAACATTTTGACATGAATTCGAACGTGTTCCTCATTCCAACGGGCATTCCAGAAAAACTGTCAAGATGTTTACTTTTGAAAGCTTCACACTCCTAAACTTCAAAAGAAAAATGTTAGATATTTCGTTGTGAAGATCCATCCAGCTAAAATATAAAAATGTAAATGTTTGATCTTCCCCCCACCTCCCGCTATGACGTCATATACCGCGGAAGTGAGCACTTACAACAAAATGACGTGTAGTGCTACTGTAGTTGTACTCAACTCGCGCTAGCATCAAAACTTGTTGTTGGATTTGAAAGAATAGTTTAAAACCCAAAGATCATTTTAAGGTAAAAAAAATTTATTCATTAGAAACATATTAATCAGCAAGCAAAAATGGCGAGACCGTAACTTAGAAAGAATAAGTTATTCCCGATTGCGACCGATCAAAACCACTTTCAGATGTGGAGAGATGTGGCCCAAAAGACGAACACCAGGCACGATCCAGGTTGGCGAAAATGCCGAGCGGTGAATACGAAAGTCGACTATTTCTACTTCGCAGCCATCCACATCATCCGGCATTTTTTCTTTATCTCTAGGTTTCTTGTGAAAGAAACTAAACATGAAGCCAGTGTTTGCATACATACGGATTTGTCCGTACTGATACGGATTTTAAAGGAATAAGTCACGATAAGATATTTGCTGGATTAACAGCCGAATCGAATTCACGAAAAATTGCGATAGTAGCCTGACTTCTAGACACCCCAATTTTTTTTATACATTTACACCGATTGAGGGTGCTCCTGACCTTCTTGCTTTTCCTGGCGTGCTGGAGCCATTGCTTGTGCGAATTGAATGTTGAGTATGGTGGAAGACTGGTTTTTTTTCTTCCTCTATGGTAGAAACATGACAGTCGAATAAATGCGATAGAAGTTCACTTCCTGATGAGTGGGGTCACCAAAGTGATAAAATGAGGAATAGTGTGTGTTGAAAGGGATGATATCAAGAATCGGATTGAAAGAGGTATGCTGAGATAGTTTGGAAACGTTGAGAGGATGGATATCTATTGTGCGAATGTGAATGGAAGGCGAATCGCAGAGGGCGCCAAGGACATAATTATATACTAACTAGCTGACCCGGCAAACGTTGTTTTGCCATATAAATAAAAAAAAATTTAGGGGTGGACTACCCCTAACATTTAGGGGGATGAAAAATAGATGTTGGCCGATTCTCATAGATACCGGATAAGCACAAAAAATTTCATCAAAATCGGTCAAGCCGTTTCGGAGGAGTATGGCAACGAAAACTGTGACACGAGAATTTTATATATTAGATATTAGAAGATAAATGATACTCTTCCTCTGACTATACGTAAATAAAAGTCGAATCAGAGCATCGGTGGCCTAGTGGTAACGGTATCCGCCTCGCAATGCGAGAGATACCGGGTTCAAATCCCACGGCCGCCATGTACCAATGACTCTTTTCTGAGTTAAATACATCAGTTGAACCTATATTAGTTATTAGCCGATTCTCTTACGGTCAGGGAAAACATAGTGAAGAAACCTACACATTAAGGCGACTGAAAGTGTAACTAAATGTTCCCCTTGAGGCAGGGTCAAGGAGGTCAGATGGCAGACGCTCCTCTATAATTATCTGATATGCCAAATCCTGGATCATGGACAAGGCGGACCCCAGGCCCTCGTGCGCGAGAGCACGACCGGGATATTAACACCAAGATGATAATTATAGTATAAAACAAAGTCCCTTCCTACCGTCTGAACCACATTCAGATCTTTTTTTTTATTAATTGCGTTTAATAATATAGGTATACCCTAACCAAATTAAATTGTCCGTCTACAATTAAATAGGATTTAGTGCAATATACCAGAATCATAATATCCTAAATAAGCCTCAGGGATACGTGGTAAATAGGTGCCTGAATCTGCTGGTATCAGGAAAGAGGCCCTGTGGGCGACATAAGAAGCGATGAATTTACATCCCAGAGTCGGATGCGATTGCCAACGGCCTACGACGCGAGGATGCCGAAGACCGGGCGAAGTGGAGAAGAATGAGTAGGAATGCGGACCCTGGTAGAGGCCGGGATGATGCTGATGATGATGACTACGAGAATCAAAATATAAATATCAAAAAAGTTTCAATCACCAGATTCCGTGGGAGAAACTTGTCGACTTGAAGACATGATGGAATTAAATGGTAATATGTTAGGACACACTGCTCGTAAAACCGACGGCCGTTGGGGCCGAAAAGTACTCGAGTTACGAGTACCTACATTCCGAAAGACGCTAAATATAAGTCCCCGAACAATCTCCGCAACTCGAGGAATCTGCGAATATTTGAAGAGCATCCTGAGAGAGATCCTTCTAAAACAGACTATTGAACGAATTTAACTATAAATTTTACTAATATTTCATAAGTTAAACTAGTACTAGCCTCGTAGTTTCCAAATATGCGAAGTAGGGATCTTCAATTATTAATTAAACAAGCTGATAGTATACTGATTGATTGAGCAAGGAGAATCCATTATATAAGAAATAGGGAACCAATAGATCGCATCACTTGTAACTAATCAATTTTGCTAGAAGATTTCTAATTGCACGGCAAATAACGAGACTCATGAGGAAAGTGCCATGATACAGACGTAGCATGTTGAGGATAATACTGGTAAGCATATTTCATTATCATTAATGCGTGAAACGTAGTTATCGTTATCGTATAGTTACGATCAGGTGTAAATATAATAATTAAGATTATGAATTGACAGCCCAAAGCGAAGTTCGTGACATGTATAGGTTCAGCGAGGAAACTCAATGTTTATGTAGCAAGTTGACGTATGATGGAAATGACCGTGTTACTATTGTTTTATGTGTGATGTTGATGTTTCTCGGAATAATACGAATAAATTAATACGACGAGAAAACTGCTAAACATTACTTTTCTCGATTGGTGTGGTGTCCGGCAGAGTAGAATAGCACCAAACCCTTACTCGTGGGTGTCGATATTTACGAGGCAAAACTTCTAGTGTCTCCGTGGGTTTGAAAATCGCGACCATCGCAAAAACCATATTGACGGTCACTGCTGGTGCAGCTGGTGGTCCTCTAGATATCCGAGGAGCTGGATATTCATAACCTGTTCCATCACCTTAGAGAGCAAAGAGGTTACCGCTATAGGCATGTAATTTGATGGGTCTGCATTATCACCCTTCTTGGGTATCGGATGCACAAGGGCTAGCTTCCACGAAGACGGCACCATTCCAGAGGTGTAGGAAAGCTCGAATAAGAGCATTAGCATGGGAGACAACTCGGGAGCACACTTTTTAAGAACAATAGCCTCAACGCCTTCAGGCCCACTAGACTTCCGGATGTCTAGGGAGAGAAGTACACGTCTTATAATATTTTGGGTGAAACAAACTTCAGGCACGCTGCCCTCCCTCGCGAAGTGGTAGTCGGTGCATCTCCCCCATCATCTAGATTTGAATTTTTTGCAAAGAGATTACCCAAGAGATCGGCTTTCTCTTTAGCCGTGTGGGTCAATAGGTCGTCCGGCGTCCGCAAATGTGGAAAGGAAGTCCGACAAAAGTTCCCCTCATCAGCTTTGAAGAGAGACCAAAAAGCACGACTGCCAGATGGGTAGCTGATTAGTTTCTTCCCAATTCCGCCGATGAATTTGAATTTTGCTAGAGCCATCATCCCCTTTATACAAAGAGATTGTAATGTTAGCGACCTTCTTGCCAGTCTATAGAGGGGGCTGTGACAGCTTTTTCATACAAAAAATGCGTGCAAGGTCAGAGACAAAAAATAATTAAATCTCCTTAAGTTTTTGTCAGCATCAAATAAAAAGGGATGTTCACTCTGTCGATATATTCTTTCGATATGTTATATTAAGCAATATTATCGATATCGACATACTTAACAAAAATATTCCTAAGACATCATCAGCTTATGTAGCCATTATGGCACCGCTTTTTACATAACATTATATTGTAATGTAAAAATAAAATGTTTTAACATTGGGTAGGAATGTATGTCATTTCATTAATGCTCTCGGGATCCCCGCCAGGTTCACCCATACGCTTGATACGGAAACAACTACAACTATTAACACTTACCTACTTACGTTGGTAACTGTGAATATAGCGTCAACGAAAGTATTATTAAGACAGATTTAATTTGAGCTCTCCATGAGGCATCATCCAGCGGGCCTATCGAACTTAAATTGAATTGAATTGAATTTTAAAGCTCAAGTAAGCACTGTTGAGCAAAGGACTTTCCCAATTTTTCCACTCCTCGTGATCAATAGGCATTTTTTGTTTACATCGACATTGGGAAGAAAAAGCAGCGAACACATCACTATCGCACGTTCGAACAAGCAATAACTTTATATATTTTTAGGGATTAAGTTTAGTTTAGTAATATTAATTCAGTCAGTAAATTACTAATACTTTGAGATATTTCGAAAAAGCTCATAAAACAAGAATCTTTAACACGCATTTATTTCACATACTATACACATTCTACAATCGATAATCAACGAGTTTTAATATACATCAATGGTAATGGTCCAAAGCACTTCACTAATTTAATAAAATTTCAAAGCCTATAACACTAAATATAAAAATATTTTACCCATAAATAAATTGAAATTGTTTGTTTACAATTGCGTCTGACAAGTAAAATGATTGTCAAACTGACAGGTAGCATGCTTTTTACCCTTCAGGGCCACTCTTCTATAACCATGAAGGTCGCTAACATTCCAATCTCTTTGCCTTTATGGACCTCGATACAGCATTATACTTTATCCTTAAATTGTGGGTGTTAGAGTCCTTGTGGGCCCGAGCCACTGTCAAGGTACGAAAGCATCCTGCTTGAGGCGAGTTGCCTCAGCACTAGGCCTGTCATACTAGGGCTGACTTTTATCGCCGAGCCGGACTACAGAGGATGAGATAAAATATTCCATTCCCTGCAGTATGACATGCTACAGCAGCAGCACAGGTGTTGGTGTCATTTGAGGAAAAGCAAAGCTGTATCCAGTCTCCTATCCCAGTCTGTTGAACCATAGTGCCATACCTTGCGTGACCCACTGGGGCGAGCCCGTTCGGGTATAGCAAGAGGCTCCTCAGAACGGACCAGGCAGTGGTCAGATGTCCCAAGAAGAGCATCGACGGACACCCGATAACCGTCTAGATGGGAGGTCAGCAGAAGGTCTAACAAAGAATGATCACGGCCCACAACATTCAGTAAGTAGGTGGGTAATACCAGTTGCATGAGACCATTGGCCAGAGCAAATTCGTGAGCGGATCAGGCAGGACGGCTTGAACCTAGCAACTCAGTGTGGTGACCATTAAAGTCACCTAAAACTACCAACTCAGCGGAAGGACACCGCTCAACAACTTCGGTAACAAGTCGGTAACGCATTGAATGTGCTCGAAAAACCGATTTGTCTCACCTACGCCGTGGCGGTTGTTGTATAGGCATGCGTAGACACGGGATGAACCTCCCTGTTCCATGCACACCCACAAAAGAGATTCGTCACTTTCTTCAATGGCATGACGTCGACAACAGATATCACCTCTGACGAATAAGCACACACCAGCGCGAGGAAGAAACCGGTGTTCTAACTTGTACCTACCGAGGGTAGTGGAGATATGAAATGTCGGCCGGAGGTGATATCTGTGTTTCAGTCAGAAAGAGTAAGGCGGGCTCCGCCGTCTCTAGGTGGTGATGTACGGCGTTCTGGTTGGAGTGGAGGCCCCTGATGTTCCAAAAGTCCACTCGAAGTGTGGATAGGGGTCTGAAAAAAGCTTACTCTTTGTTTTTTACTTTTTGCCATTGCTATCACTATAATTATTAGAATCGTTTGGAACATTGAGTCATTAAAAATTACATTATTAACCTGTTCCACGTAATTAAGCGTAGGCAGATAAACGACACATTATATAGTAATTTTTTGGCATACTTTATAAATAGTGGTCTCAAACGTGATCCATAAGTGTTCATACTCTCCCAGTTTAAGTTGTGGAGCCGTATATATTTAATTTTACGATACGCCGCAATGAAGACACCCTCCATCCATCTTGGAATTTTTCACACTTTTAATTAAATGATCTGTTATCAAATCGTAAATACTGGGGTTTAGCCAGGTCTCGGTAAAAATAATTATATCGTAGGAACACAGCGAGATATTTGTAAATAGGTCGTTAGTATTAGTCCTTAAGCCACGTGTTTTTTGATAATATAAACTAGCCATTTTAAATTTAAAGCACTATAATACTGATAGGGTTTCTACAAAAGAATATTAGTACCTAATATTGTTTTACTTTAAACTATCAAGGCTACGAATACGAATTGCTTATGCAGTTTTGTCTGTAAATTGACGAGCAAAGTAAAACCGTGTTGCCTTGAGCACAGCGCGCGGGAAATATTACGAGCTATAAGGATGAAGATGATGATGATGATGATGACATTACAATTGATATTGGAATAGGTATATAAATGTCGCTTACTATCATATGCTTGATTGTTTCAGTTGACGATTCTAATTACCTCATTGACTGCGCATTCGTTGGCAAAGAAGAAATTACGTCATGAGCTCAATGCTATATGGGATGGCCACACGTTGCCGACCGACACCAGTCTAAAAAAATTGCAAGACATATTGGATAGGGTCGGCCAATGGAGTCGGAACGAGTACTGCCCTTTCGACAACAAGGATGCTTGCAAAGACAAAAAACGGGTCGTCCAACACATTATCGACGACGTCGTACCCCAGAAACTCAAACGTAAACAAACTAAAAAAAAACTTAAGTTTGTAAATTTGTGGGACGGATAGTTTGCATTAGAATTTATTTAAAAAAGAAAAGCCTCTATCGCGGAACAGAAAAAACCAGGTCTCTATTAAAATGTGGAATTAACTGTTAACATTAAAAAAAGTTAAGTTACCGCAATTGAAAGCTTTTGCTATAATTTTTTGTCCATGAAATAAAACATTTTAAGTATTAAATTTATCTTTAACGTTTGCATCAAAATGAGTTTTAGAATTTTTGTCTAGAATAGTGTCACTCAAAAGCGAGAGAAAGCCCTTTCTGTCAAATTCGCTTGGTGTAAATAGAGTAAGAGCGTTAGAGCGCGTATTCTAAGAAAGTTCTAAGCCGCGGTTTATACAGAAGAAGATACACAGCGAAGGCACGCGGCGGAGGCAGACAAAGGTGAATAAATAAACAAAAAAAAAAAACAAAAAAAACTTAAATCGCATCGCAGTACAGTTCTCGAGTGGCGACCACGTATCGGTAGACGCAGTGTGGGTAGGCCTCCTACAAGGTGGACCGACGACCTGGTAAGGATCGCAGGTACCAGCTGGATGCGGAAAGCACAAGACCGATCTTTGTGGAGATCTCTGGGGGAAGCCTATGCCCAGCAGTGGGCGTCTTCTGGCTGATATGATGAGTTAAATCGCATAGCGTTTTTGTCGTGAACCTTATTGTTATGTCGCAAACTGTCGTTTTGAGGTCTGAAAGCGCGAGCGAAGATTTCCTTACGACAAAAACGACGTTATGCGATATAACTATAAGGTTTACCTCCGCCGCGTCTCTTCTGTATAAACCGCGGCTAAGGGTGCGTCTAATGCGCTGTTGCAGCGATAACGTGCACGACGCACATACACGACGCACGTGCACCGCTCACACTGAGATCACAATACATTAATACTACAGTAGAGTAACTCAGCCGTGTCCTTGAAATTTATACGTACGGCTGGAATGCAGACGTTTTTATTGTATAAGTAGTTTTAAAAACGTTATTTAATGATTTATTATGTGACAGAAAAATATTTTCGTCTATTGCTAAAAGTTGGACATTAAAAATAAACAAATTCATAAATTTCTTTACTTTTCCGTATAATGATAAATGGTTAGACTTTATCAGCTACAAGATTTTAATTCCAGAGCAACATGTAACTCGCAAAATTCTATTACATTTAAAACTTCACGCGCGAGTCGGACTCACGCTTGACCGATTTTTATAATTTGTTGTTATACTTCAGTAATAGCACTATAAACATACAACGTTTCGTACTTGTATGTGTTGCCGTTATTTCGATAGAGAAATAACAAAACTCTTCTTACGCTTCTAAACGCCGAAAAAATGTGTTAATCTTTTATTTTAATTATTTGTTGTTATAGCGGCCATAGAAACACATATACCATTTAAATTTTGAGTACCTGCCAGTTACGGTTCCAAAGAAACATCCATTTACGCATAATACATATATATATTTCGTGCATATGTCCATTGGCGTAAATGGATTCGCGAGAGTGTCCTGATGCCCTAGCATCCTAATTTCCGAATATGGATGTTCAATTACTACTTACTAGTATGCTCATTGATTGAGTAAGGAGAATACAATAATAGGAAGGAAATAATTTATTAACCAATAGATCGCAACGCTTGTAACAAATCAATTAAGTGGGTTTGGAGATTACTAAGTGCATGGAAAATACTGAGATTAATAAAACAAGTACCATGACATAGTTCTTTATTTTGTTTTGTTTTTTTTATTATTGTCGAGGGAGGCAGACGGTTAGAGGGTGCACCTGAAGGAAAATGGCCAACGTTGAGCAGGACATCTGCAACGTGAGTGACTGCAACTTTAACACGCTCACTGCGTAACAGGCCGATATCGGCCTGCCGCGGTACTTCAGCTGGTACGGACGAAGAAAACTATGTCCCTCTCGCTGGTGCGAAACGATTATCTCAGGTGTTTGTAAAAATTCGACAGAGACAAATATATATTTCATCTTGCGGTCAAAATTGTAGGTGTTCCCCATCAAAACATAACGGCAGGCTTTTATCGACCTCGCGTCGCACTGACGGTGAAAAACATCCGCTGAGTGCGGCAGTGGGCCTATTTCGGCCCGCCCTCCCAACAGGCAGCTGGCGACCCGATACCGCACAGAGCGCGCGCCCCACCAGTTAGTGTTGTGCTATCTAACTGATCTGACGTAGCGTTCGATATAATCAACGATGGCAAGCAATAAAAGAAAAATACAAATTTAGGAAAATAGAGTAATTCGCCCTGCAGTTATTGACAGAAGAAATATTTTCCACTAAGAAAAATAAAAAGAATTTGGAAACAAATGTGCACGGAAAACAAAGCACAAGCGGTAAGTTTTGTTTACTACCTACACATATCAACATATCAGCCTTAGACTCATAATGACGTGGGGATTTTTTATGTAATACCATCCTTTATGAAAATGATTATTCCTAAAAACTAGCCTTCTACAGTAAATAGTTTTTGCAACATAATTTTGAAAAAAAATGCAACCAAAACCTTTGCGTAACATGTTTCCAAGTCATAAGTAAATAAAAACATTTTTCAGTTCTTTTACGATAATTCTGTTTTATTTTCGATATCCCCTTATTTTTCTCTGTCCCATCACTACTAAAAATACTTTCTAGTGCGGTTCAGGTCAATATCGGCTTGCCGCTTTTCCTGCTTTATTTCTCATTTCCTGTTTGGCAGATCCCGGGGCGAATCAAACCTAAGGAAGTTGGGTTCAAGGTCATTCTAACAATATAAAAAAAAATGTATACATTATGTTTTCACAAAGTTATAGCAATTTAATCTATCCTAGTGCTGGTGGGTCTAGAAAGACCTGCCACGCACTGGCGGAAATATCATTGGGGGCGCATTTTGGCCCGCCGCCGCACCAGATGAAGAATTATGATTTTACTTGCCGCAGTAAACGTGTTAAGGTTGCTTGACGTAATTACCAATTTTAATTTATTAATCGTAGATATTACGGGTTATGGTTACCTCTTTTCATCAGGTGCACTGGCTGGTTTGTCACTGAGTAGTATAAAAATAACAATTGTATTTCATTCGCGATAGGAAAATAGTGAGTCATCATTGTCCACCAGCCTAGCCCCGCCCCTTGAGCAATCGGGTCGCAATAAATTAGAAAGCTAAGTTCATAGTGACTATTTGAAGGCAAAAAATAATGAAAATAAATACCTCGCCGGTTGGAATAAAGAGCAAATACTAGACTGGCTGCTAACCAAAGGGATATCCTTGAATTTATTGTTAATTTGAGACAGTTATGTGGATTTTTATCCATTAGTAAACTTGATATTTTTTTGGTAAATAAAATCGTTTGTATTTTCACTCAACTGTGAAAACACTTTAACTCGCTATTTTCTTAACGCAAACGGACTATAAGATTATGTATTGACGGCCCAAAGCCAAGTAAGTGACAATATAATTAATTGTCACTCACTTGGCTTTGGGCCGTCAATACACAAAATACATTAGAATTATTACAAACTTGATTGTTTCAGTTGTCGATGTTTATTATATTATTCACTGCGAAATCGTTGACAAAGAGTATACTTCGCTATCACGGCCTATTGCATCGCCTGAACTTCCCCTTGCCGACGGACATCAGTCAAGAACACTTGCAACAAATATTGTTTAGGATCGGCAAATGGAATCGGGGAGAATCTCGACGCATACGCTTGCAAAGATCAAAAACGTGTCACACGACATATAATTAGCGAGGTCGTACTGTCCCTAAAACTCCGTGGCACCCCGTCAAATAAAACAAAACTTAAGTTGACGAATGTGGGACGGATAGTTTGCCTGAAAAAGCCTCTATACTTATACAGTCTTACTAATAGAAATTGTTTAAACGTTGAGCATGCGTTGAACGCGTGGATAAATATTTTTGACATAATAAATAATAAATAAAATAATAAATAATTTATTCAAGAAAACTTATGTCTAAAATTACATAGTTAAATTTAAAGTAAGTACCTACTTATGTTAAAATTTAAATAGAACAATTTAAATTTATTTATTACCCTAGTAATTTAAGCTAAGTAAATTAAGTAGATACATGCTATATTTTTAATTAACTAGATGCCTAAACTAAGTAAGTAGTTTACCTGTGTCTTAGGCATCAATGTTAGTAGGTCAATTTAATGTAGGTTAGTGCTTACGACTATATTTATTAATAAAACAATAAAATTATTGGTTACATTTTGTACAGAAAATTGATATAATTTAAAATGAATAAGTATATTTTTTGTTACATTCTAAACTAAGCGACCACTTCGAGTAGTTTTTCCGTTTCCTCGTACGATTTACCTTTCAACCACACAAGCCTTGTAAAGAGCAACAAACTCATCTGACCCGATGTCAGCGTCGCTTTTGATGGAATTCGCATGGCATTTCAAAATGGTGAGACTTAGTTCCAGTTTTGGCCAGCGGGTCCATAAGTTTGTAGCATTATACAAGGCTTGTGTAAAGTTATGCACCCGTTACACACACGTCACCACAAACTAATCTGACCAGGTGACCAAAACTGGAAATAAGTGTCTCCAATTGAAATTTAATTTGGCAGCAATACTAAGCAATACAATACAATGTACAGGCCGTGTAACAAGACACGTTTATCTAAGCAGGTGACCAAAACTGGAACTAAGTGTCGCTAACTGAAATATCATTTAACGGCATTACTATTATAAATTCAACAACAGCCACGCCGTCATTGGTCCAGATAAGTTTGTAGCAGTACACACGCTGTGTAACTACACAAGCGTTAAAAGCATGATCAACGACTTTTTTTCATTAGCAAGACTTATCCAATGACAATTTTTAATGCTGTAGTTATATTATTGGTATACGAAATAAAACCTTTTATTTTCTTTTTACTTTAACGTTTAGGTATCGAAACGTGTTTTAGGATTTTTGTCTCTCTCGAATAAAGTATTATTCGAAAGCGAGGGAATGATCTTTCTGACATATTCGCTTGGTGTAAATAGAGTAACAGCATTCGATCGTGCAAGAATAGCGAGGGATTGCTCTTTCGGTCATATTCGCTTGGTGTAAATAGTGTAAGAGCATTCGATCGTGCATTCTAAGAATGTTGTAAGGGTGCGTCCAAATCTGGCGAACGCGCCGCGAATTCGCCATTGCAGCAGCGGCTTGCGCGCCACGTGAGAGCTTCGCGCATGCCGTTGCTGCGACATTGTTACTGCAATGATGCATTCGCGGTGGGTTCGTGAGATTTGGGGCAAGACCGCCAACCTCAAATTGAATGTAATATCAATAGCTGACGTGAGAGATGGCGGTATCATTTGCAGTTTCAGCGAATGAGCTGGCGAATGGTGATGCATCGCAACAAGATGGCGACGTTAGATTCGCGTTATGCGCTTATTACACCTGGCTAAATTCAGTCGACTAAATTCAGAAGCAAAATGAGAGCAAGTTAAAGTGCAATGTATATCTCATAGAATAAAGTCCATTTTTGTATCACTTATATAATGTTTCGTATCGCTCCTCTTTTCATAAGGCATGACCTGGTTTTATAAGAACTACATGCACTTTTCATGTCCTCTCATGCTTTATGCGCATTTTATGTCTTGGGCGCAGTATTTAGCCATGTTATGTCGAGCAAAGACGAATATAGTCCACACCTGCCGGCGTCGTAGAAGGCAACTTATGTCATAGAGACAGACCGACATGGACCTTTCTGTAGAGTATTTCCAACATAGCCATCTCCAACCGGCCTGCCAAACGTGAAAATTATGGCTAATCCCTTCACTGATATATAATTATGCGGAGGAAGTCAGTCAGTGGACTGAAGTGGCTGAAGATGTGATCTGATGTTCTAAGAGGTTGCTCTTTTGAACTTATACTAGATTGACCATGTACCCTCCGTGTTAGCATCAGGGTTACCAGACTGACCTAATCATCTCTAACTCTAGCTACAGCATTCTTATAGTTCACAACAAAAGAGCGCGAGCGAATGGCGCTGGTTGATAATGATTCTGCTGTAGTGATAATAATTTTTGAAATTTATTACCTCTTGTTGTATTAATAATAACTACAATTCATTTATTATTCCTTCATCAAACAGGAGGAAAAGAAACATAGGTGTAGCAAGAACATGGAGTAAAAGCATTCGTTCGTGTTCTTTTGGTGTCAACTATGAGAATATTTACTTTAAGGATGTTCTTCTGGTGGTCCTAATGTGCATTTAGTTGATTATAAATGATTTATTTATTTATTGAATGGTTAGATGGAGCTTTATTAGATAATACTACAGAAAAAACATTCTTCGTCTGACATTTTATAATATAGTTCTTTTTCCGAAAGGGGCACGTCAGCAGCTCACTCAACCGGCTTAAATGTATGAAAAGATGTATGAATGTGGAAGAGGCAAGGAGGTGTGTCAGAATCGTCGATTGAGGCTCTGCCCACTTATGGGACACGGACGTGAGTATTTTACGGATTTTTACCATCGAAATTTAAAAGGCAAAATGCTAAAAAATCTGAACTTTGTTTCTATTCACGTCCGCTACGGCTTCCAGAACCAGAATTCGAAAAATTTCGAGCGCGCTTCACTCGCCATTTTTTTACCATAGACACTGCCCGCGCTGCGTTCTCAATCTGGAATTTTAAAACCTAAATACCAAATATTCCGAGCCCGCCCATTCAATGATGTTACTTTTATTATGTTTACCCCAGCTCTTTCTCTTTAGACAAAATTCGAAAAATTTTGTGCTCGCTACGTTCGTTCACTTTTCACACCTCCCGCTTCGCATAATAAATCCAGATTTTAAGAGCGAATATACATTTAAAACCCAGACGAGCTCGCTGCACTCGCTCAATCATTGGTTTATACTGCTTTACATATTCACTCCCGCTCTTTTCATGCAAAATTCGAAACGCAACCGTAATTCGACTTATTTCACAAAATTAGGTACCACGTTGGTGTGGCGTAGCCTTGCAATTGTGTAAAAGAGTGAAAAAGGCGTGTCGTTATTTGTGTATAAAAAGTACAATGTTAAATAAGCTAGAATTAATATACTACTGTTTACCTGATTATTGTTATCATAATAAAATATTTTTATCGTCATCATAAATCATGTTTTGTGTAACATGAGTATCTTATATTAAACGAAACGTCGTTGACGTTTGGCGAAAAAATTTTATGGTTTGCTGGAACTTTGGTTGGCAGTACTATTAGTTGCAGCCTATAAAATTACTATCATTTGATAATGGTGTGTCGCATATTGCGTGTTGAGTCGGATTGTTTGATTCTGGTAAATCGAGCAGTGCAGCTCTTTGTACCTTCTGTCCCCAGATTCCAACTTAGACCTCCTCGCCACTCCCTCAGTCCGAACCGCCTCCGCCACTCCTGGCATCGGCACCCTAATGTGATATATTAATAAACATCAATACCGAGTGTGATATTCGAATACAAATAGGTTTTTGGGCACTATACATAAATTTTAATTGTGTGTATCAGCATTATGGTTAACGGTGCTAGATATTCTTGTAAGCTATTACCAAAACTTCTAGTAAACTTTCTAGTAAAATATTGCATATATGACACAAGAATCTAGTCAAGTTATCTATATTCTGGTTGAATAAACTAGAATTTTCTATCCCTGAACATCGGGGTCACAAGGTTTTTCAGCATTCAACATTCATTGCAACACATGCAACATTCTTATTGTTCACAACAAAAGAGCACGAGAAAATGGTCTTGCTCCGTCAATATTACGTCCACGTTCATGTCTATGAACACCTAAAGAGACTAAAATGCTCATTGAGAGAGTTTTTGGAATCAATAAAATATGAGTTTTTAGAGCCGGAGAACTTTAAATTGAAATAAAACAAAGAAAAAGTATTAAGTATCAGTAAAAGTAGCATAATTGGAAATATATTGTTTTGGGGTTTATGTTTGAATATAATTTCTGCAATGTGGCTGACTGGTGACTGGCGCATATATTCCCCAATATATTCTATTTTCATATACTTTTCGCAACAATTGTGGCTATATTTTGCTAACACATGACGGCCATATGACCGAAATCATATTTAACTATCTTTCTGATAAATCTAGTTTCAAACTGGAAAAACTAGTATTTATATAAATTATAGTTCTCCGCCTCTAAAAAAACGCCCCACATAAGAGGGCCGAACTGCAACAGTCAGCCCTCTTATCTCAGCATTCCTCAATTGCTAGAAAATAGCCAATTAATGAAGGAAAACGAGCGCTATAAGGCGTCTATTATTTGATTGATTGTAAGTATTTGTTAAATCTCCGTTGTTTATCTAAGTAGGTACAAACCTATTGTGTTATTATATTATTATTATATTTATTATTGTTATTATTTTATAAGTTGTTGCAAAATGTTCGTCAGCAAGTGTCGCTGAATTGTACGTCCGATCGACGCTGCCGTATTCAGCTCAACTACTCAAACCCATCGACCAATTTCACATTATAAATTACTGCTGGCAAACATCAACTCACCCGATATCCTCTTAATGTGGAGCTGCGTCGCGAAGTTGTTCCCCATTTGGGAGACATAGCTGTCCTTCTTGCTGGAGAGTTGGACGCTGAAGCCGTCAGATTCGACCGAGGCTCTGGGCGCGCGGGCCGCCTGCACCGCCTTGTTGCATACAGGGGTGGGGGCCACCTTAGCCAAGGCGGCCTCCTGGGAGCCGCTGGAATCCCGCCGCCTATTCTTGTGGTCGAGCAGCATACTCGGGGTGCACCCCATCGCGGCGCGCGCGCATTCGCGAGACACTACGCCGCACCGGGGTTCAGTGCGTACGCGAGCGGCGGCATCTTCTGCAACAAGAGAGTGGATGGTTTTAAAAAACTGCACAAGATAGAAAAAAAAGCGTTGGAGGTAGCTAGCTCCTAATCTTTTTGTTTTAGCCCCCGACGAAAGGTTAGGGTAAAAAATTAAAAAGTAGTTATTGAATTAGTATTACGTTAATTAATATCTTTTCAAAAGTCATAAATCTAACGGAAAACAAAGGGAAAGTTAAGCGAGCTCATTTAGGTAGGGATTATAATATAAGTATAATATAAGGTGGCTTATAGTTTAAATTTGATATAGGTATATGTGGGTCAGTAGATCTGTATATGTGTGTGTGTGTGTGTGTGTGTGAATCTATGTCGGAGTTTACAAATATAAAATATTAATAATGATCACGTTAGTGTCACGGTTGTGCTCTCGCGCACGAGTTACCGGGGTCCGCCTTGCCCATGATCCTGGATTTGGCAGATCAGATAATCACAGTGAAGCAACTGCGATCTGACCTCCCTGACCCTGCTACCAGGAGAATCTAACCAGATTAAATCATGGTTACATATTCAGTCGTCTGAATGTGCAGGTTTCATGACGATGTTTTCCCTCGTCGTAAGAGCATCAGTTAGCATTCAACTAATGTATATAACTAAGAGTTATTAGTACATGGCCCCGGTAGGATTCGCACCCGGTACCTCTCGCTTACGAGTCAGATACCGCCACCGGCGCTCCTAGTTTTCGGAATTTACAAATAATTACTCCAACACCTAAACCAATGACCCTGAATCTACGTCTAAGTTAAAGCTCTATTTGAAGTCCAACCCTAACGTCCTGAATATTCTAGCTAGTTCTTCAATCATTCCCTTTGCCTGCACTCGGAGCAACTCAATTTGAAACCCAGCCAATCTATTTACTAAGTGTTGTAGTCAAATTCGTCGGGAGTCAAGTTGTTCATTTAAGTTGATTCAGGGATTCACCAATTGGAGTCAACTGTGTCTCCACTCCAATCTCCAGCAGATACAATGCCTACAATGTTATTATTCTTTCACCAGTTTCTGTGAAAAAGGTTGCCTGGAAGATATCGCTCTTAGCGATAAGGTGACTGTACCTATACTGTTTTAAATTGTACTTCTGTATCTTATGTATAATAGAGTGTTATATAAATAAACTCTGTTTGCCAAACCACGCCATCTTGACGGAGTTCGCGCTACACCGCGAGTCCCCAACACGACAAACAACTGTTTAATTAAACTCGACGAAAAGGAAATAGAATAGGAGTTACTCAAAAGACCAACTTGAAATTGTGAAATAAATGGAATAACCGCCCCCATTCTTTGTTTGTTAATGATATTGTTTGGGTCTCTGTACGGATCCCATCTTTGATGTCGGAGTTGTGCGGGCTTAGGACGAAGTAAGATTAGAATGTCTACCCACACTATTGTTGTAACGAGGTTAATCTTGTTTGTTTGGGATTATCTCTGATATTGCTGAAGTTATTCTTTTAGTAACAGGAATCTGGATTATTAAACTGGTTTATATAGGGCAAATTAATATAGAAATCGCGATTAGATCGGAGGAAAGGCGCTCCTTGATATTGTATAGGAGGATGGACGACGAAGTTTTCTTTTTGCGGTTTAACGCTGTAAGTACTAGTGTTAATATTTTCACGCACACGAAGTACGGAGCATGTAACTGTGAGGCACATCAGCTTATTCCCACGACGCATTGTACCACAACGCAAATGACCATACCCGCAAAAGATCCTATTTTCTACAGCAAACTACGAGATACACAGACGACCAGAATGTCATTCATAACACTAACAAGATACATTCAGTGGTGCAAAACACAAAAGTGGTGAAAGTATATAAGTATTATTAATGCAATGTAAAATAAGTACACCACAGTTTGAAAAATATGGTGTATTTTCTTCCGTGAAATCTAATCGTTTTTTTATGACGACACCATAAAACAAACATGGCCGCTTGTCAAAATCATTGCCGCAACTTTCTTCTTTTTATTTTATTTTAGTCGTTTCGTTTACTTATTTAATGAAAATGATTTATTTATACGAACGTAGATGTTATTTCCGTCGGGTGAGGTGGGCTGTCGGCGCGTTGTAAAAACTCTTTTAAGTACCCCGTAAGTATTACTTATTGGTTACTTAGGAAGGAGCATTGGTTCTTGTCCATTAATCCTCATCAATGAAAAAACTTTTCCTGGGTACTTTTACTTAGCGAAGTTTCTTCTTTTTTATATTGTGGGCGAAGTTTGCCGATGCGATATTTTTAGTATAACGGCACTGGATTAAATGGGAACGCAAAAGCTTTCCGAACAAAAATTACCCTCAGAATTTATTAAATTCTGTTTGAGTTAATTCTAAATGAATGAAGGAATGTACAGTTCATTGCATACATACACGATACAATCGGTATGTATCGGCAGTTTGACACGTTTTTTGTTATTTTTGTGATCCAATTACAATTCACTCGATACAAGTAAATTAGCGGACTTGAGACCCAAAATATTGACGCCAAGATGACTTCGATTGCCTCATTAGCAGCAGTTTAATAATAGAGAAATGAAACTGAATAACGCTATATTCTCACACAACTGACTGGTATCAATATTCAATGGAAATACAAGATGCCTTCATTAAAGCATAGGTACCAAATGAAAGCCCGTCTAACAAACAGTCGACGTTCGATTGCTACTAATAATGGACTTGCATTGTGCACTGGACAGCCTCGCTGTAATTAATCCGCTGACTTCGTTCAATACAGACGGTGTATTTTAATCAGGAACGGGTGGAATAATTCTGTAGGTTACACAAGTCAGGTAGGTAATTACTATTTTTTATGTACAGGCAAGCCACCTGATGGAAAATGGTCACCGGCGCCTATGGACATCAGCAACACCAGGGGAGCTACCAATAGGTTGCCCGCCTATAAAGAGCGCCGCCTCTAATATACTCTTGTACGATCCCAAATCATAGTCCAAACGAAACACTTTGGCTGGGAGCACATGCCATATCCGAATAGTACGAGCGAGAAACGTTCTATCAAACCTTGGCGTGGTGTTCAACAAAGAGTGTACGTAGTGGGATGAGTACCCAGCCCACGGCGGGTGGTGCGATGGCGGAACTTGCTGGGTGACTTAGATTCCGTTTCAGGCATATGATGCTGTCATATGTTTTAGTTATTGTCTGGCCAGGGACTTGAGTGTGCTAATTACTAATGAGATAGAATTGTAATCGGATCGCAATTGCAGCTCAATGGCAGTTTAACGCATTTTTGCTATTCTTTTACAATTAAAACTGCATACCGCTCTGAAATTTTTTATGTATGACCACCGATTATAAAGTATACATTCCTTCATTCACCGATTTAGCCGTGTGGTGTCCGGTAGAGTAGAATAGCACCAACCACTTACACTCATGGGTGTCGTACAAGGCGACTAATGTTTTCAAGGCAAAAGATCAAGAGTCTCCGTAGTCTGGAAAATGGGTAGCAGCATTTTCCATTGTTATTTTTTAAACACTGCGATCTCCAACAAGCGTGAAGATTATGGCAATAACCTCCCCTTTCGTGGGAGAGGCCCTAAGTCTAGCAGTGGACTGTTACGGGCTGTGATGATGATGACCACCGATTTCATAGTACATTAAAAAAAAATTAACATTATTAGTTAGATACAACAGTGGTTGGGATCTTTCTTTTAAGTATGAAATACCTGTAACAGGAAGTCCCGCTCTTCCATAGAATGAAAGTTGATCCAATTGTGGACCGATTCCGAAATTCCTTTTTTTGTATAAATTTTCTTGATCTGTTCCCATTTTCATCAGGTCAGGATATTGTTACTATGTACCTACCCAAAGCAAGCTCAATGGCTTAGACCATAACTGTATTGTATCTACTATCCAGACTACTACAAAGTTAATTGTTTTTATGCAATTGCTTTTTATTAAACTCGTTTTGTTTAAGGGCTTACACAGTGGATGATTTGTTACAGGCCGTTTTCCTTGTCATTTCGTTTCAATGCACAATATGCTTGTACAAAAGCCATACCAATTTCTCCGATCCATACCCATGGAAATATTCCATTATTCACTATAACTTTTCCATTTGTCGTTCAACTGAACCGCTTGAGTATTTTTTCCGGCATGGATTTTGGTAAAATCAGACAAAGGGTGCCACCATAATCGTTATATATAGGCATAGACATTATTTATTTTGACATCACAAAACTCATTGAGCAAGTTACATTTGTATATCTAAAGGCTTGGCTAAAAATTCACAGACAAAAAACCCAGAATCGCCATCAACGAAATGAATAAAAATGGGTTCACTATAGTTAACTCATTATGTTTTAAGAAAAACAGCCTCTTAAACCATGTAATATAGAAGTTATTATATTGTATGATAATCGAAGGTACCTACCAAACTCCAAAGTAAAAAAGGGTATGTAGGGGCATTTTTTTTCTTTCGTACTAACCACCTGCATTATAACCAACAAAACAAAAGAAGAATTATTCAAATCGGTACAGCCGTTTTTGAGTTATAGCGAGATTAACGAAGAGCAATTAATTGATTTGTATGGAGATTGTATCATTTATAAACAAAATATCTAGTATACCACATCGATTTTGCAGTAAATTACACATACATGGTCAGATAACACGGAATAGCGCGACCACCAAGGGGAATACTATTTTGGTAAACTAAGAGCAACGCCTTTAGTCTAACTTTAAATGTATTACACGTACGGCATGATCGTAAAGGAGGTGGTAAATTATTCCAACACTTGGTGGAAATACCATACCGGAAACTGCCACGAAAAGCGGCAGAGCGGTGGCGCGGCACGCTCAACAACTCCGCGGCAACGCGCGTTCCTCGCGAACCACCACCCCTCAACCATTCGAGCTTTTCAAAAAGGTATTCCGGTAGACCAGAATTAATTACGCCAAACAACAACGTGGCCAAGTGAAGTTCTCTGCGGAATGCCATTTTTAAAACATTGGCATTGTTTAGAAAAGGAGTGACATGGCCTCTAGGAGGAATGCTAAAACAACAACGAGCACAGGCGTTTTGCACCCTTTGTACAGCCTTTTTCGTCCGTGCCAACAGCCGAGGTCTATAGGAATATGATAAAGAACCTTCAAACGATAAAAACAGTTACGTATAGCGTCAAGCACATGGTCCTCAAACCGTAAATCTTCGTCTACTTTTAGCCCACGGTTTCGTGCCTGTTTAACTCTATCTATTTGGACCCCTTGCAGACTAATTACGGGATTACGATTTTCCATGCGTACAACCTGTTGCCTAGATCCTAGCATCATGTACTTGGTTTAAACTGAATTTAATACCAAACAGTTTCTATCAGCCCAACCAGCGAACCTCTGTAAATTGGTACTCAACATATCCACCGCTAAGTCAGTTTCGACAGGCTCAAAATTAGCATAAACTCATATTTACAATGCTTAATGACGTTGCCCATATCTGCGGTGTACAAAATAAACAAAATTGGACCCAGAATTGACCCCTGTGGTACGCCTCTATGCAGACGCTTGGGACTAGAGATAAATATTGCCCACTGTCGTCGTTTAATTTCACCACCTGATAACGATCAGTTAGATAGCTAGAGAACCAACGTATTGTTGTTGAAACCTACCTAGGTGTCTACGTAATATAAAATATTTTAAATATATACCTAATATTATGTGTAGTAGAGGAGTCAATCTATGCTAGTAGTTATATACACCGAGACCGTTGCATGTTATTTGGTCGCTGCTTAACTAATGATATAACGAGTGGCTGTGTGGTGTCCGGCACAGTATAATAGTACCAACACCTCACACTCGTTGGTGTCGTACAAGGCGATGAGGTGGAGGAGGGCGATGTTTTAGAGACAAAATCTCTAGAGTCTCCGTAGGCTGGAAACTGGGCAGCAGCGTTTTCCATTATTATATTTGTAGAACCCGCAGTGGACGGTGATGATGATACAGGTAAGCGCCTAATGCGCACTTTTAGAGTACATCCAACTATACTGGGTGACAGATTATTGGAACCATTCTATGTAATAGGGGATTATTTGAAACAAAGTCCAGCAAACCACGGGTCTATGTTACCTACTTAGAATTAGATGATTTTAAGATTGAATCAATACTTCGAGAAGTAACAGCTACAAACAAGCCAACAAATCACTTTATGTACTGCCAATTATAGGTCTACTCGTAGTTTTATTGCTCGGTATACAAGACATGTAAACCCCGACTATTCGAGCAGAAAATGTATTTTACACATGAATAGGTGTATCTGGCTTCATTAAACGCTGTGAATAATAAACGCTGTTGACAACCTTAATGAGGTACCGTCGCCTCCCGCGTAATTTGCTGTAGGTATCTTTGGATATGGTTTTGCCTTTATATTGTCAAGGAAGCATGTAGAGCTCTTATAGTGGGAATGCCTTCCTCGATAAATTGCCACGTTTTGGCTTTCTCAAGCGAAATTGTGAATTTATTCTTCTCCGTGATAAAAGTGCGAAAGTTTGTTGATTTGTTTCACCGTTTGACTGTTAATCACGACATAAAACTAGAGCGAAATGTTGCAGCCCCGCCCCATTCACCGCTACAGTTCTAAAAACACGGCTACAAAACTGTGAAGACATCAGTTTTATTTTCGCAGAAACAGATTGAATTCACCAGTGTTCGCAGACTCGACCCCACCCGGCTTTGTTCGGCTCGCGGCCGCCAGCAACAATGTCTGCTCCAGCCGCCTAACGGAAAATGTAACAACAATCCCCTCGGGGACGATACCCGCCACGATTGACATCTACGACTGGAGAATTCCCCATATTTCCCCTTACGCCCTGAAATTTTCGCCCCCATTTGACTTTCTTTTTACCTCGGGGGAAAATAATTTACTTTCTCTTTCCGAATTCCGATCGGGGAACGTGAATTGGAGGAATGAATTCGTCATTTCCTTTATTTGCAGCGAGCTGTACGGTTAATGCTGGCCCGGATTGCTGTTGAGAATATTGTGTCTCATATTTAAAAAATTGTACTTTATGATGAGCGATGTTCCGTCTGCGATTTATTGTACTTGCTACTTAAGTACTAGTATTGATTTTGTGGTGTTTAAATGTCTGGGACGATTTACTTCAACAAGACAAAATTCCATCTCATTCTGATATCTCCAGGAACAGAGAAAAGAAATACTCCTCTGCCATTTTTGAAAATATTTTATGTTTCTATAGTAAACATGAATGCCTGTTATAATATATAATCCGCCATCCATTTCCATTAAATAAAAATGTAGACTACAAGCCGTAAGCAATCCAAATTACTGCCATGCAATACGGCAGTTGTAAGTCTATGGAGTGACTTTTGCAACAACACAAGTAGCAATAATCTTCCGAGTTCCAAGTAGAAGCAACTGGAGCAAACAGGCGATTCTATTGTGGTATTGCATTTTGGTACAAGTTATAGGAGAAAAGGCGGTATAACAGGTTTTTCTAGTTTAATTTTCAATAAAGGACGGTACCAGTTTTTCATTAAATCAGGCATAATCTTTAGCCACACCAAGGTTTTGTACCTACAGTTTACGTCATCTTGTTTACAATACACAATTGTCTTGTGTGTCAAAATGAGACTAAATGGTTGTTTTCACTAAAGTTAGAAATGGTTTAACTAGTTTTTACCCAATCAGCAACGTTTAAATTTAAATGCAGTATCAATAAGTGTGGTAACGGCAATAAGTCGATGCTTTGTGCCCCACCGCCTCGCCGCTGTAGAATCCAAGTTTACGGCCACAATGCATAGCTAGTTGTGTTCAGTTTATTCTGCTGGCCTGGCCGAGGGCCTCCTTTGACGATGGCAAACAATGGGATACACAAAACTTTCCATCTGGATATCGTTAATACGATATCGATGATTAATTTCTGCATATTTTGCTACCATCCTCATCCTTATTATATGCATAAACTAACCTAACCGACAGAAAAAGTCACCTAATCCCCGACCAAGTTTACTTAAACTCAAATATGTTCTAAACTACAAAACCGATTTTAATGAAACAACACTGAAAACCATCTCAATGAAACTGGCTTTCAAATAGACCAAACTGCATCCAAATCGGTCCATCCGTTCGGGAGCTACGATGCCACAGACAGACACACAAAGCCACAGATACACACGACGAACTAATAATACCCCTATTTTTTCGTGGGGGTTAAAAATCAACTCGCTTTATATATGTAAAATACTTGTGCTTTTCAATGTTTTCCGTAAGGTTTGTATGCATAATACATGCGGGTTCCACTGAAAACCAGCGCTTCGGGTCGCTTCGGGGCAAAATGCTGAGTCAGGTCCCTTTTGCACATGCATTACACCACTAACACACACGACTTATCTACCTTATCTACTACCATTCGCATCGACACTGCTAGATTTTATTTGCTTCTGCTTTTATGTGATTTTTTGTTAATTATTATGTACTTTTTCTTTTCTTCTGTGTTACATAATGTCGTGTTTTCAAAATTTTTGTGTTGTGGTGTTTCTGTTTTGTGTAAATAAATAATTCTTATTCTTATTACAATAGAAAAACCCAGAGTACACCCATGCGAAGACGTCCCGAAGTTAACCAGTAAGCCGCGTCGAACTCTATTTTATTTTATCAGGATAGCAGAGAAAAGAATGCACAATTCATGTTTTTCTTTTAATTTCTATTGATAAAGCTTCTCACAAAGCGCCCTGTACCGCAGCTGAAGTGAAGCGAGCTCAGAATATTGGAAAAACGCAAAATGAGAAAATAAGGAGACTTGTTTCCGAGAGATTCGCTTATTATCGCTAACGTGCGTACATTATTTCATTATTAATGAATATCCAGAGTCGCTACCGAGGTCAACTAATTTGACGACGACCATTTTTATTTAGTTGACGAAAATAATGAAAACCTATAAATAATGAGTTAAATGATTATTTGGAATATCGTTGAAGTCACATCTTGAAGCGAGTCGTGGTGCAGCATTTTTCTTCGGAAATCTTCGGAAGAAACCATGTCAACCTGTGGATGATGAACCCCACCCACTAAAACCACTATATGTATCCAGTCGATTTTTATGGGAACACCACTGGATCTCATAGATAGTTTGCGGTGTTGTGTTCTAGAGTGAGCCCAAGAAGTGCTGCAGGCGCAAGCGCTTGTGTGTTGTCACAAACCTTCAACGGGGCCACTATCTATTCCACCACCAAGGACGAATGTGGCCCACCTTGGTGGGTTTCACTGATCCCTAAAAAATTTTCCGCCACCATTAAAGCACCTTCTTAATATTAAATAAATAATAACTTTATTACTAGAAAATACATTACAATTATGAAATATGGTTAAGGTAACAATTAATTTTATATTTTGTATCCCTGATTCTCAAACAAAAAGTCCTATGCTGTTTATCAAAGAAATACCTGTATATTACCTATTACAGTTACAATTAACAGTAGCTTGCACACAAAACATTGATATCTGTAGCCAGAAACGTCAGGTGTGCTTAAACCCGGCGCACATGAAATATCGATCTTTGGAAAGTCCCGGAGCGTCGCGTGACAGTCCTGAATTTCGTACATTGTTTAGTGGAACGAATTCAATATACATACGACTTTACACGTCGTAGGGGTGGTTTTGATATTTGTCAGGGTGTCGCGTTATCGCGTGCATGTCTCCAATCGTTTTGTACGATGAAATGCAATTTTGATTTTCTGTTGCATTGTAGAAATTGCACGCGCGCAGCTCGTGGGAAGGGCGCGAGCCGTTGCTGCAACTGCGTATTCGTGACGTGTTCGCGAGATTTGGATGCATCCTTAAGTGATGTGCTGACAGATCAATTTGAAATGAAATTGACAGGATAACGCCTTATGAAAGAGCAAAATAATATTCCAGCTCATAGAAATCGTATGTGCTGTATCATTCGCTAGTACATACTACTTCTTTTTTTTTGTCAATAATTGATGACCAATTTAAAATTTTTTGTTGTCATGTATTTCAACTGTCAGTATTGTCTCCAGCCCTAATGCTGAGAGCAAGTGTTTTCTAAAGCACCTATTGAAAATTCATGACAAAAAACTATACATGCCATTTTTATACAGTACAAATATCGGCTAGTTCGGCTTCATAAAGCGTCCTTTGTCGCACGAGTAAATACGAAGCTAAAACTAAATAAAACAATTAGGTATTCATTTATTCGTATGCCAAAATACCATTCATGAGAAACATCTTTATTACAAGCTACAAATATGAATCAAGCTAGTCTGCCATTTAACTGCTACGTCACTAAATGTGATCAGGTTCTCCGATAGGCCAGGGTAATTTGTGTAAGGGCATTCCGATAGTATGTGCCACATGACTGAATTGGGGAACAACAGGGACATTGGCGAATTCATCCACAGCGGTGTCTAAATAATCATTTAGAGCGCTTTCATATATCAGCGTTTTTTTTAGTCGAGCTGTAGCGCTGCAGTGCAGCGATATCGAGCTATGAATGTTTATATGCTCTTTGACAGTCGCTATAAACTAATGACGCGCTGCAGCCGTTGTTTTGTAGCTAGTAATTTGAAAGACCCCGCTGGTGCAGTGCGACTATAAGGCCTAAGAGCCCCCGCAGACTGCAGACTAGTTTAATCGGGCTCTTAATCAGTACGAAGATGTATGCAAGTGCGCACACTCTAAAGATTCGGAATCGGCCGATCTTCGTACTGATTAGGAGCCCGATTAAACTATTGGCCGATAGAAAGTCTGCAGTCTGCGGGGGCTCTAAATGTGAAAGCGCTCTTATTTATCAGAGTTTTCACAAGTTTTAAATAAGAAATAAGAACGAAAATATACGAGATAAGCGATGTGATAAAAGGGCATAAGACGCAGGCGAGCGTGACACAAATTACACCCCCCCTACAAAATAAATACTAAATACTATTACATAAACTAACTAATATGAACTAGCCGAAAATTTACAATACCAAAGATTAGTGTCTGAGAGAGGTTTATAACTATATTCTGAACGACACCCGTAAATTTTAATTTTGGTAGAGAATAAACTCTACCAAATGCCAATTTTTTTGTTAGATATAACATGTATGTATGTATACTACCTACGTTTATTCAAAATGCTTTTGTATTTATAGTTTACAATCGATGTGCAGAGTAAGTTGCCATCCAACCGCAGGTAGAAAATTTAAATGGAGCGGCGTGGAAGCCATGTTTAATTTTAATTACTGTGACAGGGACTCAGCGGAAAGTCCCTAGCATTATGTTGCAGGAAATAGGTCGTTTCCTTACTGATGGCCATGCTGGAAAATTAAGAAAGCGTAAGCGAACATAAAATAGGTACACTTAAATTTTTTGCGGTACTTTCTGATTATTTTTCTAATAGGACAACCTCTTCACTAACTTCGCTCTAATAAATGCTAGAGATGGGCGGTAAATAACGTCACGGTAGTATCACTGTGATACTAGTTAATTTATTTTTTATTGTATGGTGAAGTGGTATTTGAACCCGGTACCTCTCGCTTACGAGTCGAACCCCTTAACGATTAGGCCATCGACGCTCTCTTTTAGATGGGAAGTTCGAAATAAAAAGAAAACCGCTTCCAAGGCTGCTCGATTGTTCTTAGAATTATAAAAAAACAGTTCCCAATTTGCGAACTAACCATTTCATCTCGACTGAACATTAACTAACAAATTCCTTACTCCTCACGTCCACATTCACTCAAGAGAGATGGAGCTCATTTAGAATTGGTCTAAATTATCGAGCCGACTCGCAGCCTCCAAGGCATTCAAGCTTCGAGCCACCCTCCCCCCTCCCAAGGTCTCCCCCTACCTCGCCCCCTTTCGCCCGCCCCCTCTCTACCTGTTGATCGCGAATGACCGTACCCGAATATTCGGTTCCATATATCTGTCGAATGTAGTCCTTACTTGAATTTATTAGACAGGCGGCCACGGTACGACGGGCATTGCGTGGGTAAAGGCGGTGTTATAAGGCACCGATGGTGTGTGTGGCTCGTGTGAGAAAGTCTACACTTGTGCGAAGACCTAGTGCTTATAGGCAGCTTAAAAATGACAATCTTAATCACAACTCTCTGCAAATATTGTGTAAATAAATAAAAAAATTTGCAACGTCGTTGTTTCCTTCATATATCTTTCTAAAATACGATAAAAGGTAGATCAAATAGCGAAATATTTATTTAGGTCGGGAAAATGGTGGAAGACTGTATGGAACACTTTTTACGTGATTTAACGGATAAAAAAGAAAAGCGCCGGAGGCATATTTGTATTACAAAAATTTCTTCTCATCGAGTCGACGAACTGAACTCTGACTTATAGTTTATTCGCCCATTATGATTAATATTTATTTATGCTTCTTGCACAAAAATACAATGGCGGTCCATTATCTACCAGTCAACCAGGATAAATACCTATTACTAAGAGGAAGTCTACCTACAGATTACTTATTCAACTACCCGCGATGTAGAAATCTACTCGAAGCGACATTTATATAACGCTAAGTCCATGAATCGTAGATATTATGGGGCTCAGTTACCGCTTATTATCAGGTGGTAATGTGTACATGAACAGATACTCAGGTCGCATTGTTGTCGCGCGGGAGCGCAACCTGAATTTGATGCCAAGATGATGATGATGATGAGGTATGATGATAAGTAGTAATTATAAGAATATTAACGCCATTCTTCACAATTATTCAAAATAGCCACTTGAAGCGAATTCTTCTAGACTAATCTTTCGACGTCGAATGTGCGCGGTGTACTCGCCCCTAGGCGGGTCAACTTGTCCTCAGGTGAGTCTGTCCCGTTAAGGCGACCAAATTGTTTTTATCGTCCACGGGGAGTGGTTTGCCGCACGTGATGTATGGTAACCTCCGAGTTTCTACGTTTAGTTGGGTGTAATCGTTCTTTGGCTGCCACGTAAGTTGTAGGTCGGTGGGAGTCGTAAAAAACTAAGGACACAGGGAGCCCTAAATAAAGACGTTTTATTTAGACATAAAAGAAACCTAAGGGACGGAAATAGCTAGAGTTTTGTTGGCGAAATTTTTCTGTCTCTCTTAGTGGGACACTCTTGTCAGAGTGGTCGTGGTTGCGTAGACGAGGTACCCGGAGAGATGTACAAGTACATTGCGTCGCAGACTTTCCCGAGGATTGCTTTCTCAGCTATATGCTTCCATTTTTGAGTAGGTACGCCTAAATCACACGTCAACGCGAACGTAATGCGCAGTTGCAGTAACAGCTCGCGCCCCGAAAGCGTAGCCGCGTGCGAGCTGTTGCTACCTTAAGTAGTCGATTTTAAATGATTTTCCAATGCAAAGTCTTTGCAATATAACGCCACAATGAGAGCACTAGGTACCTACTATTTTAGAGCAACACGGGCCACCAGAGTCAATTACAAAACTATTAAAATTAAAACATTGTTATGGTATAAAAGGTTTCACTTGCGACTGTGCCCCACAAACCAATTAAGAAACCTCTAGCTAGAAAATTGAAGTTTCTAGTTCAAATATTTCAGTTCGATCGACTTCTTACTTTTTCTATGTACTTTGTAAAATTGTAGATGTGAAAATGTTAGGTGACAATGGCAAGTTCTAAAAATGAATCGGCTTATTAAAAACGAATGGAAAAACGTCGAAGCTATACACATAGCACTTACGGTGAAGGTATTGTGGTGAAGACAATGCCGTATCTTTATTAGCAGCCGTCACACGCCGCGTCGTGTGCCATATCGACACGAGGCATTCCCTTTCAGGGGTATTGTATGTCTATTGCGAGAAACAACTGACAATGTAATACCCGCACTATCTCATAATGAAATATTGTTTATCTCTACCTTTCCCTGTACAATATCCAATATCACATCTTAGTTACCTACTGGAGACCACAGGCTGTATTGATCGTATTTTTTTGTTGTACAGTTCTTGTGATGACGTCTACCGTGTCTATAGCAACTCCCAAGGTTGTCAGCGAGGGCCGGCCCGGGGTCCGCCTTGACCATGATTCAGAATTAGGCAGATCAGGTAATTACAGTGCCTATGCCAACAGTTTACTTTTAGCACTCAGATATGAAATTTTAATATCATTCATTGTGCTACGCTACATCAAATCGAAATACACTTCAATTGGCGATTGTGCATCTGCATCCATTACATTGAAACAATTCGGTACATCTGTTGTCTGATTTATATCGAGCACGAAACAATAGAGAATGGATTTTACAACTACAGCTACGCGGTGTTTTGTTACCCTCAGAGAGATTGTTTGTTGAACCAAATTCCTGCATTGGATTAAAACGAGCATGCTGTAACTGGGCTGGACACTAATGGGATTAGGTCTCTACCGAGATGCACTATCGGGATGAGATTTCGTGTGCCTCAGGATAGTGGTTGTATGGATATCCTCCTCAATTGTCAGTCAGCAACAATTTTGTAGATAGATAGTGTGTTGGCCGTGTGGTGTCCGGCAGAGTACGAGTAGAATAGCACCAACCCCTTACAGTCGCTGGTGTTGTACAAGGCGACTAATGTGATCGAGGTGAAACTTCTAGAGTATCCGAAGGCTGGAAAATGGGCAGCAGCGTTTTCCATTGTTATATTTATGACACTGCGATCTGAAACCCGCCCGCCAAGCGTGGAGATAGCAATAACCTTTCGTGGGAAAGGCCCTAAGTCCTATAGTGAACTGTCATGGACTGTGATGATCATAATAATGATGTCGTATAGCCTTTTTTAAATAGGTGGTGGCGTGCAATCAAGCCAGTCACTTGATGGAAAGTGACCACCATCACCCATGGAAACCTGCAACACGGTATGAGATTTTTGGTGCAGAAAAAAAATATCACTACGTTTTAATGGTATCTGAATGATATAATGGAGTATATGAAATTATGAATCTGAATACTAGCCGGGGTCCTCCAGTTTACGAATAATAAATTAATATGCCTAATAAGTATATTTACATTTTAAATTACAATTATTAACATTTAAAAAAAGTCTTACTCTAACATCAAAAACCTTAATTCTATCTAAACTAAAAATAAAAAACTTGACCCAGGTCCCCCGAATTTGGAAAGGTCCCCAGAAGGCTGGCCGCGTTGCCCCGCTGAATAGCGAGACTTAAACGCTGACCCAAGAAGAGGCCAGCCTTCTGGTGATTTCTTAGATCTTAGATAACTCACGAAATAAGGAATGTGCACCTGGTCCCAACATGCCTAATTAGACAATTTTACATCAATGTTCTGTATTATAGAAAGTCCTATATACCTACACAAAAAATGGGGCTAATTAATTAGGAAATCTCTATGCTAATTTAAACCATTAAATACAGTACAGAACAAAGGGAGCGTTTAACAACTCATCCGGGTAGGGGAGATTGGAGGGTACTATGATTATTATTCGTGACTTTCCCCCATATTGTCACACGTCACGTACGTATATATATGCAATTAAAAGTTTAAAAAACTAGCAATAACATCAAAGAGGGGCAGCGCAGTATTGATATAAAAGGTAGATATGTAGGTAAGTACTTATCGTATAGCATTTTAAACGTTAAGCAAACACTACCTAGTTTCTGACCTTTGCAAAGTTAATTTAGGCTGGCTACCTGGCGACGGGGATCTTTGACGGGTTACTTACAGAGAATGTAGTGTATTTTAGCCTCCCATCCTTTGAAGTCGAGCCCGTGCAAACAGCCGGGGAATTAAATTGTTTCGTAAACGTGTCTTCGGTAGAACTGTGCCACTAAATTTCGACAAATGTTTCGGTTTGCGCGGTTACGGCGCGCCAATGGGACTTTTACATCTTCGCTACAAATTATAGGCGGACACATGGGCTTGTGATTTGGTTAGTAGCCACAGGGTGCCGCCATGTACCAGTGACTCTTTTCTGAGGTATGTAAATTAGTTGAATAAAATAAATTAATAAATAATCGTGGACAAATTAACACAGCGCCATCTAGCCCCAAACTAAGCAAATCTTGTACTATGGGTGCAAGCTTATATACTTAAGCTTAATACTACTTATATACTTTTTAAATACATACTTATTATACATATAACACCCAGACCCGTAACAGAAATTAAAATTCATCATTTCAATTTCTGCCCGGCCGGGAATCGAACCCGGGACCTCTTGCGTGGCTGACTGGAATGTTGACCACTGAACCACTCAGGTCGTCACGTGGTTGAATACTAACTGATGCTCTTACGGTGAGGGAAAACATCGTGATGATCCTGCACATTCAGGCGACTGAATTTGGAACTATGATTCAATCTGGTCAGGTTCCCTGTAGCAGTTTCACGGGGTCAGATGGCAGTCGCTCGATTGAAATTACCTGATCTGCCAAATCCTGGTCAAGGCTGATATCCTAGTTCGTAGGATAGAGAAAGTAAAGGTGATTGTCGAAAAAGTTTTATATCGCAGGAGTGAATGAAATTATTCGAAAGGGAGGTCGAGAGGATATAGTCAGCTGCAGAGTGTACAGTTCCCCCCTCACCATTATATTGTTGGCTCAATGCATGCCTCCTAACAATTTCACTATTCAATATCCACTTTAAAATTCAACTACTAATATCCTATTGGTAACAACGTTACCTACAAATAAAGCAAATTGAATGAACAGCTGTCTATCCTCTAGTCCCGTGTGTGAGATCGGGATCGGTGCCTCCATAAACCATTCCGTACGCCGTACGTGCGCTATAACCTTTATCATTTTAATTACCCACATTTGGCTGTCCAGCTACCCGACTCCCGGGGAAAATTACCGCGGCTAATGTTATTTCACTGCTGGCAACCCGAATAGTGGATGCCGCAGTAAACAAACCGCTTGTTCATGTTTTTTGGGGAAATTAAACAGTTGAGGGAAATGTTTAAAGTTCAATGCATTGTTCTACTGTCGATGGATTGAAGTTAAAATTGTTAAATTTTAGTACAGTTTACATTGGGAATTCATTTATCAGTTGAATACTAACCGATGCTCTTAAGGCCTTGCCACACATAAAGCTCGGCGCGAGCGCGGCGCGAGCGCGGTGCGATAGTTGCTAGGCAACCATCGCGCGGCAACTATCGCGCCGCGCGATGGTTGCCTAGCAACTATCGCACCGCGCTCGCGCCGAGCTTTGTGTGTGGCAAGGCCTTTACGGTGAGGAAAAAAAATGTAATAAAACCAGCACATTCAGGCGACTGAATGTGTAACCATGGTCCAATCTGTAGCCGTATTCACAATGATTCGAAACCGTTTCGGAACGATTCGACACGAAATTCGTGAGTGGCGAATCCGTGTCGAACGATTCGAAAACTGTTATTCAGAATCCTGATAGATTCCACGGTAACTCTACTCTCTGTAACATATGAAAATTTCATCAAAATTAACTGAAACCTCATTTTCCTAAGAACTTTTGCAGGGTCCTTTGTCGAATCCGTATCCGAATCCGATTTCCGAGCCATTGTGAATACGGCTACTGGTCAGGCTCCCTTGATAGCACGGTCACGGAGGTCAGATTGCAGTCGCTCCACTGTAATTACCTGATCTGCCAAATCCTGGATCATGATCAAGGCGGATCCATCCCAGGCCCTTGTGCGTGAAGTCACAATCATCATGATAAGTACAGTTTACATTTATAATAGGGTTTATAATTGTTGTTACACTTGTGGATGATGTATTCACGCGTCTTGACAGAAACGCCTAATAACTCAACATATAACTGCTAATTGGGAGTGTGAATAGCTAGCTAAGTTTATCTACCAATTACCGAGTTTAATTGTCTATTAGAGTCTATTGAAATATTGTTCAATCGGAGAATCGGATTATCCGAGCATTCAAAATTGTCCCTTAACCGTATTATCGGGAAATAAATGTTTTTTTTTGTTAGGGTAGGTTGTATTTTCTAATTTGTTGTATTATAACTTTAAGGTGTTGTTCAATAAATATTTCTAGTAATAAATGCTAAACTAAAACATTTCAGGAAATAGCAAGGAAAAGCGATCCGTTTTTTTGGAATTTGATTTATAAAACATCCAATATCACATACACGAGGGGAATGCGCGCCATTCGTTTGATGTTGCCAGCTCTCAAATATGATGAATATGGCGGGGGATCAATAGAGCCGAATATTGTAATCCTTGCGGGCATAATATAAAAGATAGCCGAGTTATTAGTTCCATATTACTGGTTGGAATTTTCGTAACTTGATGTAATATTTTATACTGGCTGTAACAATGGAGTATTAAGCTGAAAGAAGGCTATTCACGACCCATACAAAAAAGTACTTACTGAAATTTGAAAGAGCTGCCAACAATATTATTGTAGTAATTTCGACGGCATGCATTACTTACTTACTCATCTATACATATAATAAAATCGTAAAGACCAAAGTGTGTACATTGAAGATATTTGAAAAACAAATCAACCAGCATACAGCGCACAAGTGTGCCCGCGACACAGCTCGCGCCGCGAGACAGCGTTTGTTTCTTTCTCTCAATACTAAGATAAAATATATAGTAGTGTCTATGTCGCGCCTTTTCTCACGCGCCAGAGCACATTTGTGCTAGTCGTGCAGAGCGACTTATAATGACTAATTAAAAATATTACGAAATTTTTAAAAGTTGTTGTTTGTCTATCTGTCTGAACGCGCATCATGTAAAAACGGATGAACGGAATTAGATGAAATTATGTTTAGTAATAGTGTCTATCCTATTACTAAGATTTTTAATTTCTATAATTACTTTTAGTAAATAAATCTCTTTGATCTCAAGTCTATCTCGATTTCTGTAATACGAGTATGTTTACCTGGAAACTGATACCGTTTAGATAAATCTATACTACCCTTACGTGAAATACCCAAGCATTTTAAAATTAGCCTACCATTTAATTTAGTTTGAAGAATATCACCAGTATATAAATAAGTAGATAAGATATGTAATAAATTGATGAGTGAATCGATTGTTCCTAGTTGGCATGCTCTATCTTCTTTCGTATCATGACTTTCTAATTTACTACCACCACAGATAATACATTATTATACTAATAATACCACTGCTGGATCCCGGTACTATCACTACTGGATCATGGTCAAGGCGGACCCCGGGCCCTCGTGCGCGAAACTGCAACCGGGACATTAACGTCAAGATGATTTTTTATACTAATACTACTCCTACTACTACTATAGGTCAAGGCACATGGCACCCCGTCTGGATGCTATCAAAATCGCCAAGGATAGGACGAGATGGTGTCCATAAAAAAGTGGAAGGTCAAGAGAGATATACGA